>CM062804.1:682810676-683410676 GCA_031772625.1 Pinus tabuliformis
AAAATTTGGGGTTTCCACCCGGCGCCCAAATTTGGGGTTTCCATGCGACGCCCAAATTTAGGGTTTCCACCCGGCGCCCAAAATTTGGGGTTTCCATGCGGCGCCCAAATTTGGGGGTTTCTATGCGGCGCCCAAAATTTGGGGTTTCCACCCGGCGCCCAAATTTGGGGTTTCTATGCGGTACCCAAAATTTGGGGTTTCCATGCGGCGCCCAAAATTTGGGTTTTCCACCCGGTGCCCAAAATTTGGGGTTTCCATGCGGCGCCCAAAATTTGGGGTTTCCACCCAGCGCCCAAATTTGGGGTTTCCATGCGGCGCCCAAAATTTGGGGTTTCCATGCGCCGCCCAGATTTGGGGTTTCCATGCGGCGCCCAAAATTTGGGGTTTCCATGCGCCGCCCAGATTTGGGGTTTCCATGTGGCGCCCAAAATTTGGGGTTTCCACCCGGCGCCCAAATTTGGGGTTTCCATGCAGTGCCCAAATTTTGGGGTTTCCATGCGCGCCCAAAATTTGGGGTTTCCACCCGGCGCCCAAAATTTGGTGTTTCCATGCGGCGTCCAAAATTTGGGGTTTCCACCCGGCGCCCAAATTTGGGGTTTCCATGAGACGCCCAAAATTTGGGGTTTCCACCCGGCGCCCAAAATTTGGGGTTTCCATGCGGCGCCCAAATTTGGGGTTTCTATGCGGCGCCCAAAATTTGGGGTTTCCATGCGGCGCCCAAAATTTGGGGTTTCCATGCAGCGCCCAAAATTTGGGGTTTCCATGCGACGCCCAAATTTGGGGTTTCCACCCGGCGCGCAAAATTTGGGGTTTCCATGCGGCGCCCAAATTGGGGTTTCCACCCGGCGCCCAAAATTTGGGGTTTCCACCCGACGCCCAAAATTTGGGGTTTCCACCCGGCGCCCGAAATTTGGGGTTTCCACCCAGCGCCCAAAATTTGGGGTTTCCACCCGGTGCCCAAATTTGGGGTTTCCACCAGGCGCCCAAAATTTGGGGTTTCCATGCGGTGCCCAAAATTTGGGGTTTCCACCCGGCGCCCAAATTTGGGGTTTCCATGCGGCGCCCAAAATTTGGGGTTTCCATGCGGCGCCCAAAATTTGGGGTTTCCACCCGGCACCCAAAATTTGGGGTTTCCATGCGGCGCTGAAAATTTGGGGTTTCCACCCGGTGTCCAAATTTGGGTTTTCCACCCGGTGCCCAAAATTTGGGGTTTCCATGCGGCGCCCAAAATTTGGGGTTTCCACACGACGCCCAAATTTAGGGTTTTGCATGCGGCGCCCAAAATTTGGGGTTTGCACCCGGCGCCCAAATTTGGGGTTTCCATGCAGCGCCCAAAATTTGGGGTTTCCACCCGGCGCCCAAAATTTGGGGTTTCCATGCGGCGCCCAAAATTTGGGGTTTCCACCCGGCACCCAAATTTGGGGTTTCCATGTGGCGCCCAAAATTTGGGGTTTCCACCCGGCGCCCAAAATTTGGGGCTTCCATGTCTCGCCAAAAATTTGGGGTTTCCACCTGGCGCCTAAAATTTGGGGTTTCCACCGGGCGCCTAAAATTCAGGGCTTACATGTCGCACCAAAAATTTGGGGTTTCCACCTGGCGCCTAAAATTTGGGGGTTCCGCCCGCCGTAGAAAAAAAAATTGGGGTTTCCATGTCGCAGCTAAAATTTGGGGTTTCCGCCTGGCGCAAAAGTTTTTGGGGTTTACAAGTCGCGCCCAAGCCTGGGGAAACTTGGGGTTTCCATGTCACACCTAAAAGTTGGGCTTTCCACCAGGTGCAAATTTTTTTGGGGTTTACAAGTCGTGCCCAAGCCTGGGGAAACTTGGGGTTTCCATGTCGCGACCCGGCCGAAACCGGCAGCGCCCAAGCTGGGGGAAACTTGGGGTTTCCATGTCGCGCCCCGACCGAAACCGGCGGCGCCCAAGCCGAGGGAAACTTGGGGTTTCCATGTCGCGCCCCGACCGAAACTGGCGGCACCCAAGCCGGGGCAAACTTGGGGTTTCCATGTTGCACCCCGACTGAAACTGGCGGCGCCCAAGCCGGGGGAAACCGCCCAAGTCGTCACCGCCCGTGTGTCTACTGCACATTCGTGCGGCCCGTTTTCCCGACGCTCCATCGGGCCTTCGTTCGGGTCGTGCACCCATGGAAACCCCAAATTTCGTTCGGGTCGTGCACACATGTAAACCCCAAATTCTGTTCGGGTGGGTCGGGTCGTGTCGTGTGTGGGTGCTCGTGCAAACACGTTCGGGCGAGTCGAGTCGGGTCGGGTCGGGGTCGGGGCGCCGCATGGAAACCCCAAATTTTGGGCGCCGCATGGAAACCCCAAATTTTGGGCGCCAGGTGGAAACCCCAAATTTTGGGCACCGCATGGAAACCCCAAATTTGGGCGCCGGGTGGAAACCCCAAATTTTTGGCGCCGCATGGAAACCCCAAATTTTGGGCGCCGCATGGAAACCCCAAATTTTGGGCACCGCATGGAAACCCCAAATTTTGGGCGCCGCATGGAAACCCCAAATTTGGGCGCCGGCGCGCGACATGGAAACCCCAGTTTTCCCGGGCTTCGGCGCCTTTTCCGTCGCGGCGTGGAAACCCTAAATTTCCCGCCCCCAAGCAATGTGTCGTCTGGAGGATAGAGGCAGAGGCGCGAGATCAACACCTAGGGAAAAGCCCCCGGCAGGGGGCATTCTACGCCCGTATCCCAATCGGCACGCGATTGCCCGCCCTCGCCGCGAGAGCAGCTCGGGCAAACTGCCGACAGCCCACGAGTTGAGGGCACAAACCCCTAGGCCTAGCCCTCAGAGCCAATCCTTTTCCCGAAGTTACGGATCCGTTTTGCCGACTTCCCTTACCTACATTGTTCTATTGACCAGAGTTTGTTCACCTTGGAGACCTGATGCGGTTATGAATACGACCGGGCATGAACGGTACTCGGTCCTCTAGATTTTCCACCCGACGCCCAAAATTTGGGGTTTCCAACCGACGCCCAAAATTTGGGGTTTCCAACCGGTGCCCAAATTTGGGGTTTCCATGCGGCGCCCAAAACTTGGGGTTTCCACCCGGCGCCCAAATTTGGGGTTTCTACCCGGCGCCCAAAATTTGGGGTTTCCATGCGGTGCCCAGAATTTGGGGTTTCCATGCGGCGCCCAAATTTGGGGTTTCCACCCGTCGCCCAAAATTTGGGGTTTCCACCCGTCGCCCAAAATTTGGGGTTTCCACCTGGTGCCCAAAATTTGGGGTTCCATGCGGCGCCAAAAATTTGGGGTTTCCACCCGGTGCCCAAATTTGGGGTTTCCCTGCGGCGCCCAAAATTTGGGGTTTCCATGCAGCGCCCAAAATTTGGGGTTTCCACCTGGTGCCCAAAACTTGGGGTTTCCATGCGGCGCCGAAAATTTGGGGTTTCCACCGGCGCCCAAATTTGGGGTTTCCATGCGACGCCCAAAATTTGGGGTTTCTATGCGGCGCCCAAAATTTGGGGGGTTTCCATGTGGCGCCCAAAATTTGGGGTTTCCACCCGGGGCGCAAAATTGGGGTTTCCATGCGGCGCCCAAATTTGGGGTTTCCACCCGGCGCCCAAAATTTGGGGTTTCCAACCGATGCCCAAAATTTGGGGTTTCCAACTGGTGCCCAAATTTGGGGTTTCCATGCGGCGCCCAAAACTTGGGGTTTCCACCCGGCGCCCAAATTTGGGGTTTCTACCCAGCGCCCAAAATTTGGGGTTTCCATGCGGCGCCCAGAATTTGGGATTTCCATGCGGCGCCCAAATTTGGGGTTTCCACCCGTCGCCCAAAATTTGGGGTTTCCACCCGGCGCCCAAAATTTGGGGTTTCCATGCGGCACCGAAAATTTGGGGTTTCCACCCGGCGACCAAATTTGGGGTTTCCCTGCGGCGCCCAAAATTTGGGGTTTCCAAGCGGCGCCCAAAATTTGGGGTTTCCACCTGGCGCCAAAAAATTGGGGTTTCCATGCGGCGCCGAAAAATTTGGGGTTTCCACCCGGCGCCGAAATTTTGGGTTTCCATGCGACGCCCAAAATTTGCGGTTTCTATGTGACGCCCAAAACCTGGGGTTTCCATGCGGCGCCCAAAATTTGGGGTTTCCACCCGGCGACCAAAATTTGGGGTTTCCATGCAGCGCCCAAAATTTGGGGTTTCCACCCGGCGCCGAAAATTTGGGGTTTCCACCCGGCGCCGAAAATTTGGGGTTTCCAACCGGTGCCCAAATTTGGGGTTTCCATGCGGCGCCCAAAACTTGGGGTTTCCACCCGGCGCCCAAATTTGGGGTTTCTACCCGGCGCCCAAAATTTGGGGTTTCCACCCGTCGCCCAGAATTTGGGGTTTCCATGCAGCGCCCAAATTTGGGGTTTCCACCCGTCGCCCAAAATTTGGGGTTTCCACTCGGCGCCCAAATTTGGGGTTTCCATGCGGCACCCAAAATTTGGGGTTTCCACCGGCGCCCAAATTTGGGGTTTCCCTGCGGCGCCCAAATTTGGGGTTTCCATGCGGCGCCCAAAATTTGGGGTTTCCACCTGGTGCCCAAAATTTGGGGTTTCCATGCGGCGCCAAAAATTTTGGGTTTCCACCCGGCGCCCAAATTTGGGGTTTCCATGCGACACCCAAAATTTGGGGTTTCTATGCGGCGCCCAAAATTTGGGGTTTCCATGCGGCGCCCAAATTTGGGGTTTCCACCCGGCGCCCAAAATTTGGGGTTTCCATGCGGCACCCAAAATTTGGGGTTAACTTGAGGTGCCCAAAATTTGGGGTTTCCACCCGGCGCCCAAAATTTGGGGTTTCCACCCGGCGCCCAAAATTTGGGGTTTCCATGCGGCGTCCAAAATTTGGGGTTTCCACCCGACACCAAAATTTGGGGTTTCCATGCGACGCCCAAAATTTGGGGTTTCCACCCGGCGACCAATAATTTGGGGTTTCCATGCGGCGCCCAAAATTTGGGGTTTCCATGCAGCTCCCAAATTTGGGGTTTCTATGCGGCGCCCAAAATTTGGGGTTTCCATGCGGCGCCCAAAATTTGGGGTTTCACTTGGCGCCGAAAATTTGGGGGCTTCCATGTCTCCCAAAATTTGGGGTTTCGACCCGGCGCCCAAACTTTGGGGTTTCATGCGGCGCCCAAAATTTGGGGTTTCCACCAGGCGCCCAAATTTGGGGTTTCCATGCAACGCCCAAAATTTGGGGTTTCCATGCAACGCCCAAAATTTGGGGTTTCCACCTGGCGCCCAAAATTTGGGGTTTCCACCCGACGCCCAAAATTTGGGGTTTCCAACCGGTGCCCCAAATTTGGGGTTTCCATGCGGCGCCCAAACTTGGGGTTTCCACCCGGCGCCCCAAATTTGGGGTTTGTACCCGGCACCGAAAATTTGGGGTTTCCATGCGGCGCCTAGAATTTGGGGTTTCCATGCGGCGCCCAAATTTGGGGTTTCTATCCGGCGACCAAATTTTGGGGTTTCCATGTGGCGACCAAAATTTGGGGTTTCCACCCGGCGCCCAATTCAAGGGTTTCCATGCGGCACCCAAAATTTGGGGTTAACATGAGGTGCCCAAAATTTGGGGTTTCCACCCGGCGCCCAAAATTTGGGGTTTCCATGCGGCGTCCAAAATTTGGGGTTTCCACCCGACACCCAAATTTGGGGTTTCCATGCGACGCCCAAAATTTGGGGTTTCCACCCGGCGACAAAATTTGGGGTTTCCATGCGGCGCCCAAAATTTGGGGTTTCCATGCGGCTCCCAAATTTGGGGTTTCTATGCGGCGCCCAAAATTTGGGGTTTCCATGCGGCGCCCAAAATTTGGGTTTCCACTTGGTGCCCAAAATTTGGGGCTTCCATGTCTCGCCAAAAATTTGGGGTTTCGACCCAGCGCCCAAACTTTGGGGTTTTCATGTGGTGCCCAAAATTTGGGGTTTCCACCGGCGCCCAAATTTGGGGTTTCCATGCAACGCCCAAAATTTGGGGTTTCCACCCGGCGCCCAAAATTTGGGGTTTCCATGCGACGCCCAAAATTTGGGGTTTCCATGCGGCGCCCAAATTTGGGGTTTCTATGCGGCGCCCAAAATTTGGGGTTTCCATGCGGCGCCCAAAATTTGGGGTTTCCACCCGGCGCCCAAATTTGGGGTTTCTATGCGGCGCCCAAAATTTGGGGTTTCCATGCGGCGCCCAAAATTTGGGGTTTCCACCAGCGCGCAAAATTTGGGGTTTCCATGCGGCACCCAAATTTGGGGTTTCCACCCGGCGCCCAAAATTTGGGGTTTCCACCCGACACCCAAATTTGGGGATTCCAACAGGTGCCCAAATTTGGGGTTTCCATGCGGCGCCCAAAACTTGGGGTTTCCACCCGTCGCCCAAATTTGGGGTTTCTACGCAGCGCCCAAATTTGGGGTTTCCATGCGGCGCCCAGAATTTGGGGTTTCCATGCGGCGCCCAAATTTGGGGTTTCCACCCGTCGCCCAAAATTTGGGGTTTCCACCCGGCGCCCAAAATTTGGGGTTTCCACCCGACGCCCAAATTTGGGGTTTCCCTGCGGCGCCCAAAATTTGGGGTTTCCATGCGGCGCCCAAAATTTGGGGTTTCCACCTGGTGCCCAAAATTGGGGTTTCCATCGGCACCGAAAATTTGGGGTTTCCACCCGGCGCCCAAATTTGGGGTTTCCATGCGACGCCCAAAATTTGGGGTTTCTATGCGGTACCCAAAATTTGGGGTTTCCATGCGGCGCGCCAAAATTTGGGGTTTCCATGCGGCGCCCAAATTTGGGGTTTCCACCCGGTGCCCCAAATTTGGGGTTTCCATGCGGCGCCCAAAACTTGGGGTTTCCACCCGGCGCCCAAATTTGGGGTTTCTACCCGGCGCCCAAAATTTGGGGTTTCTACCCGGCGCCCAAAATTTGGGGTTTCCATGCGGCGCCCAGAATTTGGGGTTTCCATGCGGCGCCCAAATTTGGGGTTTCTATCCGGCGCCCAAAATTTGGGGTTTCCATGCGGCGACCAAAATTTGGGGTTTCCCCTGTGCCCAAATTTGGGGTTTCCATGCGGCGCCCAAAATTTGGGGTTAACTTGAGGTGCCCAAAATTTGGGGTTTCCACCCGGCGCCCAAAATTTGGGGTTTCCATGCGGCGTCCAAAATTTGGGGTTTCCACCCGGCACCCAAATTTGGGGTTTCCATGCGACGCCCAAAATTTGGGGTTTCCACCGGCGACCAAATTTGGGGTTTCCATGCGGCGCCGAAATTTTGGGGTTTCCACCCGGCGCCCAAATTTGGGGTTTCCATGCAACGCCCAAAATTTGGGGTTTCCACACGGCGCCCAAAATTTGGGGTTTCCACTTGGCGCCCAAAATTTGGGGCTTCCATGTCTCGCCCAAAATTTGGGGTTTCGACCCGGCGCCCAAACATTGGGGTTTTCATGCGGCGTCCAAAATTTGGGGGTTTCCACCGGTGCCCCAAATTTGGGGTTTCCATGCAACGCCCAAAATTTGGGGTTCCACCCGGCGCCCAAAATTTGGGTTTCCATGTGACGCCAAAATTTGGGGTTTCCATGCGGCGACCAAATTTGGGGGTTTCTATGCGGCGCCAAAATTCGGGGTTTCATGCGGCGCCCAAAATTTGGGGTTTCCACCGGCGCCCAAATTTGGGGTTTCCATGCGGCGCCAAAATTTGGGGTTTCCATGCGGCACCCAAAATTTGGGGTTTCCACCCGGCGCCAAAATTTGGGGTTTCCATGCGGGGCCCAAATTTGGGGTTTCCACCCGGCGCCCAAAATTTGGGGTTTCCACCCGACGCCCAAATTTGGGGTTTCCACCCGGCGCCAAAATTTGAGGTTTCCATGCGGCGTCCAAAATTTGGGGTTTCCACCCGGCGCCCAAAATTTGGGGTTTCCCTGCGGCGCCCAAAATTTGGGGTTTCCATGCGGCGCCCAAAATTTGGGGTTTCCACCGGCGCCCAAATTTGGGGTTTCCCTACGGCGCCCAAAATTTGGGGTTTCCATGCGGCGCCAAAATTTGGGGTTTCCACCTGGCGCCCAAAACTTGGGGTTTCCATGCGGCGCCGAAAATTTGGGGTTTCCACCCGGCGCCCAAATTTGGGGTTTCCATGCGATGCCCAAAATTTGGGGTTTCTATGCGGCGCCCAAAATTTGGGGTTTCCATGCGACGCCCAAAATTTGGGGTTTCCACCCGGCGCGCAAAATTTGGGGTTTCCATGCGGCGCCCAAATTTGGGGTTTCCACCCGGCGCCCAAAATTTGGGGTTTCCACGCGACGCCCAAAATTTGGGGTTTCCACCGGTGCCCAAATTTGGGGTTTCCATGCGGCGGCCAAAAATTGGGGTTTCCACCCGGTGCACAAATTTTGGGTTTCTAACCAGGCGCCAAAATTTGGGGTTTCCATGCGGCGCCCAGAATTTGGGGTTTCCATGCGGTGCCCAAATTTGGGGTTTCCACCCATTGCCCAAAATTTGGGGTTTCCACCCGACGCCCAAAATTTGGGGTTTCCATGCGGCGGCCAAAATTTGGGGTTTCCACCCAGTGTCCAAATTTGGGGTTTCCATGCGGCGCCCAAAATTTGGGGTTTCCATGCGGCGCCCAAAATTTGGGGTTTCCACCTGGCGCCCAAAACTTGGGGTTTCCATGCGGCGTCGAAAATTTGGGGTTTCCACACAGCGCCCAAATTTGGGGTTTCCATGCGACGCCCAAATTTGGGGTTTCTATGCGGCACCCAAAATTTGGGGTTTGCATGCGGCGCCCAAATTTTGGGGTTTCACCCGGCACGCAAAATTTTGGGTTTCCATGCGGCGCCCAAATTTGGGGTTTCCACCCGGTGCCCAAAATTTGGGGTTTCCACCCGACGCCCAAAATTTGGGGTTTCCAACCGGTGCCCAAATTTGGGGTTTCCATGCGGCGCCCAAAACTTCGGGTTTCCACCCGGCGCCAAAATTTGGGGTTTCTACCCGACGCCCAAAATTTGGGGTTTCCATGCGGTGCCCAGAATTTGGGGTTTCCATGCGGCGCCCAAATTTGGGGTTTCCACCCGTCGCCCAAAATTTGGGGTTTCCAATCGGTGCCCAAAATTTGGGGTTTCCATACGGCGCCCAAAATTTGGGGTTTCCACCCGAACCCAAATTTGGGGTTTCCCTGCGGCGCCCAAAATTTGGGGTTTCCATGCGGCGCCCAAAATTTGGGGTTTCCACCTGGCGCCCAAAACTTGGGGTTTCCATGCGGCGCCGAAAATTTGGGGTTTCCACCCGGCGCCCAAAATTTGGGGTTTCCATGCGGCGCCCAAAATTTGGGGTTTCCGCCCGGCGCCCAAATTTGGGGTTTCCATGCGACGCCCAAAATTTGGGGTTTCCACCCGGCGCCCAAATTTGGGGTTTCCATGTGGCGCCCAAAATTTGGGGTTTCCACCCGGCGCCCAAAATTTGGGGTTTCCATGCGGCGCCAAAATTTGGGGTTTCCACCGGGCACCCAAAATTGGGGTTTCCATGCGGCGCCCAAAATTTGGGGTTTCCACCCGGCACCAAAATTTGGGGTTTCCATGCGGCGCCCAAAATTTGGGGTTTCCACTTGGCGCCCAAAATTTGGGGCTTCCATGTCTCGCCAAAAATTTTGGGTTTCCACCCGGCGCCCGAAATTTAGGGTTTCCATGCGACGCCCAAAATTTGGGGTTTCCACCCGGTGCCCAAATTTGGGGTTTCCATGCGGCGCCCAAAATTTTGGGTTTCCACCGTCGGCCAAAATTTGGGGTTTCCACCCAGCGCCCAAAATTTGGGGTTTCCACCCGGTGCCCAAAATTTGGGGTTTCCATGCGGCGCCCAAAATTTGGGGTTTCCACCCGGCACCCAAATTTGGGGTTTCCATGCGATGCCCAAAATTTGGGGTTTCCACTTGGCGCCCAAAATTTGGGGCTTCCATGTCTCGCCAAAAATTTGGGCGCCACATAGAAACCCCAAATTTTGGGCGCCACATAGAAACCCCAAATTTGGGCGCCGCATGGAAACCCCAAGTTTTGGGCGTCGCATGGAAACCCCAAATTTTGGGCGCCGGGTGGAAACCCCAAATTTTGGGCGTTGCATGGAAACCCCAAATTTGGGCGCCGGGTGGAAACCCCAAATTTTGGGCGCCGCATGGAAACCCAAATTTGGGTGTCGGGTGGAAACCCCAAATTTTGGACGCCGCCTGGAAACCCCAAATTTTGGGCGCCGAGTGGAAACCCCAAATTTTGGGCACCTCAAGGTAACCCCAAATTTTGGGCGCCGCATGGAAACCCCAAATTTGGGCGCCGGATAGAAACCCCAAATTTTGGGCGCCGGATAGAAACCCCAAATTTGGGCGCCGCATGGAAACCCCAAATTTTGGGCACCGCATGGAAACCCCAAATTTTGGGCGCCGGGTAGAAACCCCAAATTTGGGCGCCGGGTAGAAACCCCAAGTTTTGGGCGCCGCCTGGAAACCCCAAATTTGTGCACTGGTTAGAAACCCAAATTTTGGGCGTCGGGTGGAAACCCCAAATTTTGGGCGCCGGGTGGAAACCCTAAATTTGGGCGCCGCATGGAAACCCCAAATTTTGCGCACGGGGTGGAAACCCCAAATTTTGGGCGCCGCATGGAAACCCCAAATTTTGGGCGCCGCATAGAAACCCAAATTTGGGCGCCGGGTGGAAACGCCAAATTTTGGGCGCCGCATGGAAACCCCAAATTTTGGGCGCCACATAGAAACCCCAAATTTGGGTGCCGCATGGAAACCCCAAGTTTTGGGCGTCGCATGGAAACCCCAAATTTTGGGCGCCGGGTGGAAACCCCAAATTTTGGGCGTTGCATGGAAACCCAAATTTGGGCGCCGGGTGGAAACCCCAAATTTTGGGCGCCGCATGGAAACCCCAAATTTGGGTGTCGGGTGGAAACCCCAAATTTTGGACGCCGCCTGGAAACCCCAAATTTTGGGCGCCGAGTGGAAACCCCAAATTTTGGGCACCTCAAGGTAACCCCAAATTTTGGGCGCCGCATGGAAACCCCAAATTTGGGCGCCGGATAGAAACCCCAAATTTTGGTCGCCGCATGGAAACCCCAAATTTTGGGCGCCGGGTAGAAACCCCAAATTTGGGCGCCGGGTGGAAACCCCAAGTTTTGGGCGCCGCCTGGAAACCCCAAATTTGGGCACCGGTTGGAAACCCCAAATTTTGGGCGTCGGGTGGAAACCCCAAATTTTGGGCGCCGGGTGGAAACCCCAAATTTGGGCGCCGCATGGAAACCCCAAATTTTGCGCGCCGGGTGGAAACCCCAAATTTTGGGCGCCGCATGGAAACCCCAAATTTTGGGCGCCGCATAGAAACCCCAAATTTGGGCGCCGCGTGGAAACGCCAAATTTTGGGCGCCGCATGGAAACCCCAAATTTTGGGCGCCACATAGAAACCCCAAATTTGGGCGCCGCATGGAAACCCCAAGTTTTGGGCGTCGCATGGAAACCCCAAATTTTGGGGCGCGGGTGGAAACCCCAAATTTTGGGCGCCGGGTGGAAACCCCAAATTTTGGGCGTTGCATGGAAACCCCAAATTTGGGCGCCGGGTGGAAACCCCAAATTTTGGGCGCCGCATGAAAACCCCAACGTTTGGGCGTCGGGTCGAAACCCCAAATTTTGGGCGAGACATGGAAGCCCCAAATTCTGGGCGCCAAGTGGAAACCCCAAATTTTGGGCGCCGGGTGGAAACCCCAAATTTTGGGCGCCGCATAGAAACCCCAAATTTGGGAGCCGCATGGAAACCCCAAATTTTGGGCGCCGCATGGAAACCCCAAATTATGGTCGCCGGGTGGAAACCCCAAATTTTGGGCGTCGCATGGAAACCCCAAATTTGGGTGCCGGGTGGAAACCCCAAATTTTGGACGCCGTATGGACACCCCAAATTTTGGGCGCCGGGTGGAAACCCCAAATTTTGGGCACCTCAAGTTAACCCCAAATTTTGGGCGCCGCATGGAAACCCCAAATTTGGGCGCCGGGTGGAAACCCCAAATTTTGGTCGCCGCATGGAAACCCCAAATTTTGGGCGTCGGGTAGAATCCCCAAATTTGGGCGCCGGGTGGAAACCCCAAGTTTTGGGCACCGCATGGAAACCCCAAATTTGGGCACCGGTTGGAAACCCCAAATTTTGGGCGTCGGGTGGAAACCCCAAATTTTGGGCGCCGGGTGGAAACCCCAAATTTGGGCGCCGCATGGAAACCCCAAATTTTGCGCGCCGGGTGGAAACCCCAAATTTTGGGCGCCGCATGGAAACCCCAAATTTTGGGCGCCGCATAGAAACCCCAAATTTGGGCGCCGGGGGAAACCCCAAATTTTGGGCGCCGCATGGAAACCCCAAATTTTGGGCGTCGCATGGAAACCCCAAATTTTGGGCGCCGGGTGGAAACCCCAAATTTTGGGCGCCGGGTGGAAACCCAAATTTGGGCGCCGGGTGGAAACCCCAAATTTTGGGCGCCGCATGAAAACCCCAACGTTTGGGCGCCGGGTCGAAACCCCAAATTTTTGGCGAGACATGGAAGCCCCAAATTTTGGGCGCCAAGTGGAAACCCCAAATTTTGGGCGCCGCATGGAAACCCAAATTTTGGGCACCGCATAGAAACCCCAAATTTGGGAGCTGCATGGAAACCCCAAATTTTGGGCGCCGCATGGAAACCCCAAATTATGGTCGCCGAGTGGAAACCCCAAATTTTGGGCGTCGCATGGAAACCCCAAATTTGGGTGCCGGGTGGAAACCCCAAATTTTGGACGCCGCATGGAAACCCCAAATTTTGGGCGCCAGGTGGAAACCCCAAATTTTGGGCACCTCAAGTTAACCCCAAATTTTGGGCGCCGCATGGAAACCCCAAATTTGGGCGCCGGGTGGAAACCCCAAATTTTGGGCGCCACATGGAAACCCCAAATTTTGGGCGCCGCATGGAAACCCCAAATTTGGGCGCCAGGTGGAAACCCCAAATTTTGGGCGCCGCATGGAAACCCCAAATTTTGGGCGCCGCATGGAAACCCCAAATTATGGTCGCCGGGTGGAAACCCCAAATTTTGGGCGTCGCATGGAAACCCCAAATTTGGGTGTCGGGTGGAAACCCCAAATTTTGGACGCCGCCTGGAAACCCCAAATTTTGGGCGCCGAGTGGAAACCCCAAATTTTGGGCACCTCAAGGTAACCCCAAATTTTGGGCGCCGCATGGAAACCCCAAATTTGGGCGCCGGATAGAAACCCCAAATTTTGGTCGCCGCATGGAAACCCCAAATTTTGGGCGCCGGATAGAAACCCCAAATTTGGGCGCTGCATGGAAACCCCAAATTCTGGGCGCCGCATGGAAACCCAAATTTTGGGCGCCGGGTAGAAACCCCAAATTTCGGCGCCGGGTGGAAACCCCAAGTTTTGGCGCCGCATGGAAACTCCAAATTTGGGCACCGGTTCGAAACCCCAAATTTTGGGCATCGGGTGGAAACCCCAAATTTTTGGGCGCGGGTGGAAACCCCAAATTTGGGCGCCGCATGGAAACCCCAAATTTTGCGCGCCGGGTGGAAACCCCAATTTTGGGCGCCGCATAGAAACCCCAAATTTGGGCATTCACCGAGAATAGAAAGAATTATCACCGAAAATCTTCCTTCTGGTTTGATTGCTATCGAAGAACTTGCTCCAGAGAAAGAAATAGGCGTCTCTAATCCTGAAGATCAACTTACTATTGATCTAAGGGAGCGTGAATCTATCTTTTACAGTCCTCCTAGAAGTACTACTTGGTACCTTTCGTTAACCAATTATTTAGACAACTTTGGGCTAGGTTTTTCTACACCTCATACTCCTTTTTCACCTGGAGGTATTCATACTCCTGTCAATATGGCTGGTCCGTCGTCCGTGTTTACTCAAAGTCCTGAATCTTTTTTACATGGCGGTCCTTCTGTTCCCATTGGGTATCAATCTCTTTCTGGTACCTTTGCGGGGGCATCTCCTCAACCCGTTGATCATGGTTTATTAGTTGGAAACAGTGGTAATGTACCGTTGGGTGTAGGCGACATTTATATGATGTCAGGCTCAGTTCCCGTTTCCCAACCTCAAGGTGGCCAATTACCGCCTGGGGGGCAACCTCAAGGTACGTCATTTGTGTCTGGGGGGCAACCTCAAGGTCAGTACGCGCCCATGGGGCAATACATACCTCAAGGTCAACCCCAGCCTCAATATGTACCCCAAGGTCAACCTCAGTATCAATATCAACCTCAAGGATGGCAACCCCAAGGGTATCAACCCTAAGGGTATCAACCTCAAGGGTACCAACCTCAAGGTCAAGGTCAACCCCAGTATCCGTATTTACCTCAAGGTTATCAACCTCAAGGTCAATACTCAGGTCAAGGTTATCAACCACCTCAAGGTCAATCATATGGTCAAGGTATGGGAACTGCACCTTACAGTTATCAATCCTATCCTCAATCCGGCTATGGATCTCAGTATCCTCAACCTGTTATGGGTCAATACCCTGGAATGTTAGTGTGGGATCCGTCACAGGGTCAACAGGTGTTGCAGCCAAGTATACAGTCCGTACCTCAAGCTGGACAACCCGTAGTTTCTGGTCCACCCCAGCAACCGCAACCTGTCCAGTCAAGTGTTCAAACTTCTGTAACTTCGGTAGTTACTCAGCCGCCAATTGCACCTAGTACTCCATCTCAAACGGCTGCTGCAATTACCGCCACATCTACCATACTTACTTCTAGAGTATCGACGGCTCCAGTTTCTACTGTCTCTGTAACCACTCCTCAGACATCTTTACCATTGTCTGGATCTACGATTCAAACCACGGTCCAGATGCCTGTAGGCCAGCCTGGTATAAGTACGGTTGTCACTGCTCAACCTCAATTTGTTCAACCTCCGTACCAGGGACAGTACCAACCTGGGCAAGCTGTCCAACAACCGATTTACCAGTATCAACTGTATCCTGGGTACACTTATCAACAACCTCAGCAACCCCAGTACGGTCCGGTTAATCCTGGTTTTCCAGGAGGATATAATATCCCAAATGCGACTCCTGTTCCTAGTTATCCTGGATATCCTCCTCCTGGGGCCGGTATTGTGACCCAGAGTTTTAGAGATCCTAACCGGCAGTTACCATTTATCGCAACTTTGGATTTACCAGACTTGACACGCCTAACGAACGATCCAATTCAATATCTTCCGTTCTGGCCGCCAATGCCAAATAAGTTGCCCAGCGATATACCCAAGTTCGAAGGTAAGTCTGGAGAGGATCCGTCCAATCACGTGATGACTTACCACCTCTGGTGTGCTTCAAATTCTATCTCGGATGATTCAATCCGCTTACGTCTTTTCCAGCGTACACTCATTGGTCTCGCAGCCAAGTGGTACATTGAGTTACCACGGGCCTCTTTTTACAATTTTAGCTAGTTAGCTACCTCGTTCTTAACTCACTTTCAGTTGCCAGTCAGATACGATAACGGCACGGAGTTATTAACTTCACTAAAACAATCAACGTCCACGTATATTTCCGATCACATTCATGAGTGGAGACGTCGAAGAAGGCTAGTGAAAGTTTTTATCCCGGACCAAATCTTAGCTGAATGGTTTGTTAAATCATTATTACCAAGGATTACTGAAGATGTAGCTAAGGCCGGAGTAGTTACTGAGGAGCAAGTCATTGCTCAGGCGCAATACCTTGACTTAGTTTACACTCAGTCGGGTACATTACACGAGAAGATTCCGGATCTTCCAAAGTCGAATCAAATCGCTGCTACTCCTTCGGGATCTCATGCCGCTGATGGTATGATTGGTATCGTGAATACAAAGAGCAAGAAGAAGTCTTCCAAGGCTTCAACTACTCCTATTATCACTTTGCCCGATTCCCTGACAGGAGAGTCTTCTACTCCTGAACTTACCGCCGATATTCACGCTGTAGAGTCATCTACGGCCAAATCAAAAAATGGTGGAAAGAAGAAAGGAAAGAAGAAGGCTAAAGCAGACAAGGCTCTGAAGGAGAAAATAGAAAAGTCGGAAACCAATGACGAAAATTGCAAACCTCGATATCCTTGTATTATCTGTGAAGACGATCATTTTACGAGAGATTGCCCTCATCGGGCCGAGGTAGTGAAAATAGTCAAAGGTTCTCCCACTCCTGCTGTGTTAAAAAATCCATTTCCAGAGCAGGAGAATAAGATGATAGGTTCTTCCTCAAATGCCATTGAAGAACCCATTTTGATGATGTCTCATGTGAGGATTGCGACTCGATCGCAAGATTATGGTAGTAAGAATCCTGTTGATGGTAAGGAAGCAGAATCTTCTCACTCTAACCCATCAACCTCAGCTCCTGGTTCTAATCCACTACAGATCGAGAAACCTAACCCGGACTTAGTAATTAAACCGCCTGCCAAGGGTGTACTTCGAAGGTCTGCTTTCAATCCACATGCGAGATCGGCCCAAAATTACAACATTGTTGAGGACTTAGCTGTTTCACCCTCAGCAATGTCAGCGTTAGAAGTGCTGCAATCATGCCCAGCAAAACGAAAATTGCTTTTGTCGGCTATCGGAGCTGTTGATGTTCAGGACCCGAATCTAATAATCTTCGATCTAGAAAATAGTACACCGCGTCTCCCCCATCAAATGGCTTTCCAAATTCCAGTGATAGTCAGAAACAGACCTATTCATAGGACTGTGATTGATGAGGGAGCCTCTACGTGTATTATGTCGATTCAATGTTGGAGATCCCTTGGTTCTCCTTCGTTGAACCAATCCCCCACCATCCTTAAGGCCTTTGATGGCCGTGGGTTCCGTCCGTTTGGTATTCTACAGGAATTGCCTATAGGGGTAGAAGGTAAAACCGTTAGTCTGGATGTGGAAGTGGTTGATGCCCCTCTAGACTACAACCTTCTTTTGGGTCGAAGTTGGTCATATGCTATGACAGTGATCGTTTCATCGGTCTTCAGAGTAATTAAGTTTCCACATAACGGTAAGATCGTGACTATTGATCAGCTAACATACTTTTCATCCGACCCAGCCTCTTCAGAGAGTATCCAGCATGTCGGTAAGACGACAATCCCTTATAGGGACGTTGGTGTAGGTTTAGTTAAGGATTCCGGTTTACTGGGAACTTTTCCTCTCCCTCCACTCAGCGTAGAACCTTCATTTGCAACAATTCATATGATTACATCAGAAAACATTATTTATGATGATCCTTGGATTGTCCCATCTGACTCTGAGATAGACTCATTCGGTGATGCTATGCCCTTGAGTCCATATGAAATTGCTTATGAAGCTCTGATGTCTTTTACCGACTCTCATTCAACCGAGATCGACCAAATGAATGTGGTCAGTGAAGAATCATTTTTCACCTCAACCTTAGAATGGATAACGTTTCCCGAAGTCGTGTCATCTGACGAACAACTTCGCGAAATCCTAAGTGTAGACGATCTACCATGGGAGGATCTCCATCACAGATCTTCGTTTTTACCTAAGGATGAAGCATTTGAAAATGATTTTTCATCTATCTTTACCGCTGAATATATCAAAGACGCTCAGGATCCAACAAAACATTCTGATTCAGAGTTAAATTTAGGGAATATTTCTCGTACTATTCCCATTGATATTTCAGTGAAGCCCGGAATTGAGGAGAACATTCATATAGGTGCCGCATGTACAGACGATGAAATCCAAACTTACAAGGCCCTATTCCAAGAATTCTGCGATGTGTTTGCCTGGTCTTACGAGGAAATGCCGGGAATCGATCCTGCCATTATTGTTCATGAAATAAAAACCTACCCGGATGCTAAACCCGTCCGGCAACGGTTGCGTCAGATTCACCCTCGAAAAGCGGCTGCGATTAAAGCAGAAGTCGAAAAGCTGTTGAAAGCAGGTTTCATTTATCCGATCCCGTTAACGGATTGGGTATCGAATATTGTTCCGGTCAATAAGAAACAAGGAACAATAAGAATCTGTATCGACTATAGGGATATTAATCGAGCTTGTCCAAAAGACAACTATCCTACGCCTTATATCGATCAAATTATTGATGATTGTGCCGGAAGTGAAATGTTTTCCTTCATGGATGGTTTTTCGGGCTATAATCGAATCAATATTCTACCTGCCGACCAACCAAAAACGGCATTCATTTGTCCATGGGGGACATTTGCTTATTGCAAATTACCTTTTGGGCTTAAGAATGCCGGGGCCACTTTTCAACGGGCAATGTCTTACGCATTTCATGATATCAAGCACATTGTGCAACCATATCTCGATGATTTTCCTGCTCATTCATTACATCGAGCTGATCACCTTGTCCACTTACGAGCAATCTTTATGAGGTGTAGGTATTATCGAATTCGGTTGAATCCCCACAAGTGTGTTTTCTATATAGAAACAGGTCGATTGCTGGTATTTGTTGTTTCAAAAGCCGGCATTCGCGTCGATCCCTCGAAAGTCGAAGCTATCATCAAATTGCCTCCTCCTTCGAGTTTGCGCCAACTCCAAAGTTTGCAAGGGAAAGCAAACTTTTTACGCCGATTCATCCCAAACTACGCCGAGGTCACTAAAGGTTTTACACGGTTGTTGAAACAGAACGTTCAATTCTTTTGGGACGAGATTGCCCAACAATCTTTTGATGCACTTAAACACGCGTTGATCCATGCACCGTTGTTGCATCCTCCCAACTACAACCAGGACTACTTCTTATACCTCGCAGCTTCACATTCCACCATTGGAATGGTGTTAGTTCAAGAAGATGAATTCAGAGCGGAGCATGTGATATATTATCTCAGTAGGACCTTAAATCCCACTGAGCTAAAATATTCGCATGTGGAGAAATTGGCCCTGGCAGCCGTTCAAGCTGTCCAGCGTTTTCGTCACTACATTCTTCTCTGTAAAACTACAGTTATTTCGGATTGCAACCCTATGATTTACATTTTGACAAAACAACTGCTAGGGGGCAAGTACTCCAAATGGATCATTATCCTACAAGAGTTCGACTTGGAGTTCGAGAAGTCCAAGTCTAAGAAATCCTTAGTTTTTGCGGAATTGATGTGTGATTTCCCGCGTACTGACACGGAGACTGTGGCAGAGGAGTCCATTGCGGACGAATCATTGTTTCTGATCAGTACTTTAGATCAGTGGTACGGGGATATAATCATCTATCTCCAAACCCAAACCTTTCGGCCTGAAGCTTCAAAGGCGGAACGTCGAAAAATTTGGTTTCAATCCCAGCAATACAAAATTATTGGAGATACACTTTATCGCCAGGGGGCAGACTTAGTTTTTCGACGTTGTTTAACTCACGAAGAGGCTGAGAGGGTATTGAATGATTGTCACTCTGGAGCATGTGGCGGTCATATGTTTGGGTATGCCACAGCTCAGAAGGTGTTGCGCGCTGGTTACTTCTGGCCATCTATGTTTAAGGATTGTATCATTGCAGTCCGGAAGTGCCACAACTGCCAAGTGTTTGATCGAAAGATGCGCACACCGCCTGCTCCTCTCCACCCTATAATTGTCGTTGGTCCATTCGCCAAATGGGGTATCGACTTTATTACTTGTAACCCTCACTCGGCCGGGGGGCATGCGTATATCATCCTCGCGGTTTATTATTTCACTAAATGGGCCGAGGCGATGCCTATATTCGATGCAAGCGGCAAAACAGCTGCAGTTTTCATATTCAATCATATTATAACTAGGTTTGGTGTCCCACAAGCAATCATTACTGACCATGGGAGCCATTTTCGTAACATCATGATGACTGAGCTTACAAGCCAGCTTGGTTTGCACCACGATAGCTCCACTCCTTATTATCCGCAAGCCAACGGTTTGGTTGAGTCTATCAACAAAGTTCTAGTTATCATGATCCGACGAACCATTGGTATTCATCGGTCGAATTGGCACAACATGTTATTTTTGGCGCTATGGGCATACCGAACCTCAGTGAAAACCTCAACAGGGTTCACTCCTTTCCAGCTAGTTTATGGCTTGGAAGTTGTGTTACCCATTGAATGCAAAATCCCATCACTTCAAATGGCTGTCGAATTACTCCCAGCTACTTCCGAAGAGGAGAAACGTTTATTGTACTTAGCTAAATTAGATGAGACTCGACGTGACGCTGCATTGGCAATCGAGACTCACGCAAAGCGAATGAAAGCTCAGTATGATAGAAATGTGACCCCTCGAAGTTTTTCGGAGGGAGACCTAGTGCTTTTATATGATCAAGCTAACGATAAGCTAGGTGCTGGAAAATTCGTTCCTATGTGGCATGGACCCTATATTGTAAAGCGAAAGCTAGCAAAAGGGGCTTATGAGCTGGTAGATTTTGATGGGGACTCTTTGGTTAAACCCAGAAATGGACTTTACCTAAAGAGGTATTATGCTTAAATGGTGGGTATGGAGAATTTTAGTTAGGTTAGGTTTTCTTTCTAGCTAGTATGTTTGTTAGTTAGTCAGTGTGCTTAGCTTAGCAAGTGTGTTTTTTCGTCGTTATTCTGGCTTATCTTGGTTTTACTCTTGATATTGCAGATGTCGACGCCTCTCCAAACATACATTGGATTTGCTGATGGTGCTTGTCGTAGTACACGGAATATCTCTTCCGCAGCTTGGGTTATCTATTCACCCTCTGACGAGTTAGTTTCTATGCATGGGGTAAGCCTCAGTCAAACAACGAACAACATTGCAGAATATAGTGCAGTGGTTGAATTGTTATCTGAATCTATTTCATTTGGAATTCGACGTTTGATAGTGAGGTTAGATTCTGAACTTGTTGTATTATAGCTTAATAGAGTTTATGCCATTAGGAATCCCGTGTTATTAAGGTTGTTTTTGAGAGTGCGTCTCTTGGAACGTGAATTTGATTACATCGAATATCAGCATATTCCAAGGTCTTTAAATACATTAGCAGATGCAATTGCTTCTCGAGTGTTGGACAGACATTTACGATAATCATGCAAGTAAATTTAAAAACATTTCATCATACATGTTAAACAAGATAAGCCGGTAATAGTGATATATATATAGATAGGAGTGTGTCAAAAAATATACATCGTCTTCGATCATAGGTTGAAAAACACCTTATGATCGGCAAAAATGATAAAGCACAAAAAGTCAAAAATGTCACATGTGTCTACAAAGTGACTAGCCAATCACTGGTGGTGCTCCCTATACGACACCACTGCATGGGCTACCTTACGCAAAAATATCCTAAACGGTCTAGGGACCGCGACTACATAGTGCTGTAGCCTGATAGGAATATCATCCATAGTAGTCTCAGGAATATCCGCCGTCAGACGCTCTAGATCATGCTCCAACTCAGCTAGTACCTCTGCAGCCGCCACGTCCTGTGGGGCCGGTACTGGTGCAACTGGATGTCTTCTCTCAAAAGGCCGGAGGTTGGCTGGGCGCTGTGGACCAACATCTGCATTTTGAAAATTTTACTGTCAGTTTTGAGACGATATATATAAAAAACAAAAAAATGCATAATTTGAAAACTTGTGAAAAATAAAGTACCTTTGTCATCCCATTGTTCTCCCTGTGGAAGAACCATGTCCGGATCACCTCGAAAATCTACTCCGGCATACGGAAAGTCCTGGATCGAGAAAACCTGGTCCTCCAACCAGTGAAAGTAACTATCAGAAAATCGAACAACTGTCGCGCCCTCGTCAGGATGCCGGGCCATCACCGCAACCCATCGCACCAGCTTTGGCTCCCAAGGACCCAAGATATCAATAGTGAGTTGATGAGGGATCAGCATCGGAACTCTCTCTAAGGCAAAGCTCACGACTAAAGGCCCATATCCAAAAGTTTTCAGTCGTCCGTTCTTTGCCTTAGTCAGTTGGCTCTTCATATTAGCCGACACAGCATCACACCAGTTGAAAATGGTGCCTTGGTAACAGTCAATTGCCATCCGCATTTGGGACCCGAAAGCAATGTGCAAAGCGGCCGCGCCGCAAATTCTGGTAACCGTCAACGCTATAACTTTGAGTTCGCGCAGAGAGATGTGTTTTATCTCCACACCTTTCGAATGGTGTGCACTAGGTGTGCACCAATCTTCCCGGAGACTAACAAGGGATTGGCCACCCGGCCTAGTCCCGGCTAGATTGAGTTGCTCGCCTCTATTTGGCAAGCCAGTGAGAAAGTATACATCCGAGGGCTCTATCTCGAGCTGGTGCCCTCCTATGTAAAAGCAATGCTCTTGAACGTTCCATCTCTCAACCAGCCATTCTAAGAATCTTACCTGACCCCTCATGCCAGGTATGGCCCAATATTTATATAGCCCGCATTCTTTTAGGGCATCAATGGAAGGTTGATGTTCAATTGCAGCTAAATCAACGTCCTCGTGCTCTCTTTCTCTCCAATCCAACATGGTGAGTGCCCTACACACCAAGAAATAATGATTAGAATTAATTTGGGGAATTTTGAATGGTTCTTTGGGGAGATTGGGGTTTTCAAATCTGCCTTTCACGGAGGACGCATCCCGCGTTTACAACACAGGGCGTCCGGACGCAGCAGGCCTGAAGGTGGGCTGCGTCCCCCGACCATTTTCCTGTATAGGAAAAGTCAGGGGACGCAGGTCACCCGAAGGGCACCTGCGTCCACCGAGGGGCGCATTCTAAAACCTAAACCCCCCCAAAAAACAAAATTAAAACCTAAAAATCAACTTTAATCGGATGAAATTGAAGAGTAGGATGTTGTAAAATACCTGGAAGAGACGGCGTTCGATTCTGACGGTCGGATTTTCCGTAGCGACCACGGGAAGTTTCTTGCCAAAAGCTCCTTTTTCAACCTCAACAGTCAAATGGTAAAAATGACATGGTAAAAAGTCTTTTTATAGGTTTTTTGGATGAATTTGTTCATTTTTCACCATGAAAAGATGTTTTTCGATGTATTTTTGCCTATCTTAAACAGGTATGAGTAATGGGTTGCTTTTGTGCAGGACAAAGGGACTTAGAGGGAAAATTGCCATTTTTCACGAACCAAAATATCAGAGTCATATTTTAAGCCCTTTTCTGACTCCTAAAAAATGAAAAGATTTCCGAGCGTTTCTTTTACTCTCGTTAAAACGGAATTAAAAGACGGTCCCCTTATAGCTCTTTTCTGACCGTAAAATCAGGAAAAGATTGTCGGGTTTTTGTCGTTTCAAACTCGATACGGAAATAAAACGACGTGTCTTTGATCACTTTTTACTTTTCAGGTCAGTGACACTAATTATGAAAGTACTCCTTGGTCGCAAGATCAAGCGGTTCCCCCAGGTATTATTTTATACTTTTTCGGGCTTGAGGGACACAAATCTACGAAAAAGTTCAACTTGGAGTCTTCTTAAGTTTTTCAGACTCTCTAAAATTGAAAAACGCCAAGTTTCTCCTATACTGGGCTCGTTAAACATTTCACAGTAAAGGACCTGTTCAATTACAAACAGGAACGAACCACTCCTTCCTAGGGTTCGAATCAAAACTAGGTTGGACTCATCCGAAGGATGAGCTTATAATTAAGCATATGTTATCCTCCTCAAGCTTGTTAAAAATAAAGAGGTACTTGCCAGAAATGGTGGGGGAAAAGAGAGAAGAATGAGCCTATTTGTTACCTTTTGTCTCAGAAGAAACTTTATTACCACTCTTGAACACGACACTTTTCATTCACCTGGGTTGGGAAATCCTTACCTCACAGTTGATCAAACCACTTTGAAAGTCTTTAGCCAGGTTCCGGGGATTAACTTTGAGTCATTCAGCACCAAGCCATCTGTCATGTCGTTATGTGTTCAAGAGGTCTGCAAACAAAACTTTCATCTGCAAAATACTTGTCATCCATTTGACCATCCCTGAGTCAGTCCTTACAACAACATTTCTTCAACTCGAACAATGATTTCGTGTTGTGGGCTTGCCTGCAACGGGTCGCTTTCTATCGACATCAGCACATTATCTAGAGAGATGACTTAGAAATCGTCAGTACCTTGAAGTCTGCATGCATCAATGGCAGGTTTCTCGCCTTTGATGTCAGTTTACATCATTGACTTTCGATCAAAGGATTCCATGAAATGTTCGACATCAACTCATTCATTCACATCTCATGGATTGTACTGGGTACTTTGAGAACCATTGACATTACTGGTGGTCTCTCTCATGCTTGTTAATAGTTTACATCATCGACTGGTAATCAAGTGGTTTCTACCATGTTCGACATCAACTCATTTATTCGCATGGCTAGAATCGTACCAATTCGAGAAGTAGAAATGAAGACCCTGGATCTAGTTTCCACCATCCAGGCTGCGAGGAGTTTTGTATTCATTATCTAAGTAGACTAATCATAAACAGATGGTTACGCCCATACTGTGTCTACAAAAGTCTATGATTATGATGTACTGCAAGATCATTCCTGTATCAGAGTAGTTAGTCTGTTAGTTAAAGTTTTAATCTGAGTATGGGAATGCCTACCTCAGTGATGATATAATCTTATACATGTATTTTGTGTTGAAAATTGTAGGTTCTGACCAGGCTCTCCATGAGATAATCCTTGAAATGATAAAGCGCTTCACCCTTCCTAGATAATATAAAAACCCTAACCTATTCCAGGCTTCGCACTTTAGGGGGGCAATTGTTACACTAAAAAATGTCACCATGACTATTTACAGTTAGGATGACTCTATCAACAGTCATACTACCCTCTTAGGCAAGTCTTATGCCTCTGCTCTCCATGTCAAACTCAAAAAAGAGAGAAAGTCTTTCTAAATGTATTTATCTCTGGGGACGCAGGTTCTCTCAACCTTACTGCGGGGACGCACCCAAGGTTCACAAAAGCTGCGTCTTTGGACGCTCTGTATGTAAAGGTGCAGGTGCGTCCCCCTGAAAAGGTTAAAATGCGCAAGTTTCATCTTTAAAAAGTCACTTGTGGTTATTTCTAGAGCATTCTAGAAGGTTGTTCGACGTGTATTGAGCACCTCCAGATGGTTCATGCACTCCTACCAAAGAGGAACTTATCCCATCAATAGGGGAGCTATCCCATCCAATGAGGGGATTATCCCATTGATGGTGGACCTGATTAACTTCTTCTTGAGCACTATAAGTACAGGCATTGGGCCAGAAGGAGAGGAGGTTGAAAGCTATACATTTCTAAGGGTAAATGCTGCAGGAATTAGGACTCCCATTTAGAAGCTTGTGAGGAGAGATTGCCATCTTTGCTTGTTCTATTTGGAAGTGGGTGAGCTTTGTCAAAGTAAAGGAGAACTCTTGTGGACCCTAGAAGGAGCTTGCACAACACCAAGGCTCAGGTTGTAATGGTTCCTTTTGATTACCTTTAATGCAAATTAGTCCATTCTTCTCAATAACTTGTTGTTTATGAGTTATTTCATGTACTCCTTGGTCTATATGTTGAATATGCTTTGTTTTATGTTATAATCAGGTGCTATTTAATGGTTTGACTGTTGGTGATTGCAGGTTTTGGAGAAAGGGAGGAGCTCATCCAGATCAACAAAGCTTGGACTTCTACAACAGCGTTTGGACAAAGGTAAGAACAAAACACTTGATTTCTCATATCATAATGCATGTTTAGAGAAGGATAGCTCTAGTTTGTTTTGTTTGTCATTAGAATGTCTTAGACTTCTAGGAAGGTCGGTTGTGTCCGCACTATTGACTGATTCCGTGTGACACTCGGTAGGCAGAGGTACCCCAAGGACAAGTGAAGGTGGTCTTATCTTGGTCTTCCGGGCTGATTTGGATCTGGTTGTACCCGCTAAACCCATCCAGGAAAGAGAAGAACTTCTTTCCTGCCAGTCCATCCAACACTTGATCTATGAAAGGTAGAGGGAAATGGTCTTTCTCGGTAGCTTTGTTCAGTTCTCGGTAGTCCACATAGATTCTCCATTTCCCATTCTTCTTGGGAACCAACACCAGAGGGGATACCCATTCACTATCTGAGATGGGGTAAATGAATCCGGCATCCAACAGTTTTTGCAATTCTTCCTTGACAATGTCCTTAAGGGCTGGATTCATTCTCCTCTGAGGTTGCCTAACCGGTTTACAACCCTCTTTGATGTATATGTGATGGGTACAGACCGAGGGATGGACTCCTTTCATCTCCTTATAGCTCCAAGAAAAAGCATCTAGGTGACTGGCCAACAGGCTACACAGCTCCTTTTCCTGGGAAGGAGATAGGGAGGAGCTGATCTTTAACGTTCTCTCAGGGTTGAACTCCACATCTTTGACTCTGGGAGTGACAGGGTTGGTCGTACAAAGATCCACTAAGGTGCTGGCTTGGGCATCCTCTACCAATTTTTCTAAGGATAGTGCACTGGAAGGTGGATTCTGGATCAAGGTCTCAATCAAGTCATCCTCGATTGGGGGGTCTCTTCTAGTGGTATCTAGGGTGCACAAAGGTGTTGAGTATACTTCATCCTCTTCTCCTTCCTCCAACCAAAGTGGTAATTCATGCTCTAAGGAAGGTTGGGCAGGAGGGTATAGGACTAGCTGCTTGGACATAGGACCATTTTTGATGGTCATATTTCCTGCACGACAACTTATGTAAGCATACATGGCTGGGCTAACCAAGGCCTTCCCAAATAAGAGGATATCCAGTAAGCTTTGCCTTGGGTTGCAGAACCAAGAAATCTGCAGGGTATTCCCAAGAGTCGACAGAGACCAAGACATCCTCCATAATCCCTTCGGGAGTCACGGTGGAGCGATCTGCTAGTTGCAGAACTATCGAGTTCTTCCTCAAGGAACCCTGAAGATTGAGTTTGAGCATGGTATCCCTGGTCATCACATTAATGGCAGCCCCCAAATCAATCAAAGTGTGAGGTATGATGATGCCATTGATGTGGACATCTACTACAGGACTCCCAGGATCTAGATACTTTGGGCAGATGACTTGTCCTAACATAAGGTCAGACATTTGTCCTAAGACATTGATGGTTGTTGAAGCATCTCTTTTCACCTGCCTGGGTGTTTGAAACACTTTTCCTTAACCAGTTTGTTGTATATTGGCACATCCTTGATGGCTTGGAGAAGTGGTATTTTCACACACAACTGCTTGAGCTCACCCAGAAGCTCATCCTCCTCTGGGTTGGGTTGTGTGGTGGCTGTTAGTCTCTCAGGAAAGGGTGGATGGATATCCTTTGGTTCACGTTCTGTTTATCTTCTCATCCTCTGGGGGAGGAGGTTGGCGATCTGGAAGAGTCTTTCCAGATCGAAGATTGATCTCCTGGATCTCCATAGCATAAGTAGGGCATGATGTTTCCCCAGTGTATACCTACTGGGCCTGTCTATTTTTGGGGTTCGGGTTCGGTTGAGCAGGTATTTGAGGTTGCCTTGGAGGAGCAGGAGGTAATGGTTGAGGTTGAACTAGTGGTGGAGGCAAAATGGCAGGAGGAGTGTTGTATTGGGGCCTCCGCCCCGACTGAGGTGCATTCCACTGAGGCTGTGGCTGGGCATGTGAGTGATAAGAATGAGTAGTGGGTTGAGTAGGGTACTGAGGTGGATAAGACCATGGAGGAGGCATAGACTAGGAAGGATGAGCAGGGGGACCCCAGGAAGGCATAGGAGTCGATTGGTTGGGGCTGTAATAAGCTTGAGGTGCTCCTTGCATCCCCTGCTGGTAAGGTCTAGGTCCTTATGGCCTCCTTTGGTTGAGGTAATAGAGAGGTTCAGTGGGAGCTTCTGTCCCTTGGTACATGGCTTTAAATCCAGGTAAGGTTGGACATTGGTTTGTGGGATGGTCCTCCTCACAAACGAAACACACTTCAACCGAATGCAATGGACATTCGTTCTTAGGGTGTCTCCTGGTACATCTAGGGCAGAAGATAGATAAGGCTCTCTCAGCTTCTTCCTTCTTCTGCTGGATCCTGAATGTGTCCAGCTGCATGGCAATGGTCTGTATCACCTCACTCTTAAGATCTTCCAATTGATTTGCAAACTCATGTTTGGAGAAAGGGACACCAGTTGAGAGGAGGTTTCCTCTACCTCGTTTCCGAGCTGCCTAGAGTGGTTTCTAAACACAGTCTTGATGTCCTCATAAGGCAGTTGGTAAATGTCCCCCCCAGCTAACATGTGGAGGGTATCTAAGAGGTCTTCAGGGACTCCTCGGAGCAGGACCAACTTGAGGGATTCAGGGTCAAGTGTGCACATGGCCCGCTATACGGCTAAGTTGGAACCTCTCCTCATAATCCTCTAAGGACTCATCATTTCCCATGGTCATCGAAATAGTTCTCCCTTGGTTTCCTTGGACCTACAGTAGTCCCGGTACTTGGTATTGAAAGCTTGCTACATCTGAGCCCAAGTAGTGATACTAATTCCAGGTATGCCCATGAACCACATAATGCCTGCATCCTTAAGAGTGAAGGGGGAAGGCTTCAGCTTCTGCTCATTTCAGTATAGTCATAGGTTCTACAAAGGACAGCAAACTCAAACAGGAAGGTATCATGATCTTTAGTAGTCAGTCCATGGAAGTGAGGTAAAGCGGAGGGGCTAATGTTCTTCATTTTCATCTCTGCATTGGTCTCTCAGATGGGGAAGGAACCTTCTATTCTCTCATCTTCTCTTCTATTGTCAGCCATAGCTTCAGATGGGATGGTCTCTAATTCTTCTTCTGCTATAGGATCTTCATATATCTCAGGAGGTTCACCTATAGGTTCTTCTGGATCACTGTCACCGAAGAAGAGAGAAGGGTGATTCAGTGATGTGGTGGGGGTGTTGGGTAAGAATTTGCCTGTTTTATCTTGATTCCTACGAGGCATGAAATGGAAAGACTTTTTTGATTTCTTTTGTTTTTTTTTCTTTGGTACCTGCAAAACTGAGACAGATTGATCTACAACTAACTATCTTACTGAAATAAAGATGCAGAATTAAATTGAAAGCATGAAAGAACTAATCTACTTTGCTCAAATGAAATTGCAGGAATGGAAATGCTAGTCTACGCTTGCAGAATTGAAACACTAATCTACGCTTGGAGAAATGAAATTGCAGAATTGAAATGCTAATCTATGAAAGCAGTAAATGTCTATGCTACTTTTGCAGAATGGAAATGAAATAAACTACTTAGCAGAAGGCAAGAGTAAGAAAATAGAAGAAAAGCAACAATTACTAATACTCTGACGCTTCCTCGGCAACGGCACCAAAAAGATGGTGGGCTCCAGTATTGTAGCAATAATGCTACAACTCCTGGAGCTTCCTATCTCTAATTTTATCAACCCGGTAGTTCGTAACAAACTTGGAAGCGACGGTGCTATATGCACAAGTACTAGCTCTTGTCGCAGCTGTCACTTGGTCAGCTGGCACAAGTCCGCTAGGGCTCAAGCCAATTTCTATATGCTCTCAGAAGAAGCTTTCTAAATGATGGACGAAGGCTGTCTCAAAGGAAATTAACCTACTTTGCAATAATGAACTAAAAGCCAACAAAACAAGGAAACCCTAGTAAACCCTAATCTGACTAGTCTGATCTCTATGATGCAATGGTGGGAGCGCAAACTTCTAGAAATGATGCCATTACTTCAAGTGATATGAGATGCATGAATTTAAGCTACTTCTACTGAAAAGAACATTGTTTTTCTATTTTTTCTTAAGTGGTTGGAGTTATTATGATTTTGTTTCTTATTAGGGTTTGACTGTGCAGGGGTAGTTCGAAGGGAAAGAAAGCTTGGGAAAGGTCAGGAGGGCTAGGAGAGGTTCCAGGGGATCCTAAACGTCATTCCACAGAAGTCCACAACGTTCAGATGCTTGGCAACTCAGGTTACAGGTTTCTACAGGATGTCTGCAGGGGATCCTATAGGAAGCTCGGGATTTCTACAGGAAGTCTGCTAACTTCTACAGGATGTTCGGTGGTTGGAGTTTTGGGTGATGGAGGAGTTGTATGGGTGGATAGGTAGAATGGAAAGGGAGCGTATGATGGCTCAGGGACAGAGATATGAGATGAGGAAAGAGTGGGTACAGTTGGTTGGTGGATAGAAGGGTGGAAGCAATGAAGAGTCCAAAAAGATGGAGCTATGTGAACAGTAGAAGTGTTGGAAGGCAAACGAGCTGAACAGAGGTTGGGTAGGTGACTTTAGGCATGGTTGAGAAGAAGAAGAAGACAACAGAGTGATGCAACGCAGTGTAAAGGAAACAAATCTGCACAAAACCAAGAATTCATCAACCTATCCTAACTGTGTTATTAAATCAATGAACAACAAGGTAAACTTCAGAGAAAAATCGTGCATGGAGTTGTAATGAAGAAATACTGCTCAAGATTAGAATGCATGGATGGATCTACAATTGAAATGACTGTGTTGCAGCTTGAATGAAAGTGTATGACTGCGTTTTTTGGTGGTTGGTACGGTCTACACCCCCAATCTCTAAACAGAGATGGCAGTGAGTGCACTGTCAGCCTTTTCTTGGAGCTCTAATGAATGTTGATCCTCCTACTCTAATTTAAGCAACTAAAAGCACTTGAACCGTAAACCAATCCTACTCAATCACATAAAAGAAATCAAATCAGCACACTGTAATTTCTAAATGCATGTCAAAACAGACGAATAAAGTGCTGAAAAGAAAGACAAGTAACAATACAAGGAAGAGGAGGTCTATTGCTCTCAGGTTGGGCCCTAACCTGAGAGCTATAGCTCCCTTAAAAACTCAGAATTGAATCCAAAGCTGTCTGTCTTTATTGAATAATCATGAGTCTAATAACATGCCAAAACTGGCTTACAAAGAGCAAAAACCGAGCTGTAGCTCGTGCTTAGAAATTGCAACAGTAGTTCAAAAGTTCAAAAAGCTCCTGTCAAAGGCCACGGCCTTAATATTTATACATGATGAGGATCAAGCTGGCTTCCTCAATTAGTGGAGCTCGGCCGTCCAACTAAAAGTAAATTGCTGTAAACTATTGTTCCTGTAGAATCTGTTGGCTGCCTTTAAGCTCGGTGGGGAAAGCTGTTGGAGCTCGGAGTTAGGGTGGAGATCATGAGGGAGGTCATTTAAGGCTAGACAACCTCCCTATAAACCTGTAATGCCACCTTTGTTGTCTCCTTGTCTCCTTCTGCGTGGTCTTTGCTCCCTTTAATGCCAAAAAACCTGAAATCATCATGTATTAGCCACATAGATATAATGCCTGCCCTTCTTCCTAAAAATAACACGAATATACCAAGAAATGAATGCATAAGTGATAAAAGATGAAGGGTTGAGCAAGGTAAGTAGGCCAAGTGAGCCCAAATTGTTACCAAAAATTGGGGCTCATCAACTAGGATCTGGAAAGCCATTTGATGAGGTAAGCATGGTGTACTATTTTCTAGATCGAAAATTATTAGGTTCGAGTCCTGAACGTCAACAGCTCCTACAGCCGACAAAAGTAATTTACGTTGTGTTGGACATGATTGCAGCACTTCCAAAGCCGACATTGTTGAAGTTGAAACAACTAAATCCTCAAAAATGTTATAGTTCTGAGCCGCTCTCACATGTGGATTGAAAGCTGACTTTTGAAGTATACCCTTGGTGGGTGGTTTGATTACTAAGTCTAGATTAGGTTTCTCGATTTGTAGTGGATCGGAACCAGGAGCTGAGGTTGATGGGTTAGAATGAGAAGATTCTGCTTCTTTACCATCAACGGGACTTTTACTACCATAATCATGCGATCGAGTCATAATACTAACATGGGACATCATCAGTATGGGTTCTTCGTTGGCACTCGAGGAAGAACCTATCATCTTACTGTCTTGACTTGGAAAAGGATCCTTCAAAACAGCAGGCGTTTGGGAACCTTTGACAATCTTTGCAACCTTTGCACGATGAGGTCAGTCTGTTGTAAAATGCTCTTCATCACAAATGAGACAAGGATAACGAGGTTTGTGTTTCTCATCATTTGATTCCGCTTTTTCAGGTTTCTCTTTTGAATTTTTTTCCGTTTTATTTTTCTTCTTTCCTTTCTTCTTACCACCGGATTTTGATTTGGCTGTAGATGACTCTACAACATGAATATCACCGGAAATCTCCGCGTAAGAATCTCCTGTCGGGGAATCTGGCAAGGTTATGATAGGAGAAGAATTCTTGGAAGATTTATTCTTACTTTTGGTGTTAACCGTACCAATCATACCGTTAGCGGCATGAGACCCTGAAGGAGCTGCAACGATTTTATTTTGCTAAGGAAGATTGGGGATTTTCTCGTGTAACATACCTGACTGAGCATAAACCAAGTCAAGGTACTATGCTTGAGCAATTACTTGCTCCTTAGTAACGACTCCGGCCTTAGCTACATCCTGAGTGATCTTTGGCAATAAATATTTTACAAACCATTCAGCTAAGATCTGATCCGGAATAAAAACCTTCACTAAATGTCGTCGACGTCTCCATTCATGAATGTGATCTGAAATGTAAGTGGACGTCGACTGCTTTAATGAAGTTAGTAATTCTGTGCCATTGTCGTATCTGACTGGGAACTGAAAATGAGTTAAAAACGAGGTAGCTAACTGACTAAAGTTATAAAAAGTGCCTCGGGTAACTCAATGTACCACTTGGCCGCAAGACCAATTAGAGTGCGCTGGAAAATCCTTAAACGGATTGAATCATCTGAAATGGAGTTAGACGCACACCAAAGGTGATAGTTCATCACATGGTTCGACAGGTCCTCTCCTGATTTTCCTTCAAACTTAGGAATATCACTAGGCAACTTATTCGGCATTGGCGGCCAAAACGGAAGATAATTAATGGGATCGTTTGTTAGGTGCGACAAGTTAGGCAAGTCCAAAGTTGCGATAAACGGTAATTGACGATTAGGGTCCCTAAAACTCTGGGTCATGAGACCAGCTCCAGGAGGAGGATATCCAGGATAACTAGGAATAGGAATTGCATTTGGGATATTGTTTCCTCCCGGAAAACTAGGATTAACCGGACCATACTGGGGTTGTTGAGGTTGTTGATATGTGTACCCAGGGTACGGTTGATACTGATAGAATGGTTGTTGCATAGCAGGACCGAATTGGTGCTGTCCCTGGTATGGTTGATAAGTAAATTGTGGTTGACTTGTGACAACCGTACTTGAACCAGGTTGTCCTACAGGCATCTGAACCGAAGTTTGAATTGTGGATCCAGACTTAGGTAAAGATGTCTGAGGAGTAGATACAGGAACAATAGAAACCGGAGTTGTCGATACTCCAGGAGTAGGTGGGGTAGATTGAACAGATGTTGCAACAGTTGCAGCAGCCGTTTGAGGTAGAGTATGAGGCGTACTAGGCCCAGGCTGAGAAACTACCGAAGGTACAGAAGTTTGAATAGTAGACTGGATAGGTTGTTGGGGTGAACCAGAAACTAAGGGTTGTCCAGTTTGAGATGACAATTGTACATTTGGTTGCAAGACCTGTTGAGTTTGCGATGGATCCCATACTAAATTCATTCCAGGGTATGGACCCATAACAGGTTGAGAATATTGAGGACCATAACTGGGTTGAGGGTAGGGTTGATAATTCAAAGGTACATTTCCCGTTCCTTGAACATATGATTGACTGGAGGGTGGTTGGAAACCTTGGTTCGAGTACTGACCTTGGGGTTGATACCCTTGAGGCACGTACTGATACTGGGGTTGACCTTGAGGTACATATTGATACTGGGGTTGACCTTGAGGTACATATTGAGTTTAGGGTTGACCTTGAGGAACGTATTGTCCCGTAGGTATGTACTATCCTTTAGGTTTCCCCCCAGGCGCAAATTGGGTACCTTGAGGTTGCCCCCCAGGCGATAATTGAGGATTGTGAGGCTGCCCCCAGGTGGTAACTGACCACCTTGAGGTTGAGGATTAGGAATAGTACCTGACATCATGAGAATATCTTCTATACTCAATGGCTTAGTACCATTTTTTCCAGTTAATAACCCTTGTTCAATGGGTTGAGGAGATGCTCCTGCAAAAGTACCAGAAAGTGACTGATACCTAGAAGGAACAGAAGGAACGCCCTACAAAAAGGATTCTGGCGATTGAGTAAACATGGATGACTGTCTTGACATATTTAATGGAGGATAGTAACCTCTAGGTGTTGGGTGATAAGGAACACGAGGTGGTGAAAAACTTAGCCCTGCATTTTCCAAAAAATTCGTCAATGAAAGATACCAAGCACTGCTCCTAGGTGGACTGTAAAAAATTGATTCACGCTCCCTTAGTTCAATAGCAGGTTGATTTTCAGGGATAGGGATGCCTATTTCTTCTTCCGAAGTTGCAAGTTCTTCGATAGCTATAAGTCCAAAAGGAAGATTTTGGGTAGTAATTCTTTCTACCCTGGGTGAACCAGGACCACTAGAAGTTGGAGAGGTAAACCCTGATGTTGGAGTAGTAGCAAATTCACTTTCAGGTTCAGATATTTCAGGTTCCTCACTTATATCACTAGTAGATGAAAAGCTACCAGTAACTTCAGAAACAGAGATTGATTGTGGATTATAATCTGCTACTAAAGCTTGAAAATCGGGATGTACCACCAAAGAAGACTCTCCTTCTTCAGGTGACCCAACTCTACTGTCTCTAGGAGTTACGAGGGCTCTTAACCCTTCAGGCCGGCTCGGTGAAAACTCAGGAGGTTGGCCCCGAAGTCTATGGGAATTCCTCGATAATTCAACCACGATTAAAAAACTTTAACTAATTCACACACAAACAAAGTAAAATCTTAATGAAAACCACCTAAAGCCTCTAAAGAACCAAACAATTTTGAATCACATGCCTAAAGAATCTAGGAGATCAAACACACACAAATAGTAACTTTCTGTACTGAAAACACTAGTTGGCGATGAAGCCCAACGTCGCAGAGTTCAATACAGAAATGGCGGTTAGAACAGTTACCCCGGCAACCTACTTAATGAATAGACTGGAACAAGTTTCTCCAGTAAACCATCTCGAATGAAGAGAACCCCCCAGAAAATCCAAGTGAGTCTAGCCGAAGTCTGCTCCAGGTACAGTGGGATATTCCCACCACTATCACCTTAGGAAGAATCCTATAGAATATGGTCACTAAGGTTACCAATGGAAACAAATATACCTGGGGGAACAGTCTACGATCCAATACGCACGCAAGGGCAGAGTAACAAGCTCAATCCCCTTGAAGGCTCCTTGACATAATCCAAGGTTTACCAACAAGTGACCCCAGGCTCCTCGACAATGGTTAATCTGAGGTTTACCGTTTTTAATACGTGAATATCTGGCGTCGTTCCCAATGAGGAAGGATTGATTCACACACTGGTTTGGACATGATCTCGTGCTTCTCCTTTAAGAGGAGCTTTCCCAGAGCATAAATGCAACAATTGGATTTCTCTCCTACCGCAAGATACAGCTACTTGTTTGTTTTACTGTATTGGAGAGTTAATTACTCCCTACTCCAAGACACTAGCCTAAGCTATTTTGGTGTATCAGAGCCCTAGAAATAAAAATATTACTAGATAGATTTTACTTTAAGCATTATTTTTGTTGTTTTTTGTTTAATTCAGGAGGTGCGGAGATGAAACTCATGGTATGAAGACTTGACTCGAAATCACTAAAAAATGCACTTAAGATGATTAAGCAATCTTTTCCCTTCAATGAACTTCTAGCTAGGAAAGAGTTTGAGAATGCAAATACTTGTAAACACAAATCTTTCTTAACAAACAAATCAAAAGAAGAGATTTTTGTCTTTTCCAATGCACTCAAAACGAGACAACTAGTTATTTTCATAAAAATTTCCCTTTTCTCTTCAAAACACTCAACCACTACAAAACAAACTTTTTTCCAAAAGAGATTTTTTATTTTTTATAAAACACTCAAAACTATGGAAATGACTAATCTTGAGATCTATAAACCATAAAAACCTATTTGAAGTCAAAGCTTACAAGATGTCTTTTTCAAGGATGTTTTACTTAGCTATATGTAAACTAAGGACCAATTTATGCAGACTCACAAATCAATAAAAAAACAACCAATTTTTGTTTTCTTTTCTAAAAATGAAATCCAAACTTTTAACACAAGCTTTTTCGAAGTTTCGTAAAGAGAAAACACAAGGTCGATTCCTCAACAAAGATAGATTTTGCAAATGGTCAGACTCATAAGAAGGCTGGTAAAAACCAAGGTGATCTAAGGTTTCTACAGCTTCTAAGCTCAGAGCTACTACAAGACCAAAATGAAAACCACACCCAACAATCAAAACTTCTAGGAATTTCACCTAAAACCCTAACACCAGTGAAATTAACCTAAGGAAAGCTTCTGACAGGTTATATGCAGGTCTGGGCAGGGGATAATAACATCTAAACAAAAACTAAGCTGACTAACAAAGAAAATCTTAGGCTTTCCAAAATTTTTGACAGGGTTCGCAGGCCCACAGTTAACATAGGTGGGGTACCGCTCTGTGCTAAAAGCAAAAGTGCGGATAGGTCCACACTGTGTCCCAAGCTGAGGGTGCGGTCCTCTCCCAAAGTTATAAAAACAAAAAATAATCCTAGATCTACTAAATCTACCCAATTCCACACACAACAAGCCGAAAACAGAAACAAAAACACAGTTTCTCAGATCAAAGTAAAAACAAGGAAAAGATCAAGTCCCCAGTGGAGTCGCCATTTTGTCACACGGAATGAGTCGATCTTGCGGACAAGATAGACCTTCCTAGAATCTAACGATATCTAGTGACAAGCAAGCCAATTAAAAACTATCTTTCTCTAAATATGCATTTATAAACAAAGACAAACAAGTGTTTAGGCCTACCTTAGGTCCAATGTAAGTTTGTGGAAGCCTTGCTCCTTTGATCCAAATGAGCTCCCTTGTTGTGAATCGGAAAACACAAAAAAGCAAACAAATTAAATAGCACCTGAAAAGCCAATATCATAAAACATACTTAACATGATGATCAAGGAATTCATGAAACAAATGACATAAGACAATTTGTTGAGAAAAATGAATTTGATTGTATTAATTCAAATCAAAGAAGAACTTTACAACCTGTTCTTTGATGTTGTACAAGCTCCTTCTAGGGTCCAACAAGAAGTCTCCTCTACTTTGACAAGTTTCACTCTCCTCCCAATGAAGCCAAAAAGGTATGTGATCTCTCCTCTTAACCTTAACTAGGAAGTCTCAATTCCACCAACATTTACCCTCAAAATTTTCAGCTTCTAACCTCCCTAGCAACGAGCCCAATGCCTTAATTTATAGTGCAATGGAGGGAAGTTACTAGGTCCTCCTTCAAAGGGATAAAGCCCTCCTTCAAAGGGATAGCTCCTTTCATCAAGGGATTAGCTCCTTCTCTTTTGGGATGCCTGAACCACCTAAGAGCGACCAATCCACATCAAAATTCCTTCTAGAATCATCTAGAATTAACCCAAAGTGAGTTTTTTAGAATAAACTTGCGCCTTTTTTACTTTCACAGGGGTCCACACCCACTCCTTTAGGGACAGAGCGGGCAGGTCCACAGTTTTTGTGAACCGAGGGTGCGGGACCGTAGGCAATAGTGAGAGAAAGTGCGGAACCATAGCTTTGTTGATTTTCATTGTCTTTCTCCCATTTTCACAGCTTGAATTGAAGAGCTGAGGTCTGAGACTTGCTTAGGAGGACAGTACAAGTGATGATAGACCCATACTGACTGCAAATAATCATGGTGACGATATTTTTGTGTAACAGTTCCAAAGCGTTTTTAGATTCATTAAATTTATTTTATAGTTGATCTTGCTTAAGAAATTTTCCTTTCAGGTTCACCACATGATGTAGATGTACAATTCCTAAACTGCAATCTAAGATGATAAACAGTCGTTTAGTCTTCTTTTTGCAAATGAAAATCCTAGCTACTAAGGAAAGAGAGATGGCGTTCTTTCAACAAAGAGCAAAGAGCACACACTATATGCATTGTCCTAAATCAAACCAACAAATAGTATAAATGCAAATGCACATGCATGTATTTGTTTTTAGCCTTCTTAATGTGTAAATGATAAAAAGAAAGCTAAGCGCAAATCTAAAATATTTTTCAAAGCGACAATTACTAACAAGTTTCTTTTCAAAACAAAATGAGGACAATGACAACACTTTGCGATTTGGAATTGAAAACTTGCTTTCGACACTAGAAAAACTACTATTTCAGATCAAATACAAGAGTAACAGGGTAATAAACTATCAAGAACAATCAGATTCTCTTCTATGACTGAAAACGACATTTGCGACACTTTCAAATCAAGAAATTACAGTACAATTACGCTACTTCTTTGTAAAGGAGAACTGAAAATGACTCAAAAAATACATAAAAACATTTACAGTTCTTTGCACAATGGAGGTGGAATAACAACAAGGAAAGGGTTTCAAATAGAGGTGTACTGACTACAGGCAACAAAACTCTTGAATAGAGCTGAAAAGAATGAACACAGAAACCAAAATTTAGGAACAAGGCCTTGTCTGATCAGCGCGCTTGTAACGCAGTGAAACTGAAATGCAACACACCTACTACACTCGGGAAGTGCACTGCATTTGAAGTTCACAGAACAGATAGTGTGCCGGACCAGGGACGAGACTTTGATTGGGTTCCGGGTCACAGTTTTCAATTCAGTTCAGGGATTTTGTCCGAGCAAGTGGCAATCAGTAAATCAATCACAGGGGTAGATCTAAGGAGGTTACTAGAGCCACCACAAGGGCAATTAGAGAGCTTGTAAATCAATTGTTTAATTCATAAACAAAACCTGGAGATTGACTGAAGCAATGTTGATCTACTTTGCACTTGCATAGAAAATGTAGTTCGAAGGCTAGCTGGCTTGACTTCAGGCTCCGTCTGTAAGTTTATAAAGTAAACAAATGTAGACGAACAAACAATCTACTCGCTCCCTAGTGGAGTCGCCATTTTGTTACCGGGAATAGTGTCTATGCAGAGCTTCTAATCCCACTAAGGCTGGTAGCTACCTTAGAAACAAACAAACTAAAACTACTTTTGTTTTCCTTTATGAGAGATAGATGAGAGAAGGATAAAGGAGACCAACCTCTGTCTTGCACTTGGTTCCTTGCTCGATTCCTCTCTCTTCTGATAGTCCTTTGCTACTTGCTTTCTTGTGTACCCAGCTTCACAGAGTACTTGTAGAATCAAAGCAACATAACACTATACGAGAACATAGATATATTATCATAAGCAATATAGTATCAAATGTATATTAACCATACAAATGCATAAAACATCAATCACACAAGTGTATGGAGGAAAACTTGAATAGCTTTATTGAAAATCAAGAAAGAGCCAAGAGAATTACAACCAATTGTTCTGACCCAGCATCATCCTCTCATAAAGAAGCCCTTCTTCACCTCATGAAAAGCTTATATCACCCAACACTATGATATTGCACCAAGAAACCAGCAGCACTTCCTTACAAGATACAAAATTCCAGCCTCCTAGATCTCTAGGATGAGGGATCCATATATAGATGTTTGCAAGGGAGGTGAGTCAGCTTTTGAAATTTGATTAGTGTCTTCCCTCTGATAGTTCTTGATTCCACTTGGAGATTGATGATCTCTTACTCATCCCTGGTCGAATTCAAAGAGGCAAGTGTCACAGGAGAAGTTTCTGGAAGATTCCATGCTCCTCCACCTTGCGGATTGACCCTGCCATTTGTCTCTTCTCACCCATCGCACCCCATAGAAGGGCTTTTTGACATGCAACACACCTACTGTGTGTATTCAGGTGGGATGCAAGGCACTTTGCCTATGGAGCAGGTGAAATGGTCCAGTTTTGAGTAGTTTTGAGTGGTTTTTCATGGAGAACTTCTGGGAGAAGCTGTAATCAGTTGACCTTATTCTTTTAGGGGTTGGAACAACACCTTTAGGGACTTAGGAGCCCTTGGTTTATGGAAATTCATGCTTGGGGTTGTAGTGCCCAAAAATGTCTATAACACACCCTCACTATGTTTGGCTGCACTCACTTGGTATTCATTGCAGGATGCCATCAAGGAGAAGTAGTACCTTGTCGGGAGCTATGAAAATAAATACATAAAGTGCACCACTTTGCGGTAGGGAAGTGGCCAAACGTGCTAGAGTTTAGGATTATATTTCATACCCTTCGCACAAATTTGGGTATCAATGATTTTGAGAAACATTTGGTACTCAAGTACCGTGGTTTCCTACATAGGTACATCTAGGATGAGACAGGGTTCCTGGACATCTCCTCGCTCAACATGGCATACTAATATGTTGTAAAGATTGAGCAGTATTTTAAAAAAAAGAAGTGAGCCTTTGGATTTGCGAATCTGAAGCAAGAGAAAGGTACCCCCAAACTGTAGAAAAAGGAAAAAATCCAAGGCGTGGTTATCCAAGATAACACGTTGAAGCTACAAGAAAGAAAAACACCACAAAGTCAAAGAAGGACATAGGAAAGTGGTGTGAGTCCATAAGAGCCCCACTCACAACACAAGTGAGTGTCAGGCCAAGTAGTCGCTGGTGGCCGAGCTGAAGGCTTCAGAATCAAATTCATGTCCCAACTCTGAGTCAAACCCAACAAGAGGAATGAGAAAGGGAAGAATATTATTGATGCAGAGCCTAGTGCCGATGTTTCCACCACCAAGATGCAGAATAATGAGCCCGAAGATCCAAAGGAGAGGGAGTGTCTCTTCCACTCACAGATGTGGGTGAAGCGTTCATTGTTAGAATTCATTTTTGAAAGTGGAAGCCAAAAGAACCTCACTTCAGCAGAGGTCACGAAGTGGCTAGGCCTACCGATAGTATCACATCCACAATCGTAAAGCATCAGGTGGCTTCACCAAGGAAGAAATCTCTGAGTCAGCGAGTAGTGTCACCATTCCTATAACATCAAGCCCGTCATAGATAAGGTATTGTGTGATGTTACTCCTCTTGATGCTTGTGATGTATTATTAGGAAAATCGTACTTGTGGAAGTGACATGTTGTATATGAGTCAAGATCTTACTTTGTTATTTTTTTTTGGGTAATACGTTATACAAGATACAAGAGGTAGCCTGGCCTACTACCATCTCTTTGATTTTTGCTAAGAAATGTGGTAAGATCATCTCCTAGACTAGTAAATTTCTTTTCTTTCTGATTTTCTATCAAAGTAAGGGGAAGATCGTAATATCCATGGCCCCCAGGAAGGGTTTCTCCACACAACAGAAGCAGGTGGACACGGTCGTGGAAGAATACAGGGACCTCCTCTCCTCTCTCACAAGGGTACCCTTCCACTATTAGGTCAAGCATTCATTCGATTTGACTCCTAGAGCACCTCTACTGTTGGGTCCCTATAATATTAGTGATTACCCCATTACTATTATAGTTATACCCCTTATTTATATTGTTGTGCCCCATTTACCCCCATGTTGTTATTTCTGTGCCCCATAGAATCCCTCTATTGTTATTTTTGTGGCTTTATATTATTATTGTTAGGTCGGCTGGATTATATTGTGACTCCTTAGACTCCTATATATAGAAAGGAGGTTTTGTCATTTGTATCATCGAAGAATTTTTCATTTATGTAATGTAAAGGAGGTTTCCCCCTCGAAGAGGCTGAATTCTAAGGTGTGGATCTCTCTTTTCTATCTTTTTGTGAGCTGGTTTCATAACATTTGGTATCAGAGCTTTGGATTCTAGGGTTTCGCTGCTCCAAATAGGTCATCGTGGCATTTTCGCTATAACTTTTTTTCTGTGATGTTTCAGAATTCGCAAAAAAAAACCCATTTGAGAAGAAATAGCGTTGAACCTTGTGTCTAAATTTCAGAGCTTTTCGCGCGATATTTGCGGAGATATGATCTGAGGAAGTTGGTATTTTTGTAGACTCCTGAATTACATTCAAAACAGGTGACCTGGTGAAAATCATCATAACTTTCTCTCTGGGGATCCAATTTAAATTTTGTAAGAAGGTGCAGAAAGAGGACGAACTCTAGTTTCTTGTATGTGTGTTTCAGATTCAAAAGTTGAAACAGTGACTCATGGCACGTCGTACAAGTTCGCTCTACTGAACTAGTCTAAAAGCAAGTCATTGTGGGAGATTTCACATAACTCTTCCTTGGAGAATCCAATTTGGGTCAGACTTGTGGCATTGGAAAGAGGACACAGAATGATACTATAGGTCATAATTTTAGAACTGTATGATCTGAAATTACAGAGATACATCAGATTCAATATCAGGCTTCTATAAAGTGAAAACAAGGTGTGTATTTTTTTTTTTTAATTTTTGTGTAAGCTTGGTTTAACGGAATTCAAAGGGCATAGTAAAGCATTATTATCAGTAACTGATGCCCCGAGGAAGGAAAATGCAAAAAACTAGTAAGGAACTTGAAAGCTCTAGCATGACTCATGAAGAAGAGGAAGAAATGCTACATGATATATCAAAATTACAAGAACAAGTGCAACAAATGTCACACTCACAAAAGCTAACAGAAGCTAAGATAAGTGGCGTGGAATCTAAGATAAATGGCGTGGAAGCTAAGATGGACGATTTGAAGATAGATTTGAAGACTGATTTGAAGAAAAACATGGAAAATTTGAAGATAGATTTGAAGACAGACATGGCAGATTTGGAGACAGATTTGACAAATTTTCTACAAGAGATACTTACTAATGGTGAAAAAGTTGTAAAGGAAACTCATGATGTGAACAAAAGTAATTTTAATCATGATTCCATAGATTCTAATGTTGGATCGAAGACCCACCATATTCCAAAAATCAATATGAGGAATTTTGATGGCAAGGATCCCGCCACATGGATATTACAGATGGAGCAGTTCTTCGATCTCAATAATGTGAAAAACACACAAAAGGTACGTATGGCAACTGTATATTTGGAACCAAATCAGTTTGTATGGTATCAATGGCTTTGCTCTCGTAAAAAAATTATCACTTGGGCAATTTTTACGGAAGAATTGATAGCACATTATGAATATACAAAAAGCAACACTTTTTTTAGCCAATTGATAAGTCTCAAACAAAAGGGTTCAGTAATGGAGCACATTGAGGAGTTCCAAAAATTGAACATAAGGGTAAAAGATATTCCAGAGGAGCATAGGATTGATTTGTTCATAGGGTCTTTAAAGGATAATATCCAACATGATGTTCACCTTTGGGAACCTGATTCATTAGAGAAGGCATTCAGGTTAGCAAGAAAAATCGAAAGCAACATTATGGCAACCAGGAAGCATACCACTCACAACTATAAAGACAGAAGTGTTGTTGCCCCTAGTCTTCCACAACCTATAAGGTTGACACCACAACAATTGGAAGAAAAAAGATCAAAAGGGCTTTGTTACAGTTGTGATAGCAAATACACTAAAGGTCATAAGTGTGCTGAGAAGAAATTATTCTACATAGATTGTGAAGAGGAAGAAGAAAATGAGCAAGAAAGGTCAAAAGAAGAAGATATACTCCAGGAACAAAGCCTAGATGAAGAAAAAATAAATCCGACCATATCTTGTAATGCATTGGCGGGAATTACCACTCCTCAAACCATCAAGATAGAAGGACAAATCAAGAAGAAAAAGGTAATAGTGTTGATTGATTCAGGAAGCACCCACAATTTTATTCATTGTAGGGTTGCAAAAGAATTGAATTGCTTCCTATATCCAGCACCAGAGTGTCAAGTGATGATTGCAAATGGAGGAACAATAAATTGCTCTGGAAGGTGCCATAATATCAAGCTATCCATGGGAGAATATGTATTGACTAGCCCAATGCTTTCCATTCCAATGGGAGGTGTTGATGTTGTACTAGGAGTCCAATGGCTACAATCCTTGGGTACAATAGCTTTTAATTTTCAAGAACTTTACATAAAATTTTCTACGGAAGGAAAGGAAGTTGAATTAAGGGGTATTGCAGGGAAACCAGGAAAGATAATCAGCTCTAATGGTATGACAAATCTTCTAAAAAAGGAGCAAAGAGGTGTAATTGCACAATTATGTTCGCTAGATGTTTCCACATCGGAATCATCTATTTCTCCAGATCTCTAGAAAGTCTTGGACAATCATTCCAAGGTATTTGAGACTCCCAAAGGTCGCCCACCTATGCATGCTCATGATCATGCTATTCATCTAATTCGAGGAAGTGTTCCTCCAAACATCAGGCCGTACAGATATCCCTATGTCCAAAAAAGTGAAATTGAACGTATGGTTGCAGAAATGCTAGAGGCTGGTATAATTCAACCAAGTCAAAGTTCTTTCTCTACTCCAGTAGTATTGGTGCACAAGAAGGATGGATCATGGCGCATGTGTCCAGACTATAGGGAGCTCAACAAGCTCACTATTAAAGATAAGTTCCCCATTCCTGTCATTGATGAATTACTGAATGAATTGCATGGATCAATTTACTTCACCAAGTTGGATCTTCATTCCGGATATCATCAAATCAGAATGAAGATTGAAGACATTCCGAAAACGGAATTTAGAACTCATGAGGGTCATTATGAATTTTTGGTGATGCCTTTTGGCCTTACTAATGCACCTTCAACATTTCAAGGTTTGATGAATACAATTTTCAAACCATTCCTTAGAAAATTTGTGTTAGTATTTTTTGATGATATACTAATCTACAACAAGTCTTAGAAGGATCATGTTGAACATGTTGACAGGGTGCTACAACTATTGGAGGAGAAACAATTATATGCAAAAAGATCCAAATGTTTCTTTGGAGTCCAGGAGGTGGAATATTTGGGTCATATTGTATCTCATGAAGGAGTTAAGGTAGACCCTAGCAAAATTAAAGCCATTAAGGAATGGAAAATTCCCACATCCATAAAACATCTGCGAGGATTTCTTGGGTTGACAGGGTATTATCGTAAGTTTGTTAAGAATTATGGGAGAATAGCAGCACCTCTAACAACATTGTTGAAGAAAGATGCATTTTCATGGACTCCAGAAGCAACAAAGGCCTTTGAACATCTTAAAGAGGCAATGTGCCAAGCACCTGTCTTAGCTACACCGGACTTCACAAAAACCTTTATTGTGGAATGTGATGCTTCAGGAAATGGAATTGGTGCTGTTCTAATGCAAGATGAAAGACCCATTGCTTTTGAAAGTCGTCCAATCAAGGGAAAGTTTTTAAGCAAAGCTATTTATGAGAAGGAAATGTTGGCAATACTCCATGCACTTAAGAAATGGTGACCCTACCTAATGGGAAGACACTTCAAGGTAAAAACGGATCATGATAGCCTTAAATACTTTTTAGAACAAAGATTATCCTCTGAAGAGCAACAAAAGTGGGTCACAAAGATGTTGGGTTATGACTTTGAAATCATCTACAAAAAAGGGAAGCCAAATGTGGTGGCAGATGCACTCTCAAGAAAGGATGAGGATTTGGAAGCATTGTTGTGCGCCATTTCTATTATCCAACCAGATTGGATAAATGAAGCAAGGGAGGAATGGAAGAATGATGAAGAAGTGTGGGCACTTATTCAAAAGCTACAACAATATTCCAGTACATTTGATACATTTAGCTGGAAAAATGATTCATTATGGTACAAAGATCGCTTATACCTCTGTAAGAATTCCCAGCTAAAACAAAAGATTCTTATGGAATTGCACACTTCTCCCTTAGGAGGGCACTCAGGATTTTTAAAAACTTACCACAGGGTTAAGAAGGAATTTTTTTGGGATGGCCTTAAATCAGATATTCAAAAGTTTGTGACGAAATGTTTGGTTTGCCAACAAAATAAAGTTGAAACAATTAAGACACCGGGTCTATTACAACCTTTATCCATTCCAAGCCAACGTTGGGAGGAGGTTTCAATGGATTTTATCACAGGTTTACCCAAGTCTGCGGGAAAGAGTGTCATCATGGTGGTAGTTGACAGACTTACCAAGTATGCACACTTTTGTGCATTATCACATCCATTTAAAGCCAGTACATTTTCTATTGCATTTATGGAAACAATTCAAAAGCTACATGGAAACCCAAAGATTATTGTAAGTGACAGAGATCCCATTTTCACTGGAAATTTTTGGACATAATTATTTTCTTGTCTTGGTACTCAATTAGCTCATAGCTCATCTTATCATCCTCAATATGATGGGCAAACTGAGATAGTAAATAAATGTTTGGAAGGATATCTTTGTTGCTTTGTATCTAATAAACAGACACAATGGGTCAAATGGTTGCCTCTGGCTGAATGGTGGTATAACACTTCCTTCCATACAGCAACAAAAATGATCCCATTTATGGCACTTTATGGGTATCAACCACCATCCATCACATCATATTTAAGAGAAAATTCTAAGGTTCAGGTAGTGGAACATCACATCGAACATCAACAACAAGTCCTCCAACTCTTAAAGGATAACCTCGTGTTGGCACAAAATAGAATGAAACAATAGGTAGATCAACATCGCAATGAAAGAAGTTTTGATGTAGGTGATTGGGTATTCCTACGGCTACAACCATATAAGAAAATGTCCCTAAAGAAAGCTAAGAAGGATAATAAATTATCACCAAAGTGTTATGGTCCGTACAAGGTGTTGCAAAAGATTGGTACTATGGCATACAAATTGGAGCTTCCTACAACTTCTCGACTGCACCCAGTTTTCCATGTTTCATGTTTAAAGAAAGTTATAGACGACAAGCTCCCAGTTCAAACAATATTGCCAGAACTTGACGAGGAAGGAAAAATTATATTGGAACCGGAAGCAGTCACAGAAACAAGAACTCAACAACTATGAAATCGATCAATTTCAGAGTATCTTATCAAGTGTAAGAACTTATCTGCTGAAGATTCCACATGGGAGGATGAGAATTTTATGCAGAAGTATCCAGAACTACTCAAGCGTTGAGGACAACACTTTTTTGAAGTAGAGGGGCATGTTGGGTCCCTATAATACTAGTGATTACCCCATTACTATTATAGTTATACCCCTTATTTATATTTTTGTGCCCCTATCACCCCCATCTTTTTATTTCTGTGCCCCATAGAATCCCTCTATTGTTATTTTTGTGGCTTTATATTATTATTTTTAGGTCGGATGGATTATATTGTGACTCCTTAGACTCCTATATATAGAAAGGAGGTTTTGTCATTTGTATCATCGAAGAATTGTTCATTTATGTAATGTAAAGGAGGTTGCCCCCTCGAAGAGGCTGAATTCTAAGGTGTGGATCTCTCTTTTCTATCTTTTTGTGAGCTGGTTTCATAACATCTACCCAACTGGTCGATATATCGTCTCTCCTTTATGTAAAATGTCGAGTACAAGCAGCGATCTAATCAACATCGGGTGCCACACAAGTTTCAGGTGGGAAACAAAGTTTGGTAGTATTTGCAGAAAGAACACCTTACCAAAGCTCATCGAAAGCTTAAACCACTTTGATATGATCCTTACACCATTACCAAGGTTGTGGGCGATAATTATTTTGAGCTCATCGTTCCCCCATTCTTTGGCCTACACATAGTGTTCAATTTGGACCACCTTCAACCATCCCTCCCACCGTTACTAGACACATGCGACATCGTAGAAAAACTTACACCAATAAAGATAAACCTAGACTACATGGAACAAGCCGCAATTTATCGAATTACGGAAGCATTGCTCAAGAAGACTCGCTAGCAGAATATCCAACTATATCGTGTTGTCAAAGCTGGCCAACCCCTACACAAAGGCAAGTGGCTCCCCAGGGACCAAGTTCAGCAGAAGTTTCCCCATCTCATGGAGGCACTCAACCCAATGAGGACCATTACTTCCTAATGAGGGAGGATAGATCTAGGTGGATGTTGGTGGCCACCCGCCTATTCGACATGGACCCCCACCATTGTCTCTTACAGTTTTTCAATTTCCTTAATTGTAGCATAGTTTACTATTTTTGGTAGTTTTTTAGGTCCTCGACTTCCAGAGCCGTTTTGAGGCCCTAAACGGCGTTTTTTATTAATAGGGACCAACAAGGCATTATTACTATTTCGGACCACTCGTTAGTTGTAGTCCTCAAATAGATATTTCTAATGAGGTATTGTGCACGTCTAATAGAGATCATATGCCAAAGTTATGACCCGAGAAGTTGAAGTACCAATTTACCCAAATGGGGCCCATAGTTACGGTGCTTCATCTCCTAGGGTTAGGTTTTTTGATGTTGTGTTTTCCATTGTTTCTCAATAATAAATAGGCCTATGAGCCAAATTGTAACATAGTTCAGAGTCATGTAGCTGCCACCTCTCTTCTCATAAATAAGCTATCATCGCCTGAGCTAGTTTATTTCCATTTCTATTTGTAAGCATATTTCAGTATTTCATATTATTGAAATGAAGTAATTTTTCTGTTGCATCTTTTTATTTATGGTTATATCTATAATTTATTGCATTCCTGTTTAAGTTCATATTAGTGGTATCAGTGTGGTCTTCTCCTTCTCTATTTTTCTTTGTATGTCCCCAACGAGGTCGGGATATAAGGAGTTAGGGCTTGAACTAGTTGAACCTTTGAAAGACTAGCCTCGCAAATCTCGAGGGCCTCCCATCGAGGAAGAGAAGAAAGATGAGGGTGCAGGAGATCCTTTCAAAATATTGCTCGAAGAAGCCCTCAAGTGACAAAGGAATGAGATGATGGACAACTTTGCCCAGATCCTTCAACGACAACCCAAGGGCAACAAATATCCTTCCATAAGTTACTCTAGAAGTGCCACACCCTTTAAGGTACAAGTTAACTTTGACATTCCCATATTTGAGAGTCAGATAGGTGCATACACTATAGATAAATGGTTAAATTTGTTAGAAGGTTACTTTTCTGTTCATGATTTTTCTAGCCATGAAAAGATTACTTTTTCACTTCTCAAAGTTGCCCCCACATCAAGGACTACTGGGAAACCTTCCATGAGAAGAATGATGAAAGTACACTGTCACTATTTTTGGCCGCACCCACTTGGAAATCATTCCAAGATGTCATCAAGGAGAAATACTACCCTGTCGAGAGATATGAGGATAAATACATAAAGTGGACCACGTTGTGGCAGGGAAGGGACCAAGACATGTCGGATTTTACCAATGTTTCTCATACCCTATGCACAAAGTTGGGTATCAAGGATTATGAGAAACATTTGGTACTCAAGTATTGTGGTTGCCTACACAGGTACTTCCAAGATGAGATGGAGTTACTAAACATATCCTCGCTTAGCACACTGTACCAATACGCTATCAATATCGAGAAGAAGTTTAAAAAAAAAGAAGCAAGACTTTGGATATATGAATCCGAAGTAAGGGAAAGGTGCCCCCCAATCGGAGAACAAAGGAAAAATCCAAGCCGAGGTAACCCAAGACAACTTGTTTAAGCTGCAAGAAAATAACAACACCACGACATCAAAGAAGGACACAAGAAAGTGGTGTGAATTCCATAAGAGTCCCAGTCACAACACAAATGAGTGTTGGGCCAAGCAGTCATTCATGGCTGAGTTGAAGGCTTCAGAATCTAATGCATGTTCTGACTCTAATTTTTAACCTAAAAGGAGGAATGAGAAATGGAATTAGATTATCGATGTCGAGCCCAGTCTCATTTTTTCAACCACCAAGATCTAGAAGAATGAGCCTGAAGTTCCAGAGGAGGGGGAGTGTCTCTTTCACTCACAGATTTGGGTGAAGGGTTTGTCGCTACAGTTAAATGTCGACAATGGGAGCCAAAAGAACCTCATTTAGTAGATCTCATGAAGTGGTTGAGCCTACCAACTACAACACATCCACAACCATACAAAATTAGGTGGCTTCACCAAGGATGAGATCTATGAGTCAGCCAGCAGTGTCACCTTCCCTACAACATCAAGCCCTTCATGGATGATCTATTGTGTGATGTTGCTCCTCTTTACACTTGTGATGTGTTATTAGGATAACCATACTTGTGGAAGCGACATGATGTATACAAGTTTAGACCTCACTTTGTTATTATTTATTTGGGTAATACATTATACAAGGTACAAGAGGTAGCTCCACTACTTCCATCTCTTTATTCTCTACTAAGAAATTCAGTAAGATCATCTCCCAGACTAGGAAATTTTTTTTCTTTCTAATTCACTCTCAAAGTAAGGGGAAGATTATAGAGATGTCCATGGCCCCTGGGAAGGGTTCCTCCATGTAGCAAAAGTAGGTGGATACATTCGTTGAAGTGTTGGCTTGAGGGGGCTTTGACCCAGGTTCAGAGGTAGTTGCACTAACTAACAGAACCCTACATTATCAGACCTTTCGGAAACAACCCGCTTAGCGCAAGCTGCAGGCTCACCTAAGGTAGTATTAGGGGATTCTAGAACGAGGTTTCTACATCTAGAAGGCTATGTGATGTGGAGTTAATGTTGTGGGGAAAAATACCTATTTAGGACGATCCTATCCACCTAAGGTGTGACAGCGCCTTAGCAACAAACGAATACAGCTATCATGATTTCTTCCTTTATGAAATATGAAAGAGAGGAGATCGGCAGACTTACCGTTATCTTTCGGTTGTCCCTCGAACTAGATCCTCTTCTCTTTGTGTGTCCACAGCTACTTGCCTCCTCACTTGATCAAGAGAACAGCTACCTGTGACAAGAGAACAACTACTTGCAACAAGAGAAGAACACAATACAAAGGCAGATATACATATTCATAAATGATTCAGGATTAGAAGTAAATAAAATATACTAATGCAATTACACAAAATACACCAGCATATAAGAAAGAATCAAGATAGCTTTATTGAAAGTAACAGGGTTCAGGAAGAGATACAACCCATAGGGCTCCAACCCAGCATCTCCTTCCCAGCATAATGGAATTCCTTCTTCAGCTCCCTTCAAAGCATAACACACCCAATAGTTCTAGCCACAAACCAACAACAATTCTTTGCAAATACTAAATTCCAGCCTCCCCAGACCTCATGAGAGAGATCTATATATAGGAGTTTTGGAGAAAGGATGAGTCAGCTTGAAGCTGGTATGAAGCTGACTAGTTCCTCTCCCACTTCAGTTCTTGAGTCCACTTGGAGGTTCTTGCTTTCACTTGGAGATTTGGAACCTCTTACTCATCACCAGTCGAATTCCCTGATCTAAGTGTCATTTTGGAAGCTTCCTGGGCATTGACACCTTGAGGAATGACTGTGCCACATGTCCAAACTTGCCCAGCGCAGGTAGCCTTCTTTGCAGTTGACATTCAATGCAGGTAGACAGTGGAGCAGTTGACATTCAACGCAGATGCTCAGTGGAGCAGTTGACATGATCCAGAATTTCCTTGCTTTGAGTGTTTTCAGGAGGAGAACTTTTGTGAATTGCTGTGGTTACTTGGCCTTGTTCCTCTAGGGGTAGGAACAACATGTTTAGGGACTTTGGATCCTTGATTATTGACATTTCATGCTCAATGACGCAAGGCACAAAAATGTCTATAACAGTTGCCCCCTAAAGTATGAGGCCGTTTATCGGGTGAAATGCTTTATCCAGGAGGGTCCGAAGTTCATCCATCTGCTGGGAAGAGACCTGTAATAAAATACAATACAATACATTATGATTCATACTGCTTTCATGATCTAGCTGAGGCGGGCATTCCCATGCTCAGCTTTATAAATTCATTTTTGTACATAGAACAGACGATCGTCTGATGGTAGACTGATAATTTTGGTGAAAATTATCATCCTTTGAGTAGGATGATCATCTGCCGCAATGATGTACATGTCAAATGTCTTTATTTTTCCTGAATATATATCGCAGCCCGGATGGACGAAACTAGATCCGGGGTCTTCAAACTCGTTCGATCTTCACTCTAAGTACAAGTCGATCCATGTGAGAATTGCGCTGAAGTCGAACATGGAAAGACATCGCTTGATTACCGGTCAATGATGTAAACCGTTAACAAGCACGAGAGGAATCACCGATAATGATAATGACCCTCAAGGTACTGCAGTACAATTCACATGGTGTGAATAAAGGACTTGGCGTCGAACACCACGCAAAATCTTCTGGTCGAAGGTAATTGATGTATACCTGTCGCCAGAAGTGAGAAACTTGCCATTGAGGCATGCAAGCTTCAAAGTACTGAACGGGTTGTTCCTAGATCAACTCCTTGGATAATGAGCTGATGTCGACAAGGAGCGATCCGTCAAAGGAGGGCCTTAATGAATCCCACATCAGTGACACGGAACGGAGCTAATGATTTTAATGGAGGTGAAAACAATCTGTGACATATGATTCAAGGTGGCGGTCATGAATGGATGAAGGATAATGTATGGCAGTGGATCTTCTCTTGAACATATGGCGACACTGATGCGATGGATCGGTAGAATTACCCCAAATATGGATGGTATGGCAAGACCATGGTGATGTGACCGGTGAATGAAACAACCCAACCCGAATGTGATACGGAGGAAAAGTGTCATGTTCAAGAGCGACCTGCTACCATCAAAGTTTTCTTGATCTTTCCCAATTTTTCCCCAGTCATTGCTGACCAGTACCTCTTTATTTTTGTCAAGCTTGAGGAGGATAACATATGCTTGTTCTATAACCTGCCCTTCGGGCAAGCCCATCGCTATGTTTTAACAAGCTTAGCGATAGGGAAACTCGTTCTCGTCTAAAGACAAGTTTGTCGCTATTTAATCATTTTAACGAGTCTAACGACAAGGATAACTCGGTCCTTTTCATTTTTAGAGAGTCTGAAAAGGTACATAAAGTTAACTCCAAAATTCCTTTTTCGTCATCTAATCCCTTAAGTCCGAAAAAGTATAAAACAATACAAAAGGGATGAGTTTTCGATATCTTTAACGAGCTTAATAAAACAAGCGCTCGACCTTTTTGTGCAATAATCCCTGTCACACGGAATCGGTCAAAAGTGCGGACACAACCGACCTTCCTAGAAGTCTAAGACATTCTAATGACAAACAAAACAAACTAGAGCTATCCTTCTCTAAACATGCATTATGATATGAGAAATCAAGTGTTTCGTTCTTACCTTTGTCCAAACGCTGTTGTAGAAGTCCAAGCTTTGTTGATCTGGATGAGCTCCTCCTTTTCTCCAAAACCTGCAATCACCAACAGTCAAACAATTAAATAACACCTGATTATAACATAAAACAAAGCATATTCAACATATAGACCAAGGTAAGAACGAAACACTTGATTTCTCATATCATAATGCATGTTTAGAGAAGGATAGCTCTAGTTTGTTTTGTTTGTCATTAGAATGTCTTAGACTTCTAGGAAGGTCAGTTGTGTCCGCACTTTTGACCGATTCCATGTGACAAATTGGCGACTCCACTGGGGATTCCATTGATGAGAAAAGTCTTTTCCTTTGTGTGAACTTTGCTTTGAGAAAATTGGTTTATTTTTCTGGTTTTGGCTCCGTGACTTTGTCTGTGGGTGGGTTAGCTTAGGATTAGATTCATTTTGGTTTTTCTTCAGTTTTTCAGTAGGACGCACCCTCTGAGTGCTGCACAGTGCATCCCTGGACGCACTTTTGCTGTGTGCACAGAGCGGGCCTGCACCTGTGCTAACGGGTTGCCTGCGTCCCCTGCTAAAATTTGAGAAAATTCCATTTTTTGCATTTTTTGCTCTTAGATTTTGTTTTTTCTTAGTTTTTACTGCCCAGATTCATTAGTCCCTTGTCAAAGATCTTCACCTGAGCTTGTTTCATTAGCATTCCTGCTCTAAGCTTTCATCAATTGGGTGTTTTGAGTCTCTTTCTTGAGCAATTCTTGATTTGTTTTCCTTTGGTCATTACTTGGAGGTTTCTCTCAGTCTTTTCACAATTTTGCATCTTTTTGCTTGTGTTTTTGCAAAAAAATTTCCCCCTCATTCGCCAGGGGGGGCTAAATTGTGTATGAGTGTTAATCGCCTTTGAGTGTTTTTATTTTTTGATCTTTGGAACTCTCACCCAATTTTCTCGACTTGCACTTGATTGGTTCTTAGATTACAATAGAATCATCTTGTGTTTGAGAATTCTCTTGCATAGATCACGTTTGCATAATTAGAATTCTCCTTTTTAGAATATGAATGAAAAATGTGCATGGATTACATTTGCATACTTTTCAAGTGAATTGTGCATAGATTACAATTGCATAGTTTACATTCTGAAAAATCAATCGTAGATTTAGATCAGCTTTCTTTGATTTGAATTTACACAAAAATAAAAATAAAAAATGGTTTGGAATTGATTTGCATTAGTTTTTCTTGATAAAATTAGTGCATTAGAGAATTTGTTATATTTTCTCTTGGTGATCAATTTTTGCATTGTTGGAAGTGAATGGAAACTCTCTCCTTACTTTAGTTAGGATTCATCGAATTGAAAAGATTACATTATCATATTCGATTGCATTCAGTTGAGTCGGGTCATAACACCATTGGTTTCATCTCCATTTACCCCTTTGAGTAATAACAGCCTTAATAACACAGCGCTTAATTAAAATTCATCTAGTAATTTTTACATTTCTAGGGCTCTGATACACCAACATAGCTTAGGCTAGTGTCTTGGAGTAGGAGAGTAATTAACTCTCCAAGACAGCAAAACCAAACAAGTATCTCATCTTGTGGTAGGATAAATCCAACTGTTTCATTTGTACTCTGGGAAAGCTCCTCTTAAAGGAGAAGCACGAGCTCGTGTCCGAACCAGTGAGGGGATCAATCCTCCCTCGTTGGGAACGACGCCAGACACGCACGTATTACAAACGGTAAACCTCGTATTAACCATTGTCGAGGAGCCAGGGGTCACTTGTCGATAAACCTTGGATTATTGTCAAGGAGCCGACAAGGGGATTGAGCTTGATACTCTGCCCTTGCATGCTGTCGGAGTGTAGACTGTTCCCCCAGGTGCATTTGTTGTTGTTGGTGACCTTAGTGACCATTATCTTTAGGGTTCTACCCAAGGTGATGGTGGAGGGAAGATCCCACTGTACCTGGAGCAGACGTCGGCTAGACTCACTTGGATTTTCTGGGGGGTTCATTTCACTCGAGACGGTTAAAGTGGAGGAACTTGGTCCAGTCTATTCATTAAGCAGGTTGCCGGGGTAACTGTTCCACCCACCACTTCTGTACAGAATTCTGCGATGTTGGATTTCATCACCAACTAGTGTTTTCGGTTCGGAAGGCTACTGTTTGTGTGTGTTTGACTCCTAGATTTGATAGCACGTGTTAATTTGTTTGTTTTTACTTTTAGAGACCATAGGTGTGAATTGTGAATTTTAATTGTTAGGTGTGAATTGTGAATTGTTAAGATTAGTTTTAAATTGTTAATAAAATTCACTAAAGTTGAATATAATGGCAAATGTTCCGGAATTTACCAACCTAGGAACCCCTCCTAATGAGAATCCTAGTACTTTTCCTTACTTTGGGAATGTTTGTCCTCCTTATATGGCTACTTTGTCATTACCTGGATTTACAATAGGTTTACCAATATGGTTATTTTCAACTTCGTTGGCCCAAAGTACTCCAATTGTTCCACCTCAACCGGATGCTTCACCTCAACAGAGTTCACCATCTCAACATCACCAACCTTCTGTTGACCCTTTACCTTCTTCGCCTAATTTTTCTTCCTCCATTTATTCCTCTTTGCCTGGTAAAAGCCTTGATGCTAGTAACCAGGAGGCTAAGAAGAAAAAGAAATGGAAGAAGAAGAAGAAGCAAGATAAGAAAGAAGTCAACCAACCAACCATGGTTGTAAGTGTTAGTTTTGTTGAGGAAAACTCCGACATGCATCGTAAACCCAAATACCCTTGTAGGCTTTGTAAGGGTGACCACTTCCTTGTCAATTGTCCTGGTATACCAAAGGTCTTGGAAGTATGGTCAGAAAAATCTCATCAACTTTCCATTGATCCATCAACCAGTGATAGTCAGGTTTTTGGGAAAAAGGGTAAAGTTAGGTTTCCTTGTAAGTTATGCAAAGGGAGTCATCAAACTCACATTTGCCCTCACATGGATGAAGCCTCAACATTGTTGGAAAAATTTACTGTTCCACAACAAGAATTTCCAACTGGTTATCGTAAACTTTCTCCCAACCTACCGTCAATTGACGGAGTGATTGATCTAAATTCAAGTACAGTCGATCACACTCTCCCATTGGAGAGTGAAACTCATGTCACTCAGGTTGATGATCCATTAGTTGATCAAGTGGTCGATTCAATTTCACATTCGGTCGATCCCACTTTCCCTTTAGAGAGTGAACTTCATACCGCTCAGGTTCTTCTTGTTACATCAGATTCTTCTATGCCGGGGGGCATTTCACCTGTTTCTATAGAACCCCCTCCAAGCACTGAGGTCTTTTCCTTTGATTGGACTGACAGAACCTCGTCTTCCTTCCTCCATCCCTTTCCAAATCATTGTCAAGGCTGGTGGTAGGGACATACATCATACTCAGGTAGATGAGGATGCTTCTGTTAGTATTTTATCCTCAACTGTTTGGAAAGCTTTGGGTTCCCCTCAGTTTGCACCTATTACGCAGAATCTGAAAGCTTTTAACAGAACCATTAGTGAACCTTTAGGGATCCTTCCTAAGTTTTCTATTACCTTGGAAGGTAAAACTGTCTGTATTGATCTTATGGTAGTTCGAGGTCCCTTGGATTTCAATTTACTCCTTGGATGAGACTATGTTTATGCAATGAAAGCTGTCGTATCGACACTCTTTCGCGTGATGTCTTTCCCTCACAATGGCAGTATTGTGACTGTAGACCAGCTTTCATTCCCTAGTCTTGTTTCAACTACCAATAATATGACACCCCTAAATGTTCCTGATTCTCAAGTGGTATTTACCCTGCCACGGGTTAATTATGTGGCAACTGGTCCCATGTTTTCAGTTACCGATGTAAGTGAGCCTCTCACTGATTGCTCATCTTCTTTTGATTTAGATCCGGTAATTCACATGGAAAACTCTATGGGATTACTTGAACACGATGTTCTTATCCCTTTTGAGTCCCTTGACATGTGTTCCTTCCAGAGAACTATTCTTCCTTTTGATGAAGATCTCTTGGAAGCCATGATCAAGGTATGTCCACTGACATGTCTTTCTTCTAGTTGGAAGCCATGATCAGTGTGTCCGAGGAAAGTTCCTTTTACTGTGTCAACCTCGTTAAAAAATGAAGCAGTTAGTGCGAGGACAGTTCCTTTTCCTGTGCCAACCTCGTTAAAAAATGAAACAGGTGTCCGTGAGGATAGTTTGTTCCCGTCTCAACCTCATTAAAAAATGAAACTGGATGTAGTGAGGAAAGTTCCTTTTACTGTGTCAACCTCATTAAACAATGAATCAGTGTGTACGAGGATAGTTTTTTCCTGTATCAACCTCATTAAAAAATGAAACAGGTTAGTATGAGGATAGTTCTTTTACTGAGTCAACCTCATTAAAAAATGAATCAGCTAGATTTTTGAAATATGTAGATAGATTGTAGCAAGTAGAGTTTTGAGGATAGTTCCTGTTACTGAGTCAACCTCGTTAAAAAAATGAATCAGGTATGAGGATGGTTCTTCTCTTGTGTCAACCTCCTTAAAAATGAAACAACTCCCTTTTCAAGTTAAATAGTGAAAGTAAACCTTCATTGCTTTCATCCATCTGGTTGAATGCAATGAAGCCTGGGGGGCATGTACCTCGCTTTGCATCATTATCTTGGGGGCATGCGAACTTCTTGAGCATAATTCCTCGTCTTGTGTCAAGCTCGTTAAAAAATGAAACAAGGAGTCTTGAGCATAGTTCCTTGTCTTGTGTCAAGCTCGTTAAAAAATGAAACAAGGGTAGGTTAAATAGGTAGATTGTAGAGTAGTCATGAGCATAGTTCCTTGTCTTGTGTCAAGCTCATTAAAAAATGAATCAAGGATTTTAGAGCACAGTTCCTTGTCTTGTGTCAAGCTCGTTAAAAAATGAATCAAGGTTTTTAGAGTAGAGTTTTTGTTAGGTAGTTTGTAGAGTAGTTATGAGCATAGTTCCTTATCTTGTGTCAAGCTCGTTTAAAAAATGAAACAAGGGTTTTGAGGATAGTTCTTTTCCTGTGTCAACCTCACTAAAAAATGAAACATCTCCCACAAGTCTTTCCGAGATCTTGAAAGTAAAGCTTCATTCCATCCACCTCATTGAATGCAATGAAGCTTGGGGGGCATGTACCTTGATTTGCGTCATTATGCTGGGGGCATGTGGACTTATAACAAGCACAATTTTTCGTTTCAAGCTTGCGTAAACATGAAACCGAATCCGAGCATAGTTCTTTTCCTGTGTCAAGCTCGTTAAAAAATGAAACAAATCCTCCTCTACTTGAGTCGAGAGATTGACGAGATCTTATAAATGTTAAGTTTTTAGGTTAGTTATTTCAGTTTTTTGCATAATTTTCTTATAGTTTTAGGTCAAGTCTTTCCGATGATCTCGTAACTCAACCTTTATTTCATCCAACTGGTTGAATGAACTGAAGCTGGGGGGGCATGCGCTCTAGCAGTTATGCTTAGGGGGCATAAAGCATAGTTTTTCTCTGTTTCAAGATTTTGTAAAAATGAAACCTATCTTGAGTCAATTTCAGTTATTTTCAAGACTCGTTAAACTCATGAAAATCCCGAGATTATTTTGCTATTTTTCATTCTCGTAAAACAAATGAAAATGCCGAGTTCTTTCCGTCTTTTCCTGCTCGTAAATTAAATTGAAAGTCGGCCATATGAGTACATTTTTATCATTTTTTCGAACTCAATAAAAACTTATGAAAAAATGAAAACCATGAGTACATTTTTATCCCTTTTTCGAACTCGTTAAAACTTACGAAAAAGTGAAACCTTGGAGTTCTCTTTTAAGCCCTTTTCAGACTCCTAAAACATGAAAAGATCGCCGAGTTTTTCTTTTAAACTCGTTAAAACAGAATTAAAAGACGGTCCCCTTATAGCCCTTTTCTGACCGTAAAAACAGGAAAAGGTTGTCGGGTTTTTGTCGTTTCAAACTCGATACTGGAAATAAAACGACGTGTCCTTGATCGCTTTTTACTTTTCAGGTCAGTGGCACTAATTATGAAAGTACTCCTTGGTCGCAAGATCAAGCGGTTCCCCCAGGTATTATTTTATACTTTTTCGGGCTTGAGGGACACAAATTTACGAAAAAATTCAACTTGGAGTCTTCTTAAGTTTTTCAGACACTCTAAAATTGAAAAACGCCGAGTTTCTCCTATACTGGGCTCGTTAAACATTTCACAGTAAAGGACCTGTTCAATTACAAACAGGAACGAACCACTCCTTCCTAGGGTTCAAATCAAAACTAGGTTGGACTCATCCGAAGGATGAGCTTATAATCAAGCATATGTTATCCTCCTCAAGCTTGTTAAAAATAAAGAGGTACTTGCCAGAAATGGTGGGGGAAAAGAGAGAAGAATGAGCCTATTTGTTACCTTTTGTCTCAGAAGAAGCTTTACTACCACTCTTGAACACGACACTTTTCATTCACCTGGGTTGGGAAATCCTTTACCTCACAGTTGATCAAACCATTTTGAATGTCTTCAGCTGGGTTCTGGGGATTAACTTTGAGTTATTCATCACCAAGCCATCTGTCGTGTCGTTATGTGTTCAAGAGGTCTGCAAGAAAAACTTTCATCTGCAAAATACTTGTCATCCATTTGACCATCCCTGAGTCAGTCCTTACAGCAACATTTCTTCAACTTGAACAATGATTTCGTGTTATGGGCTTGCCTGCAACGGGTCGCTTTCTATCGACATCAGCACATTATCTAGAGAGATGACTTAGAAATCATCAGTACCTTGAAGTCTGCATGCATCAATGGCAGATTTCTCGCCTTTGACGTCAGTTTACATCATTGACTTTCGATCAAAGGATTCCATGAAATGTTCGACATCAACTCATTCATTCACATCTCATGGATTGTACTGGGTACTTTGAGAACCATTGACATTACTGGTGGTCTCTCTCATGCTTGTTAACAGTTTACATCATCGACTGGTAATCAAGTGGTTTCTACCATGTTCGACATCAACTCATTTATTCGCATGGCTAGAATCGTACCAATTCGAGAAGTAGAAATGAAGACCCTGGATCTAGTTTCCACCATCCAGGCTGCGAGGAGTTTTGTATTCATTATCTAAGTAGACTAATCATAAACAGATGGCTGCGCCCATACTGTGTCTACAAAATTCTATGATTATGATGTACTGCAATATCATTCCTGTATCAGAGTAGTTAGTCTATTAGTTAAAGTTTTAATCTGAGTATGGGAATGCCTACCTCAGTGATGATATAATCTTATACATGTATTTTGTGTTGAAAATTGCAGGTTCTAACCAGGCTCTCCACGAGATAATCCTTGAAATGATAAAGCACTTCACCCTTCCTAGATAATACAAAACCCTAATCTATTCCAGGCTTCGCACTTTAGGGGGCAATCTGTTACACTAAAAAATGTCACCATGACTATTTACAGTTAAGATGACTCTATCAACAGTCATACTACCCTCTTAGGCAAGTCTTATGCCTCTGCTCTCCATGTCAAACTCCAAAAAGAGAGAAAGTCTTTCTAAATGTATCTATCTCTGGGGACGCAGGTTCTCTCAACCTTACCTGCGGGGATGCAACCAAGGTTCACAAAAGCTGCGTCTTTGGACGCTCTGTATGTAAAGGTGCAGGTGCGTCCCCCTGAAAAGGTTAAAATGCGCAAGTTTCATCTTTAAAAAGTCACTTGTGGTTATTTCTAGAGCATTCTAGAAGGTTGTTCGACGTGTATTGAGCGCCTCCAGATGGTTCATGCACTCCTACCAAAGAGGAACTTATCCCATCAATAGGGGAGCTATCCCATCCAAAGAGGGGATTATCCCATTGATGGTGGACCTGATTAACTTCCTCTTGAGCACTATAAATACAGGCATTGGGCCAGAAGGAGAAGAGGTTGAAAGCTATACATTTCTAAGGGTAAATGCTGCAGGAATTAGGACTCCCATTTAGAAGCTTGTGAGGAGAGATTGTCATCTTTACTTGTTCTATTTGGAAGTGGGTGAGCTTTGTCAAAGTAAAGGAGAACTCTTGTGGACCCTGGAAGGAGCTTGCACAACACCAAGGCTCAGGTTGTAATGGTTCCTTTTGATTACCTTTAATGCAAATTAGTCCATTCTTCTCAATAACTTGTTGTTTATGAGTTATTTCATGTACTCCTTGGTCTATATGTTGAATATGCTTTGTTTTATGTTATAATCAGGTGCTATTTAATTGTTTGACTGTTGGTGATTGCAGGTTTTGGAGAAAAGGAGGAGCTCATACAGATCAACAAAGCTTGGACTTCTACAACAGCGTTTGGACAAAGGTAAGAACGAAACACTTGATTTCTCATATCATAATGCATGTTTAGAGGAGGATAGCTCTAGTTTGTTTTGTTTGTCATTAGAATGTCTTAGACTTCTAGGAAGGTCGGTTGTGTCCGCACTTTTGACTGATTCCGTGTGACAAATTGGCTCCTCCTTTTCTCCAAAACCTGCAATCACCAACAGTTAAACAATTAAATAGCACCTGATTATAACATAAAACAAAGCATATTCAACATATAGACCAAGGAGTACATGAAATAACTCATAAACAACAAGTTATTGAGAAGAATGGACTAATTTGCATTAAAGGTAATCAAAAGGAACCATTACAACCTGAGCCTTGGTGTTGTGCAAGCTCCTTCCAGGGTCCACAAGAGTTCTCCTTTACTTTGACAAAGCTCACCCACTTCCAAATAGAACAAGTAAAGATGACAATCTCTCCTCACAAGCTTCTAAATGGGAGTCCTAATTCCTGCAGCATTTACCCTTAGAAATGTATAGCTTTCAACCTCTTCTCCTTCTTGCCCAATGCCTGTATTTATAGTGCTCAAGAGGAAGTTAATCAGGTCCACCATCAATGGGATAATCCCCTCTTTGGATGGGATAGCTCCCCTATTGATGGGATAAGTTCCTCTTTGGTAGGAGTGCATGAACCATCTGGAGGCGCTCAATAAACGTCGAACAACCTTCTAGAATGCTCTAGAAATAACCACAAGTGACTTTTTAAAGATGAAACTTGCGCATTTTAACCTTTTCAGGGGGACGCACCTGCACCTTTACATACAGAGCGTCCAAAGACGCAGCTTTTGTGAACCTTGGGTGCGTCCCCGCAGGTAAGGTTGAGAGAACCTGCGTCCCCAGAGATAGATACATTTAGAAAGACTTTCTCTCTTTTTGGAGTTTGACATGGAGAGCAGAGGCATACGACTTGCCTAAGAGGGTAGTATGACTGTTGATAGAGTCATCTTAACTGTAAATAGTCATGGTGACATTTTTTAGTGTAACAATCCCTCAGGTCCAAAAAGATTAAAATCTAGAGGAGGGATAGCTCTTCCGGTCCTTTAACGAGCTGGAAGGCCAAAACTCGGCAATCTTTTCATATTTTACGAGTCAGTTGAAAAGAGCTTAAAGAAGACTCGTCTTTTGAGGAACGAGTGATAAACAGGGATAGCAACTGATTCCAGGTACAGGTTGGAATTTTCCAATCACGGCAGTGTCACAAGGATGGCTAGGTGAAATCACTCTTCGCAGCTGTTCCTCAAAATGGGTAAATAATCATATGGAGGTGAGCGATCGGCCAAATGAAAGTGGAGGTGGCAGGTGCAAACACGACCAAGGCTTTTATGGCTGATAAATTACAATCACAGCGGTTATTTACCGGGATAGGTTCATTTTTTAGTTAAAAATGAGCTTAAACTCTGGAGGAAACATTGCTCACTGCTTATATTTATTTTTTAACGAGCATGAAGACCGCGTTAAAACTGCTCGGATCTTGCGTTTATTTTTTAACGAGCATGAACTTTATGCTAAAACTGCTCGATTACCCAGTCTTTTGATAAGAGTGTCTCATGAAAGATCCCATTTTTTATAGAGCTTGCACCTTACCAAAGCTATGCTCACTCTCCTTTCTTTATGCAAGTTAGGAAACGACTAACCCAAAAAACAGATGAATAACCGCTCTTTGCTTGCACTCCAAAAGGTTTGCATGCCCCCAGGTATAAAACAAAGTTTCAAGGTTACCTCTACTTCAATTCCATCGAAACTTTCGTTTCACCGGGAGAGGCTTACCTCTTTCAGGCTACCCAAAGATTGTCTCGTTATTCTTTCAAACAAAACACTTCCTCGGCAATGTCTACCGAAATAAAAAAAGGTGAGTGACGACCCCCGCCCTCTCACATAACTTTGACAAGAGAATCTTATTCCAGAACAACCCCTCTTCCAACCACGGACGGGGTACGGACTAGTCATATTCTCCCGCGGAAACCTACCTTATACCCAAAGTTTCCCTGCCGAAGCAGGCTAGGATGCATGCTCCCTGGGTTCCAGTCATATCCTCCCAGATTACTCGCGCTCATCAGGAGGATGGACCGTGGGTTGAGACACTTCTTGCATGAATAGACCATTTAGGGATGGCACATGACTATTTGTGATGTGTGATCCGGGAAACGAAAGTTGGTCCACGAGCTTGACCATTCTTCCTTCATGCGGAAAACACATTACTCTAAAGAGTGAGGAGACTACAGCTCCCATGCAATATATATAGTCTTGTCCAAGGAGTAGGTTATAATCCAAGGGTCCTTGAATGACCATCACGTTCATTTGAATGGTCTTCCCTTTCAATGTTATAGGCACATTGGGGAGGATCCCTAAAGGTCGACTGGTTCCTTTATCAAAACCTGATAGATTTCTCATCTCAGGTAAAAGCGCTAGCGAACCAAGCGCTTTCCAAGCAATAGAGGAAAGGATACTCACAGATGCCCCCTCATCAATGATAGTGCCAGCCATTACCATTCTGTATATTTGACAAATAATTCTGAATGGCACACTGGCTGGCAGCCGGGGTCTGCCTAGTTGGTTCCAATCAAAGGACACAACCAGGTTTCTTGGTGGTGGGACTGAATATACGGCCAGATAGCGCTCTGATGAACTTCCTTCCTACAACAAAGGAATGGTGGCATTGCCCCCTTGATCATCAGAGTCAGTGCTGATGAAGAGAACTTGGACGGTGTCGTCTTTATTCTCCTCTGTGATGTTGTCATTCGAAGATGGAGCCTCTGAAGGAAAAACTGGGTCAACTACCGTATCAACCTTTTGACTTTCGTCAGGTATGGATCCAGACGGTTCTTCTTCAATGACAGGTGCTTCGGCTGACCATCTAAGTGGCTCAGCCGGATTCTCAACTAGTGAGGGACTTGGCAGGAGTTTTTGATATCCAGGAGGAAGATTCGCTCGTAAAATCGGGCGATCTTCCAGAACTCTTTTTGCCTCGTCTAAGAAGGGACAACGGTGGATGGCGTGATCACCTTCACACAGTTTGCAGGGAAATTTAACTTTCCCACTCTGTCCTGGAGCTTCACTCCCACTAGTTGACGGTGAGCAGTCGACATGGCTACCAGAGGTCGATGCTCCCGAATTGTGCAAACGGGGGGACCATTCTCTTAGTATCCGTGGGATACAGAGACAATCTCTATGGAAGTGGTCTCCCCTGCATATGATGAATGGCGATTTAGGCCTTACAAGTGCGGTGTGTGGATTTTTGTTAGATGACATTTGTTTGCCCCCAGTCGCCTTAGGCTCCTTCTTCTTCTTTTCTTTCTTCTTCTTCTCCTTCTTCTCCTTAGGAACCCAATTTTTTGATCGACCAGTTCCGTCAAGCGAAGAGGAAGGAGGGGAGGAAGACGAAGTGGAAGGCTGGGAGGAAACTCTTGTCTGATCTAACTGTTGACTCGACTGTTCAGGAGTGGTGGTATTTTGAACGACATTGGTCGAAAAGAGCCAAACTGGTAGGCCAATTGTCAATCCTGGAAGCGACAATGTGGCCATGTGGGGCACACCAACATCTCCCCAAGAGGAGAAGGGACTAGGATTTCCACCCAAGGGAACTCCTTGGTTGGTGTGCTCCATCTTTTCAACCTAAAGATCAACGCAGGATTAAAGGGTGATTGTTCCGTTTAAAATAAATTGTTAACGACGCTTTTGCAACTTGCTTTTTCAGTTTTAAAGAGTCGAGAAAAAGTTAAAGATGACTCTAGTCTCCTTCGATGTTTTAACGAGCCCGAAGTGACAAATGCTCGGATGGACGTTTTCTGTTATAGAGTCTGAAAAATGCCAAAAGAAACTGCTCTGGAGATCTAGGCAGAGAGTGTGCCAAACCTTTCGCAAAACCACAGAATACGTTTTACGGTACGGGTGGTCGATCTTCGTGAATGCTGTGTTCACTACATTGCGATCAGTAGGGCAGCCGACACGGCTTCATAAGGATAAAATATATATGCCTATAGGGGTCTCCCAATATATACGCGACGGTACGTGGGAGCACAATCCGTATTAGCGCCACCGACTCTCAGGAGGAATCACCCACCTTCTTCGAGATCGACAGTCACTATGTTTAACGATGCCGGAACACGTCTCTAGCCTAGACCTCTATGTTGTGCGTTATGTTACAAAGCGTTGTTAGGTTCATTCAGTTTATTTTAGGTTGATCTTTTTAAAGTTTGCCTTTCAAGGTTCACCACGAGATGTATGATACAACTTCCTAAATGCAGTCTAAGATGATAAGCAAGCTTTACAATCTTTCAACTTTGAAAATCCTAGCTACTAAGGGAAAAGAGAGCGACTATCTTTTCTCAAAGAGCAATCAGCACACTCTAATGCACTTTCCCTAAATCCAACATGAAAACTTATCAAATGCAAAATGCACAATGCATGTGTTTGTTTTCACTTTCTTAGTATAAATGCCTACAAAGAAAGCTTTTTGCACAACTTTGAATTCGCTTTTACAATGATCAAAATAGACAAGTTCACTTTCTTCGAAATCAACAAGGGTAGAAGAGATTACAATCACTTTGCGATTTCCGAAATAAAGACTCATTTTGATACTTTGAAAAGAACAAATTCAAACCAATAAGCAAAAGTAACAGTATAATCAATCTGAACAAACAGCCAATGAACTCTCTTCTAAGATCAATCCCAATCAGATCTGAAACAAAGGCTACAGAAAGACTACTTTACTCATGCAAAGGAAGACTGTAAATGACGCCAAAAACACATAAAAACATTCACAATCTTTTTGTACAAAAATTGAGGGGAAATTCAGGCAAAGAAAAGGGTTATCAGACCAGCACCTATACTTGGTTAAAGGCTGCAAAAAGCAGAGATCAAAACAGGGCCAAAAAGGACAAAGAACCCCAGCTGCACAAGGCCACACTGGTTCAGCGCAGGTAGAACACTGTCAGTTTGACATTCAGCGCAGGTAGCCCCTTCGGGACCTGCGTTGAAATGCAGACTGCCTTCATAGTGCCTGCAATGAAGAGAGAAACTCTCATTTCCCTTGGTTTCTGGGTCACAAAATGCTCAAAAATCAACTGTTTCAGGCCAAATCAGAAACACAAGCAAGGTATAAACAGAGGGATGACTTGATAAGGTACTAAAGACTATCACAAGGATCAATCAAATCGTTTGTGGATCTAGTTTAAATCATAGACAAGTCCAACATACTGGATCAAAGCAGCAACTTTTACTTTGCATCCGGGAAAGATGCAGTTCAAGAGTTGCTGTCAAGTCTATGAAGTAAACAAATGACGGAAACACAAATGAAATGAATAAACAAGTTCTTCCCCAGTGGAGTCGCCAATTTGTTGTGGGGAAAAATGCCTATTTAGGACGATCCTATCCACCTAAGGTGTGACAGCGCCTTAGCAACAAATGAATACAACTATCATGATTTCTTCCTTTATGAAATATGAAAGAGAGGAGATCGACAGACTTACCGTTATCTTTCGGTTGTCCCTTGAACTAGGTCCTCTTCTCTTTGTGTGTCCACAGCTACTTGCCTCCTCGCTTGATCAAGAGAACAGCTACCTGTGACAAGAGAACAGCTACTTGCAACTAGAGAAGAACACAATACAAAGGCAGATATACATATTCATAAATGATTCAGGATTAGAAGTAAATCAAATATACTAATGCAATTACACAAAATACACCAGCATATAGGAAAGAATCAAGATAGCTTTATTGAAAGTAACAGGGTTCAGGAAGAGATACAACCCATAGGGCTCCAACCCAACATCTCCTTCCCAGCAGAATGGAATTCCTTCTTCAACTCCCTTCAAAGCATAACACACCCAATAGTTCTAGCCACAAACCAACAGCAATTCTTTGCAAATACTAAATTCCAGCCTCCCCAGACCTCATGAGAGAGATCTATATATAGGAGTTTTGGAGAAAGGATGAGTCAGCTTGAAGCTGGTATGAAGCTGACTAGTGTCCTCTCCCACTTCAGTTCTTGAGTCCAATTGGAGGTTCTTGCTTCCACATGGAGATTTGGAACCTCTTACTCATCACCAGTCGAATTCCCTGATCCAAGTGTCATTTTGTAAGATTCCTGGGCATTGACACCTTGAGGAATGATTGTGCCACATGTCCAAACTCGCCCAGCGCAGGTAGCCTTCTTTGCAGTTGACATTCAATGCAGGTAGACAGTGGAGCAGTTGACATTCAGCGCAGATGCCTAGTGGAGCAGTTGACATGATCCAGAATTGCCTTGTTTTGAGTGTTTTCAGGTGGAGAACTTTTGTGAATTGTTGTGGTTACTTGGCCTTGTTCCTCTAGGGGTAGGAACAACATGTTTAGGGACTCTGGATCCCTTGATTATTGACATTTCATGCTCAGTGACGCAAGGCACAAAAATGTCTATAACAGTTAAGTTGTTTCTTCAATTTCGGGCCTAATTTGACCTTCGTGAACCCTTATCCCTGAAATCCCCAAACTTAAAGTGATTTTCAGTTAAACAAAGTTATGAACTTTGTGTAATCTTCTACTCATGTATAAATAATGTATAGTAGTAGATCCAAATCTTCACAGAGAAATTAAGATAATAATACAGATAAATGGCATTCAATTAAGCGTAAATCCATAAAACACTTAAGCATAATAATTGGACGCATAATTGCTTCAAATACTCTTTATTATTTTAGATCTTCAATATAAATACTTTCCAGATCTTGCGCACATAGTTGTAGTAGCCCGTGAACTCACCTATGGACTTACCAATGTCTCCACACACATAGCAGTAGGAACCTTCTCCTTCACCCAAAATACAGACAGATCATACCCTTACAGACTCAAAAAATATCGAATCCCATTCTACTGATTTCCTTAGACTTGCTAAGACACCCCTTTCTATAATTTTTCCTATTAAAATACCATGGTTTGAAAACCATGGGCATAGCTCAAAACAATACAAAAGCTAAGGGGCTTTGACCATCCTAAAACCCCTTGAATCCTATTGACCTATGTGCTGCGCTCCTCAAAATGCAGAAACTTTACAATATCTTGGTCAAAATTAGACCCAGCAAACCCTGTCCCAACAAGAAGAATATAGGGACATCTTCTCCTCACCCATAGGGGTACCATTGCACTATCAGATCAAACATGACTCCTAGAGCACCTCTACCCAACAATCCGATATATTTCTACTCCATTATGGAAAATGTCGTGTACAAGTAGTGACCTGATAAACATCGGGTCCCACACAAGTTTCAGGTGGAAAAAAAAGTTTTGTTGAATTTGCAGAAAGAATGCCTTACCAAGGGCCATCAGAAGCTCAAACTACTCTAATATGGTCTTTACACCATTACCAGGGTTATGGGAGACAATGCTTTTGAGCTCAATATTCCCCCATTCCTTGGCCTACACACAGTGTTTAATGTGGATTGCCTTCGACCATACTTCCCACCATTACTGGACACATCCAACATCACAAACAACTTAGACCAACATATCTAAACCCAGACTAAACCATATCAGGTTGTCAAAGTTGGCCAACTCCTACACCAAGGCAAGTGGCTCACTAGGGAGAAGTTTAGCAGAAGTTTCCCCATCTCTTGGAGGCACTCAACGCAATGGGGACCACTGCTTCCTAATGAGGGAGGATTGATCCAAGTTTATGTTAATGGCCACCTACCTATTCCACCTGGAACCCCACCATTTTCTCTTTCAGTTTTTCAGTTTCCTTAATTGTAGCACAGTTTACTATTTTTGGCAATTTTTTAGGTTGTGAACTTCACGAACCATTTTGAGGCTCTAAACCACATTTTTTTGGGAAAATTGGTGCCACTATGGAGCCTCATCTAGTTTTAAGCTCTTAAAATTTGTAGTCCTCAAATATATCTTTCTAACTATGTATTGTGCTCATCAAATAGAGATCATATGCCAAAGTTACAACCCCGGGAAGTTGATGTACCAATTTAACCAATCGGGGCCCATAGTTTTGGAACTTCATCTCATAGGGTTAGGTTTTTTGATGTTTAGTATTTTCCATTGTTTCTCAATAATAAATAGGCCTCTCGACCTATTTATAACATAGTTTAGAGGCATGTAGCCGCCACATATCTTCTAAAAAATAAGCTACCATCATGGGAGCTAGTTTATTTCCATTTCTATTTGTAAGAATATTTCAATATTTGATATTAATGAGATGAAGTATTATTTCTATTACATCTCTATATTTATGGTTATATCTATAATTTATTACGTTCTTGTTTAAGTTTGGATTAGTGGTATTAGAGCAGTCTTCTCTTTATCTGTTTTTCTTTGCATGCCCCCAACGAGGTCAGGATATAAGGAGTTAGGGCTCGAACTTGTGGAACCTTTGCAAGACCAGCCATGCCAATCCCGACGGCTTCCCATGGCAAAAGAGAAGAAATATTAGGGGGCAAGAGATCCTTTCAAAATATTGCTCGAGGAAGCCCTCGAGCGACAAAGGAATGCGATGATGGAAAACTTTTCCAAGATCCTTTAGCGGCTACCCAAGGGTGACACATCTCCTTCCAGGAGTTACTCTGGAAGTGCCACACCCTTTAAGGTACAAGTTAACTTTGACATCCCCATATTTGAGGGTCAGATAGATGCGAACATTCTAAATAAATGGTTAAATCTTCTAGAAGGATTTTTTTTATTCATGATTTTTCTAGCTGCGAAAAGATTACTTTTTCACTTCTCAAAGATGCCATCCACGTCAAGTACTGGTGGGAAATTTACTGTGAGAAGAAGGATGAAAGTACACCCTCACTATTTTTGGCTGCACCCACTTAGAATTCATTCTAGAAAGCCATCAAGGAGCATTACTACCCTGTCGGGAGCTATGAGGATAAATACATAATGTGGACCACATTGTGGTAGGGAAGGGACCAAGATGTGCCAGAGTTTATGTTGGGCGTAGGATCCCCCAAAGGCAGTTTTGGGGCTTAAAGCCCATATTTTGGTCCAATTTTGTAATCCTAATGTAAAGACTCCGAATTTTGTGGGTGTGGAGCACGTAGTTGTTAAAGAGTCATAGGGTTGTCCATCCTTATTTTGATAATGTAATGTCAGTTGTAAAAGATCTACCCATGGTCCCCATGGGATTGTATAAATAGAGTGAAGCTCTAAGTAAGTTGAGACAATCGATCAACTAATTGAATGACAAAGAATTGAGTCATATCTTTGGAGTAGAAGTCTAAGTTTGGGTCGTAGCATAGGTAGAGGCTCTGTAGCTGAGTGCGCAGTGGCCTAGTAGTCTGTAGCTGAGTGCGTAGGGCAAGTCGAGTTTGTAATCATTTGCAATTATCAATAAAGAGAAGTGTCCTATAATTTTTATGTCTTCATTTCATGTTTATGCATCTGTTATATTAGGTATGAATTCCACTTCTAATACTTATATGATGCACGAATGTGTATAACTATATTGGTTAAGTGAACACAAGTAAGAAAATCTATTTATGTGAAGCTAACTAAGATATACTAATAAGATGAGTAAGATACTTAGCATAGTTTGGGAAATATCATAGTTTGTTGCCCTAACAGTGTGAAAGCAGATTAGCCCCTGGTTAGGGCTGCGTGAAAGGCAATTGTAATAGTTCGCGAAGGTACTTAAGGGTAGAACAATGGGATAAGCAACCTACGCGAAGGTAGGTATAGTTGGAATAAACCGATATCACATCCATCTGAAGGGTGCGGAAACTTGGTTCCAGCGTCCCCCCATACTGCTTCGGTTGAGACTTCAGTCCGTGCTCTACGGGCTGATGCCGAAAGGGCCAGTAATGTAGGGATTTGTTTGGCTAACTAACGTTGAACCTGGGTCATTGAACATAGGTCTGGCCCCCATAATCTAACAAATGGTTCCGTTTCTGGGACCGTAATCTTCATGAGAGATGTGTGATGTTGTATCACTAGAATCCAACTAAGAAATAAATCGAAGGCTTATTGGACATAAGAATTCACAAGTTCGTGGTGCAGGAGAATAGAAACCCGCGACTGTTAAAAGAACAGTGGCTAGACAGTTACCTATATATGGAGATCCACGAAATCTTTTTTTCGTTCTTCCCTACTGAGCTATACAAGTGGATCGCGAAGCTAGAAGATATCCAAGTAAGGTGGAAGCTTGACAGTCCTATTTTGTGGATCCTAGAACTAGTGTGAGGGTTAAAAGCATCGGAGGACAAGATCATGCGTGTCGTCGATCACTGGCTCGATCACATTATAGGAGGATTTGTTACTGAGTTCATGGTCGACACCTCAGTCATCTAAGTGAGGTAGAGTGATGCTTTCTCAAAGGACTACGAGGTAAGTACGTAAAATATCTTAATACTTGGATTAAAATGTTGTTGTGCAAAAAACAGGTTATGCAGCTACCTTCATGTTCGGGTCTACGCAAAGCAGAAGAATTTATAGAAATGAAGGAGATAAGGGTCCAGAGCATAGCCCATTGATTTCACCTCCACAAGGAGACGAAGAAGGGATCACAAAGATCTCTCCGCGAAGTTCTATTCAATTGATAAGACAAAGATTTCCATGAATACTACCTCTGCCCACACCACCTCCATCTTCACCGCCATCACCTCCAACTTCACCCATACCACCTCCACCACCACCGTGATTCAGTATGGAAAATACAGTGAAGTTGCTAGTGTTCAAAGGTTTGGTAAATGAGGATCTGGACCAATTCTGGTTCATTGTAAGGTATATATGGGAAGTGCAAGGTGTTACATATGACCATATAAAGAAAGCGACACTGGTTAGCGCTCTGTAGGATCATGCGCTGACTTGGTATATAAGTACTCCAACGATAACCCAAATGCGAGAGTCGTAGACATCCAAGTAGCACTAAATAGGGAATTTAGCAAGCCTAAATCTGAAGGGCAGTCAATTGTGGGATTCAAAAAGATCATGATCTGCCAAGTGAGAATCCTTGGGAACTAGATCAGACGTTGAAATGTACAATCCGTGAAGCCAATATGAATTTGACAGATGGATAGCATCGTGAGTGGTTTGTAGCTTCGCTACTACCACATTTAAGGAGTGTGCTATCACAACAAAAGATAACAACTCATGAATAGGCCTTGGAGATTTCCATGAGACTCTGATGCCAGATCCTAATCTAGGAGTTCAACAGATACACACACAGCTAAAGAATTTATGCCTTGAGATGTAAGGCTTGAAGTAGGATAGGATGATTTGACCGAAGGTACGCGAAGAAGTATGGTGTGTGAAATGCAAAACTCAGGGCCATGACAAAGACCATTGCTCGGTCTTTACAAATTACCTTGCAAGAGGAGGACCAATGCCTTTAACGCTGGAAGTTCAAGCAGGACCTAGCGTGGTGCCTACTTTGTGGTGCACTATCTATCAAATAGCAGGAAAACATGCCACGGATAACTGCCACTTGTTATAGAAGTATACGCAAACTCCGCAACAGTTGTTCTATAACTTTTGTAGGTCAATGGGACATGACAAGTGTACTTACAGAAGCTATGAATTGATAATGGATAAAACTCCCACCTATAGGCTTGAGGCTGAAATGTGCCCCCTTGACTAGAATGCAAGGATGGTGCGAATAGGATTTCAAGGGTGCAGAGAAGTTCAAGGAGGAGGAGGACCTAGTAGAGGTTGCTAATAGTTGATTTTCTACAATTGCGAAGGGCCAGGACACTATGCATGTGATTTCACTAATCCAATGCGCCCGTTGTCCAAGTATTGCACGTTGTTTGATCATGAGACAAAATAATTTCCTACACTGATAGCTAGGATACATGACAAAGGAGTGCTACTGCCTCCCTCGACTCAAAACCTGCATATGATGAGGTCTGAGCCATGCGAGGAAGATCCGAACATAAATATAGTGCTCCGAAGTAGGATTGTGACCGGAGATGACAAAAAGAAACAACAGAAATACAATACATGGGTTCACATAGCCTCAGCAAAGGAGGCTGAGTTTGATTTGGAGCGCACTTGGGAAGCCTTCATGGAAGCTAAGAAGAGCTTCGCTAAGGCCTCCACTTTAGGAAGAAAAGATAATCCGGAGCAGGAGATGGACTCCTCTATGCTGAAAACTTTCCTTGAAACCTGTATGAAGTTACTGCGCGACAGTTAGTCTATGAAAGGGTTACAGGAACTTATCAATAAATGTGCTAGGACCATGCCAGGTGAACTACACGTAGTCCACAAGATTGGAAAGCATAAGACAAGGACAAGACGTTAAATGAGACTTACCGCGTAGATCAGAGAATACAAAATGGATCAAGTCACTTTGGATTTGGGATCAGATGTGAATGTTCTACCAAAATAGACATGGGAGCGAATGGGGAGACCTATGCTGCAATGGTCTCCAATTGAGCTAAGGATGGTGAATCAGTAGAAAATAATACTTGTGGGGCAATTTTAGGGAGTAATTGTGGATATTGAGGGAGCGAGCTCGCTGGCATATTTTGAAGTCATAGAGATTATTGATGATAGCCATCCCTACCCTGTGCTCTTAGGAATTGACTGGGATACTGATATGAATGGGGTAATCAATCTGAAGAAGTGAAAAATGATCTTTGAGAAGAAATCACTACTCGTAATAAGACCCCTGGATCCTGCTGAAAGATCGCGCTATATGGAGCAGGTCCATGACTATGAGAGTGATGATAATCTAGACTGCATCTACAAGATAATAGTGCGAGACCAAGACTGGGTAAATCCCACCATGGATGGCTGGATTACATGGGAGCACGAGAGCTCCTGCACTTTGGACTCCGACAAGGAAATAGAATGATGGCAAAATCAATTACACGAAGTAACTATGTTGAATTGCAATATGATGACTAGGTCATTGCGTTGTGTATCATCAGAGCAAAGAAATCTACCTACTTATGATGGATTGAATGAGGTAGATATCTTCTTGGATGTGTTTGAAAGAGAGGTGCCAAGAAAACAACGCTTCCAGGCCTTGGATTAGGCACTGCACACTACTCCTGCAAGATGGTGGGGTATGCACAAGGGGAGTTTTGATGATTGGTGCGAATGTAGGAAAATGATGCGAACATGATTTGGTAAGCCTAAGATGTGACTGACAGACAAGTATGATGGGAAGAATGATCCACACACGCAACTGGCCAAGTGGACACAGGCTTATGGAGAAAAGACACAACATGAGTGGGTTCATCTACTTTTTCATACCCTGGATGTTATCCCAATGAATTGGTATGTAGAAACAGAGCTTCACCATGGGACAAGTGAATGGGATATCCTACGCGAAGGATTCATGATGACCTTTAGTTTTGAGGATAGATTTGACAGTATTGATGAAGCGCTATAAGAGGTGAAATAAACCATATATAGGATACCACAGGATCCTTTAAACCTGACATAGCCTGAACGGGCTACTCAGCTGAGTGGCACGCTGGAATATTATAATGTAACTGATAAAGAAGAGGATGAAGATCCGTGGAGAATTAACATTCCAAAGACAAAAGGCCACCATGAGGTTCAAGGACCATATATTGAGAACTCTGATATAATGGCGCCAGTGAGGACTAGACAAGTGAACATTGGTATGGAGGCAGAGCCCAAATTTGTGAAGATTGGAGACTACTGGGATGATGCAATGGTGGAAAAGGTCATTGAATTTCTCCGTGAATACTAGAACTTATTCCCTACCAAGTTTACGGATTTGAAAGGGATAATTGGATATCTAGGAGTGATGAAGATCACGTTAAAACCCAACGTGAAGCTAGTTAAGAAGAGGGCTTACCACCTAAATCCGAAATACAAGGAGAAGGTCCACTTACAGCTATACAAATGCTAGCAGCAGGCATCATTGAGCCTATGGAAGAGTCTGATTGGGTAAGCCCAATAGTGGTGCAAGAGAAGAAGCAGAAGGATGAGATAAGGATATGCGTGGATCTTAGAAAACTGAATGACGCTTGTGTGCATGATCCTTTCCCAACTTCATTCACAGATGAAGTGTTGGACAATGTAGGTGGCCAAGAAGAATACTCCTTCACTGATGGGTTCTCTGGGTACCACAAAATCGAAATCACGACGGAGGATAGGATCAATATAGCCTTCGCGACTGAGTGGAGTTGTTTTCAATTCACTGTATTGTCATTTGAGTTGAAGAATGCATCGGATATCTTTTCACATGTGGTCATTGTGACATTGAAGGAATATATTCATAAGTTCCTGGAAGTTTATTTTGATGACTGGACTGTATTTGGACTGGTTAAGCGCCATGTAGTGAGCTTGCACTTGATGTTGGATACCTCTCGAAGATACCAGATTGCGCTCAACCTCAAGAAGTGTCTATTTTTCGTTCCTTTTTGGAACCTATTGGGGCATATGGCTTGCAGACAAGGGCTGATGGTAGACCCCGCGAATATCACAGTAACTCTAAACTTGGAAGTTCCGTAGAGTGTGAAACAGTTGCGTGCTACCCTAGGACATACGGCATATTATAGGAAGTTTATCAAAGGCTATGCCCAGATCACCGTGTCGATGGAAAATTGTTGAAAAAGGATGTCTCGTTTTGCTAGAACGATGACTATAAGAAAAGCCTGGATATATTAAAGGAAAACATGGTTAACGCGCCAATTATATTCTTCCCAGACTGGAAGAAAGAATTTCATGTACATGTTGATGTGTCATGTATAGCGTTGGGGGAAGTACTGACACAAGATGGTGGAGAAGCCTTGGACCACCCTATCACATTCACAAGTCGCAAATTATCTAAAGTAGAGAAGAACTATTCAACCACTGAATGCAAGGGACTAGCTATGGCGTATGCGCTCCAAAAGTATCGACACTACTTGCTAGGAGGTCACTTTAAGATGTATATGGATCACTCCACGCTGAAGTACTTTGTCAATAAGCCTGTGTTGGGGAGGTGCATCTGTAGATGGCTATTATTGTTCCATGAATATGATTTTGAAGTTGTTGTGAAGCCTAGATGATTGAACATGGGACTTGACCACCTGTCACGCATCGAGATAGGGGAGGAACCCACTAATTTGGAGGAAGGATTACCTGACGCGCAAAGTTTTGTTGTGCGTGTCATGGATGGAAATTTTGAGGACATAATACATTTCCTAACAATGGGAACCGCATCGAAAGGCTACTATGTCCAGCAAAAGAAGGAATTAGTGGTGCGCAAGCCATATTCTCTGTCATTGTTGGGCATCTATACAATATGGGAAATGATGAGATACTGCGAAGGTATGTACCTTAGTTTGAACGAAGCAGCTTCCTCATGGATGCTTATGGGGGCACTGCGAGAAGACATTATGCAAGAAGAGCAACCGTGCATAAGATTCTATGTGCAGGGTTGTGGTGGCCAACGCTTCATCAGGATTCAAAAGCATATTGCAAGGCATGCGATGTATGTCAAAGAATAGGTAAACCATCACGAAGGGATGAAATGCCTTTGAATCCAAAAATGATGTTGCAACCGTTCGAGAAGTGGGCAATAGATTTTGTAGGACCAATTCAGCCCCAAGGAAAGATAGGTGCGAGGTATATTATCACTATGACAAAGTACTTGACTAGTTGGACAGAAGCACAGCTGGTGAAGGATTGCTCGGGCACGACTATCGTGAAGTTTCTATTTGAACATGTACTGATGTGATTTGGATGCCCAAAGATTTTGATGAGTTATTAGGGTATGTACTTCCTAAATGAAACGATCAGCGCACTAATGGAGGAATTTCAAGTGTACCATCAAAAGAGCACATCTTATCACCCATAAGGTAATGGGACAGTAGAAGTGTTCAACAAAGTACTAGAGACCGCACTGACCAAGGTATGCAATGCTTAGCGAAGTGATTAGGACCTGTGCATACCTGCAATATTATGGGCTTATCGGATGACGTGTAAGAAGTTAATAGGGCATACACCCTTTAGGCTAGTCTACGGGGTTGAAGCTGTAATGCCTATGGAATATATTGTGCCTAGTCTGCGCATAGCAGCACTCACAGATATGATGGATCGTGGAGCCCTGGAAGAGAGGCTCACACAATTAGATGAGCTTGAAGAAGAGATATTTTTGTTTGATTTCACCAACAAGTCCAAAAGCAGCACAAAAAGGCATGGTACAACCGGCATATTAAGTTGTGCACCTTTAAGGAGAATGGCTTGGTGCTATTATATGACAGTAAGTTTGATAAATTTCCAGGGAAACTCAAAATGAATTAGCTAGGGCCATATGTTATTAAGGAGATTACTAATGGTGGGGCAGTATAGTTGGTAAAGCTGAACGGAGATCCCTTCCTAGGAAAAGCAAATGGCAGTCATTTGAGCCATACACAGGTGGCTCGACCATTTGACTCGCCGATAGAAGCACAATCGTAGTGCTCCAGGTAGCTGAAAGGAGGTATGGGACTACAAAATACAATGCCCGGGAGCTAGCGATGTCAGGACTGTGCGAAACAGAAAAATTGTCACAAGGTCCATGATAGCACGAAGATAGCTGCACCAGCACGCAGGTTTGCCAGAAAGTGACTGTTAAAGTCACTACTTGTGATTTGATGGTTGGTTTCAGGCCAAATAGAGTGGGCAGCAGGCATTTAAGGTGAACTTTATGGGCTAGATTCTTGAAAATCTACCGCCAATCATTAATGGATGTGGGGGAAATGGTCGAATTCAAATTCAAAAGGCCCTATAAATTACAAGTGGTTGTCCAACAAAAAACACTTGGCATTTTGAGAACTGAGTTGTTGCGTTATCAAATGTGTATTGACCTTTTGAACTTTGCAGCTTTGAGAGCAAGTTCATTGTTTGAAACATTTCCAAAAGAGATGTAGGACCTCCTAACTAGAATTATCTCAACACCCACAGAATCCATGCAGGAAATTGCAGAAGAGGAAGCCCCAGAGAATGCTGGAATAATCATTGAGTTCCATAAATCGCTGCGAACACCGAGACCCAAGAATTATAAGTAGGCCATGATCCCGGTGTGTGTCTCGCCTAGAAATCCACTAAGGACCAAGCTCACATTAATCTAGAGGTTGATGAGGAGGAGTTTGAATAAATCTTGGTGGAGGAGGAGGATGTAGAGATGGACGTTGAAACCCAGGGTGCGGGCCCTATTACCTAGGTGCCGGAATATGTTTCTCCGTGCAAGGGTAAAGCCAAGGTGCCGAAGGATATAGATGAGAGAAAGAGCTCTTAGCAAACTTCGCTGCTCCCAGATAATATTATTTTTGAGGGACCACACTTGGGGTAGGTTCCCATGTTGAAATTTGAAGATTGGGACCTTGCAGACCACGAGAAGTTCCCACATTAGGGATTGCGAAGCTAATGCACCAGAGGATTGACGAGACTACTAGAACAATTCAATTGGAGTCACTCACATGGCTCAAAGGTGTAAAGAAAGTCAGGTTGCTCAACCTACTCTAGGTACTACATTACCACCATGCCCCAGTGACTGTCTTCATCACCAGGAAGTTTCTCTGCTCTATTATCAAGAAAACTAGTGTCTATGCAGAGCTGCTAGTCCCACTAAGGCTGGTAGCTACCTTAGAAAAAAAAAAACTAAAACTACTTTCGTTTTCCTTTATGCGAAATAGATAAGAGGGGAATAAAGGAGACCAACCTCTGTCTTGCGCTTGATTCCTTGCTTGCTTCCTCTCCCTTCTGATAGATCTTTGCCACTCGCTTCCTCGTATACCCAGCTTCAAAGAGCACCTGTAGAATCAAAGCAACATAACACTATCCAAGAACATATATCTATTATCATAAACAATATAGGACCAGATATATATTGACCACACAAATGCATATATGATCAATAATACAAGAATGTGGAGGAAAACTTGAATATCTTTATTGATAATCAAGAATAGAAAAGAGGATTACAACCAATTGTTCTGACCCAGCATCATCCTCTCAGCAAGAAAGCCCTTCTTCACCTCATGAAAAGCTTAGATCACCCAACACTATGATATTGCACTAAGAAACCAGCAACAATTCCTTACAAGATACGAAATTCCAGCCTCTGGATCTCTGGGATGAGGGATCCATATATAGATGTTTGCAAGGGGGGTGAGTTAGCTTTTTAGATTTGATTAGTGTCTTCTCTCTGTTAGTTCTTGATTCCACTTGGAGATTGATGATCCCTTACTCATCTTGGGTGAATGTAGAGAGGCAAGTGTCACAGGAGAAGTTTCTAGAAGATTCCATGATCCTCCACCTTGCAGATTGACCCTGCCATTTGTCCACTCTCACCCATTGCACCCCATAGAAGGGCGTTTCAAGATGCATTGCACCTCCCGTGTGTATTTAGGTGGGATTCAGCACACTTTGACCATCGAGCAGGTGAGATGGTCCATTTTTGACCAGTTCTGAGCAGTTTTTCATGGAGAACTTCTGGGAGAAGATGTAATCAATAGACCTTGTTATTTTAGAGGTTGGAACAACACTTTTAGGGACTTAAGAGCCCTTAGTTTATGGACATTTATGATTGGGGTTGTAGTGCCCAAAAATGTCTATAACAGTTTCCCCCTAAAGCATGAGGTCATTAGTCTGTTGATGTCGAGTGAAATGCTTTATCATGAGGATCTGAAGTTTTTTCAAGCTGGAAGGAGACCTGTAATAAGATACAATACAATACATTATCTTCATAATATTTTCATGATCTAGCTGAGGCGGGCATTCCCATGCTCAGCTTTATAAATTCATTTTCATGTACATAAGACAAACAATCGTCTAAGTGTAGACTGATGATTCTGATAGAGCCATCATCCATTAGGTTGGATGATTATCTGTGTAGTAATGATGTATATTTGATGTTTTTATTTTCCTGAATATATATCGCAGCCCGGATGGATGAAACTAGATCCGGGGTCTTCAATCTCATTCGATCTTCACTCAAAGTACAAGTCGATCCATGTGAGAGATGTTCTGGAGTCGAACATGGAAAGACATCGCCTGATTACCAGCCAATGATGTAAGTTGTTAACAGGCGCGAGAGGAATCACTGATAATGTTGATGACCCTCAAGGTACTGCAGTACAATTCACGTGGTGTGAATAAGGGACTTGGCGTCGAACACCACGCAAAATCTTTTGATCAAAGGCCATTGGTGTAAACCTGTCACTGGAAGTGAGAAACTTGCCATTGAGGCATGCAAGCCTCAAAGTACTGACAGGGTTGTTCCTAGATCAACTTCTTGGATAATGAACTGATGTCGAGAAGAAGCGGTCCGTCATAGGAGGGCCTTAGTGAATCCCACATCAATGACACGGAACGGAGAAAATGATTTTAATGGAGGTGAAAACGATCTGGTGATATAAGGTTCAGGGTGGCGGTCATGAAAGAATGGAGCGTAAATGTATTGCAGTGGGTGAGACACAGGTGAATTCTCTGAGCGACTTCTCTTGAACATATCGGCGACACTGACATGATGGATTGGTAGCATTAACCCCAAATATGGATGGTGTGACGAAACCATGGTGATGTGACCAGTGAATGGAACAACCCAACCCGACTCGGATGCGGAGTGAAAGTGTCATGTTCAAGAGCGACTTGCTACCAATAAAGTTTCTTCAAGTTTTCTTCCCAATTTTCCCCAGTCATTGCTGGCCAGTACCTCTTTATTTTTCTCAAGCTTGAGGAGGATAACATATGCTTGTTCTATAGTTTTCCCTTCGGGCAAACCCATCACTATGTTTTAACGAGCCTAGCGATAGTGAAACTCGTTCTTGTCTGTATGGACAAGTTTGTCGCTATTCGGTTTTAACGAGTTTAATGACAAGGATAACTCAGTACTTTTCAATTTTAGAGAATCTAAAAAAGGGACATAAAGAAAACTCCAATAATCCTTTTTCGTCATATAATCCCTTGAGTCTGAAAAAGTATATAACAATACAAAAGGGATGAATTTTCGGTACTTTTAACGAGCCGAACAAAACAAGCGCTTGATCTTTTTGTGTAATTATCCCTCAAGTCCAAAAAGATTAAAATCTAAAGGAGGGATAGCACTTCCGGTCCCTTTAACGAGCTAGAGAGGCCAATTGCTCGACAATCTTTTCATTTTTTACGAGTCAGTTGAAAAGAGCTTAAAGGAGACTCATTTTTTTTTTTTAGAAACGAATGATAAATTCGGGTAGCAATTGATTCCACGTAAGGTTTGGAATTTTCCAATCACGGCAGTGTCATAAGGATGGCTAGCAGGATCACTCTTCGCAGCTGTTCCTCAAAAAGGGTAAACAATCAAATGGAGGTGAATGATCGGCCAAAACAAAGTGGAGGTGATGATGAGAACATGACCAAGGCTTCAAAGGCTGATGGTAATACTTTCACAATGGTTATTTACCGAAGAATGGTTCATTTTTAATGAGCTTAAACTCTGGGGGAACATTTGCTCATTGCTTATGTTTATTTTTTAACGAACTTGAATTCCGCATTAAAACTGCTCGATCTAATGGTCATTGATTGTCTTGATTTTACCATTGACAACTTTGTTCTTTCAAAAGTTGTACCGCCTACTCAATTACTTCATCAAAATAGTTAGAAACAAATAATATATGTTTGAAAAATGAGTTAAAACACTAATATTTTACTTGAATTACGTGAAAAGTAATTTAAAAGTGCTTTTTACCTCTCATTTTACCATTTCATTTGAACTTTGGCTTGTTGGAGCTTTGGAGGTGCTTTCCCCCTTGATTTTCACTAGCTGATTCTGGGAGATTCTGTGGACGATTCTCGGTGCCGTCTGGACCAAGTAGGAGCTAAACCTGAGCTCTTTAATTTCATCATTTCCATTTTGCATTCTGAGCATGTTTTCTAGTTTTTCTGAGCCTCTGGGGTTTGGAAAACTCGCCCTGGCTCCATCGCACCTCTTCTACATTGAAAGGTGCGATGCATGCTGGCTTGGCCATGTGCCAGTCAGCATGAATCCCACCTAGAACACTGTTGGGGGTGCGATGGGTGCAAAGAGGGCCATTTAATCACAGTTTTTCATGGAAATTTTTGCCTGTTTCTCACCAAATCAGGACCCTGACTCTTCTCTTGTTTGTTTTAGAGATTCATTGGAGAAAAATGCCTATTACATGGCGAGAACGTGAGCATGAAGAAGAGGACATGCTTGCTTTACATGATCCGGTTACGGTAAATGCACTGCGGAACTGTGGCCTGTTCAAGTTTTTCTGCATCTCTTGCATGAGGCAACAAATAAACTTGTTGCAATATTTTCTTGATGCATGGGATCCTACCACCCAGGTGTTCCAGATTAGGGGCAAGTCCATCCCCCTGACTATTGTGGACATCTATTTTTTGACCGGCTTATCGAGGCGGGGTGCCCCTATCTCGTTATCAGGTTCGGCTCGTGGGGGTGAATCTGTGAGAGATTACATTCGCAGGTATTGCAGAGAGGGATCTCGGCTAAGTAAGGATGGAAAGATCATTATCCGAGATGTCACTTACAGGTCCGTGAGGACCATTTTTTTCACTTTTGCTAGACTGGCTGGTAGTGCAGCACTTCACGTGGCCAACAAGTCTTATATGCAGTACGCCTTGGAATGCCTTGAACCAAAGGTGTTCAACTGGTGTGATGCAGTAATTTCTATGATGAAAGAACAATTGACCAAGGTGAAAAATGGAATATTGAAGAACTTTGGATATGGTTCTATCTTGACAGCTTTCGCCTTGGAAAAGATCCCGCTGATGTTGCCGCAGTATGTTTCACTTGGTTTACCTCCACCGACTGAGCCACGGATGCAGAGATGGGTCGACCTTATGGCCAGACATGCTGGTTAGCCCCAGATTTCCTTTTCTGATACCTTTTTCAAGTGGTTCAACCGTCAGGAGATGGTTTTTTCTGAGTATCCATATGCTTGTATGGATTTCCGGGGTGATCGGGATTTGGTACTTCCTGTTGGCGAGCAGTGGGGTGTCATCGGTAAATTCTCTGACCATATCTCTATTTATCATTTCTCTTTATGATGTTCATGTACTTTCTTCTATCAGGACTAATCAAAACTCATGTGCTCATGCAGATGTTGGACCAGTTCGACTAGTAGTATGCCTGAGAGTGCCAGCTGCCGCTCCAGCAGGAGAGGGTGCGGGAAGGGCTATCCTTCGCGACCTTGATGTGGTTGAGACTCTTTTAGCATTGCAGAACTAGGTCGAGGGCCTTACTCTTGGTATTCCATGCACGAGGACCGATGATCTGCCCTTCAGGTTGCAGCGACATACTACTGGTGTGCTGAGTTGGTGGACTAGGCTTTTACGCATGATTGCATAGGCGGTGACTTGTTATCACCAGCACCATTAGACTAGGGTGCCCCCTAGCATTTTGAGTTTTGGGTCGTTTGACCAATTTTTTCTTGGTTACAAAACATTATGTGTAAACCATAAATAGTTATATATATATTTTTGATTTTCAGAGCTTTAGTTTAGTTTGGTTAAGTTACATGATCCTGATGCAAATGCTAATGAAATGCTTCTTTTTACAAATGTTGCAAATGTCTATCTAACACATAATTTGCCAATGAGTCTGTTAATGTGTTTAAGTTTCTGGAAATATGCTGATATTGAATAAAATCAAATTGTCTTTCCAAAATTTTGACCCTTAGGAACATGCGATAGATAGCTGGATTTCGGACGGAGTAGATACTAGTGAGTTTTAGTATGATGAGCTGTGAGTCTAGCCTGACGACAAGTCGGCTTATGCCATGTGTGAGGGCATAAAAGAGAAGTTCTATCAACACACTATATTCAACGATGTTATTTTTTGACCGACCAATACATACCCCTTTGAAACTTACTAACTCACCGCTTGGATTAAAAATAGCCCAGGCCGCAGAAGATAGATTCTGCGAACTACGACTCGCTCCATCAGCATATCCAACGAAAGATTCCAATAGGTTCGACATCTGCGACAAATGTAAAAAGTGGATTACTTGACCAAAGCAATTACTCTTAGCGAAAACAAAAATGTAACAGAAATATATGGGTTACCACACTGAATCATGCATAGTAACGCTTAAGGTACAACCCGTTACAGGGTTGCGCCAGTGGAATCTCGTCGTAATCCATTAACTCGTAGGCTCCTTTTGCTAATACTCGCTTAACAATATAGGGGCCCATCCATAAAGACTTGAACTTACCTGCTCCCAATTTATCAGATTCCTGGTCGTAAAGTAAGACCAAGTCACCTTCTGAGAAGGCACGAGGTTTGACATTTTTGTTGAACTGCGGCTTGACTCGTTTCTTATGGGCTTCGTTAGCCAAAGTGGCATCGAGACGGGTTTCATCCAATTGGATTAGTTCCAAGAAATGAGCCTCCTCTTCTGAAGTTCCGGGGAAAAGGTCGATTGCGAGTTTTAGGGACAAGATTTCACACTGAACTGGGAAGATTGCTTCTAGACCATACACCAGTTGAAAAGGTGTAAACCTGGTTGCATTTCTTACCGATGTTCGGTACGCCCACAAGGCTGAGTACAGGATTAGGTGCCAACTCCTTTTGTGGACTCCAATCATCCTTTGCAGCATCCACTTCAGGACTTTATTGATTGCTTCAACTTGTCCATTGGCCTGTGGGTAATATGGAGTAGAGCTGTCGTGGGACAACCCTAATTTGGCATCCAATTCGGCCATCATGTGATTTCGAAAATGTGATCCATGATCTTTGACTATAGCCTGTGGAACGCCGAATCTAGTGACTACATGATTGAAAAAGAAAAGGGCAGTTATTTCACCAGTGTTATCTAATGTAGGCATCGCCTCGGCCCATTTGGTAAAATAGTCTACTGCAACTATGATATACCCATGCCCCCCGGTTGAGGTGGAGTTACATGTCATGAAATCAATGCCCCATTGGGCGAATGGCCCAACAACAACTATCGGTTGCAGAGGTGCGGGTGGTTTTCTGGTTTTGCTATCAAAAATTTGACATGCATGGCAACTTCTGACTGCAGTTATGAAATCTTTGAACATTGTTGGCCAAAAGTATCCTGCTCATAAAAATTTCTGCGTTGTAGCGTAACTAGATTGATGCCCCCCACACGTGCCTGAATGGCAATCGTTCAAGACTTTTTCGGCCTCCTCGTGGGTGAGGCACCTTCTCAGAACTGTATCGACACCATGATGGTAAAGTGTATCACCGCCAATCATGTAATCTTTTGATTGGTATCGAATATGTTTTTGTTCCGAGCGGGAGGTATTAGGCCTATATTTTTGGGTTTGGAGATAGATGATTATATCTCCAGACCACAGATTGCTTGAAGATATCAAAAACAAAGATTCATCCACGATGGTTTCTTCGGATGTTTCATCATTGGATGACGATGGGAGATCGCATAGTAATTCCGTGAATACCAGGGATTTCTTCAATTTGGATTTTACAAATTCCAGATCAAACTCTTGAAGAATTTCTATCCATTTTGAATATTTTCCCCCCAGCAATTGACACGACAATATATAAGTCATGGGGTTGCAATATGACAGAACAGTAGTTTTTCGAAAGAGGACATAGTGTCGAAATCTCTGTATCGCTTGAACAACTGTGAGAGCCAGCTTTTCAACATAGGAATACTTGCTTTCTGTATCATTTAAGTTCCTACTCAAATAATATATAGGATGTTCAATTCCATTTTATTCTTGAACTAAAACCATTGTGATGGTTGTATCTGCTGCAGCCAGATACAGGTTAAAGTCTTTTTGATAATCAGGAGCATACATTAATGATGCTTTCATTAGGGATTCTTTTAAATCATCAAAAGAAGCTTGTGAAACCTGATCCCAAACGAAGGGAACTTCCTTTTTCAATAGATGTGTATAACCTTTAGCAAGTTCGGCATAATTTGGAATGAACCTCCTCAAAAAGTTTGCTTTCCCTTGGAGTTTCTGAATCTGAAACAAATTTGAAGGTGGAGGAAAATTTATGATTGCCTGAACCTCACATGGGTCGAGACGAATCCTATCCTTTGAGACTACAAAGCCAAGCAAACGACCAGAACTGACACAGAACACACATTTGTGTGGATTGAGTCGTATCTTGTAGTGTGGGCAACGTAGAAATATCGCTCTCAAATGCTGCGGATGATCGGTCCACTTTCGCGAATGAGTCGGAAGGTCGGTGAGATATGGTTGAATGATGTTTTTGATGTCATGGAAGGCATAATTCATTGCCCTCTGAAATGTTTCCCCTGCGTTCTTTAAACCAAAGGGTAATTTGCGATATGCAAATGTGCCCCACGGACAAATAAATGCAGTATTTGACTGGTCCTGTGGGCGGATATTTATTTGATTATACCCGGAGAATCCATCCATAAATGAAAAGATTTCACATCCGGCGCATTCATCAATTATCTGGTCAATAAAGGGTGTAGGGTAGTTGTCTTTCGGACAAGCTTGATTTACATCCCTATAATTGATGCACACTCTAATTGTTCCTTGTTTTTTCATCACAGGAACAATGTTCGATACCCAATCGGTTAGAGGAACCGGGTAAATAAAACCAGCATGGAGAAGTTTCTCAACTTCTGCCTTGATGGCAGTGGCTTTCTTGGGGTGCACCTGCCGTAGCCGTTGTCGTACCGGTTTGACATCTGGATACATCTTGATTTCGTGTTCAACTATACTCGATTCAATGCCTGGTATTTCATCGTATGACCATGCAAAGACATCTCTGAATTCGTGAAAAGGAGTGTTATATATTTCTAGTTCTGAAGGAGAACACATTTTTCCAACATAAATATTCTCTACAACATCCGTTTTGGTTGAGATATTTATGGCGATAGTCTCTTCACTATTGGACAAGTTTCGCTCCGAATACACCGTGTTTACAGTATTTCATAGGAAATAAAAAACTGAAGGATGATGAAGGTCATCAGGAGTATCTTCTTGATAGTCCGGAAGATGGGAACGATGGTGGTAATCTTCCCATGACGCCCCTTCAATTATCATTGACTGAACAATTCCTTCGTCGGTGTAATGAACTTGCGACCAAGGATCTGAAGGGGTGCCATATTCCTTAGACCTATCTATCCAAACGCTTGATGAGCGTTTATTCAGGTCTGCCTCCCATGCCAAAAAAATTGATTGCTACAATATTTCTATTGGGCTTGGAGGCAATACCTGCGGATGTTCCATGTTAATATCATTTTCTGAGATCTTTTGAATCGAAGATATCATATTGTAGGTTCCTACCATTACCACTTCTGCCAGATTGATTGGAGGTGGGAGGGCAAAAGTCCCCATTAATATAGGGTCTTTTAGTATGCCTACTCTGATATTTTGAAGCGAATGGTGGCTTCCATGGATCATCAGAATGCTTCCCGTAACTTGGGAACTATTGGGGAGAAATGTTTGTTGGTCGACGATTGTAATTCCTCCTTGAAAAAGAAATGCAATCTTCCTAAAGTAGGTCAACACAACCGCAACCATAGCATATATCCATGGTCTTCCCAGTAGGATGTTGTAATCGAGGTTTCCGTCGATTAATTCGACATCTATTTCTACTATTTTCCCTCCTAGTTCAACTTGCAAGTTACTTAGAATACCATATGGGGTATATGTTCATGCATCAAATGCTTTTAATGTTGTCGAAGATCGCGACAAGGTTGCAGATCCTAAATTTTTCCAGAAACTCATCGACATAATACATGTAGATGCCCCCTCACCAATAATTGTTTGATGAACAGTTTTGTTGAGGGCTTTCACTTGAATGAGGAAATCTATTTGAGCTAGTAACTGAGGATCATATCCTTTATGATTAAAGGACACAAGATTAGAATCCTTTGGGTCTATCCCACCTATAGCTGATAATAAAGCCTGCTTTTGGGATGGGCAATTTTGTAGTACTTCAAGTGTCGACATAGCAGATGGCGATTGGGCCAGATCTTCCACTATGTTATAATGTTGTGCTGCTCTGGAATGAGGATTAAATGTCGACTTGTGTACTACTCCCTTTGGCGGTTTTAGTGTTAGCTCTGGAATGATGGGTGGCGCAACTTCTGTCGAAGTTGTTGTCGAACTACTAGGTTGATCATTATCCTTGTTGTTCGACAGCTGTGGATTCCCGTAATATTTATTCCTTGTCGATATCAAAGCATCATTTTTTTGTTTCGAAACCGACAACATCAGCACTTGGGACGGGGAAGCATTTTCACTAGCAACCAAATTTGTTCCTGGATTTGGAAACGGATCAGTCAATACTGTCGAGGTTTTTGAATTCTTGAAGAATCTTTTAAGCTCAGATTTATGTGGACAATCTCTTGTCTAATGATCCTCATCACATATTAAGCATGGAATTTTTGGTTTCCTATCTCCAGGAGGGTTTGTAGAAGAATTTTCAGGTGATGATTCCTCCTGTTTCTTTTTCTTCCCTTTGTTTTTCTTCTTGCCTCCTGGTTGCTTGGTTTCTTTGCCTTTATCAGTCGATATGGCATTTACTTCCGAGGCGAGAAGTTCTTCTTTTGCATTTTGACTGGGAATCTTACGGGCCTTTTTAGATGTAGCCTTTTTCAATTTCATGTCTGTCGTACCAATCACGCCATCGCCGGCATGAGATTCATTGTTCGATTTAGGAGGAGGAGGGACGAAAAATTTCGATCTGGGAGCGTCAGGGATTTTATCATAGAGCATGCCAGACTGGGTATAAATAAAGTCTAAATATTGCGCATGAGCAATTACTTGCTCTTCAGTGATGACTCCTCCTTTTGCCACATCTTCTATAATGGATGGTAATAATGACTTAATAAACCATTCAGCTAAAAGCTGATCAGGAACATACGTTTTTACCATTCTACGACGACGTCGCCACTCATGAATATGATCGGATATGTGAGTGGCCGTTGTTTTCTTGAAATTGGTAAGAAGTTATGTTCTCGTTTCATACCTTATCGGTAACTGAAAATGGGTTAAAAAGGTTGTGGCTAGGGCACTGAAGTTGTCAAACGAAGCTCTGGGTAACTCGATATACCACTTTGCTACCGGACCAGTTAACGTCCTCTGAAAAAGGCGAAGCCTAATCGAATCATTGTTTAGGGTGTTTGATGAACTCCACAGATGAAATGTCATCACATGATTCGACGGTTCTTCACCCAGATTTCCATTAAATTTAGGAATATCTAACGGAAGTTTATGCGAAATCGCTGGCCACCAAGGGGCGTAAGCAATTGGATCGTTCGTTAGCTGATTTAGATTTGGTAACTCTAAAGTTGCCATGAAGGGTAGCTATTGATTTAGGTTTGGTGAAGCATACCCAGGATAGGACAAAATTGCCTGAGCAGTTGGTCTTTGCATACCAGCATAATGCATTTGATGCTGGTAACTTTGGTAAGGTTGATGGGCATAACCATTGTAGAACGGTTGATTTTGACCGTTTTGAATATACGGCTACCCACTATTTGCAAAGATTTGTTGCTCAGACCCCTGGTAAACTTGTTGGAATTGTGGTTGTTGATATTGCACCAGCGATGGTTGTGAAGCCATGTGTTGTTGTCCAATACTGACCGTTTGACCAAGATGAGGGGTAATTGTACCCGTTTGGGCCTGTGTCATTCCACTAGTTGGCGATTGTGGTTGAGTCGCAGGGATAAGAGGCTATTGCATTACAACCTGAGAAACCTGAGGTTGGCATACAACAAGCAACGCTTGTACTTGCGACACCATCACAATAGCCGGCGTAGTTGGTATACTTGACATAGGTAAACATTGTTGCATTGAATATACAACTCTTGATTGTTGAGGCAGTATCGGCACCCAACTGCTAGATGTAATTCCAGCATAACCTGAATTTTGTTTTGAACTCACGTATGGTTGTCCTCCTAGAGGAGACAATGAAAGGGTATACTGCCCCCCATACAGCGGTAATCCGGTACTCAAAGGAATTGTTTGTCCTTGAGGACCGGACTGCCCAAATTGACACCCTGAAGGATCAATTTGCTGAGACTCAACACAAGAGTTCCCGGATGCTATTCCGTATGAACAAACAGGAATGGACCATACTGTCAAAATAGCCCCTAAGTGGGCCCCTTCTAGTGATTGAGAGCTAGTTGGGACAGATGGTATGCCGACGAACATTGTTGGAGTGACAGCAAGAAGTTCTGTCGTCGCTGTGTCGGATGACACAGTCTTAGATGTCGACGGTTGTTCAGACATTTCTAGTCTATCCAAAAGATTTCCTAGCGATTCTACAGGAGCTTCCAATGACAGTAGACTAATTTCTGATTAAGAAGGATATAGAGTGATCCCGACTCCAAATTGCGATGGAGTACTAGATGGAGGATCCTCCACAATCTCTTCTATAGCAATTAGACCAGGTGGAAGAGGTAGACCGTCAGGTCCGTAAAATATTTCTAGTGCCAAAGAAGGTATAGAATCTACAGCGATAGATGTTTAGGGAATAACACCTTCCAAATTAGCTGTAGATGGAGTTGGTTCAGTAATACAAGTGTTTACCTTCACACTAGAATCGGTTCTACTGTCCTTTGATGGCTGCTGAACTTCTTCTATAAAGGTAGGGATACCAGAAATGTTTGGAGTAACCGGAGTCTCCGAAGGTGTCAGAAAACTTATTCTAACTTTACCAGGGGATTTGGAACCCGTTAAACGAGTTCGCTTTGTCCGTAATAGTTTTCATTCTGGGGACAAAGACGGTTGACTCATAAGCCTCCACGAATGACGAGGTTTCAATTGAATTTCTTCCATGATTGTGGATTACTCGATCAACTAAAAATCAAGGGGAAATATTCTTCCGAATTAAATGAATTTTAGACGCTTTGGCACAACTAGTTTTTTCAATTTTTAAGAGTAGAGAAAAAAACAAAAGATGACTCTAGTCGCCTTCGATTTTTAATGAGCCTGAAGTGACAAGTGCTCAGATGGACCTTTTCCTTTAAGGAGTCTGAAAAGGAACGAAATAGACTGCTCTGGAAATCTAGACATAGGGATTACCAAACCAATCACAAAACTGCAGAATACTTTTTACCGTATGGCAGTCAATCTTCCTGAATGCTGTGTTCAGTGCATTGCGATCGATAGGGCGGCAGACATGGCTTCCTATGGATAAAGGATAAAGCCTATTGTTGTCTCCAAATATATACTCGACGGTATGTGGGAGCACAAGTCCATACTGACACTTATCATCTCAAAGTGGAGGAATCACTCAACCATCAATGAAAACAACAGTTACCAGGCTTTACGACACCGGAATACATCTCTAACCTAGACTTCTAAATGTTGTGTGTTAGGTTCCAAAGCATTTTATATTCATTAAATTTATTTTACAGTTGATCTTGCTTAAGAAATTTTCCTTTCAGGTTCACCGTGTGATGTAGATGTACAATTCCTAAAATTCAACCTAAGATGATAAACAATCATTTAATCTTCTTTTTGCAATGAAAATCCTAGCTACTAAGGAAAGAGAGATGACGTTCTTTCAAAATTGAGCAGAGAGAACACACTATATGCACTGTCCTAAATCAAACCAACAAACAGTCTAAATGCAAATGCACATGCATGTATTTTTTTTCAGCCTTCTTAATGTGTGTATGATAAAAAGAAAGCTAAGCACAAACCTGAATTATTTTTCAAAGCGACGTTACTAACAAGTTTCTTTTCAAGACAAAATGAAGATAATAATGACACTTTGCGATTTGGAATTGAAAACTTGCTTTCGACACTTGAAAAACTAATAATTCAAATCAAATACAAGAGTAACAGTGTAATCGACTATCAAGAACAATCGGATTCTCTTCTATGACTGAAAACGACACTTGCGACACTTTCAAATCAAGAAACGACGGTTCAATTACGCTACTTCTTTGTAAAAGAGAACTAAAAATGGCTCAAAATACATAAAAACATTTACAGTCCTTTGCACAATGGAGGCAGAATAATGGCAAGGAAGGGGGTTTCAACAGAGGTGTACTGACTACAGGCAGCAAAACTCTTGAATAGAGCTGAAAAGAGGGAACACAGAAACCAAAATCTAGGAGCAGGAAAGGCCTTGTCTGATCAGCGCACCTGTAACAGAGTGAAGAAGAGATGTAGCGCACCTACTACATTCGGGAAGTGCGATGCATCCAGAATTCATAGAAGAGACAGTGCGTTGGACTAGGGACGAGACTTTAGCTGGGTTCCGGGTCACAGTTTGCAGCTCAGTTCAGGGATTTAGGCCGAGCAAGTGGTAATCAGTAAATCAATCACTGGGGTAGATCTAAAGAGTTTACTAGAGCCACCACAAGGGCAATTAGAGAGCTTGTAAATTGAATGTTCAGTTCATAAACAAAACTCGGAGATAGAGTGAAGCAGCGTTGATCTACTTTGCACTTGCATAGCAAATGCAGTTCGAAGGCTAGCTGGCTTGACTTCAGGCTCCATCTGTAAGTTTATAAAGTAAACTAATGTAGATAAACAAACAATATATTCGCTCCCCAGTGGAGTCGCCATTTTATTATCAGGAAAAATAGTGTTTATGCAGAGCTGCTAGTCCCACTAAGGCTGGTAGCTACCTTAGAAACAAACAAATTAAAACTACTTTTGTTTTCCTTTATGAGAAATAGATAAGAGGGGAATAAAGGAGACCAACCTCTATATTGCGCTTGATTCCTTGCTTGATTCCTCTCCCTTCTGATAGATCTTTGCCACTCGCTTCCTCGTATACCCAGCTTCAAAGAGCACCTGTAGAATCAAAGCAGCATAACACTATCCAAGAACATAGATCTATTATCATAAACAATATAGGACCAGATATATATTGACCACACAAATGCATATATCATCAATCATACAAGAATGTGGAGGAAAACTTGAATAGCTTTATTAATAATCAAGAATAGAAAATAGGATTACAACCAATTGTTCTGACCCAGCATCATCCTCTCAGCAAGAAATCCCTTCTTCACCTCATGAAGAGCTTAGATCACCCAACACTATGATATTGCACCAAGAAACCAGCAGCACTTCCTTACAAGATACGAAATTCCAGCCTCTGGATCTCTGGGATGAGGGATCCATATTTAGATGTTTGCAAGGCGGGTGAGTCAGCTTTCGATATTTGATTAGTGTCTTCTCTCTGATAGTTCTTGATTCCACTTGGAGATTGATTATCCCTTACTCATCCCTAGGTGAATGTAGAGAGGCAAGTGTCACAGAAGAAGTTTCTAGAAGATTCCATGATCCTCCACCTTGCAGATTGACCCTACCATTTGTCCACTCTCGCCTATCGCACCCCATAGAAGGGCTTTTCAAGATGCATCACACCTCCTGTGTGTATTTAGGTGGGATGCAGCGCACTTTGACAATGGAGCAGGTGAGATGGTCCAGTTTTGACCAGTTCTGAGCAGTTTTTCATGGAGAACTTCTGGGAGAAGATGTAATCAGTTGACCTTGTTCTTTTAGAGGTTGGAACAACACTTTTAGGGACTTAAGAGCCCTTGGTTTATGGACATTTATGATTGGGGTTGCAGTGCCCAAAAATTTCTATAACATGCTCGGTGCATGATAGGTGTTTATGGCTAGAGGATCCCATCCCCATCATAGACCATCTGATTCATCGAATTACACGGCTGCCCTAATTAGGAGAGGATCTAGCTAACATTTCAGAGGGAAAAAGTGGTCAGTTGGTCCTCACAGAAGCAATGAATAAGAGGTTCAAGTTGGAGAAGAAGAAGCGAGAATATGCTATCCCCAACATTAACAACCCTTCAGTCAAGGTCGTGACACAAATCGTAGTAGGGAAGGAGATGTGGAAGTTCCACATGGATGAGGTGCTCGTGTCCATGGTTGCACTCGCAACCCAATGTGTGGAATGAGTCTAGTTCAATTGGGTGAACTATTTATGTGGAGAGTTCCTTGCGAACTGTAGCGAGGCACAGGAGTAGGGGCAAACCATTTCATTACACGTGGCTCTTGTTGTCGATAGTACTGGTGGCATGGGAGTTGCCTAAAGACATCTAGTTCCCTTCATTCGCGCAGGACCTTTCAGAGGCAGCAAAGTATGCTTCATTGTGGGCAACCAAGGACATGCAGAGGATAAAGGAGAGAAATATATTTTAGATATTAATGGAGATGAATATCTAGATGGGGATTAATCGCAAGCCGCAGTTGTTGCCCACAGTATACAACTATTTGTAGAGTTTTGTAGAGTTCAAAGCAGATTTCCACCATGTCTTCATCAGGGTGCGGAAGGACCCTATGAAGGCATGGCATGATTTACCATACTTGGCAACTAACGATGTAGTACTCGCAGTCCTTGAGTCTTGGCCACTGGAGTGGCGCGCTCCAGCTGACTCCACTATGGAAACAGACAAGTCTGTCACACAGTGTAAGAAGTAAGAGACAAAGCTTCAAATGGTGCAGCTGGCAAAGAAGCACAGGAAAGAGGAAGTAGCAGTTGAGGCCCAGGTAGTGCCCGACGCTGCGAAGCTAGCGGAACAACAGAAAGCAGGAGAAAAAGAGCGTGAAGGACAGAAGTCACCTTCGCCCGAACCTGAGACAGACACAGAACAAGGTGGTGTGGACCTGTATACAACATCCACCCAGCTCAAGCGTCTGTGGCCACAAGAGCAACAGTGCCGTGGAAGAAAACCAAGGCATCCAAAACGTCTTTTGACCCAATCACACTCACTGAGGGGGATTTGCATGAGATCGACGAAACAGTGAGGGATGTCACCATGGAGACCCTCCAACAATTTGAAGAATAATAACAGCTGGTATTGGGGGCTCTCAGGACAGAGTTTCAAGAGTTGTAGGTACGGACTCCACAGACTAGCATAGTGTCCACCAGCCTCGTGATCGACACTTTGGCTGCCGAGGAAATATTGTGCACAAGGGTGACCAACATGATAGTGCTACCATATGGGGCACTTACTACATAAAAGGAGGCTGACAAGGCCATGGTCAGCAATTTGAAAGGGGTCAGATTAAATATGGTTGTGCTCCCTTAGGAGACTCTCTATCTCTTACAAGATGGAGTCATCGCGGAACTTCGACCTAGGGAGAGTCGCACACTGCAGGTGTTGAACGAGCATCATATCAACATTGAGCAGTTGGGCCTACAACGTAATGAGGTAGTGGAGTAGAATAGGCAGATAATGCAGGTTGTAGAGGAAGCCTTTCAGATGGTCCCAAAGTTGGACATTCAAGCAGAGGAACCGGTGGAGGCATGCATTCGCAAATTGGCCAGAGGAGTGCACGACGCTAGAGCAGGGATGGCCAAGGTTCGGCTGGAGCTGAACTTGCAAACCACAGTATTGCAGTTGAAGGCTTAACTTTCAACTCGCTGGAATTCAGGGAACAATGAACCACTGCTGTTACAGCAGCAACAGTGGCGGTTGACAGCGCAGTGGGAGACTGTATGTAGCTATTCGAACAGTCATTAGAGGTCCTAACCACCCTTCAGGAGGACCCAAATGTAAAGCACCTAGAGATAGAGGTGTGCAAGCTACAGCAAAAGTACGACGATGTAAAATGGACCACGCAGACAATTTCCCTTACACAAAGGATTGCAAGGATGCAGAAGGCAAAGGTGCTTAAGTAACAGGTGGATGTTGCTCGGCATAAGGAAGTAGTCTTAAAAGCATGCCTACAACCATGGATCGATGAGGCTTATACAATTACAGCCTCCATTGAAGCAAAGCTCGTGTAACTGCAAGAAACTCAACAGAGGATACAGGGCAGAAGTTCAGCAACAGTGGTCACTAAAAAAAGCATGGAGGAAGTTTAGCAGGTAGCCGCTTAGTGCGATGCTGAAGTTGTAGCAATCCAAACAAATCTGTGAGGTTTTCGCGTTAAGATATCCACACCTACAGAGTGACTCGAGGGTGAGTCACGATGTTTATGTTAGGGGCTTGTTGGGTGCGAGATCCCCCAAGGGCAGTTTTGGGGCTTAAAGCCCATATTTTGGTCCAATTTTGTAATCCTAATGTAAAGACGCCACATTTTGTGAGTGCGGAGAGTGTAGTTGTTATAGAGTCATAAGGTTGTCTACCCTCATTTTTATAATGTAATGTTAGCTGTAAAAGATTTACCCATAGTCTGTGGACCATGGGATTGTATAAATAGAGCGAAGCTCTAAGTAAGTTGAGACAATTTATCAACTAATTGAATGACGAAGAATTGAGTCATATCTTTGGAGTAGAAGTCTAAGTTTGGGTCGTAGCATAGGTAGAGGCTCTACAGCTGAGTGCGCAGAGGCCTAGTAGTCTGCAGCCGAGTGCGCAGGGCAAGTCGAGTCTATAATCATATGGAATTATCAATAAAGAGAAGTGTTCTATAATTTTTGTGCCTTTATTTCTTGTTTATACATCTGTTATATTGGGTATGAATTTTTCTTCTAATACTTATATGATGCGCGAATGTGTATAACTGTATTGGTTAAGTGAATGCAAGTAAGAACATCTGTTTACGTGAAGCTAACTAAGATCTTCTAATAAGATAAGTAAGATACTTAGTGTAGTTTGGGAAATATCACAGTTCGCTGCATTAGCAGCGTGAAAGTAGATCAACCCCTGGTTAGGGCTGCGCGAAGGCAGGTATAGTTGGAATAAACCGACATCACATCCATCTCAAGGGTGCAGAAACTTGGTTCTAGCATCCCCCAATACTGCTTTGGGTGAGACTTCAGTCCACGCTCCACGGGCTGATGCCAAAAGGGCCAGTAGTGTAAGAATTTGTTTGGCTAACTAACACTGAACCTAGGTCAGGCCTTCATAAGCCAAAAGATTACCAATTTTTTTTATACCCTTCGCACGAAGCTGCGTATCAAGGATTCTGAGAAATATTTGGTACTCAAGTAGTGTCGCATGCCCTATAGTGTCAAACCTTTCACGGATGAGGTATTGTGTGAACTTTCTCCTCTTAACGTTTGTGATGTATTATTAGGACAACCATACTTGTGGAAAAGACATGTTGTATATGAGTTGAGACCTCACTCTTTTATTATTTCCTTGGTTAATACATTATACAGGATATCGGAGGTAGCTCCACCTACTGCCATCTCTTTTATCTCTGCTAAGAAATGTGGTAAGATCATCTCCCAGAATAGGAAATTTGTTTTCTTTTTTATTCACTCTCAAAGTAAAGGGAAGATCATCGACACATCTATGGCCCCTGATAAGGGTTCCTCCAAACAACAGAAGCAGGTCGATGCAGTCATGGAAGAATGAAGGCGCATATTGTCCTCACCCATAGGGGTACCCTTGCACTGTCAATTCAAGCATTCGTTCAGACTAACTCATGGAGCACCTCTACCCAACGAGCTAATATATCACCCCTCCATTATTGAAAATGTCGATTACAAATAGTGACCTGATCAACATCGGGTGCCACTCAAGTTTCAGGTGAGCGAAAAAGTTTGGCTGAATTTGTATAAAGAAGGCCTTACTGGGGCCCATTGGAATCTTGGACCACATTGATATGTTCCTTGCACCATTACCAAGGTTGTGGGAGACAATTCTTTTGAGCTTAGAATTCCTCCATTCCTTGTCATACACCCAATGTTCAATGTGGACCACCTTCGACCATACTTCCCACCATTACTGGATGCATCCGACATCGCAGAACAACTCACACCAATAGAGTTAAACCCAGACTGCATGGAATAGGCCATGATTGATTGGATTATGGACACACAAATCAAGAACACTTAACAACAAAAGTTCCAACTATATCGGCTTGTCAAAGTTGGCCAACTCCTACACCAAGGCAAGTGGCTCACTAGGGACCAAGTTCAGAAAAAGTTTCCCCATCTCACAAGGCACTCAATACAATGGGGACCATTTTTTCTTAAGGGTGGAGGATTGGTCTAGGTGGGTGTTGGTGGTGTTAGAAAATTATATATTAGAGAGCAATGGAACTCATAAAATATATTGCAGAAATATAAACACAAAAAACACATAAAACAAGAGAGACACAAATATACGTGGCTCACCCAATTTGAGCTACGTCCACGAAGAAACAACTAGCCCTTCCTTTTATATTATCCAACAAATTGAAGAGGTACAACCTACAACAAAACTGTTGTAATTCCTTCTTCGCTCTCACACAATCTCTTCTAACATAGTTACTGATCAAATGAGAAAATGACCTAGTACCCATTTTTTTGAGGTAGCAAAAAATCACTCGATTTTGAAAAATGGTTATTCAGAATCCGCCTTTTTTTGGAACATATTTTTGGCACTTTAAATTTTTTTATGTATCAAGTATGAACAATTTTTTTTAATGTTAGTGATTTTCATGCTGATTTTGAAAAGTGTTGATGCAGCATCAACACATTTTTTTACATGACTTATTTTTGGCACTTTAAATTTTTTTATGTATCAAGTGTGAACAAATTTTTTTTTAGTGATTTTCATCTTGCTTTTGAAAAGTGTTGATGAACATCAACCCGTTTTGTTTAAAGGACTTTGTTTTTATATTTTAAAATTTTTTAACGAAATAATCGTCGATATTTTTTTAAATGTTGGTGATTTTCATGTTAGTAATAAAACATAATAATAATAAAAAAACATGACCAAAAAAATAAAAATATGACAAAAATAAAAATAATAAAAACATGTTCGTAATAAAACATAATATATATATATATATATATATATATATATATATATAAACATAACAAAAATAGAAAACATAAAACATAAAAATAAAAAAAATAAAAAAAAAACATGACCCAAAAACAAAATGTAAAAAACAAAATTAATTCATAAAAATAAAAAAATTGAATAAAAAAATTAGCGGAAACAAAAAAACAAAAATTAAATAAAAAAATAAATATCAAAAAATAAATAAATGGACCAATTTTTTTCAAAATATATATATATATAATTTAAAGAAAAACAAATTGAACTAGAAAAACTCCTAAATTTTATTTTTAAGTTAAAAAATAATAATAACTAAAAACTTCATTGGAAAAAAAAATTAAAATAATTATAAAAAACTTAAAATAAAAAAAAAATTAAGAAATAAATAAATATATATATATATATTTAAATTAAATAATTTAAATAAACAAATTTAAAAATAAAAAATAAAATAAAAAAAAATTTAAGATTTTTTTTTCATTTAAATTAAAAAAAATTAATAACATAAAATAAAATTAAAATAAATAAAATTAAAAAAACACATTAAAAACAAAATTCAAAAAAATTATAAAAAAAACCATTAAAAAAAAATTAAAAAAATTATATATATTTGTAAATAAAAATAAACTTTACATACCAAACATAAATAAAATCCAAATTCACCTTTGAATTTGATAACAAACCAAATATAAGCATAGTCCTTGTGTACCATATTTCCAATGACATCCAAATTCACCTTTGAATTTGATAACAAACCAAATATAAGCATAGTCCTTGTGTACCATATTTCCGATGACGCGTACTCTAAAGAGGCCACCTTTTTCCTGGAAAATAATGATTTTGATCAAATTTAGAGAAACTTTTACAACTGCGAAGTTCCAAGAGTACCGAAGAGCTTAGCTGTTTTAAAGTTTTTAATGGTATTAAATTCATTTTCACCGTAAAACAAATGGACTGCATTCATTTTTTCTGTTAAAAAAAAAAAACTAAACATTTCACAATCAAATTTTTTGCTCGCTAAGCTTACAAACAAATTGATTATATGCTTTGCATGAGATCGAAATTTCATATTAAAAAAAAAAAAAAATTAATTGTTTGCAAAACAAAATATCCATAATAGGCAAATTTTTATAGTCATTTAATTTATAGTGACAAGTATGGGAATCTGCATATCACATGACAGTTTCGAAACCTTCTTGTAATAATCATGACTTTCATTAACAATTAAAAATGAAAAAACAGAAGAATGACGTAGACGGGTGTGCTTGGTGGCCTCTCCGACGCCAATTGTTTCTGCTTCTCCATGTGCACTCACACCTGTTTGAAACCTTTCTAATCTGACACTCCTATGAAGGATGAGGATAAACCACCAGCGTAAGTCTGACGCCAGATCCTTCAAGAACACACTCATAGAGTCCAATCCTACGATAAATATAATAACCAAGTGGACAAATGGTTATGTGATTATTTTATTGTATATCTGAGATAATAATGGTTGGCTATTATGCCATAGCATCTAAGATAATTGTTTTGGGGGTTTTGTTTTAATTTAGGAGACCAATGAATAAAGTAAATATAGAATTGATGTGCCTAATCTCTTGAATAATATCAATATGTCAGCAGAGGCTGCTATAAATATTTACATAGTGAAATATCTTTTATGATGATGAGTAGAAACAGAAAAATAATATGATTGCCACAGTTTTCAAATTGAAAGCTAAATAATCATAAGTATGAAAATCTTTAAACTATGTTTAAAGGTTTGAAAAAATACACATGAGCTTACAAAAGATGCTAATGATTTATTAATTTTGACGGAATTAATTAAACAACCAGTCCATTAATTCATTCTCTTTATAGATTATCAATTTAGTAGCTTATAGGGATAAATTGAAATACAATTATTTCTACCTAGTTATCTCTGCAAGACACAAGTATATGAAGAAACAACATAATGAATAACACTGGAAAAACTTACAAGAAACACAAACTGTGCAAAATAGAATTCAAAATCCTTTGCTTCATATTAATGATCCAGAAAGATTAATACATCAGATGTCTATAAATGTTTCTTCAAGGGTGCAACCCTCAATAACTCGTGAAGAGAGTTATTTATACAATAGTAGGACGAAAAGTATCCTGAAATGCTTTTACAAAAATAGATTATTTACACAATCAAAAATAAAATTGTCTAATGATCTAGTACTATTTTGGTGCTGCGCTGTTTGATGACTATTACTGAAAAAGTTGAAAAATGGTTGAAGATGGCTCACTGTTCCCTCAAAAACTAAATGTCGTTCGATTATCCTTAATAAAGTAAATCTGTTAATTCTTCCAAGTGTTTCTTATCTGGGATAGAAATCTTTTTACCCTACTGTAGATTTCATCCATTTCGGTGTATTTAATAAAAGTGGCTTTTACCAAAAATATATGCTTGATTTTATCTAGGATGAAGAAAGAATCCTGAGTGTTCTTACTATGAGAGCTACAGCCAAAAACCCTGATTTCTGTGTAATTTTGGTATCAATACCAATCTCCTGTTGCGGCTTGATCTATGAACTGAAGTTCTTTGACAATCTCTTCACTGATCCTTGGTAATGGAGTGTTGCTCATAAGGCCGAGGGCTAGATGAATAGACAGTTTTATGAACTGCTCATATGTGAACTCTTCTTTCTCCTTCATCCCCATTGAAGTCTAGAAAATCGCTCACTGTTGTTGTCCTTCTTCATCAAGTTTCTGCAAAGTAAATGGGAATTTGTCTCCCTGAAAATATATAAAAAGACACAAAAGTATTGAAGCATATTTGAATACTTCTTGAGTGTTAAATTTGACAAACTGCTCATGTATGGTTTCAGCTATGAAATGACTGAAATCAGAAGAAAACATGGACAAGAAATCAAGGATGGCTTTATTGACACACTGATCTGAGTGATAACCAAGCAAATAGGACAGGATAGTAGTAATATGCTTGGTTCTATCAGGAATCATAGATGAATCATAAGGGGGATTTCTCTTTGGTAGAGGACTGCCAATTGGTGAAAACAGTTCCAAGGTCTAGGATCTCTTGGCAAAGTCTAGTTTGTTATAAGCTTTGTTATGGGATTCATGGCATTTTCTCACAAACTCTAGAGCTTTGTGTATTTGTGGAAAAACATAGTGGGGTAATCTGGATTTCTAGACCTCAATTCATCACTATGGTCAATTAGTTGCTCTTCCCACCAACAATAAATTTCAAATAAATAAAATTGAGAAGTAGTCTCAGTGATTTTGCAATCCTTGTCAACTAATGGAATATGGTGGAAATCAACTTGTGGGTGAATTAGAAGATTTGAAACTTCTACAATTGTTTTTCCTTTGGGAGGCATTTTGTCAAATGAAATTGCAGACTGTAAGTGAAAAAATGGTAAAAGGAGTTACCAGATTAGATACAGGCAGCTAACAAGTGGACCTGGAAGATGTGTTTGCGAACAGGACAAGTGGATGAGCTGTATGAGCAGGCGGGCTTGAAGATAATCTTGGTCGCATAAGTTAATTGTGTAACTTTTGAAATGGATGACAATGAGGGTTTTTAGGGTTTTAACGGATAATGGGTAAATTGGCACGGAATTTTGTATTATGAATAGTATGTGGTTTATCGGGTTGAGCGGGGAGGCGGTTTCCCAGGCCATCGCACCGCTTTTGAGGGTCAGGTGGTATTTGGGAGGGGTCACCCGATCTACTCTAGAAATTGACACGTAGCAATCAGGGGGGGTGGGGAAAACCGCTTTATCAGGCGAGTAATGATTGGCCATCGGGCGTGGCCGATATGGCTGTGGACCGTCGGATGAGGGGGGTGGTGATCTAACGTTAATTGGGCGAGAGAGATGAATGGGAGATAAAAGCATGGGCTTCGAGGGGGCCCAAGACTTTAATCTTCGACGGTATGGGATTAATTATAGGTTAATGACGGGTTTAATCGATTGAGCAGATAATGATTGATCATCGAGTGAGCCTGATATGGTTGTGCTCCATTTGATTTGGGCGCAAATGATCAGAGGGTAGCCGTGAAGTGAAACTTGACGTGGAGGTGACATGGGGCAGTGGTAAACGGCTATGAAGGATATCACATTAGAGGGTAAGACGGAGTGGTTTGTGGTTTTGGGATTTGTTGTGGAGGTAAATCCTCTCTTGTGGACAGAGACGATCCCTACTAGCCCAGACCGGGTCTAGCAACAATCAAACAATGCTATCACGAAAGTTCCTAATTGCAAATTAAAGGTGGATGATGAGAACCTACTTGGATTCCAACGCTAATGTTCGTAGAAGAGACGTCATTCTCGTTCCTTTGCTTCGGCCGGTCACGATCCCCACGATCTCCGTGATTGGACACCTACACATGCAAAGAACAACACAAATACAAGCATAAAATCCAATAGATGCAATTATATATCAGTCAGAAAAAATATAACTCAACATCAATCATTATAAAGGACAATGAGAGTGGAACCATAATGATAGTCATCTATTATTGATAAATAACAAAGAAGAATACAACCATAGTTCTGACGTCGAATCCTCCTTTGGCTGGGTGGTCGGCTACACAAGTCTTGCAAAGCTTGTTGGGATGGGAAACAAGCCTCTCTCTTTTGGGTGACAAGAATCTCCTCACTTAGATTTGGCCTTATGGGTGCAAAGAAGGCTCTTGCAGCTTCAAACTCTTGAACTCTTGGAATTCTCTATCACTATCCTGGAACTGGAACTAGCTTGCTCAAGGCATAGAGACAAGCTTTTATAGATAGAGAGGAAAGAGATAGGATCAACCACATTATTCATGGGATTGGCTTTATCACTTAGAAAATTCCATGAAAGGTGGCAAACCACTTTCCTTCTATGGAGATTCGAAGCCAAACCATCCTAGCTCAACATAGATTCAGTTGGTGAATGGGTTAAGGAGAACCTTCGGAAGCTTGTTCGTTGAAAACTTTACTCAATTCGGTTGGCACGAGTGCGACTCTGAGACAGAGCGCCAATGGCACACCCTCTTTAGAGGATTTCCCGCATTGGCGCGGGCAGTAAACTGTGGACCCGCGTTAATGCAAAAAGAGCTATTTTCATGGGTATTCTGCAGGAGATGTCTTCAGGGCATATGAAGCTCATACTTAGAGGAATATGATGCAAGTGGTTTCAGGTCATGTCACTTCTCACAGGTCCCGGAATGAGTCCTCCAGTGTGTGGGTGAGGGGTAACAGGGACGGTGACAAATTTCTGTGTAACAGATGCCCCCTAAAGCATGAGGCCCGAGGGAGAGAGGGGTGAAATGCTTTACAAGAACATGCGTAATTGAAAACACGGCCACCGGAGAACCTGAAAAAAGAAGTACAACTGATATCTCAAGTACATGATACATGTGGTATGGGCACAGCCATCCATAATAGAGTACACAAAAATCTAGATCCAAGGTATGGGCACAACCATCCAGTGAGGATCGATAAATAGACTCAGGCATGGTCACAGCCATCCAGTGAATGAGTCATGTAATGATCATAATAAGCCACAAATCGCAGCCTGGATTCCAACAAACAAAATCCAAGGTCTTGCGCTCCATCTCGACCCGAACAGAGTACAAGTTCAGGCATGCGAATACATGAGTTGGAGTCGAACATGCATGAACATCGTCTGATTACCAGCCAATAGTGAAAACTGTTAACAGATGCGAGAGGTACCACTAATAATGAAAATGGCCCTCAAGGTACTATAGGTACAATCTACGGCGTGAAAATGAGTGAGCTGGCGTCGAACACCCGTAGAATCATTCGATCGGAGGCCAATGATGAAAACCTCTCGTCGAACACAAAGAACCTGCCATTGAGGCATGCAGGCTCCAAGGCACCAGAAGGGAGTCTCTAGATCAACTTCCTGGATAATGAGCTGAAGTCGACAAGAAGTGACCTTGATAAAAGGTGGGCCATAATGTTTCCCACATCATTGACACGAGACAGAGGAAGAATGTTGTGGTGAATCAGAATTATGTGAGGTATCAGAGGAGGGTTGTAATTCTACAGAGGTCAACTTCTCTTGAACATATCGGTGGCACGACAGTGGACTTGGCAGTATTTGACATCAAATGAGCAAAGGTCATGGTGACAAGGCAATGAGCAGATGAGAGGTCAAATAGGATCACCCAAACCCACGGAGGCAGGCGCAAAAACAAAATGAGATGTCCCCACCCAGACACGAATGCAGACAAGTGCCATGTTCAAGAGTGACATACTGCCGACACAATAATGATTATGGTTCCATTTTCCCCACCATTTCTGGCGAGTACCCCGCTTATTTTTTGATGACAAGCTTGACGGGGATAGCATATGTTCATAAGGCGTCATTATGAAAAAATCCGATGTCATTAAGTTTTAACGAGTCTGAGAAAGGAAGAAATCAGCGTCTTTTCATGTTTAGAGAGTTTGAAAAGACAACAGAAATGAAAACTCCAAGGGTGTCCTTTTTCGTAAAGTTGTGTCTCTTGAGCCCGAAAAAGTATAAAACAATGCTCGAAAGAATCGCCCGACCATTACGATCGAGGAGTACTTTTCATGAGTAGTGATTTCGACTTGAAAAAGTAAAAAAAGCGATCGAAGCCACGTCGCTTCGTAATTGTTAACGAACCTGAAACAACAAGGGTCCGATGATATTTTCATCTTTACATGGTCATAAAAGGGTTTAAAGACGACCGCCTCTTATTTACGTTTAACGAGTCAAGAGGAATAACTCGGCAATCTTTTCATATTTAGATGGTCAGAAAAGAGCTAAAAGTAGACCTCCATTTTTATTCTCTTTAATGAGTCAAAAAGGGAAAATACTCGGCAATCTTTTCATATTTTACGAGTCAGAAAAGAGCTTAAAGGTGACTCATCCTAGAGGAACGAGTGGTATAAAGGGTAGCAACTGGTTCCGGTAATGGTGGAACTGCTCAAAGCATGTAATGGTCAAGAGGCTGGTTAATAAAACCACTCATCGCTGCGGTTCCTCAAGAAAGGAAAAACAACCAAGTGAAAGCATATGATCGGCCAAAGAGATGGCGACGATGGAATGAAAACAACCAAGGCTCATCTAGCAGAATTCAGCGGATAAAAATGGCAATCACGAGATGTAAATTGGGTATGGGTTCATTTTTACACAAGCTTGAACCATGGAGAACTTTGCTTGGATTCGGTTTCATGTTTACACAAGCTTGAAATGAAAAACTATGCTTATTATGAGTTCGCATGCCCCCAGGCATAATGACGCAAAATGAGGTACATGCCCCCCAAGCTTCATTGCATTCAACAAAGTGGATGGAATGAAGGTTCACTCTCGAGATCTATGAAAGACTCGACTTATATTGTACGAGATCTTAATCAAAGACCCGATTTGGAAAATGAGGAGTTGTTTCATTTTTTAATGAGGTTGACACAGTAAAAGAACTATCCTCAAAACCCTTGTTTCATTTTTTAACGAGCTTGACACAAGATCAGGAACTATGCTCCGACCAAACCTAGTTGCATATTTTAAGGAGCTTGACACCGGAAAGGAACTATGTTCCACCCGAACTTCATCATAATGAATAGAAAGTCGGCGCTTCCAAGATTGCCACTCCCGGTGGAAGGGAAACATCTTGGAAGTTAGGGCCCAATGCCCCCAGGACACTATGCACGATGGCGGCATCACTGGATCCAGGCATGGGATAGGTGGCCACGTAGTTGATCTGTGGTGGGGGAGATGCAACTGGTAGATGAAAACTAGGAGGGGACGACAACGGAGCAGGAGGCATCGGGGGACTAACGGATGACACTTGATCGGTAGTCAAAATTCTTCCATCGTGCGAAAAGAAAACCACACGGAAAGGGGAAGAAACGAGGGCCCCCATGGCGTAAACATAGTCGCGACCAAGGAGAAGACTAAAGTCTAAAACACCTTGGGTAACCAAAACATCTATATAGACGGTTTTGCCTCCCAAAGTAATAGGGAACTTCGGGAGAACTCCTGGAGATGGACAGGCTCCTCCGTCGAAGGCCAACAGATTCTGAGTGACTGGCCCAAACTGCGGGGAACGTAAAGCTTGCCAAGTAGTGTACGGCATAAGACTGACAGACGACCCTTCATCTAAAACAGTGCCAGGTACTGCCTTAGCACAGGCATGTACTATGATCTGGAAAGGCATATGGGATGGAAGGCGACCAGCGATCAGGAAATTCCAATCAAAGGGAGCGACCAGACTACTTGGTGGGGGAATCGTATGATTGCCCCCATGTGCTAAAGGAACTGAAACAGGACTCTTGGGAGCAGCTGGGATAAGAGAGTCATTTCGGGACTCAGGAGAATCTGAAGAGACGAGAAGAACATGGGTGTGATTCTTTTCCGAAACAGAGTGAGCGAACGACGGACTCAAGTCGACACTCTTTTCGACCAATGGTTGGTCTGGAACAGGCTAGGGACGGCCGGGTTCACGAAGAGGGGCCTGGACAAGAAAAGAATATGAATCAATCTCTTTGTCAGCAGGGGAACGATCTGCAGCTGCAGAGAGACGTTGATAACCAATGGGAAGTTGGGGTGAAGGAGTTGTAAGACTTTCCAAGACAACGGAGGCTTTATCCATGAGTGGACAAAGGTGAAGGGGATGATTGCCTTCACAAAGTCTACAAGGGATTTGAATCTTCCCTTTTCCCTTACCATTCCCGACTGATAAGGTAGCATCGTCGTGAGCTTCAGAGGACGATGAGGAGCGGGCTCGATCACGAGACCATACTTCTAGTACCCTGGGAATGCCAGGACAATCGCGAAGAAGATGGTCCTCTTTACATAATCGACAAGGAAACTTGACCTTCCGCGGAGGAGCGGAAGGGGGCCTGACTTCAGGTGTACTCGAGGGGGTAGCTGCACTTTTAACCTCTCCCTTAGGAGCCTTCTTCTTCTTCGTCTTCTTCTTCTTCTTCTTAGCCACCTAGTTACTCGAATCGAGACTTTCACCAGGTGAAGTGGAAGATGAGGATGTAGAAGTGGGCGTAGAAGGGGAGAGATCCACCTTAGAATCAACATGATGTTGTTCAGGTGGAGGGATGGATTGACTAGATGGTGAGACGGTAGGGACCAAAGAGGTTAAGAACAACCAAACTGGAAACCCAACAGTTAACCCTGGGAGGGACAACGTCGCCATATAAGGAGCACCAACATTTCCAAAAGGAGCGAAATGACCAGGGTTCCCATCAGAGGGGATCCCTGGGTTGGTGAATCCCGGAAAAGTTGCCATCGAGAATGAAAAGAAGCCTACTCAAGCTAACGCAAACAAGATCTAACCGGGTAAATTTGAACGCGGCCGAATAAATTTTAAGACAAAGGAACTGAACTTGACCTTTTCATGTTTTAACAGTCGAGAAAAGGACAAAAAGGTGACTCTAGTCGCCTTCGAATGTTTTGTGAGCCTGAAGCGGCAAGTGCTCAAGTGAGCCTTTTATTTTAAGGAGTCCGAAAAGGATCAAAAGTGACTACTCTGGAGAAACTAGGCAAAGGGTTTACCAGACAACCCATAAAACTGCATATACACCTTGGAAATCATATGAAAACCAAGGAATTTCCGTATAGCAGTCAATCTTCCTGAATGTTGTGTTCGGTGCGTTACGGCTTGTAAGGCGGTAGACATGGCTTCCTGTGGATAAAGGATGATAACCTAGTGGGGTCTCCTTATATACTCGTCAGTACGTGGGAGCTCAAGTCCGTGCTAGACCACTTGTTGTGTCATGGAAGGAGGAATCACCCAACCTTAAGTGAAACAAAAGTGACTAAGTTTAATGACGCCGGAGCACGTCTCTATCCTAGACCTCTAAACAGTGAGCGTTATGTTCCAATGCATTTTTAAGTTCATTCAGTTCATTTTACGGCTGATCTTGAATTAGGTTTCGATTTCTTGGTCCTACCGTATGTAATCTCTCACAATTCCTAAATGCAAGTTATATGCCAAAAAGTATCATTTCGTTCGATGAACACTAACTACGAGAGAGTTGAGAACTTTTCAATCAAACAAAATGACCATAAACAATCAAGAACCACTCTAATGCAGCTAATGGCAATAAACGAAACTTTTCTTTAAAGTCACTAATCAATGAAAAGCTCTAATTGCCATTAACTAATTCAACGCAAAAGAGACTGTTCGTTTTCTTTTCAATGGCAAAGTGCACTAAACAAATTTTGAGAGATAATAACATCGAGTAAAAGAGACAAATTTCACTCAATGAGAACGCAATCAAGTCCCCAAAACACCAAGGCAGTCCTTCAAACCAAAAAGAAAACACAAAGACCTCTATGAGCTATGTGATCTAAGCCCAAACGAAGCCAAGCGAAATCCAAGCGGAAAAAGAAGAAAATCGCTTGAATAACAATAAAATACTTAACAACCACTGAACAAGTGCAAGAGAGTAACCAAAAAGTCAACTAGAATGATAGAAGACCAAAAATTCGACATGCAAAGCCACTAGATGTCTTAGGGCTAAAACGTGAAATTGATAGAAAATGGAAAACACCCAAAGTATGCAAATGTAATCTATGCACACTTTTCATTCATATCTTGAAAATGAGAATTCTAATTGTGCAAGTGTGATCTATGCAAGAGAATTCTCAAATACAAGATGATTGTAATCTAAGAATCAATCAAGTGCAAATCAAGAAAAACGGGTGAGAGTTCCAAAGATCATAAAATAAAAACACTCAAAGGCGATTAACACTCATACACAATGAGGGGGAAATTTTTTTGCAAAAACAAAAGCAAAAAGATGCAAAATTGTGAAAAGACTGAGACAAATTTCCAAGTAATGATCAAAGGAAATCAAATTAAGAATTTCTCAAAAAAGAGACTCAAAACTAGTCAAACAAGACGCTGACACACTCTAGTAATTGAAAAAGATGTGACAAGATACAAATCCAAGCTCAGAAGGCTTGCAAACAAGCAAACTGGAAAAGTTCACAGGCCTGGCACGACTGTCAGGTGGAAAACTAGCGCCAATTGAGGATTGGCGCGGGCTGTACACTGGCAAGTAGCGCCAATTGGCGCGACTGTCATGCAAAAAAGAGCACCAATCAAGTTTGCTAGCTTAAAAATAAAAACAAGCAGTCCAAGGCTTGGTCGACAGTATCCAGACAGACCAGGCAGCAAGATACAGCAGAGCATCCAACCCAAAAAGCTATCTAAACAATCAAAACAAGAGAAACGAAAGAGACAAGACAAACTCCAAGTTGTTTAGTTCGTAAACTAAACCGGAGATTGACTGAAGTGGCGTTGATCTACTTCACTAATGCAAAGCAATACCGTTTCGAAGGCTATCTGGCCATACTTCAGGCTCCGTTTAAATTTTACAAATCGAACAACAAGCTAACTCCCTAGTGGAGTCACCAAATTGTTGTGGAGGTAAATCCTCTCTGCGGACAGAGACGATCCCTACTAGCCCAAACCGGGTCTAGCAACAATCAAACAATGTTATCACGCAAGTTCCTAATTGCAAATTAAAGGTGGATGATGAGAACCTACTTGGATTTCAACGCTAATGTTTGTAGAAGAGATGTCGCTCTCGTTCCTTTGCTTCGGTCGGTCACGATCCCCACGATCCCGTGATTGGACACCTGCACATGCAAAGAACAACACAAATAAAAGCATAAAATCCAATAGATGCAATCAATATCAGTCAGAAAAAATATAACTCAACATCAATCATTATAAAGGACAGTGAGAGTGGAACCATAATGATAGTCATCTATTATTGATAAATAAAAAAGAAGAATACAACCATAGTTCTGACGTCAAATCTTCCTTTGGCTGGGCAGTCGGCTACACAAGTCTTTCAAAGCTTGTTGGGATGGGAAACAAGCCTCTCTCTTTTGGGTGACAAGAATCTCCTCACTTAGATTTGGCCTTATGGGTGCAAAGAAGGCTCTTGAAGCTTCAAACTCTTGAACTCTTGGAATTCTCTATCACTATCCTAGAACTGGAACTAGCTTGCTCAAGGCATAGAGACAAGCTTTTATAGATAGAGAGGAAAGAGATAGGATCAACCACATTATTCATGGGATTGGCTTTATCATTTAGAAACTTCCATGAAAGGTGGCAAACCACTTCCCTTCTATGGAGATTCGAAGCCAAACCATCCTAGCTCAACATAGATTCAGTTAGTGAATGGGTTAAGGAGAACCTTCGGAAGCTTGTTCGTTGAAAACTTTACTCAATTCGGTTGGCGCGAGTGCGACTCTGAGACAAAGCGCCAATGGCGCGCCCTCTTTAGAGGATTTCCCCCATTGGCGCGGGCAGTAAACTTTGGACCTGCGCTAATGCAAAAAGAGCTATTTTCATGGGTATTCTGCAGGAGATGTCTTCAGGGCATATGAAGCTCATACTTAGAGGAATATGATGCAAGTGGTTTCAGGTCATGTCACTTCTCATAGATCCTGAAATGAGTCCTCCAGTGTGCGGGTGAGGGGTAACAGGAACGGTGACAAATGGTGACAAATTGCTGTCTAACAGGATTTGTATTCCCGAAAGACTAAAAGGTAATTTTTTTGGTTTATGTAGGCAGTATTAAAGACTGCACATTTCATCCCTCCCCCCCCCCTCCGCCGATAAACTTCGGACGGTGAGTGAAGGCCGAAAGGGAGTATGGGTCATATGATTGCGAAGGAGTGTGCGGGATGAGAGGTTAGGTGGAGGGAATCTAACGTGTGAGCAGAGAATGAACAGTGGGGTCGCGATATTATAGGTGGGCGCGGCGGCTGTGGGTCCGGGTGATTTAATGAATGGAGCAATAGCATATGAATGAAATAACATAAGGTCAAAACTTTGGTTATTCGAACTCCCATCATCAATATGTTTCCTAATGTTTTGATCTTTAGGAAATAACCATTTCAACATCTCAAAATTTCACATTTCTACCTACCCTTCTTGTCCTAACATTTTTACTTTTCCTTTCAGAGTGAATTTAAACTAGCAACCCAATATTTTCTTTTTATGAACAATCTATCTCTATACCTTTTTCCGTCCATTGGCTCAGATTAAACTGTTGAGCCAATTTATTTTCTACCTATGAGAATTAATTTAAAACAAATCCAATTATTATGCAACTGTATAATTGGATAAAATAACCTAGTGTGGCATCTAAACAAACTACACACAACTATTATTTTTCAAACTGAATTTAGAACAAAGTAATGGAATTTAGATTTGAAACACTTTCAGAGTTGATTTCTTTTTATTTTCTGTCTAACCTAACATTTTTTTTTGCCTTCATTTTTTAGGGCATCTACCCTAACATTTTCTTTGATATGGACATATTTTTCAAAATATTTTCCTAAAAATTTTTATTCAATATTCTTTTTGTCCACATCCTATCTTAACATTTTAAAAATATATTTTCATTTTTTGTCTAATTTATTTTAACTTATCAAAACCAAAAAGTGCTACAACATCTTTGAAACCTTTCTCATCAACACTCCTATGTAGGACGAGGACAAACCACCAATGTAAGTTTGACGTGAGATCCTTCAAGAACGCACTAGCGGAGTCCAATACTCCTAATCCAGTACTACGATAAATATAATAACCAAGTAGACAAACAGTCATGGGACCATTTGACTATAAAAAATGAGTGGAAATCTAAATACAGCGTCCCATTAAAAATAATAACAATAAGAAGCGCATTCCATATTTCTTAACCAATGGAAAAACGATAAACGTGAAAGTTATTGTCTGTCACACAGTCTCCCCGCGCCCGCCTGGCCCCTAGCCAGTGGCCAAGAGGCGACAGACCCACTTGGCCACTCGCTGGGGGCCCAGGTGGGGAGGGAAGGCGGGGAGGAGAGGGAGGGTGTGCCTTGGGGGTAGGGAGGGAGAGGGGAAGAGGAAGGGAAGGGGTTTACTTTCTTTTAATTGTTTAAAAAAAAATTGTTTTTTTCTTAATTTTTTTTTTTTCAATTTTTTTTTTTTTAATTTTAATTTAAGTTTTTTTCTTTAGTAAATTTTTTTTTTATTTAAAAAAAAAATTGAAAGTTTAAAAATTTTAATTTTAATTTTTTTATAATTTTAATTTTATATTATACTTGTTTTTTATTTTTATTTTAAATTTAAATGTTTAAATATTTATTTTTAAATTTAATTTTTTTGGTTAATTGTTATGAATATTTTCATTTTTAATTTTAATTTTATTTTGATTTTTTAATTTTATTGGTGGTTAATTAACATTTTTTTTAAATGATGTTTTGATGTTTATATATATATATAATATATATATATATATATAATATATATTATTGTTTTTATTTATTTATTTATTTTTATTTTTTTTACGACTTAATTTTATTTTTTTAACGTTTTTATGGTTTTTTTTCTAATATTCTAAGAAATTTAGTTTATTTTTTGACATGAATAGTCCCTTTGTCACCCCTCGCCGGTTGGGCCTAAGGGTAGTCAGAGCTTTTTTATTTTTATTTTTTTTAATGTTGTATTTTATTTTTGTATTTTTATTTTTATTTTTATTTTTTTGGGTTTATTTTGTTTTACTCTTTTTTTTTTTCTTTTTAAAATTTTACATGGTATGGTTAATTATTTTTACATTTTAAAGATTTTTTTATGTCATTTCTATGTATTTTTTATATTTGATTTTTTTTGTCATGTTTTATTACTTGTTATTATTTTTTATTTTTATTTTTTTTCAATATTTGAATTTTTGCATTTCTATATATTTTTTATATTTGATTTTTTTGTTATGTATTTTATGTTTTAATGTTATTAATTTTTATTGTATTTTTCAATATTTGATTTTTTGTGTTTTTATGTATCTTTCTTATATATGTGTGTGTGTGTGTGTGTGTGTGTGTATCTATGCTTGTCTAGCAACCTGATCCCATTATGCGCAATTTGATAGTTTATTTTTATTTTTTTTTTGAAATGTATCAAGTCGTCTAAGGCTAAGATTTCAAAATCGCTATACATTTAGCATTTAAAAAAAAATGCTTTTGGTATAATAACTCTTTCATTCAGGTGTTCATTTTTAAAGTTATTTTTAGTTATAATTTTTTTTCCATAATGTCATGCTTGAAATATTTTGACAATTTAAAATTGTTTTCTAGTCATAATCTTTGGTTTTAATTCCATGGTTGAAAAATTGTAAACATTTTAATATTTTTCTATGTTGTGATATTTTATCTTTAATGTTATGGTTGAAAACAGTTACAAATAGTTTTTCTTAGCACTTTGCTTGAAAATTGTTGGAATTTTAAGGTTTTTCAAAGAAGTGATATATTAAATTTAATGTCATGCATTAAAATCATTGGAATTTTAAGGTTTTTCAGAGATGTGATATTTTATCGTTAATGTCATGCTTGAAAATCATTTGAAATTTGAAGTTTTTCAGAGGCACGATATTTTATTTTTAACGTCATTATCAACAAATGTTGAAAATGTAAACTGTTAAAAAAAAATTGTTATTCCGACATCAACACTTTTCGATTTCAAGGTGTTTTTTGCACCAAACAAAATGGCTTTTATTGTTTTTTACTATTATTTTAAAAAAATATTGAAATCTACTCTGAAAAAAATGGTGATGCAGAATCAACACTTTTTATTTTTTGGTTGCTTTTTCATGGTTTTTTTTGGATTTTTAGGCTCAAGTACCTGTTTTGAGGTAACAGTTCCCATTTGATCGGTAACTATGTTCTCTCTCTTTCTCGCTCAAAATACAAATCTACATAGACGCAATACAATTCCCTCATATATAGCGAGGGGTTGCCTGCTGGGAAAAAAACCCTAAATTAAACATAACTTCTACCATCATATCTCTGCCTAATGAACAACCCAGATTGGCTACGAAATTATAACATTTTACAAGGAAATTTTACATCTATTTTTATCTTCAGGGGCACTGCCCCTGATCCCCTTCCAAGGGGGGATCCAAATACTTGTCGTCGCCCTCCCTGGACCCACTTGGTGGCATACATTTTACGGGCGGAGTTGCCGTCACATTATGAAATGGGGTCTAATGCAGTGATACCTCTGAATAAGGAAGATAATCAAGCTCCACACCCAACAATCTCCCACTTGGAGACTGATTATAGCAACTCCACCATTGTTTCATTTTCTAGAAAATGACTTCACTTTAGACTTGGTTGTTTCTCATCTTCTTCATCATACTTGAAGACCAATTGAAACTAAGCAGAATCTCAGTTTCTCCCTAGTTACAACTTTTGTTAACATATCTGTAGGATTCGGGCTAGTGTGTATCTTATCTAGCTTCAACTTTCCATCTTCCAATGCTGACCATATGAAATGGTACTTAAGTTGTATATGTTTAATCTTTGAATGAAATGCAGAGTTCTTTTTAAGATATGGCATTGTGGTTGTCACTGTATAATGTGTCCAACTCCTTCTTCTTACCCAATTCATCTAGAATCCTTTATAACCAAATCATTTCTTTACTAGCCTTTGTAGTAGCAACATACTTTGCTTCCATCGTTGATGGTGCAACAACACTTTACAGTTATGAAACCAAAATTACAGTTGTTTCACCTACAACAAACACATGTCCTATGGTTCTCCTCTTATTATCTCTATGACTTGCCATATCTGCATCAACATGTCCCTGTAGAGAAATGTTTGAACCACCAAAGCATAATGCTTGATTTTGGAACCTCTCAAATACCCGAGAATCCACTTCACCGCCATCTAATATTCTTTTTCTAGATTGTTCATGTACCTACTTACAACTCTGACTACATGTGCAATATTAGGCCTTGTGTAGACCATTGCATACATTAAGCTTCCAACTATTGATGCATTTGAAACTTTAGACATATAATTCATTTCTTCCTGAGTCTTGGGACACATTTCCTTACTTAGTTTGAAATGGCTAACCAAATGTATACTAACTGGTTTTGCATTCTACATATTAAATATTTTCAACACCTTTTCTATGTACTCAATCTGAGACAATGTTAATTTTCGATTCTTCCTGTCTCTAGTTATTCTCATACCAAGGATTTTTTTGCAGTACCTAAATCCTTCATTGGAAATGAGTTTGCCAACTTTCTTTTGAACACATTTATTTCTTGCATGTTAGAACTTGCAAAAAGCATGTCATCTACATAAAATAACAATATAATATAGTTACCATCATTTTTCCTTTTGAGATAAACACAATGATCAGAGTGACATCTATTATAACCTTGTTCAGACATAAACCTATCAAATTTTAGATACCACTGCCTTGGAGCCTGTTTTAAGCCATACAAGCTCTTCTTCAACCTGCATACTAGTTTCTCCTTCCATTTTACCTCATATCCTTATGGTTGCTGCATATATATCTCTTCCTCCAAATCCCCATGGAGAAAGGTTTTCTTTACATCTAACTGCTCAAGATGAAAATCTTCAGCTTCTACTAGAATTAAAATAGTTCTGATTGAAGTCATTTTAACAACAGGAGAAAATATCTCATCAAAGTCTATACCCTTTTTCTATTCAAACCCCTTTACCACAAGTCTAGCTTTATACCTTTTTCTACCTCCATCTTCTTCCTTCAACCTGTAAACCCATTTATTCTGCAATGTTATTTACCTACAGGTAACCTGACTATGTCCCAAGTCTAGTTATGTACTAAGGAATCCATCTCTTCTTTCATGGCTTGCTCCCACTTCTTCCAGGTTTCTACCTGCACTACTTCTTCATAGCATTCCGGTTCACTAGAATCAATTAACAATACACAATATAATGAAGGAGAGTATCGTTCAGGGGGTCTACTTATACTGGTAGATCTTCTAACACTACTTTCAGGTGTTTGAGGTGTTTTTTGTTGTTGCGGTTGTTGTATTTTTTCTGGTTGTTGATCATTATGATTTTTAGGCACCTTAACTTTTTCTGTGATCTCATCAAGCACTGTATATTCTTTGTTTTTGTTTTCCTGTTTCTTTTCCTGCAGCTGATCCTTATACAAAACCTTTTCATTGAATATGAAATCTTTGCTCCTAATAATTGTGTTTTTCATAATCATAAAAGCGATAACCAAAATCGTTAACACCATATCTAATAAAGGTACATTTATTTGATTTTGCCTCAAGCTTTGTTCTATTTTCTTTATTAATGTGGACAAAAGCTTCATAACCAAAAGTCTTTAAAATTGAGTAGTTTACATTTTTTCCTACTCGTCCTCCTCTGGAATACCACCATCCAAGGGACTTGAAGGCCCTTTGTTTATTATATAAACAACAATATCTACAGAATCTGTCTAAAATTGTAAAGGCAATCGTGCATGCAATCTCATGCACCTCGAATGCTCCATGATTGTCCTCTTCATCTTTTCTGACACACCATTTTCTTGTGGTGTTTCTAGAACTGTTTTCTCTCTACGAATTTCATTCTCTTAACAGTACCTATCAAACTCTTTGTTGTAATATTCACCTCTATTGTCTGATTTGAGATACTTAAATCTTTTTCCTCTCTAATTTTCAACCAAAGCTTTCCATTTCTTGAAAGCATCAAATACATCAGATTTATTCCGAATACAATAAATCTAGGTTTTTCTAGTTGCAGCATCAATAAAAGTAACATAATAATGAAAGCCACTGAGAGATGATACCTGAGCAAGTCCCCATACATCTATATGCACAATCTCTAATTTTTTGCTCTTTGTTTCTTTCCCAACTCTGAGGAATCTGACTCTCTTCTGTTTTCCATAAATACAATTCTCACTGAATTTTAAATCAACATGATTCAAACCTAGGAACAAATTTCTAGAGTGAAAAACCTAAATCCCCTTCTCAGTCATGTGTGCAATCCTATGATGCCACAATGATGTATCTTCTCCTGTAGAGGTTAAAGCATGAACAGAATTAGAAACACCATTGTATAAATACAATGTACCAACCTTTTCTCCTTTTTCTATTACCAAGGTTCCTGTAGTGACCTTTCAAGTTTTATATGTAAAAGTAATCACACAGCCTTCACCTCTCAACTGCCGTATTGAAAAAAGATTTTTCTTCAGATCTGGAATATGCTTTACCCCCTTCAATAGCCATTGATTTTCATTCTGTTGTTTTATGAAAATTGTACCCATTTGAATGATCTTACAGGGTTTATCATCACCCAATCGAACTTGTCCAAAATCTCCTTGAACATAATCATGAAAATGTTTCCTATTAGGTGTGGTATGGAATGAGGACCCTAAATCTACCACCTAGGCATCAATAATATTTTATAATGAAAGAATCAAAGAATCTTCCAACACATCACCTGTCACATTCGCTTCATGATTTTTTTCTTGTTGCGTGTCTCCTTTTCCCTTCCGAGACTTGCAATATTTCTTTAGGTGTCCTTTCTTCCCACATTTCCAACACACCATCGCCTATCTAAACTTGGATCCACCTTTCCTTGACTTAGTGTGATATCCCGGGCTCTTTCCTCTTTCCATTTTTCTTCCCCCAGTCTCTATAGTAAAAGCATTACCTAATGTCTCACCAGAGCTTTTCCGTCGCATTTCCTCGCTAAGGATTGCACCAACAACATCATCAAACTTTAAAGTACTAGATCTAGAGATAGAGTTACTAATGGCCATAACTAAATGATTCCAACTTTCTAGAAATGAGCATGGAAATAACATAGCCCTAACTTCGTCATCAAAAGTTACCCCTACAGAACTTAATTGATTGGTAACTATATTAAATTCATTTAAATGATAAGCAACAGATCCACCTTATGAAATTTTCATATTAAATAAATGCTTCATAAGAAATACCTTATTTGAGGTTGAGGGTTTTCCATATAGTTTGGCCAGTGTCGAAATTAAACCCTCTGTTGTCGTTTCCTTTGAAATATTAAAGGGTAACAATGCCTCTAGGCACAACCATATTGTTCCAAGTGCCTTTCTGTCAAGAATATCCCATTATGTGTCTGTCATACTCGTTGGCTTTTTTCTATTTACGCTCAATGGTAGGTACAAATCTTTCTGGTACAAATAATCTTCCATCTGCATCTTCCATAGCTGGTAGTTTTGGCCATTCAATTTTTCAACCCTTAACCTACCATCTTCTGCCATTGCTCCCACTTGAACCAGGAACCCTTCTCTCCTACAAGTTTATCAACCAAATAGACGTTTGGCTCTAATACCAGTTGTTAGAAAATTATATATTACAGAGAAATGGAACTCATAAAATATATTGCAGAAATATAAACACAAAAATGCATAAAACAAGAGAGACATAGATATATGTGGTTCACCCAATTTGGGTTACATCCATGGAGAAACAACCAGTCCTTCCTGTTATATTATCCAACAAACTGAAGAGATACAACCTACAACATATCTGTTGTAATTCCCTTTTCACTCTCACACAATCTTCTCTCTCTTTCTCACTCACAGTATAGATCTACATAGATGCAATGCAATTCCCTCATATATAGCGAGGGGTTGCCTTCTAGGGCAAAAAACCCTAAATTAAACATAACTTCTACCATCAGATCTCCACCTAATGAATGACCCATATTGACTATGAAATTAAAATATTACGTTGTCGCCCCCCCCCCCAAAGACCCCCTAGCAGCGTACACTTTACGGGTGGCGTTGTCGCCACATTACAAAATGGGGTCTAATGCAGCGATACCTCTGAATAAGGAAGATAATCAGGCTCCACAACCAACAGGTGGCCACCCACCTATTCCACTTGGATCCCCACCACAATCGATTTTAGTTTCTCAGTTTCCTTAATTGTAGCACAACTTACTATTTTTGGAAATTTTTTGAGTCATGAAGTTATGGAGCCGTTTTGAAGCCCTAAACGACATTTTTTGGGAAAATCGGGGTGAATATGAAATTTTATCTAGTGTTGGTTGTTTGAAGTTTATAGACCTCAGATAGATTATTTTAATGAAGTATTGTGCACATCAGACAAAGATCGTATGCTAAAGTTACGACCTAGGATGTTGATGTACCAATTTACCCAAACAGGGCCCATAATTTTGGCACTTCATCTCCTAGGATTAGGTTTTTGGATGTTTAGGGTTTTCCATCATTTCTCAATAATAAATAGGCCTCTAAGCCTCATTGTAACATAGTTCAGAGGCATGTAGCTACCACATCTCTCTTCAGAGATAAGCTACCATCGCCCGAGCTAGTTTATTTCCATTTTTTATTGTAATCATATTTCACTATTTGATATTAATGAAAGGAAGTATTATTTCTTCTACATCTCTATATTTATGGTTATATTTGTAATTTATTGCATTTCTTTTTAATTTCGGATGAGTGGTTTTAGAGTAGTATTCTCTTTCTGTATTTTTCTTTGCATGTCCCCAACGAGGTCAGGATATAAGGAGTTAGGGCTCAAACTAGTTGAACCTTTGCAAGACCAGCCTCGCAAATCCCGACGGCCTCCCATGGAAAAAGAGAAGAAAGATGAGGGGGTAGGAGATCCTTTCAAAATATTTCTCGAAGAATCCCTCAAGCAACAGAGGAACTCAAGGATGGAAAAATTTTCCCAGATCCTTCGGTGGCTACCCATGGGCGACGCATCTCCTTCCAGCAGCTACTCTGGAAATGCCACACCATTTAAGGTATAAATTAAATTTGACATCCACATATTTGAGGGTCAGATAGATGCAGACGGTGTAGATAAATGGTTAAATATGCTAGAAGGATATTTTTTTGTTCATGATTTTTCCAGCCAGGAAAAGATTACTTTTTCACTTCTCAAAGCTACCCCCCACATCAAAGACAAGTGGGAAACCTATTGTGAGAAGAAGGATGAATGTACACCCTCACTATTTTCGGTCACACCCACTTGGAATTCATTTGAGGATTCCAAAGAGGAGCAGTACTACCATTTCAGGAGCTATCAGGATAAATACATAAAGTGGACCATGCTACGGTAGGAAAGGGACCTATACCTACTAGAGTTTACCAATTTTTTTCATACCCCTCACAAAGTTGGGTATCAAGGATTTTGAGAAACATTTGGTACTCAAGTACCACGGCTGCATACATAGGTAAATCCAGGATGAGATGGAGTTCATGGACATCTCCTCTCTCATCATAGCGTACAGATACACTACAAATATCGAGTGAAATTTTAAACAAAAGAAGAAAGACATTGGATCTGCGAATCCCAAGCAAGGGAAAGCTGCCCTCAAACTGAAGAACAAAGGAAAAAGACAAAGACGGGTGCCCCAAGACAACACATCGAAGCTGTAAGAAAATAAAAACACCACGAAGTAAAAGAAGGAAACAAGAAAATGGTGTGAGTTCCATAAGAGCCCCACTCACAACACAAGTGAGTGTCAGGCCAAGCAGTCACTAGTAGTCGAGATGACGACTTCAAAATCAGATGCATGTTTCAACTTTGAGTCAAACCCCAACAAGGGAAATGACAAAGGGAATCATATTATTGATGTGGAGTGCAGTTCCATTGTTGCCACCACCAAGATCCAGAAGAATGAGCCCAAAGATCTAGAGGAGGGGGAGCATATCTTCCACTCACATATGTGGGTGAAGCGTTTTCCATTGCAATTCATTGTTGACAGTGGGATCCAAAAGAACCCCATTTTAGTAGAGGTCATGAAGTGGATGTGCCTACCTACTACAACACATTTGCAGTCGTACAACATTGGGTGGTTTCACCAAAGAAGAGATATGACAGTCAGCCAGGCGTGCCGCCTTCCCTACTACGTTAAGCCCTTCATGGATGAGGTATGATGTTGTTCTTCTTGATGTTTGTGATATACTATTAGGAAAACCATTTGTGGAAAAAAAGTGTTGTATATGTGTCGAGACCTCGCTCTGTTATTATTTCTTTGGGTAATACATTATACAAGATACCGGAGATAGCTCCGCCTACCACCATCTCTTTGATCTCTGCTAAGCAATGCAGTAAGATCATCTCCTAGACTAGGGATTTTGTTTTATTTCTGATTCACTCTCAAATTAAGGGGAAGATTGTAGAGACATCTATGGCCCCTGGGAAGGGTTCCTCCACACAGCAGAAGGAGGTGGATATGGTCGTGGAAGAATACAATGACATCTTCCCCTCGCCCACAGGGGTACCTTTGCACTGTTAGATCAAGCATTCATTCAATCTAACTCCTGAAGCACCTCTTCTCAACAGGTTGATATATCTGTACTCCATTATGGAAAATTTCAAGTACAAGCAGCGACCTGATCAACATCAGGTGCCACACAAGTTTCAGGTGGGTGACAAAGTTTGGTTTCATTTGTACAAAGAACACCTTACCTGAGCCCATCAGAAGCTAAAACCACTCTAATATGGTCTCCTTACACCATTTCCAAGGTTGTGGGAGACAATTCTTTTCAGCTTAGAATTCCCCCATTCCTTGACCTGCAACCAGTGTTCAATTTGGACTGCCTTTGACCATACTTCCCACCATTACTAGACACATGCGACATTGCAGAACAAATCACACCAATAGAGTTAAACCCAGATTGCATGGAACAAACCACAATTGATTGGATTATGGAAGCACAACTTAAGAAGGCTCACTAGTAGAATATCCAACTATATCGTGTTGTTAAAGCTAGCCAACCCCTACACCAAGGCAAGTGGCTCCCCAGGGACCAAGTTCAGCAGAAGTTTCCCCATCTCATGGAGGCACTCAACGCAATGAGGACCATTTCTTCCTAATGAGGGAGGATTGATCCAAGTGGATGTTGGTGGCCACCCACCTATTCCACTTGGACCCCCACCACTATCTCTTTCAGTTTTTTAGTTTACTTAACTACAAAACAGTTTACTATTTTTGGCAGTTTTTTGGCTCATGAACTTCCAGAAACGTTTTGAGGCCCTAAACGATGTTTTTTGGGGAAAAGGGGCCGACTATTGTCACTATCCAATATTTCTTTCTAAGAAGTTGTATTCCTCAAGTAGATCTTTCTAAAAGGTATTGTGTGTGTCAAACATAGATCGTATGCCAAAGTTAAGACCCCGAGAAGTTGATGTACCAATTTACCCAAATGGGCCCCATAGTTTTGGCACTTCATCTCCTAGGGTTAGGTTTTTGGATGTTTAGTGTTTTCCATTGTTTCTCAATAATAAATAGGCCTATGCACCTCATTGTAACATAATACAAAGGCATGTGGCCACCAAATCTCTTCTAAGAGATAAGCTACCAATGCCTAAGCTAGTTTATTTCCATTTCTATTTGTAAGGATATTGCAGTATTTGGTATTAATGAAATGAAGTGTTATTTATGTTTCATCTCTATAGTTATGGTTATATCTATAATTTATTGTGTTCCTATTTAAATTTAGACTAGTACTATCAGAGCGGTTTGTATTTTCTTTGTTTGTCTTTGCATGTCCCCAACGAGGTTGGGATATAAGGATTTAGGGCTTGAACTAGTCGAACCTTCACAAGACCAGCCTCACAAATCCCGATGACCTCCCATGGTAGAAGATAAGTAATATGAGGGGAAAGACATCCTTTCAAAATCTTGCTCGAACAAGCCCTCGAGTAACAAAGGAACGCGATGATGGACAACTTTTCCCAGATCCTTTAGCAGCTACCCAAGGGCTACACATCTCCTTACAGCAGCTACCCTAGAAGCACCACACCCTTTAAGGTACAAGTTAAATTTCACATCCCCATATTTGAGGGTTAGATAAATGCGAGCACTGTAGATAAATGGTTAAATTTTCTAGAAGGATATTTTCCTATTCACGATTTTTCCAGCCAGGAAAATATTACTTTTTCACCTCTTAAAGTCGCCCCCACATCAAGGACTGGTGGGAAATCTACTATGAGAAGAAGGACGAAAGTACACCCTCACTATTTTCGACTGCACCCATTTGCAATTCATTCCAGGAAGCCATCAAGGAGCAGTAATACCCTATCGGGAAGCTATGAGGATAAATACATTATGTGGACCACACTACAGCAGGTAAGGGACCAAGACATGTCAGAGTTTACAAATATTTTTCATACCCTTCCCATGAAGTTGGGTATTAAGGATTTTGAGAAAAATTTAGTACTCAAGTATCATGACTGCCTACATGAGTACATCCAGGACAAGTTGGAGTTCCTAGAAATCTTCTCACTCGGCACTATGCATCAATATGTTGTCACGATCAAGACAAAGTTTAAACAAAAGAGGCAAGACTTTGGATCTGTGAATCTGAAGCAAGGGAAATGTGCCCCCAAATTGGAAAACAAAGGACAAATCCAAGGCGACTTGACCCAAGGAAACCTATCAAAGACATAAGAAAAGTAAAACACCACAAAGTCAAATAAGGACATAGAAAAGTGGTGTGAGTTCTATAACAACCCCACTCACAATAGAAGTCATTGTCGGGCCAAGCTGTCACTGGTGGACAAGTTGAAGGCTTCAGAATCAAATGCATGTTCTAACTCTAAGTTAGAACCCAATAAGAATAATGACAAAGGGAAGCAGATTATTGATGCAGAGCCCAATGCCATGGTTGCCACCACCAAGATCCAGAAGAATGAACCTGAAGATCCAGAGGACATGGATCGTCTTTCCCATTCATAGATGTGGGTGAAGGGTTCGCCGCTACAATTCATTATCGACAATCAGAGACAAAAGAACCTAATTTCAATAGAGTTCATGAAGAAGTTGGGCCTATCAACTGCAGCATATTTGCAACCATATAGCATTCTATAGCTTCGCCAAGGACGATATTGATGAGCAACAATATTGCAGCAAGAATGTTGCAACTCTTGGGCTACCATCTTTATTTTATCAACTCAGGGTTCATACAAACTTGGAGGTGACAGTGCTATATACACAAGTAAAAGTGATGTTTTTTCCTTTTGTCATTGTTTCTCTAGCAAGAGACCACTAAGGTTTTCAAGCTAGACTTTTATGGATTCAAAAAAAGCTTGGTTCCTTGGTGAAACAAATAGAAATCTACTCTAAGGGAGAGTTTATATACTATAATAATGAAAATGACTGAAATTCAATGTTAAGGCACACCATTTACTAATTAACTGCCAAGAGATTTACTTTGCAATAATGCTAAATTAACATGAAAAAACTACTACTGTCCTAAGCATGGAAGTTAAAAACATCAAACATCATTTTTATGCAAGTAAAGGACTATAATAAATATGTTTTTTATTTTTATGCTTTTCATGAAAAATCAAGTGTGCAAGCTAATCTCTTTTGGTGATGTGCAAGTGACTTGGGGATGTTAGTGGATGGCTGGAAGGTTCAGGAGATGGTTGGGAGGTTTGGGAGACCCTTGGGTGACCTTGGGAGGCTTCCTAGAGGTTTTCCCTCAATTTTGCCTCAAAATAGGCCATTACAGGATGTACTAGAAACCTACATGATTCCCTGTATTTCTACAGGATACAACCGAGAGAAAAACAATGGGTGTTGGAGGTGATGGAAGGCTTAGGGAAGGTGGTTGATGGGTGGAATGGAGTGAGAAAAGGCCTTGTATCACTTAGAACCAAAAGCAAGTTTAGGAGATGGTTGTATTCGCTCAACATGCTTGAGGGAATTTCTATGTAAAATGATGAAATTGGGGAAGGTCTTGATAAAAACAAGGAATGCCTATGGTTGGATGAAATTGGAAGGTGGTTTCTTGCTATGAGATCTCTTTCTACTTCTGAAGAACCTACTTTGCATCAAACATGTGTAATTTCCAAAAAGTCATGTAAACAAGAAGAATTCTCATGAGCTATAAAAGCAGAATTTAATGAACTAACTATCTACCTTATGCATGAGGAAATTGTTGAATAAAATGGAATCATGGATGAGATATACTGCAAGAATGAAGATAGAAGAGATGGAAATGAAATCCTACTTTGTAAAATTGATCAAATGCTGGTTCAAGTACAATAAACTCTAAATATTATGAAAGAAATGGAAATCTGTCCTTTTGGGGATGCATAAGGGTCTTTTCCTCAAATCATGATCCCAGAAGAAAGAAGTGAGGAAAGGATGCCCACTAATAGCTTTGTGGTGCTTCTTTTATCTCTTCTAACCTGCTACTAAAGTAAGGCACTGTTAGGAAACCAGCTCACAAAAAGATAGAAAAGATAGATCGATGCCTTATAATTCAGCCTCTTCGAGGGGGCAACCTCCTTTACATTACACAAATGAACAATTCTTTGATGATACAAATGACAAAACCTCATTTCTATAAATAGGAGTCTCAAGGTTCACAATATAACCAAGCCGACCTAACAATAATAATATAAAGGCACAAAAATAACAATAGTGGGATTCTATGGGGCACAATAATAACAATATGGGACAATAGGGGCATAACAATAACAATAAAGGATACAATGACAATAGTAATGGGGGAATCACTAGTATTATAAGGACCCAGCATGCCCCTCTCCTTCAAAAAAATGTTGTCCTCAACGCTTGAGTAGTTTTGGGTGCCTTTGTATAAAATTCCTATCCTCCCATGTCGAATATTCAATGGGTGAGTTCTTCCACTTGATGAGATACTCTGAAATTGATTGATTCCGTAGCTGTCGGGTTCTTGTTTCTTTGATTGCTTCAGGTTCCAATATGATTTTTCCTTCCTCATAAAGTTCTGGCAATATTGTTTGAACTGGAATATTGTCACCTATAACCTTCTTTAAGCATGAAACATGGAAAATTGGGTGCACTCGGGAAGCTGCAGGAAGTTCCAATTTGTATGCCATAGTACCTATCTTTTGCAACACTTTGTACAGACCATAATACTTTGGTGATAATTTATTATCCTTCTTTGCTTGCTTGAGGGACATTTGTTTATATGGTTGTAGTCGTAGGAATACTGAATCACCTACACCAAAACTTCTTTCGCTGCGATGTTGATCTTCCTTCTGTTTCATTCTATTATGTGCCAAAGTAAGGTTATCCTTTAAGAGTTGGAGAACTTGTTTCTGATGCTCGATGTGATCTTCCACTTCTTGAACCTTAGAATTTTCTCTTAAATATGATGTGATGGATGGCGGATGATATCCATACAGTTCCATAAATGGGGTCATTTTTGTTGCAGTATGGAAGGAAGTGTTATACCACCATTCAGCCAGAGGAAACGATTTGACCCATTGTGTCTGTTTATCAGATACAAAGCAATGAAGATATCCTTCCAAAAATTTGTTTACTATCTCAATTTTCCCATTAGATTGAGGATGATAAGATGAGCTATGAGCTAACTGAGTCCCAAGACAAGAAGATAATTTTGTCTGAAAATTTCCAGTGAAAATAGGATCTTTATTGCTTACAATAATCTTTGGGTTTCCATGTAGCTTTTGAATTGTTTCCACAAATGCAGTAGAAACCGTACTCGCTTTAAATGGATGAGATAATGCACAAAAGTGTGCATACTTGGTATGTCTGTAAACTACCACCATGATAACACTTTTTCCTTCAGACTTGGGTAAACTTGTGATAAAATCCATTGAAACCTCCTCCCAACGTTGGCTTGGAATGGATAAGGGTTGTAATAGTCCTGGGTTTTAATTCTTTCAACTTTATTTTGTTGGCAAACCAAACATTCCACTACAAATTTTTAAATATCTGATTTAAGGCCATCCCAAAAAAAATCATTCTTAACCTTGTGGTAGGTTTCTAGAAATCTAGAGTGCCCTCCTAAGGGAGAGGTGCGCAATTCCCTAAGAATATTTTGTTTGAGTTGGGAATTCTTACATAGGTATAACTAATCCTTGTACCATAACGAATCATTTTTCTAGGTAAGTGTATGAGAGGTAGTGGGATCTTGTTGTATCTTTTGAATGAGTGCCCACACTTCCTCATCATTCTTCCATTCATCCCTTGCTTTGTCTATACAATATGGTTGGATAATAGAAATGGCGCAAAGAAATGCTTCCACATCCTCAAATTTTCTTGAGAGTGCATCTACCACAAAATTTTTCTTCCCTTTTTTGTAGATGATTTCAAAGTAATAGCCCAACATCTTTTTGACCCATTTTTGTTGCTCTTCTGAAGATCATCTTTGTTCCAAAAAGTATTTAAGACTATCATGATCTGTTTTTACCTTGAAGTGTCTTCCCATTAGGTAAGGTCATCATTTCTTAAGTGCATGTAGTATTGCCAGCATTTCCTTCTCATAAATAGCTTTGTGTAAATACTTTCCTTTGATTGGATGACTTTCGAAAGCAATGGGTCTTTGTTCTTGCATTAAAACAACATCAATTCCATTTCCTAAGGCATCACATTCCACAATAAAGATTTTTGTGAAGTCCGGTGCAGCTAAGGTTGGTGCTTGGCACATTGCCTCTTTAAGATGTTCAAAGGCCTTCGTTGCTTCTAGAGTCCATGATAATGCATATTTCTTCAATAATGTTGTTAGAGGTGCTGCTATTCTCCCATAATTCTTAAAAAACTTGCGATAATACCCTGTCAACTCGAGAAATACTCGTAGATGCTTTATGGATGTGGGGATTTTCCATTCCTTAATGGTTTTAGTTTTGCTAGGGTCTACCTTAACACCTTCTCGAGATACAATATGACCCAAATATTCCACCTCTTGTACTCCAAAGAAAAATTTGGATAATTTTGCATACAATTGTTTCTCCTCCAATAGTTTGAGCACCATGTCAACATGTTGGACATGATCCTTCCAAGACTTGTTGTAGATTAGTATATCATCAAAAAATACTAACACAAATTTTCTAAGGAAGGGTTTGAAAATGGAATTCATCAAACCTTGAAATGTAGAAGGTGCATTAGTAAGGCCAAAAGGCATGACCAAAAATTCATAATGACCCTCATGAGTTCTAAATGATGTTTTTGGAATATATTTAGTCTTCATTCTAATTTGATGATATCTTGCATGAAGATCTAACTTGGTGAAGTAAATTGATCCATGAAACTCATCCAATAATTCATCAATGACAGGAATGGGAAATTTATCTTTAATAGTGAGCTTGTTTAGCTCCCTATAATCTGGACACATGTGCCATGATCCATCCTTCTTGTGAACCAATACTACTGGAGTAGAGAAAGAACTTTGACGAGGTTGAATTATACCAGCCTCTAGCATTTCTGCAATGATACATTCAATTTCACTCTTTTGGACATAGGGATATCTATAAGGCCTGATTGTTGGAGGAACGCTTCCTGGAATCAAATTGATAGCATGATCATGATCAAGAATAAGTGGGAGTCCTTTGGGAGTCTCAAATACCTTGAAATGATTGTCTAGTACTTTTTGGAGATCTAGAGAAATGGATGATTTTGATGTGGGAACCTCTAGTGAACATAATTGTGCAATTATGCCTCATTGTTCTTTCTTTAGAATCTTTGTCATTCCACTAGAGCTGATTATCTTTCCCGGTTTCCCTATGATACCCCTTAATTCAATTTCCTTTCCTTCTGAAGAGAATTTCATGAAAAGTTGTTGAAAATTAAAAGCTATTGTACCCAAGGATTGTAGCCATTGGACTTCTAGTACAAAATCAACACCACCCATTGGAATGCAAAGCATTAGACTATTCAATACATATTCTCCCATGGATAGCTTGATATTATGGCACTTTCCTGAGCAATTTATGGTTCCTCCACTTGCAACCATCACTTGACACTCTATTGCTGGATATAGGAAGCAATTCAATTCTTTGGTTATCTTATAATGAATAAAATTATGGGTACTTCCCGAATCAACCAACACTATTACCTTTTTATTCTTGATATGCCCTTCTAACTTGATAGTTTGAGGAATGGTAATTCTAGCCAATGTGTTACAAGATATGCTCAGATTCATTCTTCTTTTTCTAGGGGTTTTTCCTGGTGTATATCCTCTTCTTTTGACATTTCTTGTTCCTTTTCTTCCTCCTCTTCACAATCTATGTAAAATAATTTCTTCTCAGCACACTTATGACCTTTAGTGTATTTTCTATCACAACTGTAACAAAGCCCTTTTGCTCTTTTTTCTCCAAATTTTTGTGGTGTTGTAGGTTGTGGATGGCTAGGGGTAGCAACACTTCCATATTTATGATTGTGAGTGGTAGACTTCCTTGTTGCCATAATTTTGCTTTCCATTTTTCTTGCCAACCTGAATGCCTTCTCCAATGAATCTGGTTCCCAAAGACAAACCTCATGTTGGATTTTATCTTTTAAAGTCTCTATAAACATACCAATCCTATGCTCCTCTGGAATATCTTTTACCCTTATATTCAATTTTTGGAAGTCCTCAATGTGCTCCATCATTGAACCCTTTTTTTTAGATTCATCAATTGGCTAAAAAAAGTGTTGCTTTTTGTATCCTCATAATGTGTTATCATTTCATCCGTAAAAATAGCCCAAGTGACAATGTGCTTACGAGAGCAAAGCCATCGATACCATACAAACGGATTTGGTTCCAAATATAAAGTTGAAATGCGTACCTTTTGTGTGTTTTTCACATTATGGAGATCGAAAAAGTTCTCCATCTGTAGTATCCATGTTTCGGGATCCTTGCCATCAAACTTCCTCATATCGATATTTGGAACATGGTGGTTCTTTGATTCAACATTAAAGTCTATGAAATCATGATTAACATTTATTTTTTTCTCATCATGAGTTTCTTTTACTACCCTTTCACCATTAGTAAGCATTTCTTGTAGAAACTTTGTCAAATTTGCCTTCAAATCTTCCATGCATATCTTCAAATCTGTCTTCAAATTGTCCATCTTAGTTTCCACGCCATCCATCTTAGCTTCCACGCTGTCCATCTTAGCTTCCATGCCATTCATCTTAGCTTCTACGCTTTTCTTTAAGCCATCTATCTTAGCTTCTATGTCTTTCTTTAAACCATCCATCTTATTTTCTGTTACCTTTTGTGCGAGTGAAATTTGTTGCACTTGGTTTCGTAATATTGATATATCATGTTTCATTTCTTCCTCTTCTTCATGAGTCATGCTAGAGCTTTCAGGTTGCTTACTAGGTGTTTCCATTTTCTTTCTTTGGGGCATAAATTACCGAATATAATGCTTCACTATGCCCTTTGAATTCCTTCAAACTAATTTTTCAAACCAAGCTTATGCAAAAATTTAAAAAATACACACCTTTTTCCACTTGTAGGAGCTTTATATTGAATCTAATGTACCTCTGTAATTTTGGATCTCCTAGTTCTAAAATCGTGACCTATAGTATCCCTCTGCATCCTCTTTCCAATGCCACCAGTCTGATCCAAATTGGATTCTCCAAGGAAGAGTTATGCCAAATCTCACACAGTGACCTGATTATAGACTAGTTCAGTAGAGTGAACTTGTACAACGTGCCACGTGTAACTGTTTTGACCTATGGATTTGAAAAATATATATAAGAAACTAAAGTCAGTCCTCTTTCTATAAATTCTTACGAAATTTCAATCTAATGCTCAGAGAGACAATTATGACTATTTTCCCATGGTGACCTGTTTGGAATGTAATTCGGGGGTCTACAAAAAAACCTAACTTCCTTAGAATATATCTCCGAAAATATAGCGAGACAGGATCTAAAATGTAGAGCCGAGGTTCATACCGATTTCATCTTAAATGGGTTTTTGTTTTAGCTTTTGAAACTTTGTAGCGAAAGAGATAACGAAAAACCCATGATGACCTATTTTAGCTTAAATTCTGGAGCTTGCAAAAACCCTAACTTCCTCAGATCATATCTCCGAAAATATAGCGAGACAAGCTCTGAAATTCAGACTTGAGATTCAGCACAATTTCTTCTAAAATGGATTTTTTTTTTTTGCTTCTAAACCATCGCAGAAAAAAAGTTACAATTAAAATTCCATGATTACCTATTTGGAGTAGTGAAACCCTAGAATCCAAAGCTCTGATGCCAAATGTTAAAAAACTAGCTCACAAAAAGATAGAAAAGATAGATCAAGCCTTATGATTCAGCCTCTTTGAGGGGTAAATCTCCTTTACATTACAAAAATGAATAATTCTTTGATGATACAAATGACAAAACCTCCTTCCAATATATAGGAGTCTCAGGGGTCACAATAATACCAAGCCGACCTAATAATAATAATATAAAGGCACAAAAATAACAATAGTGGGATTCTATGGGGCACAATAATAACAATATGGGGACAATAGGGGTACAACAATAACAATAAGGGATAAAATGACAATAGTAATGGGGGAATCACTAGTATTATAGGGACATAATAGGCACAAATTCAAGAAAACTAATAAACAATTAATCAAATCTACACTACCTGTAATGAAATACTTCTAAAGATAGTTTAGAAACGAATATAAGCATATAGATACAATAAGAGGATTTTGTGCTGCTAGGGTTGGGCCCTAACCCAAGATATTCATCCCTCTGAGTTAACTCAGTGCTGAATCAAGAAAAAACTCATTCTTATTTCCAAAATAGAAAATTACATCAAAGTCTTCCACAAGTCTGGAGCTCGAAAATAACTAGAGCTTTTACAATAAAAATTCGAATCCTAATGAGGCTCTAGGCCTCTCTACTTATACAACTAAAGTATCCAACGAATTCCTTAAATCTAGGGTGGCTCAGCTCCCAAACTCGAGATGAACTGACTCTTTGTCTATCACTTGCTCGGTTTCCTTTTGATCTTCATGACTTGGCACTTGCACTCTGATCTGGTGTGATTAATGGAGGAATATTCAAGTGGAGGAGGAGTAAATGAGGAGGATTTACCTCCCACAATCTCTCTCCCTTGTCCCATTCGAGTTTCAAACCTTAGTCATGCCAAAATTCCTTGATTTTCTCTTCCAAACCTACATTCAATGCATATTAGTCTACTAGGCATAATATCTCACTTTAACTCATCTCATTAAACAAAATATAATCAAAACATGTAATAAGTTGTGAGAAGAGTTGGTTTGACTAAGCTAGGAAGTGAATTAAGGCCCATATAATTACCCAATGATGAGGCTCATCATCACCCCCTACTGAAAGTGTTGCTCATCCTCTGAGCAACTCAATCAATATCCATGTCTTTCATAGCTCTACTAGCCTCCCTGACATCCCATGCCTCTAATGTGGTTTCCTCTTCTAGTGCATAGAAACATGCCTTCTTTTATACCTCCTCCCACTGCATCCTTTCTTCCTCTTCCTTCCTTCCTTCTAGCATCCCTAAGAGCAGTGGTGGACTGAGTCTCAAGCCAACCCAATTGACTTTGAACCTTTTCATAGATTGCTTGTACATGGGTGTCATGTTCAGTGCTTCTCTCATTCTTTGAGGAGAGTGGTACTCTCTTATATTTAAAATGTATGGCAATGTGTTCCATATCCTCAGGCAAGCTTGCGTGTTGTCATCCCCTAACAACCTGAACATGTCCTCAAAATGTGTAACTACTTGCTCTTGGGTAGCAAGATACCTGGGTGTAGGCTGAGGATCATTTTCGATTAAATTATGTGTACTGATGAGGCCCATTGTATTGGATTGTTCAACTCTGATCATAAGAGGCTCTATTTGTTCTCTTGCCAATATCTTCTTCATTTCTGCAACCCTTGCTTCCTCATGGTTCATCCATGATGCCAAAGCCATCAACTGTAAATCTCCTAGCTTGGCATCAAGGTCCCATACATTCATGTCTATTAAGGCCATGCTATGCAAATAAAACTCAAACATCTTGGCCCTACCTTCTAGTGTACTTTGATCACAAAGATCAATGAACTGTCTATAATCCTGGAATGGCATAGTGCCTCTCTATGCTAGGGTATTGATTTGGAACTACAGCCACTGTTCCTTAAGGTATATGGCATAAGATTTAGCTGGCATCCTGCACTAGATTGTTTCCAAAGAGAGACTAGCCATGCATGCCAATTGATTCTCTCTTTCTTGCAGTTGTCCTTTCAACCATGAATTTTCTGTCTCTAACTGATTTTTCATTATGGCCTCTATGTCCCTTAAGCTACTTATCTCTCTTCCCATCTCCTTGAGGTTCTCCTCCATGTGACCAATTTCCTCCACCCCCTTGTACTTGGAAATATGAATCCATCTATGAGTTCCGGCTCTCTCCTTCTCAAGCTCAAAGAATAATGGAATGACAATTTTTTATGAAATGACCTTGCCTCCTTCAATAAATTTGTAGTAGGAGTCAAGGTTAGGTGGGGGGCTAGGTTCCCTTAGCTCTAGGTCCTCTTCTTTAGTTTCTTGTTGTAGGATTCCCTCCTTATCCAATTTTTGAGTCTCCTGTAGGTTTAGCAGAGTCTCATGTAGGACTTCTTTTGCTTCATGTAGGTCTTGTTCTATATCCTGTAGGATTTCTTTTCCTTTAGATGAGGTGGATCTAGTTATAGGCCTTCTCACATAGGTGATAGGAGACTTAGGAGGAGGAGTTTTCTCTTGCTGTTTAGGTGAGTCTTCAATTACAATGGGAATTTCGGTTGGAGTTTGGTGTTTACCTTGCCTTATCCTTGTGCTTTTCCTTGTTTTGAAATATAGGGGGGTCTGCCTCTGTCTTTTGCCTTTTTTTTTTATAAGGGTGCTAAGAGCAGTGAGGGTAGTTGTTGCTTCTCTCGTTGTGGGTTTTGGAGATGCCCTATGTAACTCCTCCTTTTCTTATGCCTCCTCTTTTCCATTGACCTTTTCCTCTATGTTTTTCCCCTCTTCTCCTCCTTCTAGATCCTCATATTGTTTATCAGTCTCCTCCTTGACGTCTTCCTTTGTTTCCTCATCACCTTCCTTCTCTTTCTCTTATTCTTCCTCTTCATTTGTCTCATCTTGATCCCTCTCTGCTTCTTCTCCATCTGTTTCAGTTTCTTTATCATCTTTTTCACTGATAGTAGGACTAATTTCATATGTAAGGGCTTTGATATCCTCCTCTGTCTGCATGTCTCTAAAAATTTCCCATTGGATAGGAATTCTAAGGTTTTCGAGGTAATCTTGTATGATTATTCTAATTAACCCATGGTGGGCTAACTGTTGGTGGTTTCCCTTCTGCACCTTTATTCTTGTATCTATCAGTGATTGCATAAGGAAGTATGGTATGTTGAGCTTGTGGTGAGGAGGTGTTTCTGCTCCAAACCTCAATTCTTCAAGAAGCCTAAAGTGATACCCATAAACCACACTATACCTACCCTCACATGATATGTATTTGATAAGATGGTACTCACCTCATTCCAGGGGTATGGTAGGCTTTCTCTCCTTACTCAATTTTTTTCCTCAATGGGCTCTTCTCCCTCTAAAGATAACTTCTTCTTTGCAATCTAGCTATCTCCCTTGTCTTCCTTTCTCCAAGGCACTCCTAGGGGAAGTGTGGTACTTTTTATTATGAGTTCAGGGGTGAGTTCTATGGAGAGGCCTTTGACCACAATAATGGCATGGACTCTAGTTAGTGGAATGAGGGAGAGAGAAAAATCTTGGGCCACTTCATCATCATACCCTCCTCATCTTTTAAAATACCCCATCCAATTATGCTTTGTGAAGATTTCTAACACCTGAGGGTGTTGGTGGATTCTCACAGTGTTAATGGGCTCCCTTCTATTAAACCCCCCTGTCATTTTGTTGGTGAATTTTGAGGAGCTAAGATTGTTGACACAATTTTTGAATGCAGAAGTAAATAAATGAAAAAATGTGGAGACAATTCCCTTACACAGTGTTAGTGTCAGTCTTTTCAACCTTCCTCCAGTGATCAAACATGGTCTTACAAAGTGATTTTAAGGTGTTAAGGTCAAATTTTGTCATTTCAATGAGTCTTCAAGCAAAATTTGGTCACTAGATATTAGGTCTAGGGTTTGCTTTTATTCTTGTCAAAGTTATCCAAATGTTGGTCCATGTCACCATTCAACTGAGTTTACCATCATTCAGAGGGCTTTCATCATCATGTCAGCTTCCAATGGGTCATTTTACACCTTGTTCATGCTTCAGTTGCGCCTAGGTAAGGTTCATTTCCCTCTCCTAGGGTTTTGAAGGAAATTTCTCTTGGATGGTCAAATCATCATCAAAACGTGTATCCTGATGTGCATACACCTTCCCCTATTCTTAATATACCTTATTAAATACTTCCCATTACTGAGAACCCCCAAATTCCTCATTTTCGCACAAACCCTAGTTTCTTGCTACAACTTGATAATTTTCTAGGCTAGGCCGATGTTTTTTCCTTTTGGACCCCTTCCCCTCACTCAATATTTGAAATTCCACTTTCCCCTGCTTCTTAACATCCCTCCCTACATTCCAAAATTTTCTCAAGAATTTAGAAGCCCCTTATCCCCTTCATTTCGCTTCATTTCAACAAATCCCCTATTCCACACATCGGGATAGGTTTTAATCCAATGATGTTTCTAAGCAATAAAATATGAATTTGGGAGAAATAAGAGATTTTTCTGTCCACAATAGGCTAAGGAAGAAAAACCTCCTTCACTTTTTACACAGGTGTCATGGTTTAGGAGAAATGTCAAAAATATAGTTTCCTCGGGAGAATTGATGCACCTCTAACATGACCTTGGGAAAATCAAGTTTTCTCCTAGCTTTGTTGGGATAATTACTTTTTTGATGATTCCAATGATAACTAGATACAAAGATATTTCCAATGAGATATCATGAGCTCAATTTGGAGTTGAGGAAGACCTTCAAACGTTTACTGCAACAACACTCTCCCTTTAGGTAGCCTCATTTGGCACATTTTTACCAGTCTTGGGATATTTGATTTTTGACAGGGAAAATGAACTCCAAATTGAAAAATTCCAGTTGGGTTAGAAAGTATACTCAATAAAATTTCCAACGAGCTATCACGCACCCAATTTTGACACTAGGAAGGCCTCCAAAAGTCTCCTGTAAAAAGTGATACGCATTGGGCAACTGGCACGGTGCACATAACTGGCGCGGCGCATTGGGCTGCAATTTCTAGTGCAAATTTACACTGGCACGGCGTATAGAGAAGCAGCGACACGTTGGGTTTGAGGCACGGTGCATAGAGCTACCAAGCTTGATTCTCTCAAAAACTCCCTCAAATTTCCAAAATCACTCAACTCTTCTAGTGTACAAGTAAGTCAAGATCTTTTCCTTGCTAGTAAAGGAGTTTTTCTTAAAGTTTATGGTGGTTGTGTAAAAGAAAATTCAAACCCTAATACCTTGCAATTTCTCAAAAGCCATTACCTAGGGTTTGTACTTGTCATTTTTCTGCCAAGTTTTTTCTACCACTTCCTCATTTTTCCACTCCTCCATTCATTTTCGCAGCTTATCCACCCATTCCCTAACTTCCATATTCAGTCATCCCTATCCCCAATTCCCATTTTCCCAGATCCTAACTACAAATCCCCAAAACCTAATTGTTATCCCAAAATATAAAAACTATCCCTAAAACCATTCTATTCCCCAAATTCCTGTCAGCAACATTTATAAAACCCCTCTTACCCTCTCCCTCCACACTCCCTCATACATTCTTACCCTCGGCGGCAAAAAACTAAAATCACCATAAATCGCTTCATACTCATTAACAAAACTCACACATTAGCAAGCATCTTGAGTCTTGGTTGGAGAGGACTAATATCCACTTGGAGAGGAGGTTGGAGACAGCCATAAATGAGAAGAATATGCTTAGAAACCTGTCATATCATTACTTGTCAAGGAACTTGGTGTGCCAAGCAAGAATCAAGAGTTTAAAGGAAAAGTTGAAGAGAGCATCAAGGAGGCAAAAAGAGGATGAAGGACTTCAGATATTGGCTGAGGCTTCCTTGGCCCAACATAATGTTTAATGGAGAAGACTCAGCCCAAATTTCAAAAAATTTGGCACACTTTTTGCAGTTTTGAAATTTTTGGACTAAAACATAGAATTTTCTGCCCTACGCATTGTGCCACCTGGCGCTCGCTTTTGATGGGAGCCTCCAAACGATAAAATCTTAGAATTTTTGGATTTTTCATGGAAAATTATGCTTTCCTACCAATGGCCAAGAAATTTTGACAAGTTTTGAGCCCTCAAAAAGGTCAAAAACACTCAAAAAATGACCTTACTGCCCCTATTTTGACACATAGGAAGCAGTGTTGGGAGAACTAACTTTTGGAGGAGCAAATGGAGACCAAATTCAAAATTCCACTTGGGTTGGAAAGTCGACAGGTAGGCCTTTCCAACAAGCACACCTAGAGCTCATTTGGACACCGGGAAGGCCTCCAAAAGTGGGTCCAAATAGGCGTGACGCATAGAGAATCAAGCGCGGCGCATCGAGGAAAAATTGCCAGTTTGACCAAGTTTTGTTCTGTTTTTCGCCCATCTTTGGCTAGTTTGACTTTTTTACTTTCCTAATGACAAATTTTTTATGTAATTTGATGTAAATTGATGGATCATGATGTAAATATGTCAAATTTTCACTTTTAGAGGTAGATTCATCAGTTCAAAAGTTGTTTGAAACTGAATGAATCAGTTCCCTTGTTTATAGAGGCATGCTGTTCTATTACCTAATTTCTAGTTCTCAGTTTAGAATTAGTTGAAACATATCCTAAACATGTGTGCTCAACCCCTAGAGGCAAGGATGAGCTATGGTTGTCTATATTATGTTGTTTTTCAGTCATTAGCATGGTTGGTGTTATAGACATTTTTGTGCCTTATAGATTTAAGCATGAAATGTCCATAATCCAAGGGATCCAAAGTCCCTAAAAGTGTTGTTCCTACCCCTAAAGGAACAAGGTCAGCCAATGACAGCTTCTCCCAGAAGTTCTCCACCAAAAACTACTCAGAATCAGTCAAATCAAGATCAATTCAAGTGCTCCACTAGCTGCCTGCGTTGCAAAGCACCCCAGTACACTAGCTAGGTGCGTTGCAACGCACCTAAATGCACTACCAGGGTGCGCTGAGTGAGAAATGCCAAATGGCAGTGTCATTCTGCGAGGTGTACAGACAATGGAAGCTTCCAGAATCTTCCTCAATGACACTTGCCTCACTGAGTTCGACAAAGGATGAGTAAGAGGCTCTCAGCCTCCAAGTGGAAGCAAGAACTGACAGAGAGAAGCCACAAGTCAAAACATAAGCTGACTCATCTTCTCTGCTTACATCTATATATGGATCCCTCATCCCAGAGATCCAGAGGATGGAATTTTGTACTTTGCAGAGAATTGATGTTGGTTTGAGATTGAGATTAGTGCATTGGGTGATTTATGCTTTGTTGGAGGTGAGGAAGGGATTCCTTTGCTGGGAGGTAGATGCTGGATCGGGACTCACTTGGTTGTATCTCCTCTTGGACTTTCTTATTATATCAATAAAACTATTTGAGTTTCTCCTACATGCTGTGTATCAATGATGCTTTGTTATATTTGCATGTTTAGCTTAAATATGATCCTAAGCTAGTTATGAATGTAAATCTATGTCTGTTGTGTAGTTTTCCTCTTCTGTGATCTTGTAGGAACTTGGTGAAGCTGGGCCAGTGAGGGAGCAGGCAGCGGTAAGCGAACAAAGAGGAGAGCGAGTGGATCAACAAACTAGCGAAAGACACAGGTTAGTTACATCCTTCCTCTTCGTTTACATTTCATAAAGAAGAATACGAAAATGGTTTTCCTTGTTTGTTGCTAAGGCACTATCACACCTTAGAGTGGGATAGGGGCGTTCTGAATAGATACTTTTCCCAACAACAAAATGGCGACTCCGCTGGGGATCGTATCTAGTTAGTTTATTTGTGTTTCTATTGTTGTTCTTCTCATAAACTTAGGAGTGGCGGATTGAACTGCATTTTCCATTTACAAATGCAAAGTAGAGATCTGCTACTCTAGTCCATTCACTGGGCCTGTTTATGATCTGAACAGCTGATCCACAAATGCTCTAATTTCCCTTTGTGATAGCTCTTAGTCCTCCTTTAAATCATCCCTCTAATTGTACCTTATTGATAGCTTTTATCCGACCAAAAACCATAGATTAAACTGCAAACCGTGACCCAGAACCCAGAGAAAATTCTCGTTTCTGCTTCAGCGCAGGCTCTGTGAAGAGGTTCTTCATTTCAACGCAGGTCCCGAGAGGGCTACCTGTGCTGCAATTTAGTTTCTCTGTGCAACAGGTGCGCTGATCAGCCTTTGCCCTATGCAGCTGTGGTTCTTTGCTTCATTTTGTTCAGTTTTATCTTTGATTTTTGCAGCCTGTTATCAGTGTGTGTACCTATCTGAAAACCCCTTTTCTTTGCCTTAATTCTACCTCAGTTGTATAAAAGAAACTGTATTTGTTTTTGTGTATTTGTTACATCATTTGCAGTTTCCCATTACAAAAGTAAACTAGTCATACTGTCGCCCTTAGATCTAGACCTGTCGTAAGTGTCGTTTTGATCTTAGGAGTAAGTTTGTTTGCTGTTGACAGTTGATTACGATTTTACTTTTGTCTTTTGGTTTGGATTTGTGAGTTTCTAGTGTCGAAACAAGTGTTTACTTCAAAGTCATAAAGTGTCGTAATCATCTTTTTTATTTCAAAAAGAAGCTTGTTTGTGTTTTTCACTTGAAATCGAATTCAAATTTGTACAACAACTTTCTTTCTAGGCATCAATATTAAGAAAGTGAAAACAAATACATGCATATGTGCATTTTCATTTTGAAAGTTTGTATGGCTTGATTTAGGAAAAGTGCATTTACAGTGTGCTCTTTGCTCTTTGAGAAAAGATTGTGTCTTTCTTTTCCCCTTGTAGCTAGGATTTTCATTGTTGAAAAGAGATAAAAGCTTGCTTATCATCTTTAGACTGCATTTAGGAATTATATCTACATCTCGTGGTGATCCAAAAAGGCAAACTTCTAAGAAAGATCAACCTAAAATAAATTGAATGAACTTAACAACGCTTTGTAACTTAACGCACAACATAGAGGTCTAGGCTAGAGACGTGTTCCGGCGTCGTAAAGCTTGGTAACTGTTGTCCTCACTGTTGGTTGGGTGATTCCTCCACTGTGAGACGATATGTGCCAGTACGGATTGTGCTCCCACATACCATCGAGTATATATTGGGAGACCCCTATAGGCATAAAACCTTTATCCATAGGAAGTCGTGTCGGCCGCCCTACTGATCGCAATGCACTGAACACAGCATTCAGGAAGATTGACCGCCCGTACCTTAAAAAGTATTCTATGGTTTTGCGATTGGTTTGGCACACCCTCTACCTAGAACTCCAGAGCAGTCCCTTTCATTCCTTTTCAGACTCCTTAACAGAAAAGGTCCATCTGAGCACTTGCCACTTCAGGCTCATTAAAAATCGAAGGAGACTAGAGTCATCTTTTGTTTTTTCTCGACTCTTTAAAATTGAAAAAACAAGTTGTGTCCAAGCGTCGTTAAAATTTATTTTAAACGGAATATTCATACCCTTTTTCCTGCGTTGATCTTTAGGTTGAGAAAATGGAGCCTACCAACCAAGGAATTCCCCTTGGTGGAAATCCTAGTCCCTTCTCCTCTTGGGGAGATGTTGGTGCGCCCCATTTGGCCACATTGTCACTTCCAGGACTGACAATTGGCTTGCCAGTCTGGCTCTTCTCAACCAATGTCATTCAGAACACCACTATTCCTGAACAGTCGAATCCGCAGTTAGACGAGTCCAAAGTTTCCCATCAACCTTCTACTTCCTCTAATTCTTCCTTTCTTCCTTCCTCTTCGCGTGACGGGACTGGTAAAGCTAAAAACCAAGTTCCTAAGGAGAAAAAGAAAAAGAAGAAGAAAGAGAAAAAGAAGAAGGAGCCAAAGGCAAATAAGGGAAAACAAGTGTCGTCTAATGAAAATCCACACACAACACCGACCAGGCCTAAATCGCCATGTGTCATTTGTAGAGGAGACCACTTTCACAGAGATTGTCCTTGCATCCCTCGGATACTAAGGGACCGGTCTCCTCGTTTGCACAATCTGGGGTCGTCAACCTCTGATGGCCATGTTGAAAGCACACCGTCAACTAGCGAAAGTGAAGTCCCAGGACAAAAGGGGAGGGCTAGACCTCCCTGTAGACTGTGCAAAGGCAACCATGCCCTCCACCGTTGTCCCTTCTTAGACGAAGCTAAAAGAGTTTTGGATGATCGTCCGGTTTCACCGTTACGACTTCCTCCTGGATATAAAAAACTCTTGACGAGTCCTTCGTTAGTTGAGAATCCCGCTGGCCCGCTCAAGTGGTCAACTGAAGCGTCTATCATTGAAGATAAACCAACTGAATCCATACCAGACGAAAGTCAAAAGGTCGAGGCGGCAGTTGACCCGGTCTTGCCTTCAGAGGTTTTATCTTCGAATGATACAGTAACTAAAGAGGATAAAGATGACACCATCCAAATTCTCTTCATCAACACAGACTCCGACGAACACGGGGGCAATCCACCCATTCCTTTATCGCAGGAAGGAAGTTCGTCAGAGCCATACCTGACTGTCTACTCGGTCCCACCACCAAGCAACCTAGTTGTATCCTTCGACTGGAACCAACTAGGAAGACCCCGGTTGCCAGCAAGCATACCATTCCAAATTATCGTTCAAATATACAGAATGGTCATGGCTGGCACCATCATTGATGAGGGGGCATCTGTGAGTATCCTTTCCTCTATTGCTTGGAAAGCGCTTGGTTCGCCATCGCTTTTGCCTGAGATGAGAAATCTGACAGGCTTCGATAAAGGAACCAGTCGACCTTTAGGGATCCTCCCCAATGTGCCCATAACATTGAAAGGGAAGACCATTCAAATGAACGTGATGGTCATTCAAGGACCCTTGGATTATAACCTACTCCTTGGACGAGACTATATTTATTACGTGGGAGCCATCGTCTCCTCACTCTTTAGAGTAATGTGTTTTCCGCACGAAGGAAGAGTGGTCAAGCTCGTGGACCATCTTTCATTTCCCGGATCACGCATCGCAAATAGTCATATACCATCCCTAAATGGTCTCTTCACGCAAGAAATGTCTCAACCTATGGTCCGTCCTACCGATGAGCACGAGTAATTCGGAGGGATATGACTGGAACCCAGGGGGCATGCGTCCTGGTCTGCTTCGGCAAGAAAACTTTGGGTATAGGGTAGGTTTCCGCGGGAGAATATGACTAGTCTGTACCCCATCCGTGATTGGAAGAGGGGTTATTCTAGAATAAGATTCTCTTGTCAAAGTTATGTGAATCGGCGGGCGTCATCATTCACCTTTGTTTATCTCGGTAGACATCGCCGAAGAAGTGTTTTGTTTGCTGCGCAAATGAGACAATCTTTGGTAACCTGAAAGAGGTAGGCCTTTCCTGATAGAACAAATGTTTTTTCTGCAAATTGAGGGGTAACCTTGAAATCGTACTTTATACCTAGGGGCATGCAAACCTTTTGGAGTGCAAGCAAGGGGCGGCTATTTATTTTTTAAATTTTTAGGACCTCTAACCCTTTAAACTCGTAGGATTAGTCGTTTCCGAACTTGCATAAAGAAAGGATTCCGGGGAAAAGATTTGTAAGGTGCAAGCTCCATAAAAAATGGCATCTTCAATGAGACATTCTTATCATATGACTGGATTAATCGAGCAGTTTTAGCACATAGTTCATGCTCGTTAAAAAATAAACATAAGATCGAGCAGTTTTAGCACATAGTTCATGCTCGTTAAAAAATAAACATAAGATCGAGCAAGTGTTTCAACCCGCGTTTAAGATCGTTAAAAAATGAACTATCCTCCGGTAAATAACCACCGTGAATGTAACATTATCAGCCATTAAAGCCTTGGTCGTGTTTGCACCGTCACCTCCACTTTTCCATTGGCCAATCATTCACCTCCATTTGATTGTTTACCCATTTTGAGGAACAGCTGCGAAGAGTGATTTCACTAGCCATCCTTGTGACACTGTCGTGCTTGGAAAATTCCAACCCTTACCTAGAATCAGCTGCTACCCGTCTTATCACTCATTCCTCAAAAGACGAGTCTTCTTTAAGCTCTTTTCATCTGACTCGTAAAATATGAAAAGATTGCTGAGTTTTGGCCTTCCAACTCGTTAAAGCGACCTGAAATGCTATCCCTCCTCTAGATTTTAATCTTTTTGGACCTGAGGGATTATTGCACAAAAAGATCGAGCGCTTGTTTTGTTCGGCTCGTTAAAACTATCGAAAATTCATCCCTTCTGTATTGTTTTATACTTTTTCGGACTTAAGGGATTAGATGACGAAAAAGGACTTTCGGAGTTACCTTTACGTACCTTTCCAGACTCCCTAAAAAAGAAAAGGACCGAGTTATCTTTGTCGTTAAACTCGTTAAAAATATTAATAGCGACAAACTTGTCTTTAGGCGAGAACGAGTTTCACTATCGCTAGGCTCGTTAAATCATAGCGATGGGTTTGCCCGAAGGGCAAATTATATAACAAGTATATGTTATCCTCCTCAAGCTTGAAAAAAAATAAAGAGGTACTGGTCAGCAATGACTGGGGAAAAATTGGGAAGAAACTCAAAGAACCTTTATTGGTAGCAAGTCGCTCTTGAACATGACACTTCCACTCCGTGCCTGAGTCGGGTTGGGTTGTTTCATTCACCGGTCACATCACCATGGTCTCGCCATACCATCCACCTTTGGGGTAAATGCTACCAATCCATCATACAAGTGTCGCCGATATGTTCAAGAGAAGTCATCCAGATAAGTCACCCGTGTCCCATCCACTACCATACATTATACTTCATTCTTTCATGACCGCCACCCTGAACCATATATCATCAGATCGTTTTCACCTCCATCAAAATCATTTGCTTCGTTCCGTGTCATTGATGTGGGATACATTAAGGCCCTCCTTTTACGGATCGCTTCTTGTCGACATCAGCTCATTATCCAAGAAGTTGATCTAGGAACACCCCTTCAGTACTTTGAAGCTTGCATGCCTCAATGGCAAGTTTCTCACTTCCGGCGATAGGTATACATCAATGACCTTCGACCGAAAGATTTTGCGTGGTGTTCAACGCCAAGTCCTTTATTCACACCATGTGAATTGTACTGCAGTACCTTGAGGGTCATTATCATTATTAGTGATTCCTCTCACGCTTGTTAACAGTTTACATCATTGACTGGTAATCAAGCGATGTCTTTCCATGTTCGACTTCAGAACATTTCTCACATGGATCGACTTGTACTTAGAGTGAAGATCGGATGAGATTGAAGACCCCGGATCTAGTTTCATCCATCCGGGCTGCGATATATATTCAGGAAAAATAAAGACATTGACATGTACAGCATTGCAACACAGATAATCATCCTACCACAAGGATGATGACTTCATCAAGATCATCAGTCTACCATCAGACGATTGTCTGTCCTATGTACATAAAAATGAATTTATAAAGCTGAGCATGGGAATGCCCGCCTCAGCTAGATCATGAAAATAGTATGAAAATAATGTATTGTATTGTATCTTATTACAGGTCTCCTCCCAGCATTGAAAGAACTTCGGATCCTCCTAATAAAGCATTTCACCCGATAAACGGCCTCATACTTTAGGGGGCAACTGTTATAGACATTTTTGTGCCTTACAGCTTTAAGCATGAAATGTCCATAATCCAAGGGATCCAAAGTCCCTAAAAGTGTTGTTCTCGCCCCTAAAGGAACAAGGTCAACCAATGACAGCTTCTCCCAGAAGTTCTCCACCAAAAACTACTCAGAATCAGTCAAATCTGGATCAATTCAAGTGCTCCACTAGCTGCCTGCGTCACAAAGCACCCCAGTACACTAGCTAGGTGCGTTGCAATGCACCTAAATGCACTACCAGGGTGCGCTGAGCGAGAAATGCCAAATGGCAGTGTCATTCCGTGAGGTGTACAGACAATGGAAGCTTCCAGAATCTTCCTCAATGACACTTGCCTCACTGAGTTCGACCAAGGATGAGTAAGAGGCTCTCAGCCTCCAAGTGGAAGCAAGAACTGACAGAGAGAAGCCACAAGTCAAAACATAAGCTGACTCATCCTCTCTGCTTACATCTATATATGGATCCCTCATCCCAGAGATCCAGAGGCTGGAATTTTGTACTTTGCAGAGAATTGTTGTTGGTTTGAGATTGAGATTAGTGCATTGGGTGATTTATGCTTTGTTGGAGGTGAGGAAGGGATTCCTTTGCTGGGAGGTAGATGCTGGATCAGGACTCACTTGGTTGTATCTCCTCTTGGACTTTCTTATTATATCAATAAAACTATTTGAGTTTCTCCTACATGCTGTGTATCAATGATGCTTTGTTATATTTGCATGTTTAGCTTAAATCTGATCCTAAGCTAGTTATGAATGTAAATCTATGTCTGTTGTGTAGTTTTCCTCTTCTATGATCTTGCAGGAACTTGGTGAAGCTGGGCCGGTGAGGGAGCAGGCAGCACGAAGCGAACAAAGAGGAGAGCGAGTGGATCAACAGACTAGCGAAAGACACATGTTAGTTACATCCTTCCTCTTCGTTTACATTTCATAAAGAAGAATACGAAAATGGTTTTCCTTGTTTGTTGCTAAGGCACTATCACACCTTAGAGTGGGATAGGGGCGTTCTGAATAGATACTTTTCCCAACAACAGTTGGACTCTTGAGAAATCCTTGAGCTTCATTGTACATTCATTTCAGCATTTTGGCTAAGGAATTGAGACCAGGGTTTGCAACACTTTTAGGGATCCATGTGGCAAATTGTCTTGGTATATTTCTTTCCTTTATAATTGTGAATTTTCTTATGTGTCATGTATTCCATTCTCTATCTTGTTTCTTCTTAACTAAACAAACAAGAGTGTAAGTAGAATCCATTGAAATTGCAGTGCTCTACTTGAGGTTTGCTTTAGTTTCTTGATGTTTTCAACTATTTGGAGAGGATCCATGACTTTCCTTACCCTCTTTAGATCCTCACCTGTCTAATCCTACAATATCACTCAAATTTAAGTGCCAAAAACAATTGCCTACCTTGACCCATTGAGATCTCTGCAAGACTGAGCCTCGATCCCTACACCCAAAATTTGGCAGCCAACAAAATCATCATTTTATTCAATCAAAATCTCTTGCACATATACCTAGCCTAAGATCAGATGATATTTCAGTCATCTCAAGCCCTCATTGATCATAATTTGCTGAGATTGACCCAGAGAGAGCCCTCTCCTGACCTGGTAAGGCTAGCTACCAAGATGAGAGTGGTTTGATGTTGGCCCTGGATCCTACCTTTTCAACCTGAGGTAAATCTAGGCACTAACATAGTGGCGACCATACTGGGGAAGAAAAGCTTATTTTTTTGTTAGTGTTCTTGCTTCATAAACTACAGACGGAGTCTGAAGATTAGCCAGGTAGCCTTCGAAACGCTTTTTCTTTGCATTAGCGAAAGTAGATAAAAGCTACTTCAGTCAATCTCTGGTCTAGTCTTATAAGCTGAACATCTGACTTGCACATTGCCCCAGTAACATGTATCAAGTTTAGATCTGATTGTTGATGGTGGACAACGATCAGACACCAGCAAGGCTGAAATCATTCACCTGGCGATTCCAAATCAGTTTCAAGATCAGATCCAAGGACTCCACTGGAGGATGAGCCTGACCAACAAAAACATGAAAGGACAATATGGAAAGATTAGGTATTCAAGTTGGAATTTCATCCAAGACATTTTGTTCTTTGTTATAAATTATTTCTTCTCTTTTCGCAAGAATGTCAAGAAGGCTTTGCAAAGTATACTATGCTTGAGAAAAGATCTCAGGTCTGCAGTTGATTCTTTCTCTTTGAAGATTGTGAATACCAAAGATTTGCATGCCTTTGAGCTTGATCAAGACCCTTCTTCTGAATCTTGTGATGACCGTCTTCAAACTGATGATCCTCAAGAGATCAAGACTGATTCTATACCTTCTGTACATACACCCGTACATTGTAAAATTCTAGATTGATACAAGCCTCTGATTTAACCTCCTATATCCCATGCTTTCCCTAAAAATCATGACCTATATCTACCAAGATTTGATGGTGAACACGAAAATATCATTGCTGAGAGACATGTATTGAATTTTGACTCCTTTCTTGACCTTTTTGAAGTTGATGAAGAAGGTTTCAGTATTAGGCTTTTTACTCTTTCATTGCAAGGAAAAGTCAAGAGTTGGTTCAAAACCCTACTTGATGTGAGCATCTCAGATCTCCAACAGTCCGTCAAAGTTTTCATCGACAGGTGGGTGGTTAGACAGAACCCTTTCTTGATTATAGAAGAGTATAACCAGCTGAAAAGACTGCCAGGGGAGACAGTACAACAATTTTCTGCCAGATTTAACCAAGTTTATTTTTCAACGCCAGTTAATATAAGACCTCCTCCTCGATCCGCTCTCTTGCACTACCCGGCTGCCTTTGATCCAGAAATGGAGTTTCAACTGAGAGAAAGGAATCTTGCAACACTTGAAGAAAAGCAGAACAGTGCAGTAGATGTAGAGGCTAATTTGCTAATCCGAAGGGCAAAGTTGAAGGAAGAAGAAATGAAAAACATAGATCCAGAGGAATCAACATGTCTAGAGGTAAAGCTTGACATTTTGGCAAGTGCAGTGGAAGAGATGATGCAAAGAATCACAAAAAGGAATGAGTATGATGTTCAAGCCCATGGCTCGCTGATTGAAGAAGAACAAGTTGCTGATCCAAAACATTTTATTTCTTATCCCAATTGTCATAGATCTGATAATGATTGTTTTATTGATCATCTTGGAGAAAAGAGATCTGTTGATATGACATGTATGCTTGATGATGTGTTTTATACTGATGATTTTCCTCAGTTTGATCAGTATGATGATGATTATGTTCTCCAAACAGAAGCTAATCTTGCAGAAAAATCAGCAGGTAGTTTGTGGGAGGAAGAAGTTCACTTTCAGTAGCTTGAATACAATGTTCAGCCATCACATATCAGCTATGGAAATGACGAGGAAAGTGTATCAAATTTTGAAGTAAGTGAAGGATCTTTGTCTTTTTTTTTTGCTTCATTTCAGTTCATCATAGACAACATTCATGCAATCAGAAATCAACTCTCGACGAGTCTTGATTTGGACCATCTTGAGGGCAATGAAAACCTTGTTCAAGACTTCTCATATCTAGATTTGCAGCCCGAAAATGCCATTGATTTTCAAGTTGCAAATGAATACTTGGAAGCTGGCACATACAATCAAATGATACAAGATGATTCCATACCATTTTGTTTAGAATCATTCCAGTTTCTGAAGGGAAAACTGCATAGTATATCTTCAAATGAGCAACCTGTAGAAAGTCATGCAATCTCATCAGAAAAAATAGAAAATGGGTTGCAACAGTCTTTTCGAGTTTTTCATGATCCAATAGCTGATGTGTTGGATGATATCTACAGTCCAAGTCCTTCTCCATTGACTACATGTGAGCTTGAAATATGTGCTGATATAAATTTGATCCGGCCGTTGGTTTCTTTGTCATTTTTAGCAGGAGTCTCATCACAAAGCTCAGATCAAAGTTTGCATTCATGGTATGAAGAGAAGAGAAGTAATTCATTGGATGAGCTAAGTCCCAGTGTGCATGAATTTTGAGATCCTTATGTAATGTTTTTGGAGGCAGATAGAGAATCTATAGTATTCAACGGATCTGTTCACAAGATTTCATGGGAGTTTCCTTTTAGTAGTTATCTCTTGTTGTTCATAAGAAAGCACTTTTGGAGAATGAAAAAAGTAGTTGGAATGCTTACTTTGTTGCATTGGTTGTTTCATTTCACTTGATCAGGTGATGAATGAAACTGTTAGAGTAGGTTTTGATGAATAAGCTCTACTTTGAGCATCATTTCTAGTTCGGCAGTTGTGTTTAAGTATTGAGTCAGTTTTTAGTTGAGTGAGAGTCAGTTTGTGTCGTCAGTTTTTAGTCATGCATTTCAGCTTGAGTTTTTGACTCCATTGCCCAATGGATGAAGGCACTGTCTGCTTTCCAAAGATCTATAGTTCTTGGCACCTCCAAGGAGCTACCATCCCCATTAGAGCCAATGTTAGTGTCAATATTTGTAGTCTTCCTCCAGTGATCAAACATGCTCTTACAAAGTGATTTTAAGGTGTCAAGGTCAAATTTTGTCATTTCAGTGAGTCTTCAAGCAAAATTTGGTCACTAGGTATTAGGTCTAGGGTTTGCTTTTACTCCTATCAAAGTTGTCCAAATGTCAGTCCATGTCACCATTCAGCTGAGTGTATCATCATTCAGAGGGTTTTCATCATCATGTCAGGTTCCAATGGGTCATTTTACACCTTGTTCATGCTTCAGTTGCGCCTAGGTAAGGTTCATTTCCCTCTCCTAGGGTTTTGAAGGCACTTTCTCTTGGATGGTCAAATCATCAGCAAAACTTGTATCATGATGTTCATACACCTTCCTCTATCCTTAATATACCTTATTAAACACTTTCTATTACTGAGATCCCCCAAATGCCTCATTTTCGCACAAACCCTAGTTTCTTGCTACAACTTGACAATTTTCTAGGCTAGGCCTGTGCTTTTTCCTTTTGGACCCCTTCCCCTCACTCAATCTTTGAAATTCCACTTTCCCATACTTCCTAACATCCTTCCCTACTTCCCAAATTTTTCTCAAGAATTTAGAAGCCCCTTATCCCCTTTATTTCGCTTCATTTCAACAAATCCCTTGTTCCATACATCGGGATAGGTTTTGCTCCAATGATGTTTTTGAGCAATAAAATATGAATTTGGGAGAACTGAGAGAGGTTGTTGTCCACAATAGGCCAAGGAAGAAAAAATTCCTTCACTTTTTACACAGGTGTCATGGTTTAGGAGAAATGTCAACAATACAGTTGCCTCGGGAGAATTGATGCACCTCTGATGTGACCTTGGGAAAATCAATTTTTCTCCTATCTTGGTTGGCCAAATGACTTGATTAATGAATCAAATAATAACTCGACACAAATATATTTCCAATGAGCTATCATGAGCTCAATTTGGAGTTAAGGAAGACCTTCAAAACTTGACTGTAACAATACTCTACCTTTAGGTAGCCTCATTTGGAACATTTTGACCAGCCTTGGGAGATTTAACGTTTGACAAAGCAAATGAACTCTAAATAAAAAAATTCTAGTTGGGTTGGAAATTAGACTCAATACCCTTTTGAAATAGCTATTCCACACCCAATTTGGACATTGGGAAGGCCTCCAAAAGTCTCCTGCAAAAAGCGTTATGCATTGGGCAACTGGTGCAGTGCACATAACTGGCGCGACGCATTGGGCTGCAATTTGCAGTGCAAATTTACACTGGCACGGTGCGTTGGGTTTGAGGCATGGCACATTGGGTTTGAGGCGCAATGCATAGATCTACCAATCCTGATTCTCTCAAAAACTCCCTCAAATTACCAAAATCACTCAACTCTTCTAGTGTGCAAGTAAGTCAAGATATTTTCCTTGCTAGTAAAGGAGTTTTTCTTAAAGTTTATGGTTGTTGTGTAAAAGAAAATTAAAACCCTAATACCTTGCAATTTCTCAAAAGCCATTTACTAAGGTTTGTACTTGTCATTTTTCTACCAAGTTTGTTCTACCACTCCCTCATTTTTCCACTCCTCCATTCATTTTCTCAGCTTATGCACCCATTCCATAACTCCCATATTCAGTCATCCCTATCCCCAATTCCCATTTTCCCAAATCCTAACTACAAATCCCCAAACCCTAATTGTTATCCAAAAATCTAAAAACTATCCCTAAAACCATTCTATTCTCCAAATTCCAGTCAGCAACATTTCTAAAACCCCTCTTACCCTCTCCCTCCACAATCCCTCATACATTCTTACCCATGGGGGCAGAAAACTAAAATCACCATAAATCTTTTCATACTCATCAAGAAAACGCACACATTAGCAAGCATCGTGAGTCTTGGTTGGAGAGGACTAATATCCACTTGGAGAGGAGGTTGGAGAAAGCCATCAATGAGAAGAATATGCTTAGAAAACTGTCATATCATTACTTGTCAAGGAACTTGGTGTGCCAAGCAAGAAACAGGAGTTTAAAGGCAAAGTTGAAGAGAGCATCAAGGAGGCAAAAAGAGGATGAATGACTTCAGATATTGGCTTAGGCTTCCTTGGCCCAACACAATGTTTCATGTAGAAGACTCAGCCCAAATTTCAAAAAAATTGGGACAATTTTTGCATTTTTGAAAATTTTGGACTAAAACACAAAATTTTCTGCCCTACGCGCCGTGCCACCTGGCGCTCGCTTTTGATGGGAGCCTCCAAATGATAAAAACTCAGCATTTTTGGATTTTGCGTGGAAAATTATTCTTGCCTACCAATGGCCAAGAAATTTTGACAGGTTTTGAGCCCTCAAAAATGTCAAAAACACTCAAAAAATGACCTTACTGCCCCTATTTTGACACACCGGAAGTAGTGTTGGGAGAATTGACTTTTGGAGGGGCAAATAGAGACCAAATTAAAAAATTCCACTTGGGTTGGAAATTAGATATGAAGACCTTTCCAAAAGCACACCTAGAGCTCATTTGGACACAGGGAAGGCCTCCAAAAGTGGGTCCAAATAGGCACGACACATAGAGAATCAGGCACGACGCATAGAGGAAAAATTGCCAATGTGACCAAGTTTTGCTCTGTTTTTCGCCCAACTTTGGCTATTTTGACTTTTTCACTTTCCTAGTGACAAATTTGTGATGTAAATTGATGTAAATTGATGGATCATGATGTAAATATGTCAAATTTTCACTTTTAGAGGTAGATTCATCAGTTTAAAAGTTGTTTGAAACTGAATGAATCAGTTCCCTTGTTTATAGAGGCATGTTGTTTTGTTGCCTAATTTATAGTTCTCAGTTTAGAATTAGTTGAAACAGCTCCTAAACATGTGTACTCAACCCGTAGAGGCAAGGATGAGCTATGGTTGTCTATATTATGTTGTTCTTCAGTCATTAGCATGGTTGGACTCTTAAGAGAGCCTTGAGCTTCATTGTACATTCATTTCAACATTTTGGCTAAGGAATTGAGATCAAGGTTTGCAACACTCTTTGGGATCCATGTGGAAAATTGTCTTGGTATAGTGCTTCCTTTGTAATTGTGAATTTTCTTGTGTTACGTATGCCATTCTCTATCTTGTTTCTTCTTAACTAAACAAACAAGAGTGTAAGTAGAATCCATTGAAATTGCAGTGCTCTACTTGAGGTTTGCTTTCGTTTCTTGATGTTTTCAGCTGTTTGGAGAGGATCCATGACTTTCCATGCCCTCAGCTCCTCGCATATCTAATCCTTCCATATCACTCAAATTTAAGTGCCAAAAACAATTGCCTACCTTGCTCCATTGACATCTCCGCAAGATTGAGCCTTGATCCCCACACCCAAAATTTTCCAGCCAACAAAATCATCATTTTATTCAATCAAAATATCTTTCACATATACCTAACCTAAGATCAGAAGATATTTTAGTCATCTCAAGCCCTCATTGATCATAATTTGCTGAGATTGACCCAGAGAGAGCCCTCTCCTGACCTGGTAGGGCTAGCTACCGAGTTGAGCGTGGTTTGATGTTGGCCCTGGATCCTAACTTTTCAGCCTGAGGTAAATCTAGGCACTAACACACAGCTTCCAAATTCACTCAATACTAGGGTATTTTTTTTTCAATTCACTCTAAAAAGGGAAGTAATTATAGAGCCTACCTCTTCATAGTGTTTTTTTTAGCCAACCCCCTTGTTTTCCCCTCTGAAACGCATCTCGGTCAATCCTGTAGACTGTCTGTCTATATCCTAGAGGATTCTTGTGCGATCCTGTAGGATTTCATGTGTAATCTTTTAGGAAGTCCTATGCAGATGAAAGGTGGAATTTTATATTATGTAGGTTGCCTATGTATGAGAGCATCTTTGTTAGAGTGAGCCTCTAGGAGATGAATGCATGAGTGCATGGGAATCAACAATTATTTCCTCTTATGGTTGAGTTATGTGAGGTGGTGTGCTCGCAGTGGAGGTAAATTTTCTATTTTTGGACTTTTGGTCCCCACTACCACCTCATCATTCCCATCTCCTTGTAATCAACTCCCAGTTCATGCCTCCATAGAATTAACTGATTTTTTCCTTCTCCTCTCTTTCTTTGACTCGACTACTGCCATGTGTGGGAGGACCAACTATTTTGTCCTCGTCGACTGAATGAAGGTGGCCAAGTTAACTAGCCACCTTTAACCTGTAAACCAACTTGCTCATAACCTTTACATCTTTTGACTACATTATGCAAATGAGAGAGTGAAGTGAGATACTTACCTATGGTGCTAATACCTTGTTACAATCATTGAAGACCTGAGGTGCTTATGTGTGTTGGTTGCATGCTACTTTTCCTTCCTTTTTTATTACTATCTGATGATTCCTTTAATGTGTAGGGACCTAGTGTTGAAGATGATGGTGTTGCTACTACTCTAGATCTCCTTCTGCCCTTGGATCTTCATGCTCGAAGTTTGCTGCTACTCATGATTTTTATTTTGTGGGATAGGATGCTATAGGATTACCTACAGGATGTCTTGTAGCTGCTTCTCCCTCAGAATTTCTAATCATTTATTTTGCTGGGATTTTGAGGATGATGCCCTGGATTGAGAGGAATACTAGGAGTATGGAGAATGAGAAATACTCAGGTGTTATTTCCCTGCTACCCTCTTGTTTCATTTTTTTCTCCGTGTTTTCTCTTGAGGACTGTGAAATTTTATTTTTTTTGGAAACTGATTTTTTTTATGATGAATGCAAGGGCGATCAAGGTGGAGAGAGGTATGGTGGTGGTGATGTAGAGGTGTTATTTTTTGACATGGAAGGTCATTTTCTCACCCTAGGGTCACTTTCTGTAGGATTCTTGAGCCACTATAATTCTGATAGGATCATCCTATAGGTTTTTAGGGGATCCTATAGGTTTACAAGGGATCCTATAGAAAACATATTCCCCTTGTAAACTAAAGCAAAGGAGCGAAAAAATGAAAGAAATTATGGAGTGATGAATGATGATGAGTGGAAAAATAAAAATGTGAGTGAAATAGGTCCCTTTTTTATCCTCCTTTGTTCTCTGATCGTCCTCTTGCTGACCTGCAAACAAAATTTTTCATGATTTTTTTTCTCTTTTTTTTTGAGAACAACTAATCTGCCTCTAAGAGGTTTTCGTCCTAGCTATTTTCCCTGGGTGCCCCAAGAGAGGTTTTCACCCAGAGATCTTTTCATTTTCTCTTCATTTTTTTTCGACACAATTGGGCCGCCCCAAGAGGTTTTCAACCCAATAGTGGGACTTAGGTGCCTCATGGAGGTTTTCACCTGAGTCCTTATTTTTCTTTTTTTTCTCAGTGATTTGATGAGGTAGGAGCTGAAACTTGCTCCACCACCATCACTATTTTATTGATACCATCAATGAACTCTTGCTTTGACAATGGCCTCTTGTAAACTTTCAGTCTGTGCCCATTAACAAGTAAAGGAATGGCCTCTACATCTATGGTTCTGATCTGCATTGAACCATTATCATGACATATTTCTATAAGATAAGGCCCTAGCCATATTGTCCTTAACTTGACCTTAAATTCTTTATACTTGGAATCATATAACAAAGCCCAATCACCTTCTTGAAATTACTTATCATTTATGTTCTTATCATGACAGATCTTCCTCTGAAGTTGGGTTACCTTTATTTGTAGGAGGGTCTGCATTTTGAACTCAACTAAACCATTTAACTGAAGCAATCTCTCTTGTTGTGCACTGTTGAGATCTAGATCTAGTTGGGCTTCCATCCTTAATGTGTTATACTCAAACTCAATGGACAGTAGGGTCTTTTTCCCATAGACTAGCTCATAGGGTGTGAATCTAGTGGTGGTCTTTCAGGTGATATTATAGGCCCAGGTGGCCTCAACTAGTCTATCTGCCCAATATTTCCTACTGTTGTTAACCACTTTGGTAAAGATGCCCTTTCGTGCTCTGTTGGTCACCTCCACTTTCCCATTAGCTTGTGGGTGATAGGGATTGGAGGTTTTATGCTTGATCTTGTGCTGACTGAGCAAGTCTTCAATCATGTTGGAGGTAAACTGGCTGCCTTGAAGTGACCAGCTCTCTAGGGTACCCAAATTTGTAAAATACATTCTCCCTTAAGAACTCAGCCACCTTCTCCTATGTTTCTTACTTAATTGCCTTGGTTTCAGCACACTTAGTCAAATAGCCAGTGCACCCAATGATGTACTATTTTTTCTTGGAAGGAGGCTCAATAGGTCTAATGAAGTCCATGGCCCACTTGTCAAATGGCTCGAAATTCACTTGAGGCTACAGAGGCATTTCATCCCTTGGAGTAGGCTTTCCCATCCTTTGGCACTGATCACATTGGCTAGTATATCTTTTCACATCTTGATGAAGAGTGGGCCAATAATAGCCTGCTTGTAACACTTTGAATGCTATCCTCTTTGCTACAAAGTGACCTCCACAAGGCCCATCATGTTAGGTTAGAAGGATGTCAAAGACTTCCTCCTCCATGACACACCTTCTCAAGATTTGATCTGGGCCAAGTTTGAAGAGATTGCCCCCAATCCAAGAGAAGGGGTTTCTCTTCCTTATAATCTTGCTTTTCACTTTGGAGGAAAAGTTCGGTGGGAACTGTGCAAATACCAAATAGTTTACTATGTCAACAAACCATGGAGAGATAACTAAAATGGCGAACAAGTGCTCATCCAGTAACTGGTCATCAACCATTCCCTCCTCACCTGCAGGCATAGTTTATCTGGACAAAAAGACAACATTTTCCTTGCCAGGCTTATCAAAAATAGTTAGATCAAACTACTCTAATAAAAGTAACCATATAATAATATGAGCATTTACATCAGGTTTATTCATTAAATATTTTATTTCAGCATGGCTAGTATGGAAAAATGTTTGATAGCCTGTAATATAATACCTAAATTTTTTCAATGAATGCACAACATCCAAGAGCTCCTTTTCAGTCACTGTGTAGTTTAGTTTGGCCTTTTTCTTACTGATAAGGTAAATGGAATAAGGCAATTTTTCATCTATCTAGCCTAGGGTTGCTCCTATGTCTTTTTGTGAGGCATCAACATGAATGTGAAAAGGAAGGGCCCAATTTTGGCCTCGAAGCATCGGTGCAGTGGTTAACTTGTTCTTCAGGATGTCCAAGGCCTCTTAACAACTTTTTGACCATATAAACTCAGAGTCTTTGGCCAACAACCCAAATAAAGGAGAGGCCAACATGCTGAAGTCCATTATGAACCTTTGGTAGATTCTAGCTAACCCTAGGAAACTTATGACGTCTCTCTTCTTTTGAGGAGGTGGGACCCTTTGAATGATAGCTATTTCTTTTGGGTCTGCCTGTAGTCCTTGCTGAGATATTGAATGATCTAGCACGGTCCCTGCAGTCATTAAGAATTCACATTTTTCGGGACTGAGGGATAGGTTCATCTCAATGAATGTTTGCAGTACCTTACCTAAGTTGGACAAAGCCTCTTTTTAATCACCCCCATAAGGTGTGAAATCATCCATGTAGATTTCTACTGCATCATGGACCAACTCAACAAAGATACTCAAGACTGCTCTCTAGAAAGTGGTAGGAACATTGCATAGGAAAAAAGGAAGGACTCTATAGGCGAAAGTACCCAAATGACAAGTGAATGTGGTTTTATCATGGTCTTTCGGGCTAATTTGGATTTGATTGTACCCGCTGAATCCATCTAGGAAAGAGAAAAACTTTTTCCCTGCCAGGCCATCTATCACTTGGTTGATAGAAGGTAGACGGAAATGGTCCTTGTTCGTGGCTTTGTTCAATTCCCTATAATCAACACAAATCCTCCACTTACCATTTTTCTTGGGAACTAACACCAAAGGAGAGGCCCACTTACTGTCGGAGATAGGATAAATGAATCCTGCATCTAGCAATTTTTGCAGTTCTTCTTTGACTATATCTTTAAGAGATGGATTCATCCTCCTTTGGGGTTGTAAGACTGGCTTTCAACCTTCATTGATGTAAATGTGGTGATTACACATTGATGGGTGTACTTCCTTCATTTCTTTATAACTCCAAGTGAAGGCATCCATATGTTCCTTTAGCATGTTGCACAACTTCTCCTCTTGGAGAATAGAAAGAGATGGATTGATTTTCAAAGTTCTCTCAAGGCCGAATTCTATGGTTTTGACATGGAGAGGGTTGGAATCGGCCAAGTACAGATAAATTGGATGGTTTTTCTGGGTTTCCTTTACTACTTCTAGGGACAATGTACTGGGAGTAGGACTTTGGAGTAGGTATTCAATCAAATCATCTTCATCATGTTGTCCTCCTCCCATGGTTGCTTCTAAGGTATACAGTTGGGTAGTATAAACTTCATCTTCTTTGTCCTCTTCCATCCATAGAGGTAAATCATGTTCTAGATATGGCGGAGTAGGAGGGGGTATAGGACTAACTTCTTGGACATATTCCCATTCTTGTTGGTCATATTCCCAGCTCTGCAGCTAATGTAAGCATTGACAGTGGCCAACCAGGGCCTCCCAAGGATGAGAGGGTAACCAATAAGCTTAGCCTTAGGTTGGAGAACTAAGAAATCTGTAGGGTACTCCCAAGAGTCAATGGAGATCATCACATCCTCCACAATCCCCTCAGAGGTCACTGTGGAGTGGTCTGCAAGTTGCAGGACTGTTGTGGTCTTTCTCAATGAATCTTAGAGGTTGAGCTTGAGCATGGTGTCCTTGGTCATCACATTAATGATAGCCCCAAGATTGATCAAAGTGTGTGGGAAAATGGTGCCATTGATGTGCACATCTACTACAGGGCTTCCAGGGTCCAAATACTTTGGACATATTACCTACCTCGGCATTAAGTCGGATAATTGTCCAATGACATTAATTGTAGGGGCATCTCTTTTTCGCCTCCCTGGATGCTTGAAACACTTCTCCTTAATCAACTCCTTGTAAATAGGTACATCCTTGATGGCTTGGAGAAGTGGAATCTTGACACGTAGGTTTTTAAATTCTCCTAGAAGTTTAGTCTCTTCTGGGGTAGGCTGGAGTGGTTGAGTTAATCTCTTAAGAAAGGGTGGATTTACTTTAAGAATTCCTTCTTCTCTTTCTTCTTCAACCTCCATAGGTGGAGGTGGAGGTTGGTTATCCAGGAGAACTCTCCTAGATCTCAGGTTAATTTCCTAGATCTCAATATCATAAGATAGATATGATGTCTCTCCACTGTATACTTGTTGTGTCTGTTTGTTTTTCGGGTTCGGATTTGGTTGGGTAGGAACCTGGGGTTGTTCAGGTGGAGTAGAGGGTAAAAACTCTAGTTGGGCATGTGGTGAAGGCAATAAAGGAAGAACATTATTGTATTAGGGCCTCCACCCCTGGGGTGATGCATTCCACTGAGGTTGTGGTGGAGCATATGGTTGAAATGTCTGGCTGGCTGGCTAGGAATGATACTGAGGTGCAAAAGACCAAGGAGGAGGTCTAGACTGGGAAGGATGAGTCAGGGGTCCCCACGAAGGTATGGATGTGGTCTTTTTGGGATTGTAATATGCATGGGATGACCCTTGCATGCCCTCTTGGTAGGGCCTAGGCCCATGAGTTCTCCTTTGGTTTATGTAGCAGAGCTGCTTAGTGACCCCTTCAACTCCTTGATATGCAACTTTGAGTCCAGGCAAAGAAGGGAACTTGTCTGTGGAGTGGTTTTCTTCATAGACTGATCAAATTTCAATAAATTCAATGGACATTCATTCCAAGGGTGCCTCTTGGTGCATCTAAGATAGAAAATGGCCAAGGTTCTATCTACTTCCTCCTAATTTCTCCTAATGTGCATAGTGTCCATCTGTAAGGAAAGAGTTTGCAGCATCTCACTCTTGAAATCTTCCAACATGTTTCCAATTTCACCCTTGATGGATGAATTGGAAGAGGATGTACTGACCATAGTTTGACTTCCCCTACCCTTCTTCCTAGTTGTTCTAGAATGGTTTCTAAAGAAAGTGTTGATATCCTCATAGGGTAACTGGTATATATCTCCTCCTTCTATCAAGTGTAGGGTATCAGAAAGGTCATCCCTTACTCCTCTAAGTAGGACCAGCTTCAATGACTCAGATTCAAGTGTGCACCTAACCCTTTTGTAACTAAGCTGGAATCTTTCTTCATAATCCTATAGGGATTCATCATTACCTAAGGTCATCCTAAAAATTTCCTCTTTGGTATCTTTAGACCTATAGTAGTCTCGACACTTGTCATTGAAGGCTTGCTGCATCTGAGCCAAAGTTGTGATGTTATCCCTAGGTAAACCCATGAACCAGCACAAAGCTGCATCGTTGAGGGTAGATAAAAATAGTTTCAACTTCTGCCCATCATTTGTGTAGTCATAGGTTCGACATATAACAACAAACTCAAATAGGAAAGTGTCGGGATCTTTTATGGTCAGACCATGGAAATGAGGAAGGGGGGAGGTATTATATTTTTCATCTTAGTGTCCCCATTGGTTTCCCTTATGGGGAAGGCACCCTCAACTCTCTCTCTCTATTCCCTCTATCATTTCTGTTTTCAGCCATTGGATCGGTAGGAATGGGTTCTTCTTCTTCTTCTTCCCCTGTAGGTTCTTCAAATATGTTTGGTTTCTCACCTAAGGGTTCTTCCAGTTAAAAGCCAATGAAGAAGAGGGAAGGTTGGCTATTTGATGCATTGGGGGTATTTGGAAAAAACTTCCCTAAGTTATCCCTATTCCTACAAGGCATGAAAGGAAATGTTTTTGGTTTGGTGGTGTGTTTTTTTACAAATTTTGAAAGTGATTGCAAAATTGAAATTGCAAACTGAATGGAAACTACTGACTGAATGAAAATATTAACTACTTGATTGACATCTAGCTTGCAGAATGGAAAGGAAACCAAAGAATGCAGAATGAAAAGGAAGAAAACTAAATTACTTTTGTAGAAATGAAACTAATGGAAAAATATTAGAAACAATAAATAGAAGAAAGAAATCAATAATCACATATTACTCAGACACCTCCCCGGCAACGGTGCCAAAAAGTGATGAACACCAATATTGCAACAAGAATGCTGCAACTCTTGGGCTACCAGCTTTACTTTATCAACCCAGGGTTCGTACAAACTTGGAAATGGCAGTGTTGTATACACAACTAAAAGTGATGTTCTGCCTTTTGTCACTATTCAACTGGCAAGAGACCACTATGGTTTTCACGCCAAACTTCTATGGATTTAGAAGAAGCTTGGTTCCTTGGTGAAAGAAATAGAAATCTACTCTAAGAGAGAGTTGATCTACTGTAATAATGAAATAGATTGAAATTCAATGCTAAGGCACACCATTTCCTAATTAACTGCCAAGAGCTATGCTTTGCAATAATGCTAAATTAACATGAAAAAATTGCTACTTTCCTAATCATGGAAGTTGAAAACATCAAACATCATTGTTATGCATGTAAAGGACTGTAACACATTTGTTTTGTCATTTTATGCTTTTCATGAAAAATCAAGTGTGCAAGCTAATCTCTTCTGGTGATGTACAGGTGGCTTAGGGATGCTGGTGGATGGCTGGAAGGTTCAGGAGATGGTTGGGAGGTTTGGGAGACACTTGGGTGACCTTGAGAGGCTTCCTAGAGGTTTTCCCTCAATTCAGCCTCAAAACATGCCACTACAGGAAAACCTATAGGATGTACTAGAAACCTATAGGATTCCCTGTATTTATATAGGATACAATTGAGAGCAAAGCGATGGGTGTTGGAGGTGATGGAAGGCTTAGGGAAGGTGGCTTATGGGTGGAATGGAGTGAGAAAAGGCCTAGGATCACTTAAACCCAAAAACCAAGTTTAGGAGATGGTTGGATTAGCTCAACATGCTTGAGGGAATTTCTATGTAAAATGATGAAATTGTGGAAGGTCTTGATGTAAACAAGGAATGCCTATGGGTAGATGAAGTTGGAAGGTGGTTTATTTCTATGATATCTCTTTCTACTTCTGAAGCACCATCTCTGCATCAAACATGTGTGATTTCCAAAAATTCATGTAAACAAGAAGAATTCTCATGAGCTAGAAAAGCAGAATTTAATGAACTAACTGTCTACCTTATGCATGAGGAAATTGTTGAATAAAATGGAATCATGGATGAGATCTACTACAAGAATGAAGATAGAAGAGATGGGAATGAAATCCTACTTTGAAAAACTGATCAAATGTTGGTTCAAGTACAGTAAACTCTAAATATTATGAAATAAATTGAAATCCAGTGTCTTTTGGAGGCTGCATAAGTGTATTTTCCTCAAATCATGATCCCAGAAGGAAGAAGTGAGGCCAGGACACCTACTGACAACTTTTTGGTGCTTATTTTATCCCTTATAACCTGCTACTGAGGTAAGGCACAAATGGAAGCAAACTAATAAACAATTAATCAAATCTACACTACTTGCAACGAAATACTTCTAAAGATAGTTTAATCATGAATATATGAAAATAATCTAAGCATACAGATACAAGAAGAGGAGCCTTTGTTGCTAGGGTTAGGTCCTAACCCAAGAGCTTCAACTCTGAGTTAACTCAGTACTGAATCAAGAAAAAACTCATTCTTATTGCCAAAACAGAAAATTACATGAAAGTCTTCCACAAGTCTGGAGCTCGAAAATAACTAGAGCTTTTACAACAAAAATTTAAATCCTAACGGGGCACAAGGCCTCTCTGCTTATACAACTGAAGTCTCCAATGACTTCCTTAAATCTATAGAGGCCCAGCTCCCAAACTTGAGATGAACTAACTCTTTGTCTATCAATTTCTCGACTACCTTTTGATCTTCATGACTTGGCTACTTACACTCCGAATTGGTGTGATTAAAGGAGGAATATTCAAGTGGAGGAGGAATAAATGAGGAGGATTACCTCCTACAATCTCTCTCCCTTGTCCCATTTGAGTTTCAAGCCTTAGTCTTGCCAAAATTCCTTGATTTTCTCTTCCAAACCTACATTCATTGTATATTAGTCTACTAGGCATAATATCTCACTTTAACTCATCTCATTAAACAAAATATAATCAAAACCTGTAATAAGTTGTGAGAAGTGTTAGTTTGACTAAGATAGGAGGTGAATTAAAGCCCATATAATTACCCAATGATGAGGCTCATCAGAGATCTACGAGTCAACTAGCAGTGTCGCCTTCCCCACAACATCAAGCCCTTCTAGTATGAGGTATTGTGTGATGTTTCTCCTCTTGACGTTTTTGTTATATTATTAGGACAACCATACTTGTAGAATTTTCACACTGTATATGAGTCAAGACCTCACTTTTTTATTATTTCTTTGGTTAATAGGGTAGATAGGATACTAGAGGTAGCTCCGTGTACCTCCATCTCTTTGATCTCTTCTAAGAAATGCAGTAAGATCATCTCCCAAACTAGGAAATTTGTTTTCTTTCTAATTTACTCTCAAATTAAGGGGAATATCGCAGACACATCCATGGCCCCCGGAAAGGCTTCCTCCACACAGCAGAAGCGGGTGGATATGGTCGTGGACGAATACAAGGACATCCTCTCCTCACATATAGGGACTATTAGGTCAAACATTCATTCGATCTGACTTCAGGAGAACCTGTACCCAAGAGGCTGATATATCACCACTCCATTATGGAAAATTCCAAGTACAAGTAGTGACCTGATCAACATCGGGTGCCACACAAGTTTCAGGTGGGCGACAAAGTTTGGTTGCATTTGTAGAAAGAAATCCTTACCAGAGCCCATCAGAAGCTCAAACCACTCTGATATGTTACTTAAACCATTAAAAATGTTGTGGGAGACAATTATTTTTAGCTCATCAATCCCCCATTCCTTGGGCTGCACCTAGTGTTTAATGTGGACCGCCTTCAACCATACTTACCACCATTACTGGACACATCTAACATCGCAGAACAACTCACACCAACAGATTTAAACCCAAGCTGCATGAAATAAGCCACAATTGATCATATTATGGACACATAGGTCAATAACACTCGCTAGCAAAGATCAAACTATATTGGGTTGTCAAAGCTAGCCAACTCATGTACTAAGGTAAGTGGCTCAGTAGGGACCAAGTTCAGCAGAAGTTATCCCCATCTCATGGAGGAACTCAATGCAATGGGGACCATTACTTCCTAAAGGGGGATCATTGATCTAAGCAAACGTTGGTGGCCACCTTCCTATTCCACTTAGACCCCCAATATTGTCTCTTTCATTTTTTCATTTTCTTTAATTCTAGCACAATTTACTATTTTTGGCAGTTTTTCGGGTCCTCAACTTCCGGAGCCGTTTTAAGCCCCTAAACAATGTTTTTTGGGAAAAACAAGGCCAAAAATTAAAATAACCATTATTTTTCCACTCGAAAGTTGTATTCCTCAGACAGCTATTTCTAACAAGATAGTGTGCATGTCAAATGGAGATCATATGCCAAAATTATGAACCAAGAAGTTGATGTACCAATTTACCCAAACAGGGACCATAGTTTTGGTGCTTCATCTCCTAGGGTTAGGTTTTTGGATGTTTAGGGTTTTCCATTGTTTCTAAATAATAAATAGGCCTCTGAGACTCATTGTAATATAGTTAAGAGGCATGTAGCCACCAAATATGTTCTTAGAGATAAGCTATCATCGCTCGAGCTAGTTTATTTCCATTTCTGTTTGTAAGCATATTTTAATATTTGATATTGAAATGAAATATTATTTTTATTGCATCTTTGTATTTATGGTTATATTTGTAATTTATTTCATTCCCATTTAAGTTTGGATCAATGGTATCAGAGTGGTCTTCTCTTTCTTTGTTTTTCTTTGCATGTCCCCAACCAGGTCAGGATATAAAGAGTTAGGGCTCGAACTAGTCAAACCTTTGCAAGAAGAGAATTGCAAATTCTGATGGCCTCCCATGGCAGTGTTGACATTATGATACAGGTGTTTTCCTTTATGGAAACTCACTCACAGGTAAGTTCAAATTTGATAAAAGGCAACTCACAATGTAATAGGTCAATTCAAAGGTAACAGGGCATTGGTACAGAAGAACATCAAGTTGGAACAAATGTCTACAGACCGGAATCAAGAAGTTGAAGGAAAAGGATGTTTTCAGATAGTTTAAGATGTATACGTAGGTTCACCTAGTCAAAGCAGTGTATACAAGCAAGTTCACAGAACAAAAGGATCATATACGTATGCACGCACTTTCACAAGAGGAAAAACATGTATAGATTGAAAAATCAAGGAAATGCATGACTAAATAATACCAAGGGTCAATACCATAGTATCAGACCACAAGTTTGAGTGGAGTAATGACTATTTGATCCCATCCAAGAATACCACAGGCTCTAAGTGTTGTTTTGGTCTGAGGTATTGAGGAAGGCCAAAACCTATATAAGGAGGAGAAGATCAAAGGGCCAAGTGTGCAGGTGAAATGGTTTCTTAGGAATACTTATATCTGAAGTATATTTTATGTTGCAAGGGTTATGATTATGATATAATCTGAAATATTTTGTGCACCTTGGATACAATGTTGGATCAAGGTCATGAGACCTGAAATGACTTATCATTGTATGATCTGATATTAGTTGGGCTAGATTTGATTTCTTACGCATGTTTTATTCTTTAAATGTCATGATCTGGGTATGTCTAAAGTATAGAATAGCAGCGAAGTTGTCAGATAATATTTGCATATATATACGCTGGCTTGCCTTGGTAAAGGCACATATACACGCAAGTTCGACTCTTATAAGTAGTGTATGCAAAAGAAAAGCATGTTGTTTAGAAATGACTGATCTATCTGATCAGTGATGTTGTCTTAATATTGTATGTCAATGAAGTCTTCTTAGATATGAAAGTAAAGTTGAATACCTAAGGAGTTTATGTCTAATTGATTGATTGATTAAGTGAGAAGGGTTATCTTTTTTGTTGACTATTTAGATCTCTGCAATTGACAGTGGATGTTTAGAGTATTACTGGTTGATATAGATTTGAGTTAGAAATTTTTATGATTCAATAGTTTTGGAGGTATACATAGGTTATTTTACAGGAAGTAGCGAATACACGCAGGTTGGGTTCATTAAAGTAGTGTATACATTTTGATGTATGATTCTTGAGGTTGTAGCTGGTTCTGAATGATGATGTAGGTTTCTGGGTTCAACACAGTGTTCTGGTGACAGTGATCTGACTATTCAGATCAACTGATTGTTGATTGATGTAGTTTGAGTTTCTAAGTTTTTGATGGGTCCTGTGTGAAAATTTGATGAAATGAGGCCCTCATATTGTCTTGTTGTGTAACAAGAGCATCCAGTCTGAAAATTAATGAAACGTGGTCCCTGGAGGAAGAGAGAAGGTTGTAGCTTTCTATAGGTTAGCGCCTATGTACTAGTAAACTTATCGGCTAGTACAAGAAGTAAGGGGTTGTATCTCCCTTCCAGTAGAAGCTGGAAAATGAGAGAAGGTTGTAGCCTTTTGCAGGTGGGTTCCTGCGTACTGGTATGAGTCTACACTAGTACAATATTGTAAACATATTTTCTTTATATTAAAAGAAGATAGAGACGATAGCAGCAGGTGGTTTTTCTCCCGCATTAATTTCCACCTTAAATCTTGGTGTTCATATGTGTTTCTTATGTGTGGTGGTTTATTATGTTATCACTGCACATAGTTATTATATATTAAGATATTATTGCACTGATTAAAGATTAATATATAATAAATTGACTAAATCATAAGTTCTCTAGGTATACGCTGGTTTCTTTAATCATAGTAGCATACACACGCAAGTTCACTTCATTGAGGTTGCATATATAAATCTGATTGGGAATTGAAAATTATTGAAGTGTAAATACTGATTCACCCCCCCCCCCCCCCCTCTCAATACTATTTCCAACAATTGGTATCAGAGCAGGTCCTTCAAAAGAAGCTTGATCACTTGAAGAGAGATCTTTCAACATGAACAATCACGAAGGAATGGGATCTATCAAGCCACCAATCTTCAATGGGAACAACTTGGTATATTGTAAAATAAGAACCAGAGCCTATCTTCAATCACTTGGACCCGATGTTTGCGAAATTGTGGAAGGAAGATATCAATTTTGAGCAACAATACCTACAGATACAGTAGGTAAGAAGTTATATGAAACCAATGCCATAGTAGTCAATAATTTATTGGGAAGTTTGTCAGAATTAGAATTTATCAAAGCCATGCAGTTCAAGGCAGCCAAAGAGATATGCAACAAAACCATTCAGAGCTATGAAGGAGACTCCCAGGTAAAACGTGCCAAGCTTCAAACTCTCGGAATTTAGTATGAAACTCTTAAGATGCATAGTGATGAAAGTATTGCTAGTTACTTTTTACGTGTAGATGAGATTTTTAATTATATGAAGAATCTGGGTGAAGAGATAAAGGAGGCCACTTTAGTAGAGAAATTTTTGAGATCTTTATCTTCTAAATTTGAGTCAAAAGTATCTTCCACATAAGAAAAGTAAGATCTTCAATCTATTACTATGGTTCAACTTCATGGAATTCTAACTGCCTTTGAAATGAGGAAAGGAGATCCATCAAATATGAGAGAATCCACATTCAAAGATTCAGCAAAGGTAAAATAAAAGGAAGAACACAATGAATCAGGATGTGTTTCAAAAGAAGAAGATGTGGTAAACTTTGTCAAGAAGCTTCAATGGGGTTCCAGAAGATTCAGAGGTAAGATACCATTCAAATGCTTTACTTGTCGTAAAGTCGGCCATTATGCTTCCAAATGTCCTCAAAAATATAGATATGAAAAAGGAAAGGAATATGCAAAAGGAAATGGCAAACAGGTTATCAATAGAATAATTTTCTATACCCTTGAAGATAGTGATGTATTATCTAATAGTGAGGAAGATGAAATTGAACAAGATTATAAACTACTCATGGCTTATGACAATGATTATTTTTTGGATGCCTTAGAAGAGGAAGACTTTTTTGAAGAAATCACAAAACCCACTAAAAGAAAAGCATTTGTTTGGAAGAAAAGCATATGATCGTAGACATGTTGACACAACAACTCACTGAGAGAGAAAAGCACAATGAAAAACTAGAATGTGAAGTTATGGGTTTAAGAAAAGAAATTGAGAAGACAAAATATCTTAATCCTAGATTTGCTAAGGGATCAGAAACTTTAAATGAAATCATCAAAGTTCAGTGTTCCCCTCTTGTAAAGATAGGTCTTGGATATACTGAAGAATCATCCCAATCACAAAATCCGTCAGCCTCCAATAGAAGCTATCTTGATGCAACAATGACCAATGAATAATATGTCAATCATCAGCGAAATCCTAAAAGTACTCATCAGGTAAATCATGCTCAATTTACTCCAAGGATGAACATCAATAGAAGCATCGACCAACAGGTAAACAATGCTAAAAGATTTTATGATCATAGAAATTTCTTTAATGGACAATGTCTTTCATGCCATAACTTTGGATGATAAGGTTGCTCAATGTGTTTCTTACAAAACTATCATGATTAGAGAAACACAAAATCAAAGGAGCGTAACAGGAATCAAGAAAATTTCCTATAGTAACTTTTCTCCTATTGAAGAGGAAACTAAATGTTCATTTTGTAATAACTTTGTTCATGAAGAATCTGAATGTAGGAGAAAATTTCGGCCAACACTTCAAAAAGAGAAAACATCATCAAATTCCAAGGTATGGAGAGAGAAGGAATTTCAATCAAAAAGAAACTTCATTCATATAATGCCTTAGAAAAGGAAAAGAATGTCTCTTTTGGAAATGACACACCAGTCGTCATTAAAGTAAAGGTTTTGTTTATTTGAAAGAAAAGGTTAAAGTTGGAAATGTCATGTATGTTGATGGTATAAAACATAACTTGTTGAGTGTCATTCAAATGTGTGATCAAAGAAATGAAGTTTTGTTTCGATCAAATAGATGTGTGGTTTGTGAGCTTGATATAGGAAAGACTGTAATCAAAGGTACAAGAACTCCAAACAATTTATACATACTCAAAGGAGGAAAAAATAAATTCTATCTAAGAAAAATAGATGAAAACTAGTTATAGCATAACAGATTGGGACATCTAAGCTTTTCTCAAATAAGAAAAGCATGCAAGCTCAAGGCGGTCTGTGATCTTCTAGATATCATCATCCCAAAAAACACCATATGCAAACCATGTCAAGTCGATAAGCAAACCAAAGTTCATTTCAGTGAAAAAGAAGGATCAGCAAGTAAGCCTCTTGAACTCATCCATACTGGTTTATGTGGACCAACAAGGAAAAAGTCACCTTGTGGAGAAGAATACTTTATTTTATTCAATGATGATTATTCTAGAATGTGTTTGATAGGTCTATTAAAGCATAAAGATGAAACATTTGAAATTTTTAAAGCCTTCAAAGCTTTAGTTTAAAATTAATTAGATCGAAAAATCAAATGGCTTAGATCCGATTGAGGGGGAGAATTCATATTAGATGAATTCTTTGATTTTTCTGAACAAAATGGAATCAAAAGGTAGTTCTTTGTTTCCATAACTCCTCAAAAAAATGGATTAGTAGAAAGAATGAACAGAACAATTCAACAAATGGCTCGAGCTATGCTTGATGAATTTGGAACTCCTACCACCTTCTAGGGTGAAGCTGCATTTACTGCCGTGACTATTCTCAACAAACCTAATGTTAGAGTAAATAGTGATCAAAGTCCATATGAACTTTGGTATGGAAAGCCTCCTATTGTAAAACACTTTAGAGTTTTTGGAAGCAAATGTTTCATTAAAAATACTGATGACAAACTTGGTAAGTTTGAACCCAAAGTAGACGAGGGAATTCTTCTTGGTTATTCATCTAGAAGCAAAGGATACAAATGTTATAATAAAAGACTTCAGAAAATTGTTGAATGCATTGATGTAGTAATTGATGAATCATGCAGAAATTCAGAACAGATGAAATCAACAAAGGAATATGACAATGAGGAAGATGGTGAATGCTTTCCCCTATCAAATCAAAATGATATAGAGGAAGAAACCAATGAAGTATAAGAAGAAGATACAATAGACAGGGAAAAGACTCCATCTAGGTATGTTCAAAAGAATCATCTAGAATCTCAAATTATAGGAGAAAAAGGGTCTCGAGTACAGACAAGAAGAACTCTTAAAGGAACCTCAAGTTATGTAGCATTACTATCCTCCACAAAACCATAGAATGTAAATGAAGCTAGCAAAAATGAATGTTGGGTTAAGGTCGTGGATGAGGAAATTGACCAAATTGAAAAGAATAATACTTGGGAATTAGTTCCTAGACCTCATGATAAAAATGTTATAGGAACAAAATAGATATTTAAGAATAAGTTGAATGAAAATGGAGAGGTTACTAGAAACAAAGCAAGACTTGTTTGTAAAGGGTATTCTCAAAAAGAAGGTATAGACTTTGAAGAAACTTTTTCACCTGTTCTCAAACTTGAAGCCATAAGAATGTTTCTTTCTCTTTCAAGTTTTTGAAAATTCAAAGTATATCAAATGGATGTAAAATTAGCTTTTCTTAATGGGGATTTAGAATAAGAAGTTTATATTGAGCAACCATAAGGATTAATTCTAGGAAATGATGCAAAACTTGTATGCAAGCTCAAAAAGGCTCTATATGGTCTAAAACAATCTCCAAGGGCTTGGTATTATCATCTTGACAAATATCTACAACAAGTTTTCACAAAAGGTTCTGCAGACAACAACTTATACAAAAAGACAGAAAATGACAAACTACTAAGCATTGTTGTTTATGTTGGTGATATCATCTTTGGTAGCAATGAAGAATCTATGACTCAAAACTTTTCTTCAGTTATGCAACAAGAATTTGAAATGTCCTTACTTGGTGAACTTAATTATTTTATTGGTCTACAAGCAATTAAAAGATGGTATTTTTCTTTCACAAACTAAATATCTCATGCATATTCTGAAGAAGTATGGAATGGAAGATTCTAAACCAGTATGTACTCCAATGGTAGTAGGATGCAATCTTAGTTCTAATGATGAATCACCTACATTGAATCAACCAGCATACAGATCTATGATTGGAAGTTTGGTCTATCTAACCAATACCAGACCTGATATCATGTATGCAGTAGGAATTGTTGGAAGATGCCAAGAAAATCCAAAGGAATCACATCTTTGGGCAGTAAAAAGAATATTCAAATATCTTCAAGGAACTCAAGACTTTGGTCTATGAAATCCTAAACATACAAATCTTAGTCTTTATGCATATACAGATGCAGATTGGGCAGGAAACGTTGATGATCGAAAAAGCACTAGTGGAGGTGCATTCCATATGGGATAACGGTTAGTGTTTTGTTTCAATAAGAAATAAAGTTTGATTACCTTATCTATAGCTGAAGCAGAATATGGGGGTTGTTGCATCTTGCTACACACAACTACTCTAGATGATGCAAACATTGCAAGACATTCAAATCACATGTTCTCCACCCATCTCCATTCTATGTGATAATACAAGTGCCATCAGTATTTCAAAAAATCTAGTCAGGCACTCCAAGACCAAGCACATACCCATTAAGTACCATTTTCTATGAGAACAAGTGCTTGAAAACAAGGTTAAATTGGAGTATGTTCCCTCTGAAGAAAGAGTTGCTGATATATTCACCAAACCGCTTCCTAGAAAAACTTTTAAATATCTTAGACAAATGCTGGGAGTAGTTTCTACCTCATCCTACTATTAAATCCTATTTTCAGAGGAAGGTTCCTCTACACGGGTTTCATGAAGCATAGTCGGTATATACACGCGTTTCTATGGCTACAAGAGCGTATATGCTTTTTTTATAGAAAAATAGTGGGTCTAATATGGGTGCTTAGTTTGATATTGATGATTACAGTGTGTTGATATGCTTTGTTCATTGATTTTTATCTAATTGATGAAGATGCCTTGATGAATGATTTGTTGACAATGCACAGGTAGCATAGGTTCAGGTGGAGCATTAACCTAATCAAATATTCTGCATTGTTGGCATTATGGTTGTTGATTAGAGCTATGGTTTTAGATATTCATATCAATTGGTGCATAGGTCATGTAGAGATCTAGGGTGTAATATGTATCCTTTTGTCATAGTCTATTTTTGAATGAGTCCTATTGGACATATGATGTAATTTGTATCCCCACTTGGTTGGGTGGATGATTTAAATTTGGTGTATCCCCACTTGGTTGGGTGATTGATGTATGTATGAGTCATTGGTCTTAGGGAGGTCATAGTCTCTTAGTTGATTTATAGATTCATGTTATTCTTTTGAAGCATATCTCTGCAGACTCTGCATGTACTCAAGGGGAGAATAGGCAGCATATTTTATCTCAAAGGGGGAGAATATTTTGGTCCCCCTTTGCCCTTTATGTCAAAGGGGGAGAGTATTTTGGTGTTGCTTGATATCTCTAATAGTTTTTACAGCTTGTAGTAATCAACACCAATACGGCTGCCATCAAGTTCAAAGGGGGAGATTGTTGAAATTATGATATAGGTGTTGTCCTTGATGGAAACTCACTCACAGGCCAGTTCAAATTTGATAAAAGGAAACTCATAGTGTAACATGTCAATTCAGAGGTAACAGGGCATTGGTACATAAGAATAGGAAGTTGGAACAAAGGTCTACTGATCAAAATCAAGAAGTTCAAGGAAAAGGATGTTTTCAGATAGTTTAAGATGTATACACAGGTTCACCTTGTCAAAGAAGTGTATACACATAGGTTCACAGAACAAAAGGAGTGTATACGTATGCACGCACTTTCACAAGAGGAAAATCCCATATAGGTTGGAAAATCAAGGAAATACAAGACTAAAGAATACCAAGGGTCAATACCATGGTATTAGCCCACAAGTTTGAGCAGAGTAACGACTATTTGATACCATCCAAGAATACCACAGGCTCTAAGTGTTGCTTTTGTCTGAGGTATTGAGGAAGGCCAAAACCTATATAAGGAGGAGAAGATCAAAGGGCCAAGTGTGAAAGTGAAAGGGTTTCTTAGGAATACTTCTATCTGAAGCATATTTTAAGTTGCAGGGGTTATGATTATGATATAATATGAAATATATTGTGCACCTTAGATACAATGTTGGATTAGGATCACAAGACTTGAAATGAATTATCATTGTATGATCTGATATTAGTTGGAATAGATCTGATTGATTATGCATGTTTTATTCTTTAAATGTCATGATCTGGGTATGTCTGAAGTTTGGAATAGCAGCAAAGTTGTAAGATAATATTTGCATATCTATATGTTGGTTCGCCTTGGTAAAGGCTCGTATACACATAGGTTTGACTCTTACAAGTAGCATATGTAAAAGAAAATCCTATTGTTTAGAAATGACTGACCTATCTTATCAATGTTGCTATTTTACTAGATGTCTGTCAATAAAGTCTTCTTAGATCTGAAAGTAAAACTGAATGCATAAGGAGTTTGTGTCTGATTGATTGATTGATTAAGTGAGAAGGGTTATTTTTGTTGTTGACTATCTAGATCTCTGCAATTGACAGTAGATGTTTAGAATATTATTGGTTGGTACAGACTTTATTCACAAATTTTATAATTCAGTAGTTTTGGAGGTATAGGTAGGTTTTGTTACAGGAAATAGCATATACACGCAGATTGGGTTCATTAAAGTAGTGTATACATTCTAATGTATGATTCTTGAGGTTGTAGCTGGTTCTGAATGATGATGAAGGTTTCTGGGTTCAGCACAGTGTTCTGGTGATAGTGATTTGACTGTTCAAATTAACTGGTTGTTGTTTGATTCAGTTTAAGTTTCTAAGTTTCTGATGGGTCTACTGTGAAAATTTGATGAAACGAGGCCTTTATATTGTATTTTTGTGTACCAGGAGCATCAAGTCTGAAAATTAATGAAACATGGTCCCTAGAGGAAGAGATAAGGTCATAGCCTTTTGTACATTGGTGCCTACGTCCTAGTAAACATATCAACTAGTACAAGAGCTATGGGGTTGTGTCTCCCTTCCAGTAGAAGTTGGAAAATGAGAGAAGGTTGTAGCCTTCTGCAGGAGGGTGCCTGCGTACTGGTATGAGTCTGCACCAGTACAATATTGTAAACATATTTTCTTTATATTAAAAGAAGACAAAGATGACAATAGCAGGTGGTTATTCTCCACATTGGGTTTCCACCTTAAATCTTGGTGTTCATGTGTGTTTCTTATGTGTGATTTTTTATTATGTTATTACTGCACATAGTTACTATATCTTAAGATAATGATGCACTGATTAAAGATAAGTACATGATAAATTGACTAAATCCTAAGTTCTCTGGGTATACACTGGCTTCTTTAATCACAATAGTGTACACACACAAGTTCACTTCACTGAAGTAGCGTATATAAATATGAATGGGAATTAAAAATTACTGAAGTGTAAATATTGATTCACCCCCCCCACCCCAGTAGTATTTCCAACAGGTGGAAAAGAAGAAAAATGAGGGGGCAAGAGATCCTTTCAAAATATTGCTCGAAGAATCCCTTGAGCGACAGAGGAACCTGATGATGGACAAATTTCCCAAATCCTTCAGCGTCTACCCAAGGGCAATGCATTGGCTTCTAGTAGCTACTCTGGAAGCACCCCACCCTTTAAGTTACAATTTAACTTTGACATCCCCATATTTGAGGGTCGGATAGATGTCAACGCCATAGATAAATGGTTAAATCTACTAGAAGGATATTTTTTTCTTCATGATTTTTCCAGCTAGGAAAATATTACTTTTCCACTTCTCAAAGTCACCCTCCTCATCTAAGACTAGTGGGAAACATACTGTGAAAATAAGGACAGAAGTACACCCTCACTATTTCCAGTTACACCCACTTGGAATTCGTTCCAGGACGCCATTAAGGAGCTATACAACCATGTCATGAGCTATGAGGATAAATACATTAAGTGGACCATGTCGTGCTAGGGAAGGGAACAAGACATGCTGGAGTTTACCAATGTTTTTCATACCCTTCACACGAATTTGTCTATCAAGGATTTTGAGAAACATTTGGTACTCTAGTATCATAGCTACCTACAGAGGTACATCCAAGATGAGATGGATTTCATTGGCATCTCCTCGCTTGGCACAACATATCGATATGCTGGTAAGATCAAGCAAAAGTTTAAACAAAAGAAGCGATACTTTGTATCTTTGAATCTGAAGCAAGGGAAAGGTACCCCTAAACTGGAGAACAAAGGAAAAATCCAAGGTAGGGTGACCCACAACAACCCGTCGAATCCTGCAAGAAAATAACAACACCACGAAGTCAAAGAAGGACACAGGAAAGTGGTATGAGTTCCATAAGAGCCCCTCTCATAACACAAGTCAATGTCAGGCTAAGCAGTCGTTGGTGGACAAGTTGAAGGCTTCAGAACCGTATGCATGTTCCAAATTTAAGTCAGAACAAAACAAGAGGAATGACAAAGGGAAGCAGATTATTGATGCGGATCCCAGTGCCACTATTTCCACCACCAATATCCTGAAGAATAAGCCTGAAAATCACGAGGCATGGGAGCGTCTCTTCCACTCACATATGTGGGTGGAGGGTTCACCGCTGTAATTCATTTTTGACAATGGGAGCCAAAAGAACCCTATTTTAGCAAAGGTCATGAAGCGGCTGGGCCTACTGACTACAACACATCCGCAATCGTACAGCATTGGGTGGCTTCACCAAGGACAAGATCTCCAAGTCAGCCAGCAATGTCGCCTTCCCTATAACATCAAGACCTTCACGAATGAGTTATTATGTGATGTTTCTCCTCTTGACATTTGTGATGTGTTATTAGGAAAACCATACTCGTGGAAGCAACATGTTGTATATGATTCGAGACCTTGCTCTATTATTATTTCTTTGGGTAATACGTTATACATGATACCAGAGGTAGCTCTTCCTACCGCCATCTCTTTGATATCTTCTAAGCAATACGGTAAGATTATATCCCAGACTAGGAAATTCTTTTTCTTTCTAATTATCTCTCAAATTAAGCGAAAGATCGTAGAAACATCCATGGCCCCTAGGAAGGGTTACTCCACTCAGAAGAAGCAAGTGGATACAATCATGGAAGAATATAGGGACATCTTCTACTCACCCATAAGGGTACTCTTGAACTGTTAGGTCAATAATTTGTTTGATCTGACTCCTGGATAACCTTTACCCAACGGGCCAATATATTGTTGCTCCATTATGGAAAATTCAGAGTAAAAGCAATGACCTGATCCACATCAAGTTGCCACACAAGTTTCAGGTGGGCGACAAAGTTTGGTTGCATTTGTAGGAAAAACACCTTACTGGAGCCCACAAGAAGCTCAAATTACCCTGATATTGTCCTTACATCATTACCAAGGTTGTGGGAGAAAATTATTTTGAGATCAACATTCCCCCATTCCTTGTCCTGCACCCAAGGCTCAATGTGGACACCCTTCGACCATACTTCCTACCTTTACTGGACACATTTTACATTGCAGAACAACCCACAATTGATTGGATAATTTAAAAATAGGTAAATAAAACCTTCCATTAGAAGATATAACTATATCTGGTTGTCAAAGTTGGCCAACTTTTGCACCAAGGAAAATGGCTCACTAGGTGTTACACTAAAAAATGTCACCATGACCACTTACAGTTAGTATGGCTCAAATCAACAGTCATGCTACCCTCTTAGGCAAGTCTTATGCCTGTGCTATCCATCTCAAACTCAAAGAAGAGAGAAAGTCTTGTCAAAATATGTTTATCTCTGGGGTCGCAGGTTCTCTCTAGCCTTACCTGTGGGGACGCTCACAATGTTCACAAAAGGTGCGTCCTTGGACGCTCTGTATGTTAAGGGACAGGTGCGTCCTTCTGTAAAAGGCAAAATGCGCGAGTTTCATCTTAAAAAAGTTACTTGTGGTTACTTCTAGAACTTTCTAGAGGTCGGTTTGATGATTTGGATGCGCCTCCAGTTGGTTCATGTATCTCTATTAAGGGGGAACTTATCCCATCAATAAGGGAGCTATCCCACCCAAAGAGGGGGATTATCCCATTGATGGTGGACCTGAATAACCTCTTTACAGCACTATAAATAAAGACATTGAGCCAGAGGGAGGAGAGGTTGGAGCTATACATTTTCTTTGGGTAAATGCTGCAGGATTTAGGTCTTCCATTAGAGCCTTTGTAAGGAGAGATTGTCTTTACTTGATTCTACTTGGAAGAGGGTGAGCTTTGTCAAAGTAGAGGAAAACCCTTGATGGACCCTGGGAGGAACTTGCACAACACCAAGGCCAGGTTGTAAGAGTTTCTTTGTTTCGTTATTAATACAAACTGGTTTATTTTTCTCAATAGCTTGTGTTAATGAGTTATTTCATGTGTTCCTTGGTCTGCATGTTGAATATATGTTTTATTATATGAAATGCAAGTGCTTGGTAATTGTTTGATTGTTTGTGGTTGCAGGAATTGACTTGAAGGAGGAGCTCATCCGGATCGTCAAGAACGGACCTCAACAACAGCGTTTTGGAATAAGGTAAGCCTAAACACTTGTAGTTTTCATGTTGTAAAAGGTGTATTTAGAGAAAGATCACTCCATTTTGTCTTGTTTGTCATTAGAACGTCTTAGACTTCTAGGAAGGTCAGTCGTGTCCGCACCCTTGACTAATTCCGTGTGACAAATTGGCGACTCCGCTGGGGATTCCATTAATGAAAAAGATTTTTCCTTTGAATGAACTTTGCTCTGAGAAAATCATTTTTATGTTCTGGTTTTTGACTGTGAGAATTAGTATTTGGGTGGCTTAGCTTTAGATTTAGTTAGATTTGGTTTTGCTTAACTTTTCAAGAAGGACGCACCCTCTGAGTACTGCACAGTGCGTCTTTGGACGCGCTGTTGCCGTTTGCACAGAGCGGGCCCGCGCCTGTTCTAACGGGTTGCCTGCGTCTTCCTGTAAAAATTTAGGAAAACTCCATTTTTGCTTTAATTGCTTTTAGATTTTGTTTTTTCTTAGTGTTTTCTGCCCAGATCCTTTAGTACCCTGTCAAAGATCTTCACCTAAGCTTGTTCCTGCTCTTAGCTTTCATCAATTGGGTGTTTTGAGTCTCTTTCTTGAGAATTTCTTGATTTGATTTCCTTTGGTCATTACTTGGAGGTTTCTCTCAGTTCTTTCACAATTTTGCATCTTTTTGCTTCTGTTTTTGCAAAAAAATTTCCCCCTCATTCGCCGGGGGGGGGCTAAATTGTGTATGAGTGTTAATCGCCTTTGAGTGTTTTTATGTTTTGATCTTTGGAACTCTCACCCAATTTTCTCGACTTGCACTTGATTGGTTCTTAGATCACATTAGAATCGTCTTGTGTCTGAGAATTCTCTTGCATAGATCACATTTGCATAATTAGAATTCTCATTTTCGGAATATGAATGAAAAATGTGCATAGATTACATTTGCATACTTTTCGAGTGAATTGTGCATAGATTACAATTGCATAGTTTACATTCTGGAAAATCAATCGTAGATTTAGATCAGTTTTCTTTGATTTGAATTTACACAAAAATAAAAATAAAAAATGGTTTGGAATTGATTTGCATTAGTTTTTCTTGATAAAATTAGTGCATTAGAGAATTTGTTATATTTTCTCTTAATGATCAATTTTTTGCATTGTTGGAAGTGAATGGAAACTCTCTCCTTACTTTAGTTAGGATTCATCGAATTGAAAAGATTACATTATCATATTCGATTGCATTCAGTTGAGTCGGGTCATAACACCATTGGTTTCATCTCCATTTACCCATTTGAGTAATAACAACCTTAATAACACAGCGCTTAATTAAAATTCATCTAGTAATTTTTATTTTTCTAGGGCTCTGAAACACCAACATAGCTTAGGCTAGGGTCTTGGAGTAGGTGAGTACTTAACTCTCCAAGACTACAAAACCAAACAGATAGTTTATCTTGAGTAGATCAAATCCAATTATTTCAGTTACACTCTGGGAAAGCTCCTCTTAAAGGAGAAGCACGAGCTCGTGTCCGAACCAGTGAGGGGATCATTCCTCCCTCGTTGGGAACGACGCCAGACAGTACGTATTACAAACGGTAAACCTCGGATTAACCATTGTCGAGGAGCCAGGGGTCACTTATCGGTAAACCTTGGATTATTGTCAAGGAGCCGGTAAGGGGATTGAGCTTGTTACTCTGCCCTTGCGTGCTGTCGGAGTTTAGACTGTTCCCCCAGGTGTAATTGTTGTGATTGGTAACCTTAGTGACCATAATCTCTAGGATTCTACCCAAGGTGACGGTGGAGGGAAGGTCCCACTGTACCTGGAGCAGACGTCGGTTATACTCACTTGGATTTTCCGGGGGGTTCACTTCACTTCGAGACGGTTAAAGTGGAGGAACTTGGTCCGGTCTATTCATTAAGCAGGTTGCCGGGGTAACTGTTCCACCCACTATTTCTGTACTGGATTCTGCGAGGTTGGGCTTCATCACCAACTAGTGTTTTCGGTCCGGAGAGCTTACTGTTTGTGTGTGGTTTGACTCCTAGATTTGATAACGCGTGTTAATTTGTTTGTTTTTACTTTTAGAGACCATAGGTGTGAATTGTGAATTTTAATTGTTAGGTGTGCATTGTGAATTGTTAATTTTAGTTTTAAGATTGTTAATAAAATTCACTGAAGTTGAATATAATGGCAAATGTTCCGGAATTTATCAACCTAGGAACCCCTCCGAATGAGAATCCTAGTACTTTTCCTTACTTTGGAAATGTTGGTCCTCCTTATATGGCTACTTTGTCATTACCTGGATTTACAATAGGATTACCAATATGGTTATTTTCAACTTCATTGGCCCAAAGTACTCCAATTGTTCCATCTCAACCGGATGCTTCACCTAAACAGAGTTCACCATCTCAACATCACCAACCTTCTGTTGACCCTTTACCTTCTTCGCCTAATTTTTCCTCCTCCATTTCTTCCTCTTCGCCTGGTAAAAGCCTTGATGCTAGTAACCAGGAGGCTAAGAAGAAGAAGAAAGGGAAGAAGAAGAAGAAGAAGAAGAAGCAAGATAAGAAAGAAGTCAACCAACCAACCATGGCTGTAAGTGTTAGTTGTGTTGAGGAAAATTCCGACATGCATCGTAAACCCAAATACCCTTGCAGGCTTTGTAAGGGTGACCACTTCCTTGTCAATTGTCCTAGTATTCCAAAGGTCTTGGAAGTATGGTCAGAAAAATCTCATCAACTTTCCATTGATCCATCAACCAGTGATAGTCAGGTTCTTGGGAAAAAGGGTAAAGTTAGGTTTCCTTGTAAGTTATGCAAAGGGAGTCATCAAACTCACATTTGCCCTCACATGGATGAAGCCTCAACATTGTTGGAAAAACTTACTGTTCCACAGCAAGAATTTCCAACTGGTTACCGTAAACTTTCTCCCAACCTACCGTCAACTGACGGAGTGATTGATTTAAATTCAAGTCTAGTCGATCACACTCTCCCATTGGAGAGTGAAACTCATGTCACTCAGGTTGATGATCCGTTAGTTGATCAAGTGGTCGATTCAATTTCACATTCGATCGATCACACTCTCCCTTTCGAGAGTAAATTTCATACCGCTGATGTTCTTCTTGTTACATCAGATTCTTCTATGCCGGGGGGCATTTCACCTGTTTCTACAGAACCCCCTCCAAGTACTGAGGTATTTTCCTTTGATTGGAATAGACTGACAGAACCTCGTCTTCCTTCCTCCATCCCTTTCCAAATCATTGTCAAGGCTGGTGGTAGGGACATACATCGTACTCAGGTAGATGAAGGTGCTTCTGTTAGTATTTTATCCTCAGCTGTTTGGAAAGCTTTGGGTTCCCCTCAGCTTGCGCCTATTACGCAGAATCTGAAAGCTTTTAACAGAACAATTAGTGAACCTTTAGGGATCCTTCCTAAGTTTTCTATTACCTTGGAAGGTAAAACTGTCTGTATTGATCTTATGGTAGTTCGAGGTCCCTTGGATTTCAATTTACTCCTTGGGCGAGACTATGTTTATGCAATGAAAGCTGTCGTATCGACACTCTTTCGTGTGATGTCTTTCCCTCACAATGGCAGCATTGTGACTGTAGACCAGCTTTCGTTCCCTAGTCTTGTCTCAACTACCAATAATATGACACCCCTAAATGTTCCTGATTCTAAAGTGGTATCTACCCTGCCACGGGTTAATTATGTGGCAACTGGTCCCATGTTTTCAGTTACCGATGTAAGTGAGCCTCTCACTGTTTGCTCATCTTCCTTTGATTTAGCTCCAGTAATTGACATGGAAAACTCTATGGGATTACTTGAACACGATGTTCTTATCCCTTTTGAGTCCCTTGACATGTGTTCCTTCCCAAGAAGTATTCTTCCTTCGGATGAAGACCTCTTGGAAGCCATGATCAAGGTGTGTCCATTGACATGTCTTTCCTCCAGTTGGAAGCCATGATCAATGTGGCGAGGACAGTTCCTTTTCCTGTGCCAACCTCGTTAAAAAATGAAACAGGTGTCAACGAGGATAGTTTTTTCCTCTCTCAACCTCGTTAAAAAATGAAATTGGATGTAGTGAGGAAAGTTCCTTTTACTGTGTCAACCTCGTTAAAAAATGAATCAGTTAGTTCGAGGATAGTTCCTTGTCTTGTGTCAACCTCGTTAAAAAATGAATCAGTGTGTCCGAGGAAAGTTCCTTTTACTGAGTCAACCTCATTAAAAAATGAATCAGTGTGTCCGAGGAAGGTTCCTTTTACTGTGTCAACCTCGTTAAAAAATGAATCAGTGGATTCCGAGGAAAGTTCCTTTTACTGTGTCAACCTCGTTAAAAAATGAATCAGTGAGTACGAGGATAGTTTTTTCCTGTATCAACCTCGTTAAAAAATGAAATAGGCTAGCATGAGGACAATTCTTTTACTGAGTTAACCTCATTAAAAAATGAATCAGCTAGATTTTAGGATATGTAGGTAGATTGTAGAAAGTAGGATTTTGAGGACAGTTCCTATTACTGAGTCAAACTCGTTAAAAAATGAATCAGGGTTATGAGGATAGTTCCTGTTACTGAGTCAACCTCGTTAAAAAATGAATCAGGTATGAGGATAGTTCTTTTCTTGTGTCAACCTCCTTAAAATGAAACAACTCCCTTTTCAAGTTAAATATTGAAAGTAAACCTTCATTTCATCCAGCCGGTTGAATGCAATGAAGCCTGGGGGGCATGTACCTCGCTTTGCATCATTATGATGGGGGCATGCGAACTTTTTGAGCATAGTTCCTTGTCTTGTGTCAAGCTCGTTAAAAAATGAAACAAGGGTACGTTAAGTAGGTAGATTGTAGAGTAGTCATGAGCATAGTTCCTTGTCTTGTGTCAAGCTCATTAAATAATGAAACAAGGATTTTAGAGCATAGTTCCTTGTCTTGTGTCAAGATCATTAAAAAATGAATCAAGGATTTTAGAGCATAGTTCCTTGTCTTGTGTCAAGCTCGTTAAAAAATGAATCAAGGTTTTTTAGAGTATAGTTTTTTGTTAAGTAGATTGTAGAAAGTAGTTATGAGCATAGTTCCTTGTCTTGTGTCAAGCTCACTAAAAAATGAAACAACTCCCACGAGTCTTTCCAAGATTTTGAAAGTAAAGCTTCATTCCATCCACCTCATTGAATGCAATGAAGCTTGGGGGGCATGTACCTTGATTTGCATCATTATGCCGGGGGCATGTGAACTTGTAACAAGCGTAGTTTTTCGTTTCAAGCTTGTGTAAACATGAAACCGAATCCGAGCATAGTTCTTTTCCTGTGTCAAGCTCGTTTAAAAAAATGAAACAAATCCTCCTCTACTTGAGTCGAGAGATTGACTAGATCTCGTAAATGTTAAGTTGTATATTTAGGTTAGTTATGTCAGTTTTTGCATAGTTTTCTTACAGTTTTAGGTCAAGTCTTTCACTGATCTCGTAACTCAACCTTCATTTCATCCAACTGGTTGAATGAAATGAAGTTGGGGGGCATGCACTCTAACAGTTATGCTTAGGGGGCATCAAGCACAGTTTTATCTCTGTTTCAAGCTTGTGTAAAAATGAAACTAATTTGAAGCATAGTTTTTATCTGTTTCAAGCTTTTGTAAAAATGAAACCTATCTCGAGTCAATTTCAGTTATTTTCAAGACTCGTTAAACTCATGAAAATCCCGAGATTATTTTGCTATTTTTCATTCTCGTAAAACAAATGAAAATGCCAAGTTCTTTCCGTCTTTTCCTGCTCGTAAATTAAATTGAAAGTCGGTCATATGAGTACATTTTTATCCCTTTTTCGAACTCATTAAAATTTACGAAAAAGTGAAAACCATGAGTACATTTTTATCCCTTTTTCGAACTCGTTAAAACTTACGAAAAAGTGAAACCTTGGAGTCATATTTTAAGCCCTTTTCTGACTCCTAAAACATGAAAAGATTTCCGAGCATTTCTTTTACACTCGTTAAAATGGAATTAAAAGATGGTCCCCTTTTAGCTCTTTTCTGACCGCAAAATCAGGAAAAGATTGCCAGGTTTTTGTCGTTTCAAACTCGATAAGGAAATAAAACGACGTGTCCTTGATCGCTTTTTACTTTTCAGGTCAACGACACTATTATGAAAGTACTCCTTGGTCGCAAGATCAAGCGGTTCCCCCAGGTATTATTTTATACTTTTTCGGGTTTGAGGGACACAAATATACGAAAAAGTTCAACGTGGAGTCTCCTTTAGTTTTTTCAGACTCTCTAAAATTGAAAAACGCCGAGTTTCTCCTATACTGGGCTCGTTAAACTTTTACAGTAGAGGACCTGTTCAATTACAAACAGGAACGAACCACTCCTTCCTAGGGTTCGAATTTAAACTAGGTTGGACTCATCCGAAGGATGAGCTTATAATCAAACATATGTTATCCTCCTCAAGCTTGTTAAAAATAAAGAGGTACTTGCCAGAAATGGTGGGGGAAAAGAGAGAAGAATGAACCTGTTTGTCACCTTTTGTCTCAGAAGAAACTTTATTACCGCTCTTGAACACGACACTTTTCATTCACCTGGGTTGGGAAATCTTTTACCTCACAGTTGACCAAACCACTTTGAAAGTCTTTAACCGGGTTCCGGGGATTAACTTTGAGTTATTCGTCACCAACCCATCTGTCGTGTCGTTATGTGTTCAAGAGGTCTGCAAGCAAAAACTTTCATCTGCAAAATACTTGTCATCCATTTGACCATCCCTGAGTCAGTCCTTACAGCAACATTTCTTCAACTTGAACAATGATTTCGTGTTGCGGGCTTGCCTGCAACGGGTCGCTTTCTATCGACATCGACACATTATCTAGAAAGATGACTTAGGAATCGACAGCACCTTGAAGTCTGCATGCATCAATGGCAGGTTTCTCGCCTTTGACGTCAGTTTACATCATTGACTTTCGATCAAAGGATTCCGTGGAGTGTTCGACATCAAAACATCTATTCACATTTCACGGGTTGTGCTTGGTACTTTGAGAACCATTGACATTACTGGTGGTTTCTCTCATGCTTGTTAACAGTTTACATCATCGACTGGTAATCAAGTGGTTTCTAACATGTTCGACATCGAATCATTTAATCACATGGCTAGAATCGTACCAATTCGGGAAGTAGAAGTGAAGACCCTGGATCTAGTTTCTACCATCCAGGCTGCGAGGAGTTTTGTATTCATTATCTATGTAGACTAATCATAAACAGATGGCTGCGTCCATACTGTGTCTACAAAAGTCTATAAAAAATGATGTACTGCAAGATCATTCCTGTATCAGAATAGTTAGTCCATTAGTTAAAGTTTTGAATCTGAGTATGGGAATGCCTACCTCAGTGATGATATAATCTTATACATGTATTTTGTGTTGAAAATTGCAGGTTCCAACCAGGTCATCCACAAGACAATCCTTGAAATGATAAAGCGCTTCACCCTTCCTAGAATTACAAAACCCTAATCTATTCCAGGCTTCGCACTTTAGGGGGCAATCTGTTACACTAAAAAATGTCACCATGACCACTTACAGTTAGTATGGCTCAAATAAACAGTCATGCTACCCTCTTAGGCAAGTCTTATGCCTCTGCTATCCATCTCAAACTCAAAGAAGAGAGAAAGTCTTGTCAAAATATGTTTATCTCTGGGGTCGCAGGTTCTCTCTAGCCTTACCTGCGGGGACGCTCACAATGTTCACAAAAGGTGCGTCCTTGGACGCTCTGTATGTTAAGGGACAGGTGCGTCCTTCTGTAAAAGGCAAAATGCGCGAGTTTCATCTTAAAAAAGTTACTTGTGGTTACTTCTAGAACTTTCTAGAGGTCGGTTTGATGATTTGGATGCGCCTCCAGTTGGTTCATGTATCTCTATTAAGGGGGAACTTATCCCATCAATAAGGGAGCTATCCCACCCAAAGAGGGGGATTATCCCATTGATGGTGGACCTGAATAACCTCTTTACAGCACTATAAATAAAGACATTGAGCCAGAGGGAGGGGAGGTTGGAGCTATACATTTTCTTTGGGTAAATGCTGCAGGATTTAGGTCTTCCATTAGAGCCTTTGTAAGGAGAGATTGTCTTTACTTGATTATACTTGGAAGAGGGTGAGCTTTGTCAAAGTAGAGGAAAACCCTTGATGGACCCTGGGAGGAACTTGCACAACACCAAGGCCAGGTTGTAAGAGTTTCTTTGTTTCGTTATTAATACAAACTGGTTTATTTTTCTCAATAGCTTGTGTTAATGAGTTATTTCATGTGTTCCTTGGTCTGCATGTTGAATATATGTTTTACTATATGAAATGCAAGTGCTTGGTAATTGTTTGATTGTTTGTGGTTGCAGGAATTGACTTGAAGGAGGAGCTCATCCGGATCGTCAAGAACGGACCTCAACAACAGCGTTTTGGAATAAGGTAAGCCTAAAAACTTGTAGTTTTCATGTTGTAAAAGGTGTATTTAGAGAAAGATCACTCCATTTTGTCTTGTTTGTCATTAGAACGTCTTAGACTTCTAGGAAGGTCAGTCGTGTCCGCACCCTTGACTAATTCCGTGTGACACTAGGGACCAAGTGCAGTAGAAGTTTCCCCATCTCATGGAGGCACTCAACACAATGGGGACCATTTCTTCCTAAGGGGGGAGTATTGATCCACATGTATTTTGGTGACTACCCACCTATTCCACTTTGTACCCCCACCACTGTCTCTTTAAGTTTCCTTAATTATAGCATAGTTTACTATTTTTGCTAGTCTTTCAGTTCCTCAACTTCCAGAGCCATTTTGAGGCCCTAGATGATGTTTTTTGAAAAAATGGGCCATCAAATAAATTGGTGAGTGTAGGCTACTTGGATGTTGTAGTCCCCAAATAGATATTTCAAATGAGGTATTTTGTGTATCAAATGGAGATCGTATGCCAAATTGATGACCCCGGGAACTTGATGTACCAATTTACCCAAACGAGGCCCATAGTTTTTGCACTTCATCTCCTAAGGTTATGGTTTTGGATGTTCAGGGTTTTCCATTCTACCTTAATAATAATTAAGCCTTCGAGACTCATTGTAATATAGTTCATAGCCATGTATCTGACACTTCTCTTCTCAGAGATAAGTTACTGTCATCGAAGCTAGTTTATTTCCATTTCTATTTATAAGCATATTTCAGTATTTGATATTAATGAAATGAAGTATTATTTATGTTGAATCTTTGTATTTATGGTTATATCTATAATTTATTGCATTCTTGTTTCACTTCATATCAGTATGTTGTGGCCACAACCCTATTACATTTTTTCAAGTGTTTTTGTTGTTCCCTACCTATTTGGAGTGTTTTAGTTGTTCCCTCTAGGGAATAGCTGTTGTTCCCTCTAGGGAACAGCTGTTGTTACCTCTAGGGAACAGCTGTTGTTCCCTCTAGGGAACAGCTGTTGTTCCCTCTAGGGAACAGCTGTTGTTCCCTCAAGGGAACAACACTTCTTTGAGTTTTTGTTGTGGCCACAACCACCACCCTATTAAAACCTGCTCTGGGGGAAAATTTGAATGGGCCCCTTGAGAGGTTTGATCTTTCATCTCTCTGAATGAAAACCATAGTTGTTAGATGGAATTATGTCCTCAAAGCTGAACGGTTTAATGGTTTATTAATTATGGTTGCAATTCGTCTTTTAATCATCAATCCCCAAAAAGTCATCGCGTCTTCTTGAGATTTAGAGTCGGAAGGACTCATATAAACCCCAGTTGCAGAGTCTATCTCTTTATGAAAGTTGTTATGAAGGTAAGGTTTTTTTAGGTGTTTCTATCATATCTCTCATAATCATAGCTAATTCTGATCATTCATGCAAGCAAGGATGAAGAGAAGAAAAGCAAGGTTGGTGAGTTGATGCATAAGCATCATGAAGGGCTGCAACGAAAGATGCAAAGGGATTGGTAACACAACATTTGAATGATCATCACAAGAACAACATGCCTAGTACACATGATACCTATACCAGCCAGACTTTCATTGCCATGTGTCATGGCTTTGGGATAGAATGGGGTAGGATGCCCTGAAATTCTGAGAAGACGGGAAGTAGAAAAAATGTTGGTATAATGGTTCTTGCATTGCTTTGGGTACTTTAGATGACACCTAAACACCACCGATGTCGATATTGCAAAGACATACTGTGCAAGAAAAGGATATGGAACCACCACAGTGCATAAAGGAGGCATTCTCTATGTTAAGTGGAGGTACTCCTAACAACATAGATCCATCAAGCAGTTGTTACCTCCAGATACACCTTAAATCATGTCATATGTTCGATGACAAGCATAGTGTCTTCATTTTCCTTCAGGAAATAATAGGGAATAATGTTCAGTCAATATAGGTGTGAAGAGATGGCTTGAAGTCATTCTTCTTTCCATTGGCATCCATTCATTTCCTCTAGGAAATAAAACGCTCCAGCAAATGTGGCCTCGACGTGTCAGTGGTTTCGTTGACTATTATATGTTTGTATATTTTAATCTGTATATTGAAAAGAACAGGAAGGTCAAAAGTCAGGGGAGACAAAGGGTCAACTTTCCTGCGGCATAAGTATTACCTCTGGATATCGGTGAAGGACTTTTTTTCGCAGAAGAGGGATCGATTTTATTATGCTAATAAAGAGGACTGTTTCGGTCAAGAAGAAGCCTTTTTTCAGATTCATTTTTCTTTTTTCTTTTATGTTTGGAATCAGGGTGTTGTGACTAGCATGAAGATATATATGTTTTGTTTTTATGCATAGTGATAATAGAGAGATTATGACTAGTCTTGGTTACTTGAATATAATTCATTATTGTGGTTAACTCATGAGAAATCTCTGATTCGAAGCTATATTAAACATCAGTTGCAAGTTTTATTTGTAGAAATAGAAATGTGTATTCTTGTATGAGTAATTAGATTTGAATTAAGCTGAAATACAGCCTTGTTCATCGGTGAACTCAGTAATTGATTATTTGGACTTGGAATCTATATATGATATTTAATCTCCTTTATTATGCTCTTGCAGGATAGATTATAATAGTTAGGACTAGCATAAGTAGGTAGAATCAATATAGATAGGACTTGATACATATAGGTTAGCTATTTATTTTGTTGATTTAATGGAAGTCTTCCTCCAAGGAGAAATATTTCAACACCTATAATAGTTTACAGGATCCTTTGAAACCCGTTGGAACTAGCCACTCCAAACAATAGCAGATCTAATTGGGGTCTGCGATTGGGTTGGTTCCCCTTTGTTGACATAGCGAAAATTCACCATGTCTGTTATCACTTGGAACTATAGTTCATGTATATAAGGTTGTCCATAAGTTTTATATAAAGCCTTGAAGTCTTGTGAATAAGTTTATTAGTATATGTCAATTTGAAATTTGAAATTCAAGAGGTATTGATGTGAATTCATGTAAAGGAAAAATCATTAGACACCCTCCATCATTGTTAGTTAAAGCATGTCATGTCATTAGTACTTTGCGCAGTTTCGCAGCGCGGGTTAGATGTCATTGGTACTTACGCAGTTTCGCAGCGCAGGTTTGATTGGTCAGTTTAGCTGCGAAATGATGTTTTCGTGTTTTCGCAGCGCTCTGTTTGTCAGCGATTTCGTAGCGCATCTTGTTAAATTTGAACTGCCCGCGCTACGAAATCGGGGTTTTAGGGTTTTTTTTTTTGTAGCGCTTTTCCTCTGAATGTCAAATCCGAGAGTAGTGAGTCATAGGTCCGTTCATGATTGACAGTTCACATCCTCTCCATGTCATGATAAACCATTATTTCGCCATAAGGTCCGAAGTCATGTATTTGAGTGTTAGTTTAGGGGATGTTACAAGAGATGGTTATATCATAATGGGTTCTTCATATTATGTAAACATGTTTGTTGTATGAGAAGCCCAAGTTCTTATTTAAACGGACTACTGCAAGCGAGCCTACACTCCAAAGTCGAAGTTTGTTTTCGTGCTACAAGCTACCATTAGTTTCCTGTGTAAAAATATTCAAAGCAGCATGGAAAGAAAGGAACACCGATCTGGTAAGTGTGTGAGGACAGAGCCGGAGGGGTTAGATGTTACTCTCAGGGATGAAGAGGTAGCAAAGGCCTTTCGAAGTGCTGGCTGCTGGCGGTTTTGCGAAAAATTGAAGGGAGGACATGCAGAAGTGACCAAGGCTTTCGCATTAAACTTCACTGGACTGAATTCGAAGGTGGCAATGTTGGAGTTTCCGATGTCTCCTGAAGTTATTTCCACTGTCACTAAAATTCCGAGGGGTGGCCAAGAATGGTTCAAAAACTTCAAGTTCGACATGGGTCCCTGCAAAGAGTTTTTGAAGGCACCTTATGTAGATGAAGACCTCAACAAAGCAGTCCCAAGGAGTTATATAAAAGAGAATTATGCTATGCTCTTGACATGTATCCAGAAGTACCTGACATGTGAGGGTAGGTACAATAAAGTTTACTCATACCACTTCAAACTTCTGTTACACTTCACAGGTAAGGCTTCAATAGACATACCTTACTATTTGTTCAGGAGCATTAGCAAAATGTGTGATAAGATTCAGTTAAAGAAAGATGGTTGTGAAACATCCCTTTTTCATCATGGTCTAGTAAAATTGCTGGTGTTGGATAGTTTACAAAAAATTGGTAAAGATTGGGATTCATTTGTGTTTATGGCCGGTTTCCCAAGCAAAACAGGCCTCACTCCATTACCTGTGAGAGAAAGAGAAGAGAGGAGTGAGGAACCCACTTTGGCTGAACTTAGAAGAGAAGTGACAGACCATAAGAAGCCTAAAACTAAATCAAAGAAATCAGAGAGGTCTGTGGCAGCTAAAGAGACACCTGAAGCATCAATGAAGAAAACTCCTAAGTCATCTAGAGTATCTGAAAAGGAAACCCCTAAGTCATCACCTAAGGAAACACCTCAGTCATCAAAGCAGAAGACTCAGAAAAGGAAAGATGAAACTAAATCCAGTGAAGTTGAAAAGATTTCAAGGGTGAGAACTAGAGGCCAACTAAGCAAGGAGAAAGGAAAGTCAGTCCCTGTGGAAGAAAGTCCTATTTCAAAAGGTAGTTTAAATGACTTACTTGAAGCCATTGAACTAGAGCAAGATCATCCAATACAAATTGAACCACTAGAATTTGAGTGAGATCACTCGGTGCAACCAATGCATATTGATCTAACTCAGTCCTCACCTGAAAGTTCTAAAAAATCAAGGGCTTCTAAAAGGTTAAAATTTGAAGAGCCAAGTGAAGAATATGCCTTTAAGCCACGCAGACCAGTGACAAGAAGGCAAATCAAAGAAGTGGATAAAGCTCAGAAAGAGAAAGCACCTTTAGAAATGCCTAGGACAGAGGTACTTGAAGTTTTCACTGAAATAGTTCAAACAGCCAAAAGCAAGAACAAGGATAATAAGGTTATCATCAGTCAAAGTGGAAATGTTATTGCTATTAAGAAACAAGCTGGAGCAACAAAGGAAGAAATACCTCAGATTAAAAATGTTTTTAAGGAAAAGGCAGTAAGATATACAAGTTATAAAAAGGCTGTAATGAAAGGCAGAACAAGTTTGATTAGCCAAGCTGACTCAGTATCTGATGCATATGTGTGGACAGTGCCAGCTCTGAAGCAGGCAAAAATCATGAAACAAATGAATACAAGCTTAAGAGCAGAAAACAAGATGTTAAAGGAAGAAGTCAGCAGCTTGAAAGGGAAGCTAGGCAAACTAGCTAAATGATCCAAGGGGAAATTTGCTTTCCAAATTTTGGTATATTTTGGCTGTCATCATTTTAAAACTTGTTGAAACTTTTTGAAGTCCTTACACCTGTGTAGAATGGCTGAAGAAATCACAGAGTTAAGTTATTGTTGCTTTAAGGTTCATATGCTTAGTTTTGATTACCTACAGCAGTTTCGTAGCGCGCTACGAAACTGCTGTAGATGACTGTTTATGTAAAAAACTTGAGTTTGAATGCTGAGGTCAGCAAATCTTAAAAGGGATGACTCGAGGCTAGCATGGAGACTATAGAAAGTCATTCAGATGTTTAAAAAGGTGCCAGGTGTAAGTATTCGAAGAAAAGGTGAAATTTTGTCTTTTGTTGAAGTTTTCACTTTATGTCCGAATTTTTAGGGTTCTGGTAGGGTTGCCGAGGTGTTGAGTGGTACACCTGTTCAGTTATGGGATGGCCAGATCATAAGTTTTCTTCCATCATACGGGACTATCAGAGGATTAAATGGCTTGAAACATGATCTTAAATGCATGAACACTAATGGGAGGCAGAAACCGTGAACATAGGGTACAGATTCTTATTGGTTGATGAATCATCTACACATCAGGCATCCGAAGCTGCTCATCCAGTGAATGTGTTTTCAGTTTGGTTTGGCTATTATTGAAGTGCTACAGGTGTCAAGTTTCAAGAACACAGCAATGTACACGAGGAGATAGACTTGAAGTTTCAATGTAATGGAGTCCTCTGTTTTCGTAGCACAATATCTTTTGTAATTAATTAGTTTGTTTAAGATAATAGATAAGGTAATTAATGACAAAATTCCGAGCTCCCTTCATGCTTGTTGAGGAGTCTCAGGTAGTAGTATTTTGGTTGGCTATATATAGAAATGACTCTTATGTAAAAAAGGTTGGACATTTTATAGAAAAACAGAGTTGTTTTGGGCCATTGTAAGACTTATGACAGTAATAGTAAAACAGTGTTGATTTCTTCTCAAGATTCTCGATGGATTATTGTGTTCAAATGTAATGGTAGTGTTTTATATCATATGTTATTTTACAGCCTTGTTATAGTACAATCACTCAGAATTCATATCCTATGCTCTGACTTCCTGTGTATTTAGCAAGCTGTAGTTTTTTATGGAATATGTTTGGACATGTAATGCAAAGAGCCTTGACTTCCATGAAATGACTTTGTTTCTCTTGTTCACTTAGTGTATGAGACTCCATAGCCCAATGAGAACCAGTTTGATATGTTTCCAACCAGCTTTTGCTTTCATGAAAGAATAAAGAGTTAGCCATCTATTGTAGTGAAGGATTTTTATCAAGAGTTTGTGAGAGAGCCCTCTCTGATCAAAGAGGCTAATCTTTGATCTAAAGTTAGGTTGAAAGAGTTACATGAAATCTTGCTTGGTTGCAGCCCTCAGTAGTGATTTTGTGATAACAATGTCAACGGATTTGGTGCTAGACGGAGGGCTAAACCGCCATCCACAGCTTTCAGGATTTCATTTAGAAATGTTGCGCATGGATTCGAAAAGATTAATGTATGGATCATAAAGGTCGAAAAGATCCTTCTGCCCATTTGGAAGAGCTTCGCTTCGAAGAAGCAGAGGTCCCTCTAAGTCTCGTGTTTGGGTCACCCAAGGAAGAGAGACTGTGGGAGTATCTTGTCACTTAGGAACAACCAGTCAAAGTACTTACTCATGCTTACGCTCATTCCCTATCTCAACTCCCCATCTTTCATTCTTTACCTCTGACAACTAAAAGAAATCCAAGGATCTGTCCCATAAATGAAGAGACAACTGTAGCCCCTTCCCTTGAAGATATTGTGCTAGAATCCTTGCAAAGTATCGACACTCCTTGGGAAGAAATTCCTGAGGATCCCCTCTCTAAAGACAACCCCTGGCTCGATTTAGGAAATCCTAACAAAGAACACCCGGGGGAAACCTTCAACCAAAACCTCCTCAACCATAATATGGCTAACGCTCCTCCTCTAGGTGGGAATCAACCTGCACTGCTTCCTTCAAGTGGGAATCAACCCCCACCTCCTCCATGAGCACTCCCTCCCTGGCTTGCACAGGATGCCATAGCGGTACCTGGGCAGCAGCATGCCTTACCTAAGAACGTAGAAACAGTATTGCCTAAATTTGACCCTGAGTGGGGAGACACTACTGATAACCATATTCACTCTTTCTTCCTAGTTGTGCACATGTTGGGGGTAGCAGATGAAGATGTGGTATGTCGCTTGTTCCCTTTTACTCTGATTGGTACAACTTCCACATGGTACTTTAGCTTGAGAATAGGATCGATCACCTCATGGGGTGACTTTCAGCAGATCTTCTTAGACAATTTTAGCGATGAAAAAATAGCTATGGCCTTAGTTTTAGAACTATCACATTTAAAAATGGAAACCAAAGAAAAGGTCAAGGATTTTAACGTCTGGTTCAACACTTTTTTCAATAGAATCCCAACTAACTCTAGACCTACTGATGAGGTGCTCATGGAATTCTACATCACTGCTCTCCATATCCCTACCGCAATGTGGGTTAAAAGGAGTAATGCAAAAATCTTACAGGGTGCTATCGATGAAGCAGTAAAAGTCAAGAATGAAATGATCAGTCTCACAACATGTCATCATACGATAGAAGGAAAGAAAGCCTCTCAGTCATCCAAGAAGAATAATGGGAGTGATAATAAAGTGGCTGAGATCAAGGAAAAGGACACTATAGATGTGGAAAGGTTTGCATCAGATCATTAAGAAATTTATGAACACAGTCATCGATATGAAAAGGAATTTTGGAGAGAGTACAAGTGGGAATGGAGGAGATTATAACAATAGAAAACCCTTCAAACCTTTCTATCATAAGAAGACAGAAGGTGGTCATTGTCAACTTGCGTTGCCTGCTCCACCCAACGAAGGGAATTTAAATGTGGAAAAGTTGGCTCTTATCAGATCGCTTCTTACCAAAGAATAACCTATAGTAGATCTGGAGCCAGAACAAGAAGATGAGGAAGAGTACCAAGTAGAAGAGCCCTTGGATGAGGCATCTCAAGTCAATGTACTATGGGATTTTATACAAATGGGAACGATGACAATGAAGAAGATAGTACAGTAGAAATCTACACTAATGAAATCCACACACAAAGTAAAGGGCCACTTGCAGGCATGATGAAGACTGTAGACTAGACAAAGAAAGATGTTCACCCTTTGAAGGCATCCACTCCTAAATTTCCTATTGAGAAGAATAAACCTAGTGTTGATTCCAAGAGCATTCCAGTCGTGAACTATCTAGAGAAAGATAATACATCTCTAAATGCAACGAAGGTGACTCAAAATGTTAAACTCCCACCTAAGAATGGCAAAACCAGTATTTTTACTCTACCCTACCCTATTTATAACATTGATTACAATATTGTAGATGATCTTAAGAAATCTCGAGCCAATATCACATACTTCGATTTGTTAAATTTAATGCAGCAAAGAGATCTACTTTTGAAAGCTATGAATGAACGAAATTGCAAATCTCCCACCAGTCCGAGTAGCCAAACCAAGAAGTCGGTGTCCAAACCTACTAGAAAACCCAGTACAGCCCAAACACCATAAGCCATGGAAGCCACTCTGTCAAAACTGAATCGAATGCCTCAAGATGTCAGTGTAGCCATGATAGGAAGGAAATCAAAATCCATGACTCCAACTTTCCTTATCACATTTGAAATCTTCAACATGAACGTACACAATTTCCTAGTAGATTTTGGTGCCTCATCCACTGTTATGCCTTACGCTATTGCTAAAAGACTTCATGCAATGCCCGAGAAAGCTGAAACTTGAATTATTCAACTGGACTGAACAAATGTAAAAGTAGTTGGAGTATTGAAAGATGTGCTGATTCGGATGACTACCAAACCACAATACACACAAGTCATTGACATAGTGGTAGTTGACATACCCGAGGCATATGGAATGCTTCTTAGTAGGGACTGGTCAGCAAATTTGAATGGATATTGTTAAATAATGAATCCATACAGGTGAGGATAGTTTTTGAATAGGAGGAATGACCTGTTGTAGAGTTTTAGTGAACCCAACGTTTCGGACTACCAAGTGAGTCCATCATCAGGGGATGCGTCAATAGATATTCTTCAGATCTTAATGATGTATCCAGGAGCTAGATTTAGGTTATATATATAGGAAATTGAAGAAAAGATGTAAGAAAATAGGTCGGCTAGATTTTCATTTAATTAATTAATTAATATTCTTTATTTAATTTATTTATTATGATTTTTTTAATTAACTAATTAATAGGTTTATAAATTAATTGATTTTATTATTTACTTACTATGTTTATTAATTTTATTTAAATATATGGTTTAATTGATTTATTAATTAATTAATTAATTTGATTGATTAATTAATTAATTTAATTAATTTGCATCAAAAATGGACGGGGTGTAGGCAGTGGCAGTCTGTTCGCACCGGTGAAAGCTAGGTAGGAGATCGGCAGGTGGAGGTTTTAGTATGCCAAGAACAAACACCTAGAGGACACAACAAACTGTAAATCGAGAAGGAATTTACCTCAGGGGAAAATAGGAATAGGAATTTTCGGACAACGACTCCTCAGCCCTCGACAAGCCGACAACGAACTGCGACCAGCAAAGTAACCATGGTTAATCTAGATGAGGGTATTGACCTAGACCCAGCTATGGAGGATATTCTCTCTGTTTGGGGGAAAGATCCAACAGCACAGAACGTTGAATGTTACTTTGGAACGGTGGAAACCCTAGCCTCTCCTCTGTTTTGTCCGGAACCAGAAAGATCTTCCCATACCCTCTCTAATACGGCCAAGGAATTGCAAGGGACGGTAGCAGTACATTAGGGGGAAAGCTTCAGCATCAGCTTCAAAGATCTAGCAAGGAAAACCCTTAGACAAGCCCGACCAACCCACATTTTGGGAGAAAACGGAAGCTAGGGTTTGCAGGACCGATTCTCTCCGGCGGATTGGAAGACATAGTTAATCTCAGAGCAAATCTAGGGCAAAGCCCTGTAGGAGACGCGGGAAGATCTGCAACCATCACAAGGGTTTCAATTGCAAAGAGCATGAACAGCCCAAAGGAGATCGGGTGGCCGGATCATGGTTCCGAATAATTCCAGGAACCAACGGGGGAAGACAGGCGAACAAACCAGGGGTTTCAGGTAATTAATCAATCTCTGTTGGAATCTTTAAATCTTCCTCCAAATTTTTCGAAGGAGATCTGTCCAGAGTCAAGTCCTTTTCCCCAGATCTCCGGCCCAAGCTCTCATAGAGGGCAGCAGGAGAATGAAGCCCTAAGAGACACATCCAGAGGAACAAAATCCACAGAAGGGCAAAGGAAAAAACAGAGACTGATTAAATTGCAAGGGGTAGAAGGAAATCTGGTTTTGGGAATGGACGTTCAAATTGAAGAAGTGTTGGAGGTAGCAAAAAGCACCCTGGTCGGCAGAGCAAGAGGGAAGAAATTCTCATCCGACTACATCCAATCTTGGGGGAAGCAGAATTGGCAAACGGACCTAATCAAAGATTTTCGGGTTTTGACATTAGCAAAAGGATGGTTCTCGGTCCGTTTCGAAAAAAAGAGGCAGCAGAATGGGTACTGAAGAGGAATTGGTCACTTGGGAACATCCCGGTGCTGTTCAAAAAATGGAGCCCGTTGCTCGATGCAGCCCATGAAAAAGCCGATGTTTTCCCGGTGTGGATAAGAGCGCCAGGGTTGCCATCGTTCCTCTGGGTTGAATCGGTGTTCAAGGTGATCGGGAACAGGCTGGGTACTTATTTGGAGGCAGACATGTCATTCCAGGAAACTCACAACAGGGCAATGGCTCGGATTTTGGTAAGCCTTAATCCAAGCGGAGGATTGGTAGAGAAGATCAACCTTCAATACAAGGAATATGTATTTGAACAAATCCTGGATTATGAATATTTTATGTTTCGTTGCCACAGATGCCACAAGTATGGGCACTTGGCTAAGGAATGTCCCTTAGGAAGACGGTGGAGGAGGTTCCAGAGAATGAGGGAGAGGCCAGAAAAGAACAATAAGTACCCCCAGATTCAAAAAAACAAGGAGATGTCAGCAGCCCAGGAAGATGAAACAATGGACGTAGACCCGCAGCAGGGGAACAAAGAACATAGAGCAGACCTTCAGGCACCTCCGAAGGAATCGATAGAAGACGGATCGGGCCTAGGGGAAGCAAAGGAGAATGCAGAGGATGTTCCACTGAGCTCAACTCCAAGCCCAGCCGAGGATCCAAAGGGTATGATCCTGAATCCAAAACATTCTTCTCTTCCTAAATTTGAAAATAAAGATGAATGTTTGGATGAATGTTTAGCTACTGATCCGCTCAATAATACTTCCCCTTCTGAAATAAATGTTAAAAATGTAAATATGGTCGATGGCAATTTGGAAAATTGTATTGAAAGCTTATCAGCCGTTATACCCTCCCTAGATCTGAATTGTGACGGGTGCTCTCTTGAATCCTCCTCTCAGGCCCAGCAACCTCTTTGCCCCTATAACCTCTGCTCCCTGGTAAACAAACATGTGCCTATGTCTTCTGTGGGGGGCATCGATCCATCCTCATCCCAGAGCCAGCCCGGGAAAAAAAGGGGTAGAAAATCCAAGCTCTCTGTGGCCCAAGTCCAGGCTATTTTCGATGTGGCAGATGGGAAGCAACAATCTATCACAGGGGCACTTAGAGCAGTGCAAAGCCCCGCTTCCGCCTTAAAATGATCATAACCTCATGGAATTGTAGGGGTTTAGCCAGCAAACCCAAAAAACTGGCTCTTAGGGAGTTAGTTATGAACTCTAAGGCGGATGTTCTCCTTCTTCAGGAGACTCTGGGGAAAGGGGAGGACATTGAATCAATGCTTAATGCACTTCTACCAGGATGGAAATTTACAGCCATGGATTCTGACGGCCACTCAGGAGGTTTGGCTGTAGGATTCAGAGAAGGTAGAATTAAGATCTGGAATCAATGGGGAATGAAGCAGGTGATGGGGATTGAGTGTCAGTCTACAGATTTCGATTTTCCTTTAACTATCCTAAATATTTATGGGTCGTACCAAGGAAGGATACCTTTCTCGAACGGTTTGATGGAGAACTCGCTTGTGAAGAATAATTACATGGTGATGGGAGGAGATCTAAACTTCTCTTTAGGGAGAGCGGAAGCCTGGGGCCCAGCTGCAAGAGAGGACCTGCAATCTGATTTCTTTCTGAACCTATTAGCCTCAAACAATCTCATAGAAGCAAACCTCATCAAGCTTAAACCAACTTGGAGGAACAGAAGAGTAGGAGAAGCTAGGGTGGCGAAGAGACTAGACCGCTTCTTAATCAACGAGGCTTTATCTGCTGTGATTCGTTTATTCAGGAAATGGGTTGAAGAAGGGGGTCCATCGGATCACTTCCTGGTATATCTTGAGCTCTCCAAAGTCCCCCCTAAACCCCCTGCCCCTTTCAAATTCAACGCCTCCTGGCTTCAAGAAGAATCCTACAATAAACTTTTTAAAGAAATATGGACACATCCTGACAGAGGATCACAAGAGAATAAAGGATTTTTATTCATGGAAAATCTCAAAAGATTGAAAAAGGCAACAATCTTATGGGCAAAGGACAGAAAATCAAAGCAGACTGAGGACTTATCCAGGATAAACGAGGAACTCCAAAAGCTTGAAAGCATAGAGGCGGATGGCTATGCGACACAAGAATCTAAGGAGAAAATTGTAGCCCTGGAGAAGCACAAGAATCAAATCCTGCTGGCAAAGGAGGAAGAATGGAGACTCAAGAGTAGAGCAATTTGGCTCAAAGCAGGGGATGATAATACAAGCTTCTTTCATAACTACGCAAAAGGGAGGAAGAGTGCCAATACTATTTGGCACTTAAAGGACGAAGAAGGAAGGGAGGCTAAGACTTTTGAAGCTCTTTCAACCCTTGGGGTGAATCACTTCCAATCCTTATTCAAAGACAATGGTGAGATCACCATTGCGGAAGTCATCCAAACAGCACAATGTTTCCATAGATATGTGGAGGAGGAAGAAGCGGACCATCTAATGGATCCTGTCACGAAGGAGGAGATGGAAAGTGTTATTAAATCTATGGCAAAAGAGAAAAGTCCCGGACCAGATGGTTGGTTAATAGAGCTATTTCTACACTTTTTTGAGCAGATAGGAGAAGAAATCACAGAAGTAGTAGAGGAGTCAAGAACGAAGGTAGAAATTTACAGTCCTTTTAATGCAACCTTCATAGCTCTCATTCAAAAAAAGGAAGCTCCGGAATATTTCGAGGACTTCAGACCTATCTCCTTATGCAACAATATTTATAAAATAATCGCAAAACTGATAGCCCTCAGGATCAAACCAATTCTATCAAGGCATATCTCACCTGAACAATTTGGGTTCCTGAACGGAAGACAGATACATGAAGCAATTGGTGTGGCTCAGGAGGTCCTTCATAGTGTTAAGGTGAAAAATAAGAAGGGAGCAGTAATCAAAATCGACTTATCAAAAGCCTATGACAGGATAAACTGGACATATATTCGCCTGCTCCTAATGCATCTTGGATTCAAAGTGGACTTCATCAGATGGATCATGGGGTGTATCACAGATGTTAGCTATGCAATACTCATCAATGGAGCTGCCACCCCTTTCTTCAAAGGACAGAGAGGGTTGAGGCAAGGCTACCCGCTGTCCCCTTTGTTATTTCTCTTAGTGGCTGAAGGTCTAAGCCAGCTGATCCAAAAAAGCAAAAGGGAAGGTAAGATAAAAGGTATAGAGGCAGTAGTAAATTTGTTCATATCTCATCTTCTCTTTGTAGATGATATTCTGGTTTTTACTAATGGTTCCTCAAATGAACTTAAGGAGTTAAAAAATATCTTTGAACTCTTTTTGAAAGCTATCGGAATGCAGATCAACCCCAGGAAATCCCAGATCATAGAGGAAGGCCTAAATAGACAAGAAAAGGAGTAGTTCAGCTCTTATTTTCCATATGAAATGTGCGACATGGTCTCCCCGTTTAAGTATCTGGGATTCTGGTTGAAGCCAAATGATTATAGGAAGGAGGAATGGTCTTGGCTAATTGCAAAGATAGAAGCAAGAATCAGCCACTGGAGTTTCAAATGGATCTCCGGAGCAGGGAGACTAACCCTAATAAAATCTGTGTTACTAGCCATCCCAGTTTACTAGGCAGCTTTAACATGGGTCCCAAAAGGAGTTTTGGAGAAAATTAGGAGAATCTGCAACAGATTTTTGTGGGCAAGATCAAAAGAAAACATGGTTCTCCCTTGGGTTGCCTGGGAGAAAGTGGCGAGACCAAAAGACTGGGGCGGTTGGGGGATAAAAAGCCTGCCTGACTTCAGACTTTCATTGGCAGCCAAATCAGGGTGGCGACTTATTAAGATGGAAAACCTCTGGACAAGAACGGTAAAAAGAAAATATATAGATCCAACTCCTCTGGAAGAATGGATCAGGAACCCAGTCAAGATCCAAAAGAACGTTTCTGCAATTTGGAAAGCAACATTGGAGTCTTTTAAGGTGATCGAGCAAGGATTAGCATGGAAGATTGGGAATGGTGAAAAGGTAAAGATCGGGAAGGATCCCTGGGTAGGCTGTAATGGAAACTATGCCCTCTCCCCTGGCCTGGTTCAGCAGTTAGAAGAAAAAGGTCTCCTTTTCTTAAGCCAAGTGGAGAAACTGGGCTCCTCATCCATCTGGGGACAAGCTTGGAAGAATGGAGAAGACTTGGAGTTGGAGCAAAGATGGTGGAACGAATGGAGAGTTTTTACCCAGGAACTCTTCAGATCCAATGTTAGGTTGAGCGAAAGACATGATGAGTTAATTTGGGCACATGTAGACTCTGGGGATTATGCTCCAAAGAGTGGCTATAATTTCCTTATGTCAAGGAAAGGATGGGGAGATTCAGAGTGGTGGTCGAAACAGCTATGGAAACTTAAGAGCCCTCCAAAGTCAAAAATCCTTTTCTGGTGCATTTTAAAAAGCAAAATTCCAACTTGGGACATTCTGTAGACCAAATTCATGCACGGGCCTGGGAGATGCACGTTATGCAAATCAGAAGCAGAATCCATAAACCACCTTTTTCTAAAGTGCCTAGAATCACTTAAGATATGGGGCGAGGCAGGAAATATTCTGAATCAAAAGATTGAATGGGAAGGTAACAATATACAAGAAGCTTGGCAGAAGTGGTGGCATTCACATCCAAATGGGAACCTGCGCAACCTTCCTCTAATCATCAGCTGGGGAGTTTGGATAGCTAGGAACAGGAGCATCTTCCAGGACAAGGAAATCCCCGTAACTATCACAGCATCTCAGAGCATTGCCATCTTTTCCAGTATTCCTGAACCTAAGGAAGTCCACTCCCAAAGAAATTCCCTAGAAGTGCAGATCACAGAGGGAATCCCTTGGGCTTTCTTCGACAGTGCATCTCAAAACAATAAAGCAGGAGCAGGCCTAGTCATCCAAGAAAATCCGTCTCACATCCTAAAAGCTTCTGTGGGCATAGGAACAGGCTCTAATAACTTTGCAGAACTGCTTGCCCTAAAACTTCTTTTATGCTGGCTCATTCAAAGACACACCCTCACAATTCAAATTTTTGGGGATTCCCAAAATGTGATCAGATGGGTAAATGGTCAAAGTACATGCAGCAATCAAGTCTTAAAACAAATCCTGGGAGAAATTCAGAGACTAAAATCATTTTTTAACAGTTTCTCTCTATGTCACATTTTCAGGGAAAGGAATGACACAGCGGACAAGCTTTCTAAAGACAGTCTACAGCACGATTTGGGTAGCTGGAAAATTGTAGAAGATGATCAAGGCCAAATTAGAAGGACCGATCAGCCGCCTTATAATCAATTTTTCTGATACTCTGGCAGAATTTTTTGTCACATTCTCTTTTCAAAAAAAAAATTCTCATATGCAAACACAAAACTCTTTCAGCTATGGAAATTCGGCTTATTATAAACTCTCTGTACTGGTGACGGGTTGTTTTCCTCTATGTTGAGGAGACCCGGTTTTGCCGGTAAATATTTTTGAACAGTCCATAGTTTTTTCTTAAGCTTATCGGCTTAAAGGAATTTCAGTTCGGGGCATATCATAGACAGTTTTAGCACATTAAAGGAAACTGGTCACAGGCAATAGGCAACAAATTTTGTAAATCAGACATGATAGTCACACAGGATGACAGGTGATGCATCAGCATATGCAATGTAAACTTTTTATAACCTTAATAAAAAGTTTCATTTTTTCCTTTGGAAAAAATTAATTTAATTAATTTAATTAATTAGTTAAATAATTAATTAAGGGTTGATTAATTAATTAAAGGGGTTGATTGATTAATTAATTTTATTAATTATTCTTTATTAATATGTTTATTAGTTTATTGTATTATTCACTTGTTAGTTTGATTAATTAATTAATTTTTAGTTTGTTGATTAATTGTTATGTTTATTTCTTTAATGTAAAATTAGTTGATTAATTTATTATATATATATATATATATATATTATTAATTAGATTAATTACTTTTATTAATGTTTTTAACTACTAATCTAGTTTTTCTGATTAATTAAAATTAATTGATTAGTTTTAATCATTTGTTATTTGTTAATATGTCTCTAATTTTATGTATTTATTTCGTGTTTGATTATTTATTGATTTTATTTACTTGATAAATTTATTTAATTTTTAATTAATAAATCCTAATAGGTTTGGTGAGTTAATGCTATAATATTATCTGTCAATCCTAGATGTAATTTTCATTGATTAATGTTATCAATTGATTATGGGTGAATTAATCACTACTAATTTATGTTTATGATGATGATGATATGAGAATTGATGTTTTTGGAGATTATTATATTGATATTTTTAAGAGAGGAGGGAATATGTTAATTTAAGGGATAAGGGTTAATTATTGATTTTTAAGATTTTCAAGTAAAGGTTTCCATGTGTTACTTAGTTTTAGTCCATTGTCCCGGTTCAAATTGTTCTTCCTTTTTTCTATTTCTATGGCTTCTTTGATTTTCCTTCTAAGATAGTGGTCCTCTTTTCTAACCAGTTTGACCTCTTCCATGCAGATGTAATGAGAGGAAGAGTGAACATGTTCTGCTAAGGCTGATTTAGAGGTCCTATCTCTTCTTAGGTCAGTTGCATGTTCTTTAATCCTAATATTAAGAGACCTACCAGTTTCACCTATATATTCCTTACCAGAATCACATAAACACCTTTTTGTAGATTAGGGTTTATGGGATCCTTGACTGAGCTGATTAATTGATTGATGGTGTTAATAGGGGTGAATGTTACATTGATGTTATGTTTATTAAGAATTTTAGTGTTTTTATCAGTGGTGCCTTTTATGTAAGGTAGGGAGACCTTACGAGTTGATAAATTTTGATTTTTCATGTCCTTGTTATTCTTGATTAGAGATAGGTGCATGGCTTTCTTAATGGTATTTCTATTGTAGCCATTTAGTTCAAACACTTTGTGTAGATGGTTGAGTTCATCATTTAAATGGTCATGATCAGATATTCTGGCAGCCCTAGTGGTTAGGGTCCTAATGATGCCAATCTTCTGTTTAGGGTGGTGATGGGAATTTGCATGAAGATATCTTTCTGTATGGGTTTTCTTTCTATAAACTTGGAAACCAAGAGACCCATTTCTTTTTGTTAGAAGGATATCAAGAAAGGGAAGCTGGTTGTTCTTTTCAATTTCAATAGTGAATTTTATATGGTCAGATAGGCTATTTAGATGATCAAGGAACAGGTCAAGTTTTTCTTTTCCATGACTCCACTTGGAAAATATGTCATCTACAAACCTTTTCCATTCAGCAGGGGTGTATGGAAATGACCTAAGAGCCTTTTGTTCGAAGTGCTCCATAAAGATGTTGGCAATTATGGGGGATAGAGGAGAGCCCATAGCCACACCATGTGTTTGTTCATAAATTTTTCCTTTGAAACTGAAGTAAGAAGATTTCAAGCACAGCTCCAATAGGTCCACAGTTTCTTTATCAGTGATGTTTCTCATGATCTCAATAGCTTCGTCAATAGGAATCATGGTATAAAGGGATACAATGTCAAAGCTAACCATAAGATCTTCGTCTTTCATTTCTATGTTATTAATCCATTGAACAAAAGAATAGGAGTCTTTAATATAAGAAGGGGTATTACCAGACAGGGGTCTAAGTTTTTTTGCTAGGTATTTGGCGAGAAGGTAAGTGGGGGAACCTATGGTATTCACTATAGGTCTGAGGGGTATGTTAGGTTTATGGACTTTAGGCACCCCATAAATTCTAGGAGTAATGGAACTATTAGGGATGATTTTCTTTTTTGTGACATCATCCAAAGATGATTCTTTAATTCTCTTAATAACTTCGCGCATTATTTTTTCACTAGGATCCTTCTTAATAATTTTATAGCATCCACTATTGTTTAGATGTTCTTCCATTTTAATGTCATAATCGATTCTATTCATAATTACAGTTGTGTTGCCCTTATCAGCCTTTAGGATGACTATGCTTTTATTTTTTCTAAGGTTGTTTAGAGCTCTTTTTTCTTCTACGGAAATGTTAGATGCAGGAGGTTTAGAAGTTCTTAGAATTTTAGCAATATCTTGTTTGATTTCTTCACTTTTTGCTATATTTAGGTTTTTAATAGCTACTTCAACATTACTGATGACTTCTTCCACAGGTATTTTGTTTGGGGTTATGGCAAAATTTAGACCTTTTTTCAAGATGGATTCAGTTGCATAATCAAGGGTTATATCTGATAAGTTAATGACCTGAGCTTTTTCTGCTATCTTACTTTGATTGGGATGAGTGGTTAGAGTTTTTAAGTTGGTAGATGGGCTGTTTGGCAAGCTCTTTATATTATCCATGATTATATTTATGTCTGCCCTGTTTTCTTTTAGAGTTGTATGCCCTTGAACTATTGTTGCGTTGTTTATATGTAGGTTTTAACCCTGTACAGAAATTACCTGCATACGAATTCTTAAACAAAGAAAATAAACAATGCGAGAGCATAACCCATAAAACACATATGCACTGAGATTTTTCCTTGGATCCCAAAACCAGGACTACCAGCTTGATTTTTCATTATGTTCCTTTCAATGTTACAATACATATTTATACATGCCAAAGCATCCAATACCATGGACCGAAAACCATCGTGTCCAATACCATGGACCGAAAACCATCGCGTCCAAAAAACATGTGCGAAAATCATGCACAAAACCATAGGTGGGTCCGCCCAACCTAACATATGGTCCAAAACCAAAATTTTCCGGGGCGCTGCCCCGAACCCCATAAAGTGGGGTTATGGGCACCCTTCAAACCCCCTATTAACTACGTGGAAAGAATATAACACAACCCAACAATCTCCCACTTGTTGTTTTCTTTCCATAGGGGGCCACAGGAGAGCTTAGTCATTTTTTCAGCCCTGAGATTCCCATTGCTTCTCTACACCAAGAGAACTTCTCAGGGCTCACAGATTTTGTCAATGCATCTGCAGTATTCTTCAAAGTGTCCACCTTTACCGGCAACACCTTTCTGTCTTCTATCATATCCCTCACAAAGTGATACTGAACATCAATGTGCTTTGTCTTTGAATGATAAGCAGGGTTCTTTACCAAGAAAATTGCACTTTGGCTGTCACAGTCTATTCTTATAGCTCCCTGTACTAACCCCATACTTGAACACAATCTCTGCAACCAAACTGCTTCCTTGCTTGCATGAGTGGCTGCCATGTATTCTGCCTCTGTAGTTGATAGTGCCACTACAGATTGTTTCTTACTCATCCAACTGACTGCACCTCCAAATAGGTTAAACACATACCCACTTGTAGATCTTCTCTGATCCAGATCTCCAGCCCAATCTGCATCAACAAAGCCATGAATATCCAACACTCTTTCCAATCCTGGTCTTCCTTGGTAGCACAAACCATAATCACTAGTGCCACGAAAATACCTGAAAACCCGCTTCACTACTGTCCAGTTCTCCTTCCCAGGTTTTGACATAAACCTGCTCAATACTCCCACTGCATGTGCAATGTCTGGTCTAGTACAGACCATTTCATACATCAGGCTACCCACTGCACTTGCATATGGAACACGGGACATGTCCTCTTCCTCTTCTTGTGTCTTGGGACACTGTTCAGCAGATAACCTCATACCTACAGGAATAGGAACCTTCACTGATGTACTATCCTACATATTAAACCTCTGGAGTATTGTCTCAACATACTTCCTCTGGTTTAACCAGAGCTTCCTCTTTGACTGATCTCTTTTAATTTCCATGCCCAAAATATAGTTTGCAGCACCAAGATCTTTCATGTCAAATTTGGAGGACAATTGGGTCTTCAAATCCTGGATAATTTCTTTGTGATTTCCAACTAGCAACATATCATCCACATACAAGACCAGATAAATAATACAATCACCAATTAATTTAAAATACACACGATGATCTTCTTTGCTTCTCGTGAAGCCAAGTCCCCGTATAAATGTATCAAATTTCTGATACCCCATCCTTGGTGATTGTTTTAACCCATATAGAGACTTCTTTAACTTGCATACCAGTTCTTTCTTACCCTTCACCGCAAAGCCTTCGGGTTGCTTCACGTAGATTTCCTCTTCCAAATCCACGTGAAGAAATGTTGTCTTCACATCCATATGTTCTACCTCAAAATCAAAAGCAGCAGCAATAGATAAAAGTAATCTAATAGAAGTTACCTTGGCAACAGGAGAAAAAAATATCACCAAAATCAATTCCCGGCACCTGGGAATAACCTTTTGCTACCAACCGAGCTTTGTATTTCTCCACCTTTCCTTATGCATTTGTCTTCTTCTTGAACACCCATTTGCTGCCAATGGGTTTCCTTCTAGCCAGCAACTCCACCAGATCCCAAGCCTCATTTTTGTGCAAATATGCCATTTCATCGACCATGGCCTCTTTCCAGAGTTTTCCATCCTCTAAATCCACTGCTTCCTTCACAGTTCTGGGATCATTATCAGTAACAGAAAAAGCAAAATTTGAACTGAAAGCAGATGGACTATACCTTTCTAGCTGCCTTCTTTCTCGAACTGATCTTCTCATAGCCGGAGTTTGTGGCTCTTCATCTTCTAATTCCTCCTCTGCTGCAGAGTCTGATTCTTCCTCCTTTGGCTCAAACTCTATCTTCTCAGGTTCCTTTGGTTGGACTTCATGTTGAATAACATCTTTTACCTCTCTGAAAAACACATCTCGGTTGTACACAACCTTCCATGTGACTGGGTTCCAAATCTTATAACCCTTTAAACCATCCTTATACCCAATAAAGATGCACTTTCCAGATTTACTATCCAACTTGGTTCGTTTCTCCTTTGGAACATGTACATATGCATCACATCCAGATACCCTTAGATGTGAAAGAGAGGGTTTCTTACTAGTCCATACTTCTTGTGGAGTATTATCCTCCAACGCTGATGAAGGTGATCTGTTGATCAGGTAACATGCAGTATCTGCTGCCTCTGCCCAGAATTCCTGTCCTAACCCGACACCACTGAGCATGCTTCTTGCCCTTTCCATCAACGTCTTGTTCATTCTTTCTGCGACTCCATTTTGCTGAGGTGTATATGGAGTAGTCTTCTGCCGTTCTATACCACCCTTCTTACAAAATTCTTCAAATTCCTTGCTGCAAAATTCTCCACCATTATCTGTCCTCAGCACCTTTATCTTCTTCTCTGTCTGATTTTCCACCAGAACCTTAAATTCTTTAAACCTGTCAAAGACTTCAGATTTCTGCTTAAGAAAATATATCCATGTATTCCTTGAGAAGTCGTCTATGAATGATACATAGTACATAGACTTACCCAGTGATGGAACCTTCACAGGTCCAAACACATCACTGTGCACAAGCTCTAATATCTGTTTCGTCCTCTTACCACCAGAGGGGAAACTCACCCGATTCTGCTTCCCATATACACAATTTTCACAGAAATAAAAATCCAGAGAGCTATTATTCATACCTTCTACCATACCTTTACCATGAAGTATTCGAAGGTCCTTCTCTCCAATATGTCCAAGCCTTTGATGCCACAACATGGTCTTCTCTCCAGAGACCAGTAGATTCTCTACTCCATTTTCAGGAACCATAGAACTATTGCACCCATCAACAACAGTGCTACCTTGCAGCTTGTACAGAGTTCCAATCCAAACTCCCCGCGTTAATATCAGTGCTCCTCGAACCATCTTGTAGGTATCTTTCTCGAACACCGTCTTTGCACCTGCATCATCCAACTTGCTTACAGAAATCAGATTTCTGGCCAATGCAGGAATATGTAGAACACCTGGAAGTGTTCTAACCCTTCCACCTTGCAACTTCAACTTTACCTTTCCTCGACCAATGATTCTAGCCTTCCTATCATCTCCTAAGAAGACATCACCACCATCGTATTTCTCATACTCGCAGAACCACTCTCTATGGGGAGTGAAGTGAAAGGATGCACCTGAGTCAATCAACCATGCCTCATGATCTACATGTGTACTTGAAGAAGCCAAGTACACATCCCCACCTTCATCTGAGGTGGTTTTCGCCTCTGCAGAAGGAGCATCATCAGATCCCTTTCCTTTATCAGGAGCTTTAGATTTACAATCCCTTCTGAAGTGCCCTTCCTTTCCACATTTCCAGCACACCACCTTTGTAGGTTTTCTTGGAGATTTAGATCTCCCTCTAGATTTAGATCTCCCACTCGATGACTTATTTTTGTTTCTGTTCTGGGACCGTCCTCGTACAGACAAGGCATCACCATTCTGGTTGTCCATATTTTTCCATCTCATCTCCTCCGTCAGCAAGGCTGGGACTATTTCATCAAACTGCAAAGTAGTTGCATTGCTACCTATTGAAATAACCAGAATATCCCACGAATCTGGTAGAGAACACAACATACTGATGCACTTATCTTCATCTGAAATTTTAATATCAACAGATAATAACTGACTTACCACAGTATTAAACGCATTCAGATGCTCTGTCACCGAGTCTCCATCTTTCATCCTCAGGTTATACAGCTTTTTCCACAGGAATAGTTTATTCACCAGAGACTTAGATTGGTACAAAGTCCCTAACTTGACCCACAAAGCCTTTGCCGTAGCTTCCCCTGATACATTCAGCAATACTGAATCCGAGACACACAATCTTATTGTGCTCTTTGCCTTCCGATCCAACTTCTTCCATTATTCATCGGTCACTCCTGATGGTTTAGTACCCAGATCTATCGCGATCCACTAATCTTTATCCACCAACAGATCCTCCATCTTGAGTTTCCACAACTCAAAATTCTGACCATTGAACTTCTCAATCTCTATCTTTCCACTGCTCACCATCTTCTTTCACCACCAGAATCGATTTCGCAGATCTCCCACTGAACAGGGTCTACCACAGGCCCGAGCGAAACTCCTCAGCAACAAAGGCGTCCCCTTGAAGCCAAAACAGCTCTGATACCAAATGTAGGTTTTAAACCTGTACAGAAATTACTTGCATATGAATTCTTAAACAAAGAAAATAAACAATGCGAGAACATAACCCATAAAACACATATGCACAGAGATTTTTCCCTGGATCCCAAAACCGAGACTACTAGCTTGATTTTTCATTATGTTCCTTTCAATGTTACAATACATATTTATACATGCCGAAGCATCCAATTACCATGGACCGAAAACCATTGCGTCCAATACCATGGACCGAAAACCATCGCGTCCAAAAAACATGTGTGAAAATCATGCACAAAACCATAGGTGGGTCCGCCCAACTTAACATATGGTCCAAAACCAAAATTTTCCGGGGTGCTGCCCCAGACCCCATAAAGTGGGGTTATGGGTGCCCTTCAAACCCCCTATTAACTATGTGGAAAGAATATAACACAACCCAACATTATAGGCCCTATGTTTGCTGTCACATCAGGCGGAATTGTGATGACATGAGATAAGGAGCTTGAGCTAGAATGAGTTGGATTCGACTACGTTCTGGAGAGATTCGGAGATCTGGCGATTCTGTTCATGCTGCTTACATTTTGTGTCATCACCACATAATTTATTTCATCCTGCGTGTTGCTGCTTTTTTTAGGATTATCCATTAATTCAAAACCAGATTGCACAATGCTGTTAGGGCTCTCTGCGTTGTTCTTAATGTTTGGATTGATATTATCCGTGCTTGTTATATCTGCGTTGTTTTTCATCAGAGTTTTATGCCATTGAATTTTCATAACTTCAAGTGGTGAGCCATTGTTTGTTGTCCCATCAAGCGGAATTGTGATACCTGTAACTGCGTGGTTTTTAATGCTTGGAAAACTGGTTTGCGTAGTGTTGTTGGGGATTATGGCATTTATATCCCAACCGTTTTCTTCCCTTATGTATTCTTGCTTGTTGACCATACATCCATTGCAGTCCTTATTTTTCAAAGAGCTGCTTATTTCTGTTCTAGCCAGAAGAGGAATGTTATCAGAAGATGAGGAGTGGTTGACATTAAGCAGATTCTGCTGCACATCAAGATTACATTTCTGAGGGACATGTAAATTGGAATAAGCGTGGTATTTATGAGAGCACTGGTTGTGTTCTTCATAAACATAGCGTAGATTATTCAGTTTCTTTAATTTCTGGATGTTGTCCCTAATTAACCATTTATCAGATTTTATAAATGTAATGGCATCCAAGGATTGACATAGATCTTGTTTGATATGTGAGGAAAGGTATAGATGAGCGGAATAAAGTTTCTGAGCGGTTTTCACTAATTTAGACCTGACCCATTTGATTTCATTTCTAACTAGGGTTTCACTTAATTTTTTGAAACTGGACAGATTTCTGCCTAACCAGAGAGAATGTTTGCAGATAGCAAATTTAGGAATGAGATTGTTATCTCTACAATTTTTAAGAAAATTTAGATTGGAACTGAGTTTAGCTCTGGATAATCTTAATTTCTGGAATTCTTGATGGGTGGTCCATCGTATCCCTTCCATGGTAGGATTTGATGTTGTTAAATAATGAATCCATACAGGTGAGGAGAGTTTTTAGATAGGAGGAACGACCTGTTGTATAGTTTTAGTGAACCCAACGTTTCGGACTACCAAGTTAGTCCATCATCAGGGGATGCGTCAATAGATATTCTTCAAATCTTAATGATGTATCCATGAGCTAGATTTAGGTTATATATATAGGAAATTGAAGAAAAGATGTAAGAAAATAGGTCGGCTAGATTTTCATTTAATTAATTAATTATTATTCTTTATTTATTTAATTAATTAATTAATTTATTTTTTAATTAACTAATTAATAGGTATATAAATTAATTGATTTTATTGTTTACTTACTATGTTTATTAATTTTATTTAAATATATGGTTTAATTGATTTATTAATTTATTTATTAATTTGATTGATTAATTAATTAATTAATTTGATTGATTAATTAATTAATTAATTAGTTAATTAATTAATTAAGGGTTGATTAATTAATTAATCTTTATTAATATGTTTATTAATTTATTGTATTATTCACTTGTTAGTTTGATTAATTAATTAATTTTTAGTTTGTTGATTAATTGTTTGATTAATTAAAATTAATTTATTAGTTTTAATCATTTGTTATTTGTTAATATGTCTCTAATTTTATGTATTTATTTCGTGTTTGATTATTTATTGATTTTATTTACTTCATAAATTTATTTAATTTTTAATTAATAAATCCTAATTGGTTTGGTGAGTTAATGCTATAATATTATCTGTCAATCCTAGATGTAATTTTCATTGATTAATGTTATCAATTGATTATGGGTGAATTAATCACTACTAATTTATGTTTATGATGATGATGATATGAGAATTGATGTTTTTGGAGATTATTATATTGATATTTTTAAGAGAGGAGGGAATATGTTAATTTAAGGGATAAGGGTTAATTATTGATTTTTAAGATTTTCAAGTAAAGGTTTCCATGTGTTACTTAGTTTTAGTCCATCATCCCGGTTCAAATTGTTCTTCCTTTTTTCTATTTCTATGGCTTCTTTGATTTTCCTTCTAAGATAGTGGTCCTCTTTTCTAACCAGTTTGACCTCTTCCATGCAGATGTAATGAGAGGAAGAGTGAACATGTTCTGCTAAGGCTGATTTAGAGGTCCTATCTCTTCTTAGGTCGGCCGCATGTTCTTTAATCCTAATATTAAGAGACCTACCAGTTTCACCTATATATTCCTTACCGCATGAGCAAGGAATCACATAAACACCTTTTTGTAGATTAGGGTTTATGGGATCCTTGACTGAGCTGATTAATTGACTAATGGTGTTAGTAGGGGTGAATGCTACATTGATGTTATGTTTATTAAGAATTTTAGTAATTTTATCAGTGGTGCCTTTTATGTAAGGCAGGGAGACCTTAGGAGTTGATAAATTTTGATTTTTCATGTCCTTGTTATTCTTGATTAGAGATAGGTGCATGGCTTTCTTAATGGTATTTCTATTGTAGCCATTTAGTTCAAACACTTTGTGTAGATGGTTGAGTTTGCCATTTAAATGGTCATGATTAGATATTCTGGCAGCCCTAGTGGTTAGGGTCCTAATGATGCCAATCTTCTGTTTAGGGTGGTGATGGGAATTTGCATGAAGATATCTTTCTGTATGGGTTTTCTTTCTATAAACTTGGAAACCAAGAGACCCATTTCTTTTTGTTAGAAGGATATCAAGAAAGGGAAGCTGGTTGTTCTTTTCAATTTCAATAGTGAATTTTATATGGTCAGATAGGCTATTTCTCAACTGATTGGTCCCATCTCTTGTTGCCTTAGAAAGGAAAAGGCGATATGCTGAGAGTTGATCGAGAAATATACATGAATTATGTAGTGATAGAACTAAACGACCCCAATGAACCTGTAATGTTTACCAACTTTATCCTTGGGAATTATAGTTTCAACATTTGTGCCATGGAAACCTGTTTTGGAGAATTCCATGCAGAGACAGTTGAAGAAATTGCAATGAACACATAGTTTGAAGCTCTCCCCTTTAGTCCAACAGATGAACTATCCTGTATTATAGTAGATGATAGGACTAATTTCCTAGAAAGCAGTTCAATTAATGTAATATTAGATTCTATATTTTGGACACTCTACTTTAATGGCTCTAACTATATAGAGGGCGCAGGTCCTGGGAGCATTCTCATTAACCCACAAGGGAACTAACATTTGATGGCCAGCCAGTTGGAGTTCATGTTCACCAACAACATGACAGAGTATGAAGGCTTGTTGCAGGGCCTGAAGAAAGCCATTGATATGAAGGTGAAAAATCTTAAAGTTTTTGGTGACTCACAGATAATTGTCGACTAGGTAAGGAAAAAGATACACTACAACTCGCCACACCTAGTAAGATAATTGTCGACTAGGTGATGAGCAAATCCTTGAGTTCCTGCATTGTGAGAAGACATTCAAAAATGCACTCATTGTTGAAAAAGAGCATGATAGGCTTATGAATGAGAGTGAAGATGAGGAAAAGGATCAGTCCAATATAATTCCCAAGTTAGTTGTCAAGATGGAGCACTTTTATTGCCTACATGATAAATTTAAAAAGCCAACTAACTGCAAAACACATAGCTCATCCATGAAGTATGAGTCGGTCAACATTGGAACTGAAAAAGACCCAAAAAATGTTAATTTGGGCTTAGGATGCTCTCCACAAGAAAAGGTTGCATTTGTTAAGCTGTTTAAAGAGTACAAGGACTTCTTTGCATGGACATATGGCGACTTCAAAAACTTCGATACCGGCATCATGCAACATGTAATTCCCTTGGAAAAGGATGGTAAGCCCTACCAACAAAAGGTTCGTATGGTGCATCCAAGCCTAGAACCGTTGGTGAAGAAAGAATTAAACAAAATGTTGGACGCTAAAATCATTTTTTTGGTCAGGCACACTGGCTAGGTAGCCAATCTCATGCCAGTAAGAAAAAAAATGGAGACGATAGATTAGGTATCAATTTCAAAAACCTAAACAGACCATCACATAAGGATAACTATCATGTCCCGTCTATGGAACACATTCTTAAATGCATTTTTGGGTCTTAAATGTTGTCCCTATTGGATGGGTTTTCAGGATATAATAAAGTGTTGTGTCGAATGGAGATCAACTAAAGACAACCTTCAACACTAAATGGGGCACATACGCATATCGTAAAATGTTGTTTGGACTTATTAATGCAGGTGCCACATTTCAGAGAGATATGGACATAGATTTCCAAGGATTGATTAACAGATCAATAGTGATTTACATGGACGACATTACTATGTATTCTTATCACAAGAGGGATCTTATTTATCACCTGAAACAAATTTTCAAAAGATGCCAAAGGTACGGATATCGTTAAATCCCAAGAAGAACGTTTTCACAGTTATAGAGGGGAAGCTACTGGGTCATATCCTCTCCAAGGAAGGAATTATTATTGATCTGGAAAGAATAGATACCATCATGAGAATACAACCTCCTGCAAATAAAAGGGCAATGCAATATTTTTTCGGGAAGATTAATTTTGTTACGAAATTTGTTTCAGGCTTCATAGAAATAGTGTGTCCCATTCAGCTAATGATGAAGAAAGACGTCGTGTATATGTGGAGCGATGAAGCTAAGAGATCATTTCAGCGAATTAAGGAGGCCATTGCAAAAGATCATGTGTTGGTTAGCCCCAATTTTGACAAGGAACTCCTCCTGTATACTTTCACTTCTGATGTTTCATATGCCGCAATACTCACCCAAAAAAATGATAATTGCAACGAAGTCCCCATTTCATATATGAGCTCTAATCTTCAAGGGGTAGAACTAATTTACCCTGACATGGAGAAACAAGGTTTTGCGGTTTTTAAAGCCGTGAAAAATTTCCACCCTTATTTACTGAAGGCCACCAAGGTGATTGTTCCCCACCATGCTCTAAGGACCGTCTTTTTGCAGAGGGAGATGGGAGAATGGAGAGGGAACTGGATAACGACTCTTCAGGAATACGACCTTGAGATTAAGCTAGAAAACATAGTTCTGGGGCAGGGGTTATGTAAGCTTGTAGCATAAGCCATGGCAAGTAAAGAAGGGACATCAGAGGAACCAGAAACTCAGTGCATGTAGAATGCTCAAGTAGCATACAGGGAAGAGCCTGGATGAGACAACGAAATGTTAATATATGAGCGCGAAATTTTAAAAGTCCCATTGGACTCTAATTCGTGATATTACGACATCCCCTTTTATCTAACATGGGGGTCATGTCCTGAGCACATGGACGCATCACAAAGAAGAGCACTGAGATTAAAATCTAATCAGTATAACTTGGCCAATGACACATTATATAGGAAAAATTATGACAGAGTTTGACTGAGGTGTTTGGAAAAGGATGACGTTGATCATGTCTTGAAAGAAATGCATGACGGTGTTATAAACATATTTGGGCACTGAAACCCCAATCTTATATGTGATAAACCAAGGTCTCTTTAACCCCTAAAAGTGTTGTTTCATACCCTAAAGGATCATGGTCAACTTATTACATCATTCCCCAAAAGTTCCACCTGAAAAAGCACTCAAAACTGGATAAAACTGGACCATACTGACTGCTCCACTGTCAGGGTGCGATGCATACTGACTCCTACACTAGCCAGGTGCAATGCATACAGAAGAGGCCTTATGTGGGGTGCGTTGAGCGAGAATGGACAAATGTTTGAGACCGTTTGCTAAGTGGATGCTCATGGAATCTTTTAGAAACTTCTCTTATGACACTAGCCTCTCTGAATTCACCCAAGGATGAGTAAGAGATCAATGAAATCTCCAAGTGGAACCAAGAACTACAAGTGGAATGAAACTAATAAAAAACCCAAAGATGACTCACAACATTGCAAACATCTATAAATGGATCCCTCATCTAAGAGATCTAGAGGCTGGAACTTTGTAATTTGTAAGGAAGTGTTGATAGTTTCTCTTCGAGAAAGAAGCATTGTATTGTTGGGTGATCTTGCTTTTCATGAGGTGAAGAAGGCTTTGATGCTGGGAGGATGATGTTGGATCAAACAGCTGGGTTATAATTGTCCCTTATATTTTAATAAAGTTATTTGAGTTTTCCTCCATACAATTCCATACTTGTGAATCTTGTTATTTGTGCATGCCATTGTATGTTCAATGTATTTCTGATTCTGTATTGTTTATGATATAATAGATCGAGATGCTTTGATGGTGTTTTGTTACTTTGTTTCTACAAGTATTCTCTAAGTGGGACAAGCAGGATAGGAGTTCCAAGCTCTATCAAGGGGGAGAGAAATCAAGCAAGGAGTCAAATGGAAGATCCAGGTTGGTCCCTTTGCTTCTCTCTTATCTATCATACATAAAGGAAATCGCAAATTTCTTTGATTGTTTGTTTCTAGGATAGCTACCAATCCTAGTGGGACTAGCAGATCGAAAAGACACTAGTTTTCCCGGAAACAAAACGGTAACTCCACTGGGGAGAAAATAGTTTGTTTGTTTGTTTATTGTTTGTTTAATAAGCTATAGATAGAGCCGGAAGTTAGCCAGATAGCCTTCGAACTACTCTTTCTCTGGAATTGCAAAGTAGATGAATGCTACTTCAGTCAATCTCCGGTTTAGTTTATGATTTGAACATCTGACTTACAAGAATTCTAGATGCCCTATTGGTAGCTCAATAACCTACCAAGATCATACCCCTAGACTTTTCTCTTTACTTTCCATAACAGCTCAGTTTAACTCACTGAAATTAGCTGCAAATTTGAGTCAAAACCCACCTTTGTTGCGCTTCCTGGCCCATCGCACTGTCTGTCACTGGAAGACAGTATGCATCACACTTCCTAAGTGTAGTAGGTGAGATGCATCCCTGTTTCTCTGAAGCACAGGTGCGATGACTGAGTAATCCTATTTCTCTCCTTGAAATTTGGGTTTTCTGTCTTTGTTTTCAGCCCTGTTTAGTTGTTTTGCTGCTTATGAATAGTATCTTATTGCTGAAGCCTCCTTGCTTTACATAGTTCAGCCTCCATTGATTAGGAATAATAAATTTTTTTATGTATTTGTCCATCATTTACAATCCTTTGTCAAAAATTAGCTTAAATCGATCTGTTTTGGTGCAAAAAGTGTCGTAATTGTCGTTTTGTGTCAAAAAGAGGAGTGTCGTAAAGTCTTCCTTCTCTAGATAGTCGATTGAACTTTTTGTCATGTATTTGATTTGATTTGTTGATATTTGAAGTGTCAAAAGCATCTTCTATTCGAAATTGAAAAGTGTCATTTAAGTCTTCCTTTCATTTTTGAAAAGAAATTGTCGAAATGTCACTTTGAAGAAAATATTTCATATCTATAGTTAGTTTTCCTTTTTGGCATTCTTCACATTAAGGAGAACGAAAAACAAATACATGCATTTGCATTTGCATTTAGACTGTGTGCGATAAATGATTTAGGAAAAGTGCATTTAGTGTGTGCTCTTTGCTCTTTGTTTGAAAGAATCATAAACTTCTTTCCTTAGTAGCTAGGATTTTCATTGTTAAAAATAAACAACGATTGTTTATCATTTTATATTGCATATTTAGGAATTTTACATCTACATGACACGGTGAACCTTGAAAGGCAAACTTCTAAACAAGATCAACTATAAAATAAATTTCAATGAACTTAACAACGCTTTGGAATCTAATGCAACACATCTAGAGGTCTAGGCTAGAGACGTGTTCCAGCGTTGTAAAATCTAGTAACTATCATTTTCATTGAAGGTTGGGTGATTCCTCCTCTTTGATACGACAAGTGCTAGCACGGACTTGTGCTCCCTGTACCATTGAGTATATATTGGGAGACCACAATAGGCTTATATCCTTTATCCATAGGAAGACGTGTCTGCTGCCCTATCGATCGCAATGCATTGAACACAACATTCGGGAAGATTGACTACTGTACATAAGTCCTTGATAATTTATCTTTAATTTATCACCAAGGTGTATATTGCAGTTTTGCGATTGGTTTGGTAATCCCTTTGTCTAGATTTCTAGAGTAGCCACTATCATTCTTTTTCGACTCCATAAAAGAAAAGGTCCATCTGAGCACTTGTCACTTCAGCCTCATTAAAAATCGAAGGGGACTAGAGTCATATTTAGCTTTTTCTCGACTCTTAAAAATTGAAAAAAATCAAAGTTGTGTCAAAGCGTCATTAAAATTTATTTAATTAGGAATAAAATCCCTATTCCTTCATTGATCTTAGGTTGAGATAATGGAGTCCACCAATCAAGGAATCCCTTTTGAGGGGAATCCTAGTCCATTTTCTTCTTGGGGAAATGTTGATGCTCCATATATGGCTACATTGTCCCTTCTGGGAATCATAATTGGTCTGCCAATATGGATATTCTCAACCTCTGTCATTCAAAATACTATGATTCCTCAACAATCAAATCAGCAACCAGTTGATACTGAAGTTGACCCTTCAACTTCTTCTTCGTTTGTTTCTCCCTCCCCTTCTTCCTCTTCGCTTGGTGAAATAGTGATGCTAGTAACCAAGTGGCTGAGAAGAAGAAGAAAGGGAAGGAGAAGAAGAAGAAGAAGTCAGCTAAGCGAGGGGGCAACCATGAATCATCTGGTGAAAATCCACACACTAAATCTCCCAGATTTCCTTGTGTAATTTGCAGAGGAAACCATTTTCATCAATATTTCCCTTGCCTTCCGTGGATCTTGAGAGAATGGTCTCCCCATTCGCACCGTCCGGTGTCCTCAACCTCTAGCGATCATGTTGACAGCACACCATCAACTAGTGAAAATGAAGTTCATGGACAAAAAGGAAAGGTCAAAATTCCATGTAGATTATGTGAATGGGATAATCACCTTCCTCATTGTCCTTTTTTGGATGAGGAGAAAAGAGTCTTGCATAACCATCTTGCTTCACCGCAGCGACTTCCATCTGGATACAAGAAAATCACCTCAGGTCCTTTACTAGTTGAAAATCTGACTGACATAACTCAACTATCAGTTTAAACACCTATCACTAAAATCAAATCTTCTGAGCCCATTCCAGACCAAAGTAAACAGGTCGAGATGGCAGTCGACCCATTTTTTCCTTCAGAAGGTCCACCTTCAAATGATACCATTCCCAAAGACAGTGAGAACGATATTGTTCAAATTATTTTTATTAATTCAGAGTTCGACGACCTTTGGGGCAGTCTTCCCGTTCCTTCACAACAAGAGGAAAATCCCAAGGGGTTCATTCAACCGTTTATTTGGTACCCACTCCAAGAAATCTAGTCGCTTCCTTCGATTGGAATCGACTAGCGAGGTTCTGCCTTCCTTCTAATGTGCCATTTTAGATCATAGTACAAGTATACAAAATGATCGTGTCAAGCACTATCATAGATGAAGGGGCTTTAGTGAGTATCCTTTCCTCAACTTCTTGGAAAGCACTTGGTTCGCCATCGCTTATGCTTGTTACACAGAATTTGTCAGGCTTTAACAAAGGAACCAGTCAACTGTTAGGGACCCTTCCTAAGTTGCCGATAACTTTGAGAAGGAAAAATGTTCACCTAAACGTGATGTTATTCCAAGGACCATTAGATTACAATCTACTCCTTTGACGTGACTATGTTTATAGCATGGAAGCTATTGTTTCCACACTCTTTCAAGTGATGTGTTTCCGACATGAAGGCAAAATTGTCCGGCTTATTGACCAACTTTCATTTCCCAGTTCAAACACAGCTCCAAGTCAAACATCATCCCTAAATGGTATTTTTGCATCAAGAGTGTCTCTTCAACCTTCATTCCATCCACCTGATTGCAGCAAGTAGTCTGGTGAATGTAATGAAGCTTAGGGGGCATGCACCCTAGTCTGCTTCGGCAGATGAACCCAGCTGAAAAGATAGGTTTCCCTATAGGTTATGTGATTGGAGTTGTTATCTCACACCATTCACCTTTATCTATTTGATGGAAAAAACCAAGAGAGTGTTTTGTTGGCTCTGTTGACAAAACAATCCTGCTTAACCACAGTGACTTCCATATGGTTACCTAGAGACTCTCCTTTTCTTGATGCCTGGGGGAATGCAAACCTTTTTATGCAAGAAAAAAACAACCAATTTCATTTTTTAGCTTTTTAGTTTTTCCAACTTCTTAGGTTAGGTGATTGGTTTGATCCATCTTTCACCTTTGTCTGCACTATGGAAAGAGCAAAGGAATTGTTTGAACCGTTCCGCAGACGAAACCTTCCTACCTAACCTTAGTAGTTTGTTAGCTTTTTAGTGTTTTTAGCTTTTTAGTTTGGTCTTTCCTAGCTTACATAAAAAGGAAAAATGAGCAACGTTTCCACAAGGTTCAATCTCATTAAAAAATAAACCCGCCAATGAGCAATGTTATTGCACGGTTCAATCTTGTTAAAAAATAAACCTACCAATGAGCAATGTTATTGCATGGTTCAAGCTCATTAAAAAATAAACCTACCGATGAGCAATGTTATCGCATGGTTCAAGCTCGTTAAAAAATAAACCTACCATTGAGCATAGTTTCTCCTGGTTCAAGCTCATTAAAAATGAATCCACCCTCGGTAAATAACCTTTGTGATTGCCCTACTATTATATTTTTGAACCTTGGTTGTGTTCCTAACATCACCTCCATCCATTTAGCTGATCATACGCTTCCACTTGATTGTTTACCTTTTTGAGGAAAAACTGCGACAAGTGGCCCTATTAGCCACCCTCTTCACATCACCATGTTTTGAGAAGTTCCAAAGTTACTCGGAACCAGTTGCTACCCTAAACGCCACTCATTTCTCAAAAATGAGTCTCCTTTAAACTCTTTTCAGACTCGCTAAATATGAAAATATTGTCGAGCTATTGGCCTTTCCAGCTCGGTAAAGTGATTGGAAATGCCATCCCTCCTGTATATTTTAAACTTTTCAGACTTGAGGGATTATCTCATGAAAAGCTCGAGTGTTTGTCTTTTCGGCTTTCTAAAGTTATCGAAAACTCATCCCTTTTGTATTATTTTACCCTTTTTCAGACTTAAGGGATTATGCTATGAAAAAGGACCACTGGAATTTCCTTTTCACCCCTTTTCAAACTCTCTAAACATGAAAAGGACCGAGTTATCCTTGTCGTTAAACTCGTTAAAACAATAGTGACAAACTTTTCCACCCAGACAAGAACGAGTTTCACTATCGCTAGGCCCGCTAAAACATAGTGATAGGTGTCTAGTCAATTTAATGTCTTAAATTGCTCTACATAAATTATCAATCAGGGTATCGTAAACTGATGAAGAGTGGTGCACTATATGTGCTTAGTTAACCTTTCTCTTACTTCGTTGTTTTATAGTTTATGTTGTTTTTTTGGGGTTTTGTTCTTGTTGGTTTTCTAAAGTGTTTAATGCAAATTGAAATCCTATTCTAAGGTCTTAAGAATACTTTTAAAGGACAAGTATGGATAAAGATTTCAAGACAAGGCCTATGTCCCTAATGGTAATTTCCAAAACTTAGCACTTCAAAAGAACTTAAAACATGTTATTGATGGAGTTAGTATTTAAACAAAAGTGTAAATATACAACTAGTTCAATCAAAATAAAATGCAATAACCAAATAATGAGCTAATGACTATGAGACCCAGTATCCTTGCTGCTTCAGCAAAAGGACAAGATGATTCTATCACGTAATTAGTTCATTAAAAGGCTATGTGCATCACTAATCTACAATCAACTTGAAAGCAAATTTATGTACAACTAATATACATGAGAAAAATGTAAAACAACAGTAATCAAAACAACTTGTTATGTACAGCTAATATACATGAGAAAAATGTAAAACAACAGTAATCAAAAAGCTTTGTTATGTACAGCTAATATACATGGTGAAATAAAATGCAAAATTAAATGACAACTATACAAGACAGGGGCCCTCTGCCACCTATGAAATCAAAGAAAAATTGAACACACTTGCATGAATTAAAATTGCATGAATGAGAAATCTAATCTATCAAACTTGAAAGCAATCAAATAACATAATCAAATCAAAGCAATATTTACAAAATGAAATCTACTCTACCTTACATTCTACAAAGCAATATTTACAAAATGAAATCTACTCTACCTTACATCCTAATATGCTCCATGACATCTACTTCACATCTCCTTCCATGTTGAGAACATCAAAGCTTTATTGAATTTCTTCAAAAGTACAAAGTACAACAAAGTTATCCAAAGCTTTCAAAAGCCATCAAGGAAGAACTACAAACTTAAGAACTAGGGACTAAAAAGACTAACAAATGAAGGAGAGAGATCTCCTATTTATACAAAAAGATGAGAGCCATCTCATTAATGAGAATCCATGAATCTCTCCCTCTACCTCTAGAGTCCTAATCAAAATAGGAACTGATAAGACACATGTCTTCTTAGAGTTACAATACAATTAGGAGATGTGACACATATCCTCATGATCCCATGATTCTTTCCACTCAAATTCGAATTTGGCCTTTGGGTGCCACATAAGGGTCTTCTAGAAGCCTCCTTTCAACCTACACATGTCAACAATCTCAACCCATTTGTTAGGTATAAGCATATGCACATTATTTTCTAATGTTTAACCACAAATTCACTTAAAAGGCTTAGAAATAATAAATATTGGAAAAACATAAAGGTGGCCCAATGATAATGAAAGTGGGATGAATGTGGTGACATAGTAGTGAAATGGAGGTGAAATGGAGGTGATATAATGGACATAATAGTGAAAGTGTAATGGAAATGAATGACATTTTCAAGACTCAACAATAGGTTTGCCCAAAGGGAAAATTATAGAACAAGCATATGTTATCCTCATCAAGCTTGACAAAAATAAAGAGGTACTGGTTAGCAATGATTGGGGAAAAGGGAAGAAAACTTGAAGAATTTTATTGGTAGCAGGTCACTTTTGAACATGACAGTTTCACTCCATCACCATGATTGAGTCAGGTTGGGTTATTTCGTTCACCGGTCATATCACCATTGTTCCTCCATACCATCCATCTTTTGAGGTTAGCACTACCAATCCATCTTAGTGTTGCTGATATTTTCAAGAGAAGTCATTCAGAGAATTCACCATCCAGTTAATGCCTCATCCATTGCAATACCTTCACCTTCCTTTTTTCATGACCGCCATTCCTGAACCTTGTATCATCAGATCGTTTTCACCTCCAGAAAATAATTTGCTTCGTTTTGTGTCGTAGATGTGGGTTACATTAAGGCCCTCCTATGATAGGTCACTTCTTGTTGAGATCAGCTCATTATCCAAGAAGTTGACTTAGAAACAACCCTTTTAGTACTTTGAAGCTTGCATGCCTCAAAGGCAAGTTTCTCACTTATGTCGATAGGTTTACATCAATGGCCTTCAACCGAAAGATTTTGTGTGGTGTTCGACATCGTATCATATATTCACACCATGTAAATTGTATTGTAGTACCTTGAGCGTCATTATCATTATCGGTGATTCCTCTCACGTCTGTTAACAACGTACATTATTGGCTGGTAATCAAGCAATGTCTATCCATGTTCGACTTTAGGACATCTTTTCACATGGATCGACTTGTACATTGGGCAAATATTGAATGAGTTTGAAGACCCCAGATCTAGTTTCATCCATCCGGGCTGCGATATATTCAGGAATATAAAGACATCAAATGTACACAGAAGTTGCACAAATGATCATGCAACTGCAGACGATTATCTGTTCTATGTACATGAAAATGAATTTATAAAGCCGAGCATGGGAATGCTCGCCTCAGCTAGATCATGAAAATAATATGATGATGATGTATTGTATTGTATCTTATACAGGTCACCTTCTAATTTGAATACCTCGGATCCTCATGATAAAGAATTTCACCTGACATCAAAAGATTTATGACTTCATGCTTTAGGAGGCAACTGTTATAGACATATTTTGGCACTGCAACCCCAATCTTATATGTCGATAAACCAAGGGCTCTTTAACCCCTAAGAGAGTTGTTTCATACCTTAAAGGATCATGGTCAACTGATTACATCTTTCCGCAAAAGTTCCACCTGAAACACCACTCAGAACTAGCCAATATTGGACCATACTGACTGCTCCAATGTCAAGGTACGATGCATACTGACTCCTACACTAGCTAGATGTGATGCATATGGAAGAGGCCTTCTGTGGGGTGTGATGAGCGAGAATGGACAAATGTTTGAGACAGCTTGCTAAGTGGATGCTCATGGAATCTTCTAGAAACTTCTCCTATGAGACTTGCGTCTCTGAATTCACCCAGGGATGAGTAAGAGATAAATGAAATCTCCAAGTGGAACCAAGAACTACAAGTGGAATGACACTAATCAAAAACCCAGAGATGACTCACACCCTTGCAGACATCTATAAAGGGATCCCTCATCTGAGAGATCTAGAGGCTGGAACTTTGTAATTTTTAAGGAAGTGCTGATAATTTGTCTTTAAGAAAGAAGCATTGTATTGTTGGGTGATCTTGCTTTTCATGAGGTGAAGAGGGCTTTGACGCTGGGAGGATGATTTTGGATCAGACAGCTGGATTTTAATTCTCCCTTCTATTTAAATAAAGTTCTTTGAGTTTTCCTCCATACAATTGTGTACTTGTGAATCTTGTTATTTGTGAATGCCATTGTATGTTCAATGTATTTCTGATTCTGCATTGTTTATGATATAAGAGATCGAGATGCTTTGATGGTGTTTTGTTACTTTGTTTCTACAGGTATTCTCTAAGCGGGACAAGCAGGATAGAAGTTGCAAGCTCTATCAAGGGCAGAGAAATCAAGCAAGGAGTCAAGCAAAAGATCCAGGTTGGTCCCTTTGCTTTTCTCTAATCTATCATACATAAAGGAAATCGCAAATTGCTTTGATTGTTTGTTTCTAGGATAGCTGCCAATCCTAGTGGGACTAGCAAATCGAAAAGACACTAGTTTTCTTGGAAACAGACGACCCAGTAGGTGGTCACTATGGCGGAGAGACCATGTTATGAAACCAACTCACAAAAAGATAGAAAAGATAGATGAATGCCTTAGAATTCAGCCTCTTCGAGGGGGAAACCTCCTTTACATTACATAAATGAAATATTCTTGGATGATACAAATGACAAGACCTCATTTCTATATATAGGAGTCTAAGGGGTCATAATATAGTTAGAGCCGACATAACAATAATAATGTAAGGGCACAATAATAACAATAGTGGGCTTCTATGGGGCACAATAATAACAATATGGGGACTACATGGGCACAACAATATAATAAGGGGGTTGTACTAATAACAATAAGGGGTTACACTAGTAGTATAGGGGCCTAACAGACCACTGCTCATAAAATATTAAGAGATGGGTATTATTAGCCTACAGTGTTCAGAGACTCGCATGCCTACACTCGGAAGTGCAAGGTGTGTCAAACTGCCATGGGGTGAGAAAGAAAGACAGTCATTCCCCTCAGGCCTGTTATGATTTATCGCCTGTTCTAGCAATGGGGCCTAGATGTCATAGGTGAGATCACTCCAAACTCTTCACAACAGCATAAGTATATACTCACGGCAATTGAATACTTCACCATATGGACCGAAGCCATCCTGATTCGAAAGGTTAACAAAGACGAGGTAATATCTTTTATTGAGAAATTTATTATCAACAGGTTTGGCATCCCTGACACTCTCATATTTGATAATGATTCTTATTTTTCATCACTAAAATTGACTAAATTTTCTATCAATAAATCAATTTGAATAAGATATGCATTAAACTATTACCCCCAGGGAAATGGAGTTGCAGAGTCCTCAAATAAAAATCTCATCCACATAATCCATAAATCTGTTGCTGACAACTAGAGGAATTGGCACAACACTCTAACAAATGCCCTCTGGGCCGATAGGGTCACCCCAAAAGTAGCATTAGGAAACTCCCCATACTTCCTCATCTATGGAAAGGAAGCCATCTTACCTCCTAGCATTACCCTTCCCTCGTTATAGCTCTCCCAAGCCTCAAAAGGGACCCCTTCAACCTTACTTCAAAAAAGAATCAACCAACTGGTGAAGTTGGAGGAATTGAGAGAAAATGCCAAAAATAAGTTCAAGAATCACCAAATGATTGTGAAGAGATGGTTTGATCACCATTTGGTAGGAGATAAAGATTACCAAGTCAGTGAGATTCTCCTAAAATGGGACAAGTTGAGTGAGCCAAAAGGTAAGCAAACGAAATCCCAACACTTATGGCTGGGCCCATTCCAAGTTGAGGAAAAAATTGGTCTAGAAACCTACAGATTGAAAACTTTACAGGGAGAAACTAAGAAACTCCCAGTTAATGGACAACATCTTAAGAGATACTTCCAGTAGCCACCACATGGTGGTTACCTCCGGAGTAGGTTAGGATTCATTTTATTTTTTTGTTAGATTAGTTATATTTTCATCCTGTATGTTCTTGTCTTGCGCAAGTTTATCTTCCTTCTGTTTTGAATTTCAGTCCTTCCCAGTTAATTGATTTCGGTCTTTCAGTCTTGTTTTCACCTTTTATAACTCTCTTCTAATTGCCTTGATTTGCTACCTTCAGCCTTTCACTTCCCTCATTAACCTGCTAGTGAGTCTACAGATCCTAAATTCATTATTACCTTACAAATCAAGCAAACCTTCGATGAGCCTATGAGAACTGGAAAATCAGCAGTAAAATTTGAATTGAAAATAATCAGCATCTATTGGGAACTAGGTAGGCTTTGTTGATAACCTGGGCACCCGAAGCATGTAGGGACATCTTTATAAAACGAAAAAATGTGTAACCATGGTTGGACTGGCATGGCGGAACGATGCATTTTTCTTTTAAAATCCCACCTAGACCTATTCTATACTTGCCTATGAGGTTTGCAGTCATTCTCCATTGGTTCCGGCCACAACAGTAAATTTCCAATATATGTCATCTACAAGTAAACCTCATTTCATGGGCTAAGATCGTTGTCATATATCCTGTGGAAAATTCAATGTGCTCTAGTCCTTGTGCCCGAAACTGGAAGGACTTATTTAAAAGAAAATGAAATGTCGAGTCCTTGTGCCAATCTGGAAGGAAAGGTTATTTGGGAAGCTAGTTAGAGTAGGGACTATTGTTGGACTCAAAGTGTCGGTTGACACAACAAGCCCAACCTTTCTTAAATAGTTTAAAAATATGGCATGATCCATGACTACACCCCATTTGATCATACGAAAGTGTAGCACTAAAAAATTCTTACATAAAGTGCAGATAAACATATCTACATATATTTTTCAAGCTTGATGCATGATGAAGAGCTGAGGCACACACCTAAATAGGTATTGAAAAACTGGTGATGGCCTCGAAAGGATTTTGAAAGTAGAAAACAGGTAGAGGAGGGTCAATAAATCCCATAATGCGACCATTGGAGAATGCCTGTCAAAACCCTATCAGTAAGTAGAAGCTATTTGTCTTTATCCTACCTAAAGAAATTAATGTTGAAGTGGAACCCATGCCTACCCATCTATGCAGTTTTCATTTCGAGTTTATCTTAGAACCCTGATGTTCTATGGATCAAAGTTTATTTGGTAACAGAGATAACTAGTTCACCCAGTGGTTCACCTTTTTTTTGTGGCCACAACCCTATTACATTTTTTCGAGTGTTTTTTTTTATGTTCCCTAAAGGGAATAGCACCTATTTGGAGTGTTTTAGCTGTTCCATCCAGGGAACAGCTGTTTTTCCCTCAAGGGAACAACACTTCTTTGAGTTTTTGTTGTGGCCACAACCACCACCCTATTAAAACTTGCTCTGGGGGCAAATTTCAATGGGCCCCTTGAGAAGTTTGATCTTTCATCTCTCTAAATGATAACCGTAGTTGTCATATGGAATTATGTCCTCAAATTTGAACGGTTCAATGGTTTATTAATTATGGTTGCAATCCATTTTTTAATCATTAGTCCCCAAAAAATCATCACACCCTCTTGAGATTTAGAGCTGGAAGGACTCATATAAACCCCAGTTGCAGAGTCTGTCTCTTTATGAAAGTTATTATGAAGGTAAGGTTTGTTTTAGACATTTCTGTCATATCTCTCATAATCATAGCTAATGCTAATCATTCATGTAGGCAAGGACTAAGAGAAGAAAATCAAGGTCGGTGAGCTGATGCATAAGCAACATGAAGGGCTGCAACGAAAGATGCAAATGGATCGGTAACACAACCTTTGAATGATCATCACAAGAACAACATGCCTAGTCCACATGATACCTCTACTAGCTAGACTTTTGTTGACATGTTTCATGGCTTTGGGATAGAATGGGGTAGGATGCCCCGAAATTCTGAGAAGACAGGAAGTAGAACAGATGTTCGTATAAGGGTTCTTGCGTTGCTTTGGGGACTCTAGATGACACCTCCGCACCATCGATTTCGATATTGCAATACTCCACAAGAAAGGGATATGGAACCACCACAGTGCATAATGGATGCATTCTCTATGTTAAGTGGAGGTACTCCTAATAGTGCAGATCCATCAAGTGGTTACTACCTCTAGATACACCTTAAATCATGCCATATGTTCGATGATGAGTGCAATGTCTTCATTTTCCTTTAGGAAATAATAGGGAATAACGTTCATTCGATATAGGTGTGAAGAGATGGCTTGCAGTCATTCTTCTTTCCATCGGCATCCATTCATTTCCTCCATGAAATAAAATGCTCCAGCAAATGTGGCCTCGATGTGTCAGCAGTTTCGTTGACCATTCTTTGTTTATATATTTTAATTTTTATATTGAAAAGAACAAGGTGGAAAGTCATGGGAGATGGAGGGTCAGCTTTCCTGCGGCATAAGTATTACCTCTGGATATGGGTGAAGGACTTTCTTTTGGCAGAAGAGGGGTCGATTTTATTATGCTAATAAAGAATACTGTTTTGGTCAAGAAGAAGCCTTTTTTCAAATTCATTTTTCTTTTTTATTTTATGTTTGGAATTAGGGTGTTGTGACTGACATGAGGATATAAATGTTTTGTTTTTGTACACAGTGATAATAGAGAGCTTATGACTAGTCTTGTTTATTTGAATATAATTCGTTATCATGGTTAACTCATGAGCGGTCTCTAATTCGAAGCTATTTTAAACATCAATTTCAAGTTTATTTGTAGAAACGGGAATGTGTATTCTTGTATGAATAATTAGATTGCAATTAATCTGAAATATATCCTTGTTCATCAGTGAACTCAGTAATTGATTCATTTGGACTTGGAATCTATATATGATGTTTAATATCCTTTATTATGCTCCTACAAGATAGATTAGAATAGTTAGGACTAGCATAAGTAGGCAGAATCATTATAGATAGGACTTGATACATATAGGTTAGCTATTTATTTTGTTGATTTAATGGAATTCTTCCTCCAAGGAGAAATCTTTCAACACCTATAACAGTTTACGGGATCCTTTGAAACCCGTTGGAACTAGCCATTCCAAATGAAAGCAGATCTAATTGGGGTCTACGATCGGGTTGGTTCCCCTTTGTTGGCATAGAGAAAATTCGTCGTGTCAACACAGTGTTATTAGAACGGTCTGCTTTTTCTCTATTTTTATTTGCATGTCCCAGACTAGGTTAGGATATAAGGAGTGAGAGCTCGAATTGGTCGAACCTTTGCAAGACCAGCATCGCAAATCCCAATGGCCTCCAATGGTGGAAGAGAAGAAAGATGAGGGGGGTAGGAGATCTTTTAAAAATATTTCTCAAAGAATCCCTCGAGTGATAGAGGAACACGATGATGGAGAAATTTTCCCACATCCTTCAGTGACTACTCTTGAAGCACCACACCCTTTAGGGTACAAGTTAACTTTGACATCCCCATATTTGAGGTTCAGATAGATGTGGACATTGTAGATAAATGGTTGAATCTACTAGAAGGATATTTTTATGTTCATGGCTTTTCCAGTTGGGAAAAGATTACTTTTGTACTTCTCAAAGCCACCCCCCATGTTCAGGATTAGTAGGAAACCTATTGTGAGAAGAAGGATGAAAGTACACCCTCACTATTTTTGGACGCACCCACATGGAATTCATTCTAGGATGCCATCAAGGAGAAGTACTACACTATCAGGAGCTATGAGGATAAATACATAAACTGGACCACGCTGTGGCAAGGATGGAACCAAGACGTGCCAAAGTTTACCAATCTTTTTCATACATTTAACACAAATTTGGGTATCAAGGAATCTAAGAAACATTTGGTACTCAAGTATCGCAGTTTCCTACACAGGTACAAATAGGACGAGATGGATTTTCTAGACAACTCCTCACTCAACACGGCGTAGAGATACGTTGTCAAGATCGAGTAGAAGTTTAAACAAAAGAAGAAAGACTTTGGATCTGTAAATCTGAGGCAATGGAAATCAGCCTCCAAACTGGAGAACAAAGAACAAAGCCAAGGCGGGGTGACCCAAGATAACCCGTCAAAGCTACAAAAAAACAACAACACCATGAAATCATAGAAGGACGCAGGAAAGTGGTGTGAGTTTCGTAAGAGCCCCACTCACAAAAAAGTGAGTTTCAGGCCAAGAAATCGTTGGTGGCTGAGTGAATGCTTCAGAGTCATATGCATGTTCTAACTTTGAATCAGAACGAAACAAGAGGAATGAAAAAGGGAAAAATATTATTGATGCAAAGCCCAGTTCCACTGTTGCCACCACCAAGATCCAAAAGAATGAGCTTGAAGATCCAGAGAAGGGGGAGTGTCTCTTCCACTCACAGATGTGAGTGAAGCATTCATCACTATAATTCATTGTCGACAATGGGAGCCAAAAGAACCTTAGTTCAGCAGAGGTCATGAAGCGTTTGGGCCTACGAACTACAACATATTTGCAATGGTACAACATCGTGTGGCTTCACCAAGGACAAGATCTCCGAGTCAACCACCAGCGTCATTTTCCCTATAACATCAAGCCTTCATGGATGAGGTATTGTGTGATGTTTCTCCTCTTGATGTTTGTGATGTATTATTAGGAAGACCATACTTATGGAAGTGACATATTGTATATTAGTCAAGACCTCACTCTGTTATTATTTCTTTGGGTAATACATTACACATGATGCTGGAGGTAGCACCACCTACCACCATATCTTTGATCTCTGCTAAGAAATGAAGTAAGATCATATCCCAGACTAGGAAATTTGTTTTCTTTCTCATTTTCTCTCAAAGTAAGGGGAAGATCATAGGCATGTCCATGGCCCCCAGAAGGGTTCCTCCACACAGCAGAAGCAGGTGGATATGGTCATGGAAGAATACAGGGACGTCTTCTCCTCACCCATAGGGGTACCATTTGTTGCGTCCCTATAATACTAGTGATTACTCCATTATTATTGTAGTTATACCCCTTATCAATATTTTTGTGCCCCTGTTACCCCCATATTTTTACTACTGTGCCCCATAGAGTCCCTCTATTGTTATTTTTGTGGCTTTATATTATTATTGTTAGGTTGGCTGGATTATATTGTGACTCCTTAGACTCCTATATATAGAAAGGAGGTTTTGTCATGTGAATTATCAAAGAATTGTTCATTTATGTAATGTAAAGGAGGTTTCCCCCTCGAAGAGGCTGAATTCTAAGGCATTGATCTATCTTTTCTATCTTTTCTTGAGCTGGTTTCATAACATTTGGTATCAAAGCTTTGGATTCTAAGGTTTCGCTGCTCCAAATAGGTCATCGTGGAATTTTCGCTATAACTTTTTTTTCTGTGACGTTTCAGAAGTTGCAAAAAAACCCGTTTGATAAGAAATCGAGCTAAACCTCGGGTCCGAATTTCAGAGCTTTTCGCGCTATATTTGCGGAGGTATGATCTGAGGAAGTTGGTCTTTTTGCAGACTCCTGAATTACATTCCAAACAGGTGACCTGGGGAAAATTGTCATAACTTTCTCTCTGGGGATCGGATTGAAATTTCATAAGAAGGTATAGAAAGAGGACGGACTGTAGTTTCTTGTATGCATTTTTTTAGATCCAAAGGTTGAAACAGTGACTCATGGCACGTCGTACAAATTCTCTCTACTGAACTAGTCTATAATCAAGTCACTGTGGGAGATTTCGCATAACTCTTCCTTGGAGAATCCAATTTCGGTCAGACTTGTGGCATTGGAAAGAGGACATATAGGGCTACTGCAGGTCACAAATTCAGAACTAGATGATCGAAAAGTACAGAGATACATCAGAGGCAATATCGAGCTCCTACAAAGTGAAAAAATGTGTGTAGATTTTCTTAAATTTTTGCTTGAGCTTGGTTTGAAAATTTATTTTGAAGGAATTCAAAGGTAATAATAGAGCATTATTATCGATAACTGATGCCCCGAGGAAAGAAAATGCAAAAACCTAGTAAGGAACCTGAAAGCTCTGGCATGACTCATGAAGAAGAAGAAGAAATGTTATATGACATATCAAAATTACAAGAACAAGTGCAACAAGTGTCACTTGCACAAAAAGCAACAGAATCTAAGATGGATGGTTTAAGGAAAGATGTAGAAGCTAATATGGATGGTTTAAAGAAATGTGTAGAAGCTAATATGGATGGCATGGAAGCTAAGGTGAATGGCATGGACACTAAAATTGATGGCATGGATGATAAGATGGAAGAATTGAAGATAAATATGAATAAGTTGCTACAAGAAATGGTCACTAAGGGTGAAAGGGTACTAAAGGAAACTCATGATGAGAACAAAAGAAATTTTAATCATGATTCCATAAACTTTAATGTTGGATCGAAGACTCGCCGTGTTCCAAAAATCGATATGAGGAAGTTTGATGGGAAGGATCCCGCCACATGGATATTACAGATGGAGCAATTCTTCGATCTCAATAATGTGCAAAACACACAAAAGGTACGTATGGCAACTTTATATTTGGAACCAAATCAGTTTATATGGTATCAATGGCTTTGCTCTCGTAAACAATTTATCACTTGGGCAATTTTTATGGAAGAATTGATAGCACATTATGAGGATACAAAAAGCAACACTTTTTTTAGCCAATTGATAAATCTCAAACAAAAGGGTTCAATAATGGAGCACATTGAGGAGTTCCAAAAATTGAACATAAGGGTAAAAGATATTCCAAAGGAGCATAGGATTGACGTGTTCATAGTGTCTTTAAAGGATAATATCCAACATGATTTCCTTTGGGAACCTGATTCATTAGAGAAGGCATTCAGGTTAGCAAGAAAAATGGAAAGCAAAATTATGGCAACCAGGAAGCATACCACTCACAACTATAAAGATGGAAGTGTTGTTGCCCCTAGTCTTCCACAACCTATAAGGTTGACACCACATCAATTGGAAGAAAAAATAGCAAAAGGGATTTGTTACAGTTGTGATAGAAAATACACTAAAGGTCATAAGTGTTCTGAGAAGAAATTATTCTACATAGATTGTGAAGAGGATGAAGAAAAGGAGCAAGAAAGGTCAAAAGAAGAGGATATACTCCAGGAACAAAGGCTAGATGAAGAAAAAATAAATCTGACCATATCTTGTAATGCATTGGTAGGAATTACCACTCCTCAAACCATCAAGATAGAAGGACAAATCACGAAGAAAAAGGTAATAGTGTTGATTGATTCAGGAAGCACCCACAATTTTATTCATTGTAAGGTAGCAAAAGAATTGAATTGCTTCCTATATCCAACACCAGAGTGTCAAGTGATGATTGCAAATGGAGGAACAATAAATTGCTCTAGAAAGTGCCATAATATCAAGCTATCCATGGGAGAATATGTATTGACTAGCCCAATGCTTTCCATTCCAGTGGTAGGTGCTGATGTTGTACTAGGAGTCCAATGGCTACAATCCTTGGGTACAATTGCTTTTAATTTTCAAGAACTTTTCATCAAATTTTCTACGGAAGGAAAGGAAGTTGAATTAAGGGATATTGCAGGGAAAACAGGAAAGATAATCAGCTCTAATGGTATGACAAAGCTTCTAAAAAATGAGCAAAGAGGTGTAATTGCACAATTATGTTCGCTAGATGTTTCCACATCGGAATCATGTATTTTTCCAGATCTCCAAAAAGTCATGGACAATCATTCCAAGGTATTTGAGATTCCCAAAGGTCTCCCACCTATGCGAGATCATGATCATGCTATTCATCTGATTCCAGGAAGTGTTCCTCCAAACATCAGGCCGTAATGATATCCCTATGTCCAAAAGAGTGAAATTGAATGTATGGTTGCAGAAATGCTAGAGGCTGGTATAATTCAACCGAGTCAAAGTTCTTTCTCTGCTCCAGTAGTATTGGTGCACAAGAAGAATGGATCATGGCGCATGTTTCCAGATTATAGAGAGCTCAACAAGCTACTATTAAAGATAAGTTCCCCATTCTTGTCATTGATGAATTACTGGATGAATTGCATGGACCAATTTACTTCACCAAGTTGGATCTTCATTCAGGATATCATCAATTAGAATGAAGACTGAAGACATTCCGAAAACAGCATTTAGAACTCATGAGGGTCATTATGAATTTTTGGTCATGCCTTTTGGCCTTACCAATGCACCTTCAACATTTCAAGGCTTGATGAATTCAATTTTCAAACCATTCCTTAGAAAAATTTTGTTAGTATTTTTTGATGATATACTAATCTACAACAAGTCTTGGAAGGTCATGTTGAACATGTTGATAGGGTGCTACAACTATTGGAGGAGAAACAATTATATGCAAAAAGATCCAAATGTATCTTTGGAGTCCAGGAGGTGGAATATCTGGGTCATATTGTATCTCATAAAGGAGTTAAGGTAGACCCTAGCAAAATTAAAGCCATTAAGGAATGGAAAATCCCCACATCCATAAAGCATCTACGAGGATTTCTCGAGTTGGCAAGGTATTATCTTAAGTTTGTTAAGAATTATGGGAGAATAGCAGCACCTCTAACAACATTATTGAAGAAAGATGCATTCTCATGGACTCCGGAAGCAACAAAGCCCTTTGAACATCTTAAAGAGACGATGTGCCAAGCACCAATCTTAGCTACACCGGACTTCACAAAAACCTTTATTGTGGAATGTGATGCTTCAGGAAATGGAATTGGTGTTGTTCTAATGCAAGATGAAAGACCCATTGCCTTTGAAAGTCGTCCAATCAAGGGAAAGTTTTTAAGCAAAGCTATTTATGAGAAGGAAATGTTGGCAATACTCCATGCACTAAAGAAATGGCGACCCTACCTAATGGGAAGACACTTCAAGGTAAAAACAGATCATGATAGCCTTAAATACTTTTTAGAACAAATATTATCCTCTGAAGAGCAACAAAAGTGGGTCACAAAGATATTGGGATATGAATTTGAAATCATGTACAAAAAAGGGAAGCAAAATGTGGTGGCAGATGCACTCTCAAGAAAGGATGAGAATGTGGAAGCATTGTTGTATGCCATTTCTATTATCCAACTAGATTGGATAAACGAAGCAAGGGAGGAATGGAAGAATGACGAAGAAGTGTGGGCACTTATTCGAAAGTTACAACAAGATTCCAGTACGTCTGATACATTTAGCTGGAAAAATGATTCGTTATGGTACAAAGATCGCTTATACCTCTGTAAGAATTCCCAGCTAAAACAAAAGATTCTTATGGAATTGCACACTTCTCCCTTAGGAGGGCACTCAGGATTTTTAAAAACTTACCACAGGGTTAAGAAGGAATTTTTTTGGGATGGCCTTAAATCAGATATTCAAAAGTTTGTGGCGGAATGTTTGGTTTTCCAACAAAATAAAGTTGAAACAATTAATACATCGGGTCTATTACAACCTTTATCCATTCCAAGCCAATGTTGGGAGGAGGTTTCAATGGATTTTATCACAGGTTTACCCAATTATGAGGGAAAGAGTGTCATCATGGTGGTAGTTGATAGACTTACCAAGTATGCAAACTTTTGTGCATTATCACATCCATTTAAAGCTAGTACAGTTTCTACTTCATTTATGGAAACAATTCAAAAGCTACATGGAAACCCAAAGATTATTGTAAGTGACAGAGATCCCATTTTCACTGGAAATTTTTGAACAGAATTATTTTCTTGTCTTGGTACTCAGTTAGCTCATAGCTCATCTTATCAACCTCAATCTGATGGGAAAACTGAGATAGTAAACAAATGTTTGGAAGGATATCTTTGTTTCTTTGTATCTGATAAAAGACACAATGGGTCAAATGGTTGCCTCTGGCTGAATGGTGGTATAACACTTCCTTCCATACAGCAACGAAAATTACCCCATTTATGGCACTTTATGGGTATCAACCACCATCCATCACATCATATTTAAGATAAAATTCTAAGGTTCAGGCAGTGGAACATCACATCAAACATCAACAACAAGTCCTCCAACTCTTAAAGGATAACCTCGTGTTGGCACAGAATAGAATGAAACAACAGGCAGATCAACATCGTAGTGAAATAAGTTTTGATGTAGGTGATTGGGTATTCCTATGGCTACAACCATATAAGAAAATGTCCCTCAAGCAAGCTAAGAAGGATAATAAATTATCACCAAAGTATTATGGTCCGTACAAGGTGTTGCAAAAGATTGGTACTGTGGCATACAAATTGGAGCTTCCTACAGCTTCTCGATTTCACCCGGTTTTCCATATTTCATGTTTAAAGAAGGTTATAGGCGACAAGCTCCCAGTTCAAACAATATTGCCAGAACTTGACGAGGAAGGAAAAATTATATTGGAACCGGAAGCAGTCACAGAAATAAGAACTCGACAGCTACGAAATCGATCAATTTCAGAGTATCTTATCAAGTGTAAGAACTTATCCGCTGAAGATTCCACATGGGAGGATGAGAATTTTATGCAGAAGTATCCAGAACTACTCAAGCGTTGAGGACAACACTTTTATGAAGGAGAGGGGCATGTTGCGTCCCTATAATACTAGTGATTACCCCATTATTATTGTATTTATACCCCTTATTAATATTGTTGTGCCCCTATTTCCCCCATATTGTTATTATTGTGCCCCATAGAGTCCCTCTATTGTTATTTTCGTGGCTTTATATTATTATTGTTAGGTCGGCTGGATTATATTGTGACTCCTTAGACTCCTATATATAGAAAGGAGGTTTTTTCATTTGAATTATCAAGGAATTGTTCATTTATGTAATGTAAAGGAGGTTTCCCCCTCAAAGAGGCTGAATTCTAAGGTGTTGATCTATCTTTTCTATCTTTTCTTGAGCTGGTTTCATAACACCCTTGCACTATCAGGTCAAGCATTCATTTGATCTAACTCCTAGAACACCTCTACCTAATAGACTGATATATCATTGCTCCATTATAAAAAATGTCAAGTACAAGTAGCTACCTAATTGACATCGAGTTTCACACAAGTTTTAGGTGGGCGACAAAGTTTGGTTGCATTTACAGAAATAATGCCTTACTGGAGCCCATCAAAAGCTCATACCACTCTGATATGGTCCTTACACCATTACCAAGGCTATGGGAGATAATGATTTTGAGCTTAGCATTCCCCCATTCCTTGGCCTGCACACAATGTTTAATGTTGACTGCCTTCAACCATAATTCCCACCATTGCTAGACACATTTGACATCACAGGACATCTCACACAAACAAAGTTAAACCCATACTACATGGAACAAGCCACAATTGATCAGATTATGGAAACATAGGTCAGGAGCACTCACCAGTAGAAGATCCAACTATATCGGGTTGTCAAAGTTGGCTAACTCTTACACCAAGGCAAGTGCCTCACCAGGGACCAAGTTCAGCAGAAGTTTCTAGCATAGTTTACTATTTTTGGCAGTTATTCGAGTCCTAAACTTACGGAGCTATTTTGAGGCCCTAAATGATGTTGTTTAAGGAAAATCAGGGCCAACAATGGTTTTTATCAAGTGTTTTCCATTGATAAGTGTTATTCCTTGGATAGTTCTTTATAATGAGGTATTTTGCGTGTCAAATAGAGATCGTATGCCAAAGTTACGACCCCCGGAAGTTGATGTACCAATTTACCCAAAAGGGGCCCATAGTTTTGGTGCTTCATCTCCCAGGGTTAGTTTTTGGGTGTTTAGGGTTTTCCATTATTTCTCATTAATAAATAGGCTTTCAACCCTCGTTGTAACATAGTGTAGAGGCATGTAGCCTCCACATCTCTTCTAAGAGATAAGCTACCATCTCCCGAGCTAGCTTATTTCCATTTTTGTTTTTAAACATATTTTAGTAATTGAAATTAAAGAAATGAAGTATTATCTACTGCATCTCTATATTTATGGTTATATTTGTAATTTATTGTGTTCATGTTTATGTTCATATCAGTGGTATCACAGCATTATGCCCTTTCTGTGTTTTTCTTTGCATGTCCCCAACGAGGTCAGGTTATAAGGAGTTAGGGCTGAAACTAGTGAAACTTTTGCAAGACTAGCCTAGAAAACACTGATGGCCTCCCATGGTGGAAGAGAAGAAAGATGGGGGGGAAGGAGATCCTTTCAAAATCTTTCTTAAATAAGCCCTCGGGAAATAGAGGAACACTACGATGGAATACATTGCCCATATCCTTTAGCGGCTACCCAAGGGCGATGCATCTCCTTCCTACAACTACTCTGGAAGTGCCACACCCTTTAAGGTACAATTTAACTTTGACATCCCCATATCTGACGTTTAAATAGACATGGATGCTGTAGATAAATGGTTAAATCTTCTAGAAGGATACTTTTTTGTTCATTATTTTTTCCAAACGGAAAAATATAACTTTTGCACTTCTTAAAGCTGCCCCCCTTATCAAGGAATGGTGGCAAACCTACTGTGAGAAGAAGGACGAAAGTACACCATCACTCTTTTCGGCCGCACCCACTTGAAATTCATTCTAGGATGCCATCAAGGAGTAGTGCTACCCTATCAGGAGCTATGAGGATAAATACATAATGCGGACCAAGACATGTCGGATTTTAGCAATATTTTTCGTACCTTTCACACGAAGTTGGGTATAAAGGATTCTAAGAAACATTTGGTACTCAAGTGTCACTGCTTCCTACATAGGTACATATGGGATGAGATGGACTTCCTGAACATCTCCTTACTCAGCATGACGTATCGATACACTGTCAAGATCAAACAAAAGTATAAATAATAGAGGAGAGACTTTGGATCTGAGAATCTGAAGTAAGGATAAGGTGCCCCCAAATTGGAGAACAAATGACAAAGCCAAGGCAGGGTGACCCAAGACAACCCATCGAAGCCGCAAGAAAATACCAACACCATGAAGTCAAAGAAGGACACAGGAAAGTGGTGTGAGTTCCATAAAATCATCATTGACAACACAAGTGAGTGTCGGGTCATGTAGTCATTGGTGGTAGAGTTGAAAGCTTCAGAATCAGATGCATGTTCTAACTCTAAGTTAGATTCTGTTAAAATTGGAAACTAGGGCCAAACTCCATGTGGGTCATCTTATTCATGGCTGATAATATTTTTATTAGATTCCTCTCATTGAGAGGTGTAGGATTGTGTTATGAAACCAGCTCACAAAAAGATAGAAAAGATAGTTGAACGCCTTAGAATTTAGCCTCTTCGAGGGGGAAACCTCCTTTACATTACACAAATGAAAAATTCTTGGATTATACAAATGAAAATACCTTGTTTCTATATATAGGAGTCTAAGGGGTCATAATATAATCAGAGTCGACATAACAATAATAATGTAAGGGCATAATAATAACAATAGTGGGCTTCTATGGGGCACAATAGTAACAATATGGGCACTACATGGGTACATCAATATAATAAGGGGGTTGTACTAATAACAATAAGGGGTTACACTAGTAGTATAGGGGCCTAACAGATTGATCTAAAGATCATCTGATTCCGATAATTATTTATGGAGATATGAATTTATTTTGATTATGGAATGATTATCAAGCCGACCTACAACTCGTGTAGGCTCAGAAGCCCAAAAATCACATCTATTAAAACATAAAAGGTTGCGTATAAATATAGGAGGACTTTTCCTCATTTGCACTCACTCATCTCATCACATCTCTCTCTCCTGCGCAGAAAAGAGGCTCTTCTCTACTGTGCAGGAAAGAGACTCTCTCACACACATATGGAAGGAAGGTGTAGGTTTTAGGGATGCAACTGTAGAATCAAAGTTTGACCATCATTGACCATCATTTTGCCTCTCTCAACTGTGTTTTAGGTCCATCTGGATCTCCTCTGAAGGCTACATTTTTTTGGTCATGGAATCAAGCCGATCCCACAGTCGGTTTGCAAGATAGTGTTTGCCCTAGTTTGGTTGATCTAGGGTTTGCTGTTGTTGATGTAAATTAGACTTATGTATTATTTCTCTCTACTGGATTATTGAAGATAAAGGAATATTTGATCAAAGGGTTTCCCCACATTGGGGTTTGTCCCTGGCTAGCCGCCACATCTTGTGTCTCTTGTCTTGGCTTGTTTTTCGTCAATCGTTTAATGTTCTATTTGCACTTTACTTTATGTACATGTGATTGCTAATATGTGGATAATAATAAAGAAAGATAAGTAAACTGTTATAATCATAGAACATACCATAAATTAACATGGTATCATAGCTGAGGTGAAGACAAAGCCCAAGCAAGAGCAAGAGCAATCATCGAAGAGAACATTGGCAAGGCTATCCTAAAAGAACTTTGGGGTCCCCAACACTCTTCCATGCCGAAGACAAGCTCTGTGAGAAAGCTGACTATCATGGATGGCAGATGTCTATCAATCTAACCTTGGAAGATCAAGGAGTGTTGGACCATGTGATAGGCAATATTGTTGAGCTTCCATCAAATGCATCCGCTTTTGCTAGGAACAAATGGAAAACCGGAGAATTCAAAACAAAGAATATCATCTGGGACTCTATTCACAAGCACTTGGTGGCCTGCATCTCCGATCGACACACCTCCAAGGAAATCTACGATAGACTGGTGAGTTTATTTAAATTTAATGATGCAAATCAATTTTTTTTCTGAGAAATAAGCAGGATGAATATTATCTACCAACTACTCTATCTACCTCTGCTCCTTCGGACTCAATGTGAATTTGGCTCATTGATAGTGGTTCCTCATGGCACTTCACTGGTTACAAAGAAGTTCTCCATAATCTAATAGAGAAAGAAACTAACCTGGAAATTGTCCTAGGAGATAATATGAAATATCCCATGAAAGGTGTAGGCAATGTCTCTCTCCAATTGAATCAAGGTAATACAATCCACTTACAAGATGTATTATATGTACCTGACCTCAAAAAGAACTTGGTGTCCATCTCGGAAATGGAAGACAAAGGCTACAAGGTAACCTTCAGCTATGACAAGGTACGTATATGAAAAAATAATGTTAAATATGCCTTCACTCTAAGGTTTCGTGTTGATTCATTATATTAGGTTGGTGGAAGTCCACTGGGTTTCATGTATTGTGACACATCTCTTCAGTCCAATATTTGGCATTAGAGGTTTTCCCACCTTCATTGCAAAGCTCTACCCCATGTAAGACAAATGGTAACAAGGATGCCCGAATTCCGAGTAGAGAAAGAAGGTGTATGTCTGAGATGTGTTGAAGGAAAGCTCAAAAGGGGACCATTACCCTTAAGCCAAAGCAAGACCTCTGGTATATTACAAGTGGTTCACTCAAACATATCTGGTATGATGCCTGTAAACTCCTTGGGAGGATATTCATATTACCTTACTTTTACATATGACTATTCTTGAAAAACGTGGATATACTTCCTGAAAAAGAAAGATGAAGTGTTCTCTTGGTTTCAACACTTCAAAGCCTTGATAGAGAATCAAACTGAAAAGAAGATCAAAATCTTAAGGACTGATAATGGGACTGAATATGAATCTAATGAGTTCCATGATTTTTGTAAAGAGGCTGGCATTAAGAGGGAGACTAATACAACATATACTCTTGAGCAAAGGAAGAACCATACAATTATGGAAGCAGTCTGTGCCATGCTCCATGATCAAAGACTTTTGAAGTTCCTATGGGATGAAGCTGCAAACATTGCCGTATATGTACAAAATTGATGCCCTCATCAAGCATTGGGTTCCAAGACTCCTGAAGAAATGTTCACCGGTAAGAAACCTGACATATCTCATTTTAGAATTTTGGAAGCCCTGTATATTTTCATGTGCCGAAAGAGAAAAGGAATAAATTGGGTAATCTAGAAAGAAAGGAATCTTCGTGAGCTATGGAGAAAATACTAAGGGCTATAGAATCTATGTAGCCAGTCAAACGGAAGTCATGAGTAGTCATGATATCACCTTTGACGAAGATATGGCTGTCAACAAGGTGGACAATCTTCTGACTTTGAGGAGCTCTCAAGAAGTTGACACCAAGGAATCGAAAGAAAAGGATGATGAAACAATGCCTGATGTGGAAGAACCCATGGATTTGATTGATCCTCCTCCACATGAGCCTTCCTCTTCTAGGAAGAGGCCTTCATGGCTTAGCGGGCTACTTGATGATGTTGAAGGACATGCTGCACCTCGAGGAACCTTCCGTGAATGTAAGAAACCTAACAGGTATCAAGGATACCTAACCATCATGAGCACAATCATACAAAATGAGCCTTCATCATTCTTAAATGTTGTCAAGCATCAAGTATGGAAGGATGCTATGACTGAAGAATACGAGTCTATTATGAAGAATGATGTTTGGGAAGTAGTTCCCAGACCCCAAGAAAAGACAGTTGTCACTTCTAAATGGCTTTACAAGATAAATCATGCAGCAGATGGAAGTACGGAAAAGTATAAGACTCGTTTTGTTGCTCGTGGCTTCTTCCAGAAGGAAGGTATAATGAGATATTTGCACCTGTTGCTAGATATATGACCATCCACTCGATCATAGCCCCCATGGCTTCACAAGGATGGAACCTACATCAAATGGATGTCAAGACCACATTCTTGCATGGTTTAATCAAAGAAGAGGTCTACGTGGAGAAACCCGAAGGATTTGAGATTTATGATCGAAAATCTCATGTATGTAGGTTGAAGAAGGCTCTCTATGGGCTGAAGCAAGCACCCCGAGCATGGTATGAAAGGATTGATAGCTACTTGATGAAGCTGGGATTCACTAGGAGTGAAGTCGATCCTAACCTTTACTTTAAGGTTGAAGATGACAAACCTCTCATACTGGTGTTGTATGTGGATGACCTCTTTCTAATAGGTGTAGACCCTCTCATTCACAAACGTAAGAGGGAGTTGGATTCTGAATTTGAAATGGAGGACCTAGGACCGATGCTTTATTTCCTGGGACTTGAAGTGTGGCAAAAGCCAGGGGAAATTTTCCTATCTCAAGGAAAATATGTGGTGAAGATATTGGAAAGATTCGGTATGGTGGACTGCAAGCCTGTGACTACCCCAATGGAGCTTGACTTTAAGAAGTTAAGCGGTAATGTTGTTGGACCTGTTTTACAAAATGTTATCGAGTATCGACAACTCATCAGAGCATTAATGTTCTTAGTGAACTCCGGTCCAGATATATGCTTCGCAGTCAACACGTTAAGTCAACATATGGTTGAACCTCACCACATACATTGGATTGGTGCCAAGAATATGTTGAGATATCTTCGTGGCACAATTACTTATGGGTTAAGATACACTGCTAGAGATGTGAGACTACTTGGATACACTGATGTTGATTGGGCAGGCAATGTGGAGGACCATAAGAGCACTTCTAGGTGCTATTTCTCCTTGGGATCTGTTTCAATATCCTAGATGAGTAGGAAGTAGAATTCGGTGGCTTTGAGCACCGCCGAAGCAGAGTATATTGCTACTAGCATGGCCTCCATTGAGGCAGTCTAGTTGTGAAAGCTCTTCAGTGAGCTGTTTGGATTTACATTAGATACCACCGTGATCCTATGTGAAAACCAGAGCGGGATTTGTTTGTTAGAGAATCCCATATTTCATGATCGCTCCAAGCATATTGATATCAGGTATCACTATATTCAAGATATGGTGCAACGGGGAGCTATAAGGCTCCAACATATTGGTATAGATGAACAAGTCGCCAACATTTTGACAAAGCCCCTAAGGAAAGTCAAATTCCTGACTTTCCGAGAAAAACTTGGTGTTGTTCAAAGACCCTCCGTTGAGGGTCCTGTATGATGTATTGAGCTCTGGGAGCTCCAAGGGGGCGCGGGGTACTTCTTGGAGTGACATATGACCATAGGGTGATTCACCATCACTTGGTTGTATACATGTACACCACGTGGTGACTAAGTAGCATGATGATTGGTTCTCTTGTGAGGTCTTGATGATGTGTTCTCCATGAAAACTATGTAGCAAGATGATTGGCTCTCCTGTGAGGTCTGGATGATGTGTTCTCCATGAAAACTATGTAGCACGATGATTAGTTCTCTTGTGAGGCCTGGATGATGTGTTCTCCATGGCGTTTATGTAGCAGGATGATTAGTTCTCCTATGAGGACATGATTAATTAATTTCTCCTGTCAAGGCATCCTACCCATGCAATCTGGGACTCATGGGAAGTACCTCTCGTCTGATCAATGAGCAAGGAAATGAGGATAGGGACCATAGTAGTACTGATGGACGCATCACTGTATCTACCATACTCCTTATGCTAGGATGACCTTCATTGATCTGGGATCAATGATACTGGTCTAAGACCAGTGGTAGGAGTTGTACCCACTATGACGCTGACTTCAGGTTGGTTGAGACTGGTCTGGGACTAGTGTTACATACTCTAAGACTAACTTCAGGTTAGTGAAGGACTGGTTTGGGACCAGTGGTACGCACTCTGAGACTGACTTTGAGTTAGTGGAGGATGATATTGGTCTAGGACTAGTGGTAGGAGTTATACCCTCTATGACGTTGAATTCGGGTCAATTGAGACTGGTTTGGGCTAGTGGTACATACTCTGAGACTAACTTTGAGTCAGTATGATACATCCTCGATCATTTCTTCCTCTTCATAATTCAGACAAAGTAGAGCAAAGTAGAACAAAGCATAGAAGAGCAGATCAGAACAGGGTAGAACAGAACAGAGAAGAGCAGGCAGAACAGAGCAGAGCAGGCATGATAGAGTAGAGTAGAGCAGGGGTCAAGCTATACAGGGTAGTGCATTTGATGGATGAATAGTAGTGATTGACAGATAGATTGCAGATGGACTTCTCCCTAGTTGAGAGGGAGTGTTAAAATTGGAAACTAGGGCCAAACTCCATGTGGGTCATCTTATTCATGGTTAATAATATTTTTATTGGATTCCTCTCATTGAGAGGTGTAGGATTGATCTAAAGATCATCTGATTCCGATAAGTATTTATGGAGATATGAATTTATTTTGGTTATGGAATAATTATCAAGCCGACCTACAACTCATGTAGGCTCAGAAGCCCAACAATCGCATCTATTCAAACATCAACAATTGTGTATAAGTACAAGAGGAATTTTCCTCATTTTCACTCACTCATATCATCACATCTCTCTCTCTCTCTCTCTTACGCAGAAAAGAGGCTCTTATCTACTGTGCAGAAAAGAGACTCTCTCTCACACATGTGGAAGGAAGGTGCAGGTTTTAAGGCTGCAACTGCAGAATCAAAGTTTGACCAGTGTTGGCCAGTAGTCTACCTCTCTCAACTACATTGTAGGTCCATCTAGATCTCCTCTAAAAGCCACATTTTTTTGTGGTGGAATCAAGCCGATCCAACAGTCGGTTTGCAAGATATTATTTGGCCTAGTTTGGCTGATCTAGGGTTTGCTGCTACTGATGTAAATCAAATTTATGTACTATTTCTCTCTGCTAGATTATTGAAGATAAATGAATATTTTATCAAAGGGTTTCCCTACACTGGGGTTTTCCCCTAGCTAGCCTCCACATCTTGTGTCTCTTGTCTTAGCTTGTTTTCTATTGATTGTTTAATGTTATATCTACACTTTATTTTATGTACATGTGATTGCTAATCTATGGACAATAATAAAGAAAGATAAGTAAAATGTTATAAGCATAGAACATACCATAAATTAATAGAGTCCAACAAGAGGAATGACAAAGGGAAGTAGATTATTGGTGTGGAGCCCAGTGCCACTATTGCCACCACCAAGATCCAAAAGAATGAGCCCGAAGATCCAGAGGAGGGGGAGAATCTCTTCCACTCACAGATGTGGGTGAAGGGTTCGATGTTGCAATTCATTGTCAACAGTGGGAGACAAAATAACCTCATTTCAGCAAAGGTCATGAAAACGCTATGCCTACTAACTACAACACAACTGCATCCATACAACATTGTGTGGCTTCACCAAGGACGAGATCTCTGATTCAGACACAAGTATTGCCTTTGCTACAACATTAAGCCCTTCACGGATGACGTATTGTTGTATGTTTCTCCTCTTGACATGTGTCATGTATTATTAGGACAACCATACTTGTGGAAGCGACATGGTGTATATGAGATGAGACCTCACTCTATTATTATTTATTTAGGTAACACATTATACAAGATACCTGATGTAGCTCTGCCTGTTGCCATCTATTTAATCTCTGCTAAGAAATACAATAAGATCATCTCCTAGACTATAAAATTTGTGTTTTTTTATTCGCTCTTAAAGGGAAATATCGTAGACACATCAATGGCCCTCAGGAAGGGTTCCTCCATGCAGTAGAAGCAAGTGGATATGGTCCTAGAAGAATACATGGACATCTTCTCCTCACCCACAAGGGTACCCTTACACTGTCAGGTCAAGAATTCATTCAATATAACTCCCAGAGCACCTCTACCCAATAGGAAATATGGCATCACTCCATTATGGAAAAATTTAAGTACAAGTACCGATTTGATCAACATCGGGTGCCACATAAATTTTAGGTGAACGACAAAGTTTGGTTGCATTTACAGAAAGAAAACCTTACCGAAGCCGATCGGAAGCTCAAACCACTTTGATATGGTCCTTACGCCATTTACAAGGTTGTGGGAGACAATTATTTTGAGCTTATCATTCCCCCATTCCTTGGCCTGCACCATGTGTTTAATGTGGACCGCCTTTGATCATACTTCCCACCATTACTGGACACATTCGACATCGCAGAACAACTCACACCAATAGAGTTAAACCTAGAATGCATGGAACATCCCACAATTAATCATATTATGGACACATAGGTCAAGGACACTCACTAGCAGAAGATCCAACTATATCGGGTTGTCAAAGCTGGCCAACTCCTCCATGAAGGAGAGTGGCTCACCATGGACCAAGTTTAGCGGAAGTTTCCCCATCTCATGGAGGCACTCAATGCAATGGGGAATATTTTTTCCTAAGGGGGGAGGATTGGTCTAGCTAGATGTTGGTGGCCACCCTCCTATTCCAATTGGACCCCCACCACTATCTCTTTCAATTTTTCATTTTCCTTAATTTTAGCATAGTTTACTATTTTTGGCAGTTTTTCGAGTCTTGAAGTTTTAGAGCGGTTTTGAGGCCCTAAACAATTTTTTTTTTGAAAACCAAGCCAAACAAGGGTCAATTGAAAATTTTTGACATTCGTAAGTTGTAATTCTCAAATATATATTTCTAATGAGGTATTGTGTGCATCAAAGAGAGATCGTATCCCAAAGTTACGAACTCAGGAATTTGATGTACTAATTTACCCAAACGGGGCCCATAGTTTTGGCACTTCATCTCCTATGGTTAGGTTTTTGGATGTTTATGTTTTTCCATTGTTTCTCAATAATAAATATCCTTTGATCCTCATTGTAGCATAGTTTAGAGGCATTTATCCACCACTTCTCTTCTCAGAGATAAGCTACCATCTCCTGAGCTAGTTTATTTCCATTTTTGTTTGTACGCATATTTCAATATTTGATATTAAATTAAATGAAATATTATTTATGTTTCATGTCTATATTTATGGCTATATATGTAATTTATTTTGTTTGTATTTAATTTTGGATCCATGGTATCAGAATGGTCTACTCTTTCTCTATTTTTCCTTGCATGTCCCCAACAAGGTCAGGATATAAGGAGTTAGGGCTTGATCTGGTCGAACCTTTGCAAGATCAGTCTAACAAATATGACAACCTCCCATGGAAGAAGAGAAGAAAGATGAGGGGGTAGGATATCCTTTCAAAATCTTTCTCAAAGAAGCCCTCGAGCGATAAATGAACGCGATGATGGAAAACTTTGCCCAGATCCTTCAGCGGTTACCCAAGGCTGACACATCTTCTTACAATAGCTATTATGGAAGTGCCACACACTTTATGGTACAAGTTAACTTTGACATCCCCATATTTGAGGGTCAGATAGATGTAGATGCCATAGATAAATGGTTAAATGTACCAGAAGGATATTTTTCTGTTCATGATTTTCCTAGCCGGGAAACTATTACTTTTGCACTTCTCAAAGTCGCCCCCCATGTCAATGATTGGTGGGAAACCTACTATGAGAAGAAGGACGAAAGTACACCCTCACTATTTTTGGCTACACCCACTTGGAATTCATTCTGGGACACCATCAAGGATTAGTTCTACCCTATTGGGAGCAATGAGTATATATGCATAAAGTGGACCACGTTGCAGTAGGGAAGGGACCAAGACTTGCCAGAGTTTACCAATGTTTTTCATACCCTTCGCACGAAGTTGGGTATCAAGGATTTTGAGAAATATTTGGTACTCAAGTACCACACCTACATACATAGGTACACCCAGGACAAGATGGAGTTCTTGGACATCTCCTCGCTCAGCACGGTGTACTGATACACTATCAAGATCAAGCAGAAGTTTAAACAAAAGAAGTGTGATTTCGGATCTACGAATTTGAAGCAGGGGAAAGTTTTCCCAAAACCAAAGAACAAAGGACAAAGCCAAGGTGGGGTTCCCCAAGACAACCCTTCGAAGCCTCAATAAAATAAAAAAACCATGAAGCAAAGAAGGAAATAGGAAAGTGGGGTGAGTTCCATAAGAGCTCCATTCACAACACAAGTGAGTGTAAGGCCAAGCAGTCGTTGGTGGCTGAGTTGAAGGTTTTAGAATCAAATGCATGTTCTAACTCTGAGTCAAAAACCAACAAGAGGAATGACAAAGGGAAGCATATTATTGATGTAGAGCCTAGTGCCACTACTGCCACCACCAAGATCCAGAAGAATGAGCCTGGAGATCTAGACGAGGGGGAGCATCTCTTCCACTCACATATGTGGGTAAAGGGTTTGCCGCTACAATTCATTATCGATAGTGGGAGCCAAAAGCACCTATTTTCGGCAAAGGTCATGAAGTGGCTAAGCCTACTAACTACAACACATCCATAGTCATACAACATCGAGTGTCTTCACCAAGGATGTGATATCTGAGTCAGCCAGCCGTGTCGCCTTCCTTATAGCATCAAGCCCATCACAGATAAGGTATTATGTGATGTTGATCCTCTTGGAATTTGTCATGTATTATTAGGAGAACCATACTAGTGGAAGTGACATGTTGTATATGATTCAATACCTCACTTTGTTATTATTTCTTTGGGTAATATGTTATACAGGATACCGGAGGTAGCTTTGCTTGGCACCATCACTTTGATCTCTGATAAGAAATGTAGTAAGATCATCTCCCAGACTAGGAAAATTGTTTTCTTTCTGATTCATTATCAAAGTAAGATGAAGATCATAGACCCATCCATAGCCCTCTGCAAGGGTTCCACCACATAGCAAAAGCAGGTGGATACAGTCATGGAAGAATACATGGACATTCTCTCCTCGCCCACAAGGCTACCCCTACATTGTCAATTTCAGCATTCATTCAATCTAAATCTCGGACCACCTCTACCCAACGGGTCAACATATTTCCTCTCCATTATGGTAAATGTTGAGTACAAGCAACAACTTGATCAACATCGGGTGCCACACAAGTTTCAAGTGGATGACAAAGTTTGGTTGCATTTGTAGAAAGAATGCCTTATTAGAGTCCATCGGAAGCTCATACCACTTTGATATGGTCCTTACACCATTACCAAGGTTGTGGGAGACAATTCTTTTGAGCATCATCATTCCCCCATTCCTTGGTCTGCACCTAGTGTTCAATGTGGATTGCCTTCGACCATACTTCCCACTATTACTAGACACATCTGACATCACAGAACAACTCATACCAATAGAATTAAACTCAGACTGCATGGAACAGGCCATGGTTGATCAGATTATGGACACACAGTTCAAAAACACTCTCCAGTTGAAGATCAAACTATATCATTTTTTCAAAGCTGGCCAACTACTACACCAAGACAAGTGGCTCACAAGGAACCAAGTTCACTAGATGTTTCCCCATCTCATGGAGGCACTCAACCAAATGGGGATCATTTCTTCCTAAGGGGGGAGAATTAGTCCAGGTGGATGTTGGTGGCCACCTACCTCTTCCTCTTGGACCCCCACCACTGTCTCTTTTAGTTTTGTAGTTTCCTTAATTATAGCACAATTTACTAGTTTTTCCATTTTTTCAAGTTGTGAACTTCCAAAGCTGTTTTGAGACCCTAAACAACATTTTTTGGAAAACCAGGGCCAACATGATAGGAAAATTGATGTTGACCACTCGAAATTTGTATTCCTTGGATAGATATTTCCAACAAGGTATTGTAAGCGTCAAAGGGAGATTGTATGCCAAATTTATGACCCCAAGAAGGTTATGTACCAATTTACCCAAATGGGTTCCATAGTTTTGGCACTTCATCTCCTAGGGTTAGGTTATTGGATGTTTATGGTTTTCCATTATTTCTGAGTAATAAATAGGCCTCTGAGCCTCATTATAACATAGTTTAGATGCATGTAGTCGACACATCTCTTCTTAGAGATAAGATACCATCACCCCAGCTAGTTTATTTCCATTTCTATTTGTAAGTATATTTTAGTATTTGATAATAATGAAATGAAGTATTATTTTTGTTGCATCTCTATATTTATGGTTACATATGTAATTTATGGCTCTCCTGTTTAAGTTCGGATCACACTGTATAGTATTGGAGCTTCTGTAATTGCTTACTTAATATGGGTGAAGGCATCATTTTCCCTTTTATCTCGTTTATAGGTTTCATCCTTATTTATCATTCATTGTAATGGTTTCACTATATGTGCGTAGTATGAGATGAACTTGTGAAGGAAATTTATTTTCTTTAAGAAGGGATGCAGACATTTTCTGTTCACCGGGAAGGGAATTTGAGTGATAGTTTTGACCTGTTTAGTGTCCACTTTAATCCCACTCTTTGTGATGATATGGCCCAATATATTTCCCTCAAACACTTTGAAAATTCTCTTCTTTGGATTAAGAGATATCCCATATTTTTGAAATCTCTCGAAAATTTGTTTTAGATGATGCAAGTGATCAGATATCTTCTTCGAAAACATTGTCACATCATCTAAGTAAACCACAATGCTTTGTCCAATTAAACCATGAAATTTGATGTCCATAGCATTTTGAAAGGTATCACCTGGGTTAACAAGTCCAAAAATCATTATTTTGATGGAAAATGTACCCCACTTGGTTCTAACCTTAGTTTTGTGCATATCAGGCTCTACCACCAGAACCTCATTGTATCCTAAAAAATCGTCCAACAACGAAAACATTTCGAACCTCGATATTGTTTGCAAGATCTGTTCCGTTGATGGCACTGGATAATTATGTTTGTTTGAGGCACAATTAAAATTGAAAAAATTGATGCATAGGCGTATCTCCTCAGACTTCTTCCTTACTGGAATAATATTGGATACCCATGTTGAATAATGAACTTTAAATATGACCTTAATATCTAGTAGCTTTCTTAATTCTTTCTGAATGAGGGGTTCAAGTGTGGGATGAAATTTTATCAATTTATACTAGAAAGGCTTGACCCCTTCTTTAATGGGAATTACATGTATTATTCATGTATCATAAGTCTTAAGATCATGGTACGTCCACACTAATACATCTTGGTACTTCTTAAAGAGGTAGATAAAATATTGTCACTCTTGAGGTGTACACCAAGTACCAAGATTTACATAATATGAATCTTCTTCTATACTAGGATTTAGTTGTTTGTGAAATAGAGTGGATCTATGATTCTTTGTATTAACAAGTCCCTTGAAGAAATTTTGTAGGTCATATAGCTTTTCTAATGACACCACACCCTTAAGCTTGGGATTTCCTTTGCTTTCTTGTACTAAATCCTGCAAAGATTTCTCGTGCTTGTCTTTGTCGATAGCTACATCCTTGAATATGTTGATGTTCACCATGAAATCTATTATTTTCTATTTGTCATTAAAAACATGAAAATTAGTTGTGTTAACAGGAACGGATGGCCCATAAATGATTTCAACAAAAAAACATCCCTTAATGGTGACAACCTAGCAGCAATATTTTCTAGTGTATTAGCATCAACATTACAAATTCGAGGAACATAAATAATATTAAAAGCTTGGAATTACGAAATTAAATAACATACCTCTTGTTGATCATTTATGATATTAGGTGACACACAATGCATCGTATTTCGTACCTGTCGTGTGACAATTTCTAAGCCACCAATTACTTTGAGCACTTCAAATTTAAGGTCTATGGCTTTCTTCAAACCCATAATGAGTGCTTCATATTTAGCAATGTTGTGGGTGCACTCAAATTCCAAGCGGAAATGAGTCATATGTTTTTTCTGTTGTGGGTCTATTAAAATGCAACCAGCTCCAAATCTCTTGCTCGTTTTCCAACCATCAAAGTATAATATCCAAATATTAATGATGCTAGGGCTACGTCCTATACTAATACTATTTACATCTATTGTTCAAGAGTCATTTCCATCACTTGGATTTAAGGTAAGGATTTACAACCATGTATCTGGTGTGACAGGTGAAGGTTGTGCTAGATAACATTCGTGATCTACTTTTAGAAAACAATTTCCGAAAATAACATCTACAAATCCCATTGGTTCATTCTTTCACTCAAGTTATGTCATGGTATGTTTCATGTAAGGCTCACTTTCTACTTGAATCAGTATATTTCTTTCCTTATATGGAAGCCATAAATATGTCCATTCAGTTGAAAAGTACCCTTGTATCTTGTTGGACCAATCTCTATTCAACAAAAAATTGTAGGCTTCGGGAATGTCCACAATTACAATGCTTATGTACTGGTGAACTCTATGGTCAGATGACAAGCTAATGATAACATTGTTGAGTTCACCAATGGCCTGGAAAAATTATATGTCTAGCTGTATGATGTGTGGATCAATTTTATCCCATTTAGCATTAATTTTCTTAGTGATAGATAATGGAATACATTAGTATATGCATCAAAATCAACCAAAAAATTATGGAAATTATAATTAAAGATTTCAAAATTTAAAACAAATGGAGGGTAGAGAGTGTTATAGTTCAAATTGACATCATTAATTACAAATTTGATAATATCACGAGAGTTATCAGACATTATCTGAGAAGCATAAACTTCTTTACCGATTGAAGAGTGTGATGACAGTGCTTGGATAATCAATCCTCATTGACCTGATATCTTTGCAATCTCAAATATTGAAATCTTCTTCTAAGCTCCTTTCATATCATCAACAACATTATAATCAATACTTTATATCTTAACAGGTTGTGTTGACGAATCAGGTGGTGTATCTTTTTTCGACACTTAAGGAGTATTGAACTTGTTCATGTTACTGGTGGAAGTGTTCTTGGAAGAAGGAGCACTTTCAGGGTTGTTTTTTGAATTCTTAGTTGGATTGGACGGTGGTAGAATTTTTCACAACAATTGCTTCTTAAGTTCCTACTCAGAAATAGGTCCCTTGCTTCTCAAAGCGTAATGACTAGTTGATTGTTGGGAAGGACCTTCACTCACTGATGATTCATCAACACTCTACTTATTAGCATTGTATATATCATTAAAAATATTCATTGAGTTTTCACCACTTGAACTTTCTTCAGTCATGATAGGTTCATTTTATTCTTTGCTCTCCTCGAGATGTTCTTCTCCTAATGAGGTATCAACTAAATTAGCCATCACAGTGTTCATATTGTGATTCCACTGTGGGCATGTATTTTCTGAATGCTTATCTTGGTGAAAAGTGAAAAATTATCAAAGCCCAAACTTTCAACATTAAATGTTGCATTATAAATTTGAGTGGATTTGGTTAGTTGAGAATTATTGTTCTTTTTAAAGAAAGGTGACCTAAAATACTTTCTTCTAGTAGTGGATGCCTCACTTGACCTTATCTTTAACTATGATACTTCATTTGTGAGAAGCTTCAAATACTTGGTCAAGCTTTCCATATCACAAGAGTTTTTCCCCTTAGAGTTTCTAGAAGAGGATTGGGTTTTCTTACCACTTTTCTTAGAGTCTTTGGGATCATCACTGTCTTCAATGGCTCCAACATAACGAAAAAAAAAAATCAAGAGCAAGAGATTTTGCAAAGTTTAAGGCCAAAGTATTCTTTGTCTCCCTTTTGACAAACACATAAATGTTAGTTGCAAAGGAAGTTTTATAATAATATTTAGTGATGTCATTGTGTGGTTGTGCATCAATGGGGAACTTGTTCAACGAATGAGTAAATCTTTGGTTAAAATATTTAACTCTTTCTTTGTCCCACATTTTCAAGTTACCAAATTCTTTTAATAACATGGTAGGGGTTTTATCATCAACATTTTTTACCAAAAATAACTTCTTAAACTCCCTCCATCTATGCATTGAATTGGTCAGAAGAATGTGATATTGTTAGCACTCCTTAGTTCCCCAAGGCTGAGAAAGGAAGCCAAGGAGGTGACCTCAAACCAAATTTGGACTTGGTAGCTAGCCTTGCCAAATTAGAGATGCCTCTCTCTCCAAAAAAATCTCAGAGTCAATGGAAGTGACTAGAGAATATGTGGATTTTAGGTTATATATTTAGCACAGCGGGGTTTGATTTAGGGTTTGTTGGACAGAAGCACTAGGTCTGAGAACTAGGTCAAGTATTCCAAATGATCAGTTATAGAGATAAGATGGGGCAAGGTAGATACAATCAGTGGCACAAAGTAAATTTTTCATTGTAGTATACTGAGGGGAAAATAAGAAGCAAAATGAGCATATAAGTATGAATTCATTTTCTTAGAAGAAAAAACACTTAAGTAAAAACCTCAAACAAAACAGAGCATATTGATCATGAAATTTGCTTTAAAACTTAAGAGATAATCAATAGAATAATATATATGGATACTAGAAATAATTAATCATAAAATGCATAAAGAAAAATGAAGAAACACAGTGCCACAAACCACATCACAATAATCCCATGAAATAGTTGCAACTGCATATATTTCTACAAAAATGTCTAATACACTAGTCCAAGAGATGAGCTTCAGGAATCGAACCCCTTCTATGAGTTCATTCTAAATACATATATATTTAAAACAACATTCCCCCTCTCAGGGGTTGAATCCCCCTTCTTAGAAACTGATTTCCTACACCTACCTAATCCCTGCCACATTATGAGTAGTTAGAAACTACTTGCCTCTTTTACATTAACTTATTTGAGTTTGACTTGAGAGCATTTAATTACAAAATATCCACTCTAACCATCATTATAGCATTCAATTACATCATGTGAAACCATTTATAAACTAATTACATCAACCAAAGTTGACTTTTGACCATGAAAACTGAGAAAAAGGCTTCCTCCACGGAAGCACAACAAAAATTGTAGAAGTGTAGTGTGTAGGCACAGAAGCGCAACGAAAGTTTGAAGACTGATTGAATGAATTTGGTGCATATTTAAGATGAACTAAAGATTTGTACTCGTAGCTGGGGATGTCCTCTATAGTGCTGAAGCTTGAAACCAGCAAAAAAACTTCTCCAAGACCACTTAAAACTCAATTTTCCACAACTACTCTGGAAGTGCAGTGTGGGACCAAAAATAGTCACAAAAAGTTGAAATTTTAGTGGTTTTCGACCTTTTCCTGCAAATTCATGAGCTGACAAGATACCAAAAATAGATTTCTAAGATATACTAACCATAAGACACTTGTACATGTTTTCCATTTGTCATTTGGAGGTTCTGGGGAAAAGTGCGGCATGGGCATGCTGCACCTCTGTAGGATGCCTTTTGCGAGTACATACAAAAACTCAAAAAAATTAAAAACTTTACCAAAATTTGTCTCCCTTCCCATTTTCTAACATGGCTTCAAACAACTAAGGAGGCATCAGCCAAGAGATCAACATTATCTCTCTTTCTAAGCTTCTTTAGGGTCTTCTTAAGCATTTTCTTCATGTTCTTAACCCTAATCTCGCACTCCATGTTTCTTATGTGATAGTGCCTTGCCATATGCCTCTGCAAGGTAATGTTTATGTTTCCCTTCCTCACAAGATTCTCTAGGTGTACATTCACTCTCCAACCAATACTTCTTGTTCTCTTCAATTTCAGCTGCTATGGAGTCATCAAAGGTTTTTAGGGTTTGAGGAGGAGAGGAGCTTTATTCTTGTTGTCCCTTCTTAGCCATGGCTCTGGTTGTAGGTCTCCAAGGATGTACCTCTGTGTCTTCATACTATTGTTCTACATCATGACTTCGTTACCTTTGTCCTTAGCTTCCTTTTAGGATGATGGAGGTTCTTAATGTGATTTACCTTACCGCATTAGACTTAGTTTCAGTTTCTTATTTTCTTGTTTCAATAGAGCCACCATGAGATTGGCTTTAGAAAGGTCATCCTGTAACTCTTTGATCTATGCTTGCTTCTCTTTAATGATTTCTTTTGTTTCCTTATTCCCATGATCAGTCATATCTACCTTAGGAGGTACCTCTCCATGATGCTACAATGGTGAATCTCCTCTAACCCTAGGTGATTGCTCCCTCATGGCTTTAGCTTGAACTTCTTCAATGATAACCTCCTTAGGCACTCTTTTTTCTTGAACCCTAGTCATACGTCTAGGAGTATGTATGTATCTTTCTATCTCAGGGGAAAAAATAGCCTCTTCACCTTCTTGTACGTTTTTTAAAACTCTGCCCTAAGTTGTCTTTCTATCACTGAAGGCATACTAGATGGCTCAGGTCCTTGTGGCTTAGACGATGTAGGAGTATTGATGAGAGATAGTCAAGAGAGAAGTTGCTTCCATGAATGCTTCCCATGACATATTGACCTGTGTGAGCTGGTGGAGAACTATGAATTTGATCAAATAATGAAGGAATAAGCTTGCTCATGTTGGGTTGTGTTATATTCTTTCCACGACTAGCCCACGTAGTTAACCGGGGGGTTAGAGGGGGGGGGGCTTTCTTATGCCGATTGCGTAGCGGGGGGGTCCTAGGGGGTTTGAGGGGTGCAGGTAACTCCACTCTATGGGCCCCAAAAAATTTGGTTTTGGAATCTATGTTAGGTTTGGCGGACCCACCTATGGTTTTGTGCATGATTTTCGCACATGTTTTTGGACGTGATGGTTTTCGGTCCATGGTATTGGATGCGATGGTTTTTCGGTCCATGGTATTGGATGCTTTGGCATGTATAAATATGTATTATAACATTGAAAGGAATATAATGGAAAATCAAGTTGGTAGTCCTAGTTTTGGGATCCATGGGAAAGTCTCTGTGTATATGTGTTTTATTTGTTATGCTCTTGCATTGTTTATTTTATGTGTTTTAGAATTCGTATGCAGGAAATTTTTGTAGAGGTTTAAAACCTATATTTGGTATCAGAGATGTTTTAGCTTCAAGGGGATGCCTTTTTTGCTGAGGGGTTTCACTCGAGTCTGTGGTATACCCTGTTCAGTGGGAGATCTACGATATCGACTCTAGTGGTGAAAGAAGATAGCGAGAAGTGGAAAGATAGAGATCGAAAAATTTGATGATCAGAGTTTTGAGTTGTGGAAACTCAAGATGGAGGATCTGTTGGTGGATAAATATCATTTGATCATGGTAGATCTGGGTACTAAACCAACGGGAGTGTTTGATGAAGAATGGAAGGAGTTGGATCAGAAGGCAAAGAGCACAATACGATTGTGTGTCTCAGATTCAGTATTGTTGAATGTATCACAGGAAGCCATGCAAAGGATTTGTGGGACAAGTTAGGGACTTTTTACCAATCTAAGTCTCTGATGAATAAATTGTTCTTGAGGAAAAAGATGTATAACCCGAGGATGAAAGATGGAGACTCAGTGATAGAGCATCTGAATGCATTTAATACTGTGGTAAGTCACATTTAATACTGTGGTAAGTCAGTTAGCATCTGTTGATATTAAAATTTCAGATCAAGATAAGTGCATCATTTTTTTGTGTTCTCTACCAGATTCGTGGGATAGTCTGGTTATTGCAATAGGTAGCAATGCAACTGCCTTGCAATTTGATGAAATAGTCTCATCCTTGCTAATGGAGGAAATGTGACGGAAAAATATGGAGAGCCAGAATGGTGATGCTTTGTCTGTATGAGGATAGTCCTAGAACAAAAAGAAAAAGTCATCGAGTCGGAGATCTAAATCTAGAGGGAGATCTAAATCTCTAGGAAAACCTGTAAAGGTGGTGTGCTGGAAATGTGGAAAGGAAGGGCACTACAAAAGGGACTGTAAATCTAAATCTCCTGATAAAGGAAAGGGATCTGATGATGCTCCTTCTGTAGAAGTGAAAACCACCTCAGATGAAGGTGGGGATGTGTACTTGGATTCTTCAAGCACTTGGGGATGTGTAGATCATGAGGCATGGTTGATTGACTCAAGTGCATCCTTTCACTTCGCTCCCCATAGAGAGTGGTTTTGCGAGTATGAAAAATACGATGGTGGTGATGTCTTCTTAGGGGATGATAGGAAGGCTAGAATCATTGGTCGCAGAAATGTAAAGTTGAAGTTGCAAGGTGGAAGGGTTAGAACACTTTCGGGTGTTTTTCATATTCCCACATTGGCCAGAAATCTTATTTCTGTAAGCAAGTTGGATGATGCAAGTGGAAAAAGAGTGTTCGAGAAGGATACCTGCAAGATGGTTCGGGGAACACTATTCTTGATGCGGGGAGTTCGGATTGGAACTCTGTACAAGCTGCAAGGTAGCACGGTTGTTGATGGGTGCAACAGTTTTATGGTTCCTGAAAGTGGAGCAGAAAATCTAGTGGTCTTTCGAGAGAAGACCATGTTGTGGCATCAAAGGCTTAGACATATTAGAGAGAAGGGCCTTCAAATACTTCATGGTAAAGATATGGTAGAAGGTATGAGTAATAGCTCTCTGGATTTTGATTTCTGTAAAAATTGTGTATATGGGAAGCAAAATCGGGTGAGTTTCCCCTCTGGTGGTAAGAGGGCAAAACATATATTAGAGCTTGTGCATAGTGATGTGCTTGGACCTGTGAAGGTTCCATCACTGGGTAAGTCTATGTACTATGTATCATTTATAGATGACTTCTCAAGGAATACATGGATATATTTTGTTAATAAGAAATCTGAAGTTGTTGACAGGTTTAAAGAATTCAAGGCTCTGGTCGAAAACCAGATAGAGAAGAAGATAAAGGTGTTGAGGATAGATAACAGTGGAGAGTTTTGCAGTAAGGAATTTGAATAATTCTGTAAGAAGTGTGGTATAGCATGGCAGAAGACTACTCCATATACACCTCAGCAAAATGGAGTTGCAGAAAGAATGAACAAGACGTTGATGGAAACAACAAGAAGCATGCTCAGTGGTGTCGGGTTAGGATAGGAATTCTGGGCAGAGGCGGTGGAGACAGCATGTTACCTAGTCAACATATCACCTTCATCAGCATTGGAGGATAAAACTCCACAAGAGGTATGGAATGGTAAGAAACCCTCTCTTTCACATCTGAGGGTATTTGGATGTGATGCATATGTACATGTTCCAAAGGAGAAACGAACCAAGTTGGATAGTAAATTTGAAATGTGCATCTTTATTGGGTATAAGGATGGTTTAAAGGGTTATAAGATTTGGAACCTAGTAACAAGGAAGGTTGTGTACAGTGGAGATGTGGTGTTCAGAGAGGTGAAAGATGTTATTAAACATGAAGTCCAACCAAAGGAACCTGAGAAGATAGAGTTTGAGCTAAAGGAGGAAGAATCAGACTCTTCAGCAAAGGAGGAATCAAAATATGAAGAATCACAAACTCTAAGTGTGAGAAGATCAGTTTGAGAAAGAAGGCAACCAGAAAGGTATAGTCCAACTGCTTTCTATTCAAATTTTTCTTTATCTATTACTAATGATGATCCTAGAACTATGAAGGAAGCAGTAGATTCAGAGGATGGAAAACCCTAGAAAGAGGCCATGGTTGATGAAATGGCATCTTTGCACAAAAATGAGGCTTCAAATCAGGTGGAGTCGCCAAATGGAAGGAAACCCATTGGCATCAAATGGGTGTTCAAGAAGAAGACAAATGCAGAAGGAAAGGTGGAGAAATACAAAGCTCGGTTGGTAGTAAAATGTTATTCCTAGGTGCCAGGAATTGATTTTGGTGATATTTTTTCTCCTGTTGCTAAGGTAACTTCTATTAGATTACTTTTATTTGTTGTTTCTTCTTTTGATTTTGAGGTAGAACAAATCAATGTGAAGACAACAATTCTTCACGAGGATCTAGAAGAGGAAATCTACATGAAGCAACTTGAAGGCTTTGTGGTGAAGGGTAAGAAAGAACTAGTATGCAAGTTAAATAAGTCTATGTATGGGTTAAAACAGTCACCAAGGATGTGGTATTAGAAATTTGATACATTTATACGGGGACTTGGCTTCACCAGAAGCAAAGCAAATCACTATGTGTATTTTATATTAATCGGTGACCATGTTATTTATTTGGTCTTATATGTGGATGATATGTTGTTGGTTGGAAATGACAAAGAAATTATCCAAGATTTGAAGACCCAATTGTCCTCCAAATTCGACATGAAAGATCTTGGTGCTGCAAACCATATTTTGGGCATGGAAATTAAAAGATATCGGGCAAAGAGGAAGCTCTGGTTAAACTAGAGGAAGTATGTCGAGACAATATTGCAGAGATTTAATATGTAGGATAGTAAACCGGTGAAGGTTCCTATTCTTGTAGGTGTAAATTTATTTGTTGAACAATGTCCCAAGACACAAGAAGAGGAAGAGGGCATGTCCCATGTTCCATATGCAAGTGCAGTTAGTAGCCTGATGTATGCAATGGTCTATACTAGACCAGACATTGCACATGCAGTGGGAGTATTGATCAAGTTTATGTCAAAACCAGGAAAGGAGCATTGGACAATAGTGAAGCGGGTTTTTAGGTATTTGCGTGGCACTAGTGATTATGGTTTGTGCTACCAAGGAAGACCAGGATTGGAAAGAGTGTTGGATATTAGTGGCTTTGTTGATGCAGACTGGGCTAGAGATCTCAATCAAAGAAGATCTACAAGTGGGTATGTGTTTAACCTATTTGGAGGTGTAATTAGTTGAATGATTAAGAAACAATTTGTAGTGGCACTATCAACTACAAAGGCAGAATACATGGCAACCACTCATGCAAGCAAGGAAGCAGTTTTGTTGCAGAGATTTTGTTCAAGTATGGGGTTAGTACAGGGAGCTATAAGGATAGACTGTGACAGCCAAAGTGCAATTTTCTTGGCAAAGAACCCTGCATATCATTCAAAGACAAAGCACATTGATGTTCAATATCACTTTGTGAGGGATATGATAGAAGACAAAAAGGTGTTGCTGGTAAAGGTGGAAACTTTGAAGAATATTGTAGACGCATTGAAAAAATATGTGAGCTCTGAGAAGTTCTCTTGGTGTAGAGAAACAATGGGCATTTCAGGGCTAGATAAATAACTAAGCTCTCTTGTGGCCCCCTGTGGAAAGAAAACAACAAGTGGGAGAATGTTTGGTTGTGTTATATTCTTTCCATGACTAGCCCACATAGTTAACCGGAGGGTTAGAGGGGGGTGGAGCCCCCCCTTCGTTGCGCCGATTATGTAGTGGGGGGGTCACAGGGGGTTTGAGAGGTGCAAGTAACCCCACTCTATGGGTTCTGGGGTAGTGCCCTGGAAAATTTTGGTTTTGGAACCTATGTTAGGTTAGGCGGACCCACCTATGGTTTTTTGCATGATTTTCGCACATGTTTTTGGACGCGATGGTTTTCGATCCATGGTATTGGATGTGATGGTTTTTCGGTCCATGGTATTGGATGCTTTGGCATGTATAAATATGTATTATAACATTGAAAGGAATATAATGTAAAATCAATTTGGTAGTCCCAGTTTTGGGATCCAGGGGAAAATCTCTGTGTATATGTGTTTTATGTGTTATGCTCTCGCATTGTTTATTTTATGTGTTTTAGAATTTGTATGTAGGTAATTTCTGTACAGGGTTAAAACCTACAACTCGATGATATTTCCCTTTAGTTTGCACCTTTTTAATCATCCTAAACAGACTTCTACACAAGTAATTTGCTAGGTTTAGTGGTTTGATGGATGTGAAATGCATCAACATCCTGATTTGGTATTGAAACAACCTGTTGAACCTGCCTTCACAACTAAAATATTTCATAATCATCTTCACCAAAGGAGTATAATTATCCAACAACTTCATGATAGGAAATATATGATATGTGGTTTCCTTATACTGTGCTTTCAGGAACAATTTGTAGTTTTCAATATCCAAATCTATCCCTTTGAACCAAATTTCTCCTTGATTGGGGATACCAGTGGCTGAAGCTATAACCTCTGCTGAGACTTGGAATTCCATCCCTCCTATGTTGGTATTTTTCTTGAAATTGGAGGCAACTAGACTTGTTAGATCACAATGGTAGCCCACCTCCTATACTTTCTCAAAAAATCCTAGGTAGCTTGCTTGTTTAAGTGACCTCTTGATGAACTTTGAAGAATTAATCTCTTGCATATGAGTTAGCTCATATCTAGAGACCTTTCCCCCCTTTTTGTATTTATTCTTTTCACTAGCCATGATGTTGGTTTCGCTTGACTGAAAACCCTTGTTTGATAGGGGAAAGAATAGGGATTTAAGGTTTTAAAACAAGGGAAATGGAGCAACTAGTTTAGGAAGGGAAATCAAGGGGATAGTGTTACACTAAAAAATGTCACCATGGCTATTTACAGTCGGTATGGCTCAATCAACAGTCATACTACCCTTTTGAGCAAGTCTTATGCCTCTACTATTCATATCAAACTCCAAGAAAGAGAGAAAGTCTTTATAAAACATGTTTATCTCTGGGTACGCAGGTTCTCTCAAGCCTTGCCTGCGGGTACGCACCTTTTGTTCATAAGGTCTGCGTCCAAGGACGCTCTATATCTAAAGGGGCAGGTGCGTCCCTCTGAAAAGGTTAAAATGCGCAAGTTTTATCTTCAAAAACTTACTTGTGGTCATTTCTAGAGCATTCTAGAAGATTCTTGGATGAGTATTGAGCGCCTCCAGATGGTTCATGCACTCCTATCAAAGAGGAACTTATCCCATCAATAAGGGAGTGATCCCATCCAAAGAGGGGACTATCCCATTGATGGTGGACCTGATTAACTTCCTCTTGAGCACTATAAAAAGAGGCATTGAGCCAGAAGGAAAAAGGTTGAAAGCTATAGATTTCTAAGGGTAAATGCTGCAGGAATTAGGACTCCCATTTAGAAGCTTGTGAGGAGAGATTGTCATCTTTACTTGTTCTATTTGGAAGTGGGTGAGCTTTGTCAAAGTAGAGGAAGACTCTTGTGGACCCTGGAAGGAGCTTGCACAACATAAAGGCTCAGGTTGTAATGGTTCCTTTTGATTACCTTTAATGCAAATTGGTCCATTCTTCTCAATAGCTTGTTGTTAATAGGTTATTTCATGTACTCCTTGGTCTATATGTTGAATATGCTTTGTTTTATGTTATAATCAGGTGCTATTTAATTGTTTGACTGTTGGTGATTGCAGGTTTTGGAGAAAGGGAAGAGCTCATCCGGATCAACAAAGCTTGGACTTCTACAACAGCGTTTGGACAGAGGTAAGAACGAAACACTTGATTTCTCATATCATAATGTATGTTTAGAGAAGGATAGCTCCAGTTTGTTTTGTTTGTCATTAGAATGTCTTAGACTTCTAGGAAGGTCAGCTGTGTCCGCACCCTTGACTGATTCCGTGTGACAAATTGGCGACTCCGCTGGGGATAGTTTCCATTAATGAGAAGAGTCCTTTCTTTTGTTTGAACTTTGCTTTGAGAAAATTGGTTTATTTTTCTGGTTTTGGCTCTGTGATCTTGTCTCTGGGTGGGTTAGCTTAGGATTAGTTTTATTTTTGGTTTTCTTGAGTTTTTCAGTAGGACGCACTCTCTGAGTGTTGCACAGTGCGTCCCTGGACGCACTTTTGCTGTGTGCACAGAGCGGGCCCGCACCTGTGCTAACGGGTTGCCTGCGTCCCCTGCCAAAATTTAAGAAAATTCCACTTTTTGCCTTTTTTGCTCTTAGATTTTGTTTTTTCTTAGTTTTTTCTGCCCAGATTCATCAGTCCCTTGTCCAGAATCTTCACCTGAACTGGTTTCATTAGCATTAAGTGTTTTAGTGGATTTCGTCGAAGTGTAAGTCCTAGGGTTTGATTTTGAGTAGGTCTTGTAGTGACTTTAGCGGTAGGAATTGTCAAGCCTTAGATATCTCTGGTTTTGTCAACTTTCTAAGAAGTCAGACCTGTTCTAAAGTCTACCTGTAGAAGTAACTTACCATCAAGTTGTCTTTTGGGCCATTTTCGAAGTGCTTGTTGTTTAAGTCTTGAATTCCATTTTACGAAAAGAACAAAAAGATTTGAGTTTTGTTTTGACTAGTCTTTTGATTCTGCATTAGCTAGTCCTTGATTTGATTTTGATCAAGTAAAACATCCTAGAATCGCCTTTATGAGCTTTTGCCTTGTTAGGTTTACTTAGAGTAATCTCTCTTTTGGTTTGCTTGTGAGTCAAATTTTCATAGTTTTATAGCTTTTGAGATTGTTTTTTGTTAAAGGTAGGTTTACATGCTTTATTGAAAAACAAAATACAAAAATATCTCCTTTGAAAAGTTTTGTTTCAAGTAGCTTTAAAAGTTTTTGAAAGAAAAAGAGTTTTTCGTGCAAGTAAAGAGTGGTTATGTTTGTGTGCTCGAAAAGAAAAAGAGAATTGTTTCTTTGATTGTCTTTTCTAAAGGAAGTTGTTTTCTTTAAAAATTGCATTCTCTCAACTCTCTTAGTTAAAGATTTTCATTGAAAAAGAAAAAGTAGTATAGATCATCTTAGGTGAATCTTTGTAGTGGTTGGAGTCGAGTCTGCACACCATTGGTTTCACTTCCATCACCTTGTGACTTTAAAGAACAACCTTAAAAGTAACGCTTAAAGTAAAATTGAACTAGTAACTTTTATTTTCTAGGGCTCTGAAGCACCAACATAGCTTAGGCTAGTGTCTTGGAGTAGGTGAGTACTTAACTCTCCAAGGCGGTAAAAAAAACAAGTAGTCGATCTTGTGATAGAATCAAATCCAATTGTTACATTTACACTCTGGGAAAGCTCCTCTTAAAGGAGAAGCACGAGCTCGTGTCCGAACCAGTGAGGGGATCATTCCCCCCTCGTTGGGAACGACGCCAGACAGTACGTATTACAAACGGTAAACCTCGGATTAACCATTGTCGAGGAGCCAGGGGTCACTTATCGGTAAACCTTGGATTACTGTCAAGGAGCTGGTAAGGGGATTGAGCTTGCTACTCTGCCCTTGCGTGCTGTCGGAGTTTAGACTGTTCCCCCAGGTGTACTTGTGGCCGTTGGTAACCTTAGTGACCATAATCTCTAGGATTCTACCCAAGGTGACGGTGGAGGGAAGGTCCCACTGTACCTGGAGCAGACGTCGGCTATACTCACTTGGATTTTCTAGGGGTTTCACTTCACTCGAGACGGTTAAAGTGGAGGAACTTGGTCCAGTCTATTCATTAAGCAGGTTGTCGACGTAACTGTTCCACCCGCCATTTCTGTACTGAATACTGCGAGGTTGGACCTAATCACCAACTAGAGCTTTTGGTCCAGAAGATACTGTTTGTGTTTGGTTTGACGCCCTAGATTCTTTAGGCGTGTGATTCAAATTTGTTTGGTTCTTTAGAGACTTTAGGTGGTTTGATTTGAAATTTTATTTTGTTTTCGTGTGTAGTAGTTAAAATTTTTTAGCTGTGGCGGAATTACCGAGACAGTCCCGTAGAATTCGGGGCCAGTCTCCTGAAGTTGTTTCTGTGGCCGAATTGTTGAGAAGATCCCGTAGACTTAGGGGTGAACCTCCTCGAGACGACCCTAGTAATTTAGAAGGTTTAAAGGTCCTTGTAACTCCTCCTAGTGGCAGTAGAGTAGGTTCACCTGAAGAAGGAGAATCTTCCTTGGTAGTCCATCCAGATTACCAAAGTTTAGAGACAGGTTATAATCCCGAAGCTGTTACAGTTTCTGAACTTGTTGGTAGTTTTTCGTCTGCTAGCGATACAGGCGAAGAACCAGAAATATCCGAACCTGTTACTCCGACTCCTAGTGTTCCTGATTCACCGAGAATAGAAAGAATTATCACCGAAAATCTTCCTGTTGGTTTGATTGCTATAGAAGAACTTGTTCCAGAGGAAGAAATAGGCGTCTCTGATCCTGAAGATCAAATTACCCTTGATCTAAGGGAGCGTGAATCCATTTTTTACAGTCCTCCTAGAAGTACCACTTGGTACCTTTCGTTAACCAATTATTTAGACAACTTTGGGCTAGGTTTTTCTACACCTCGTACTCCTTTTCCACCTGGAGGAATTCATACTCCTGTAAATATGTCTGGTCAGTCATCTGTGTTTACACAAAGTCCTGAATCTTTTTTACATGGCGGTCCTTCTGTTCCTACTGGGTATCAATCTCTTTTGGTACCTTTGCGGGAGCATCTCCTCAACCCATTGATCATGGGTTATTAGTTGGAAACAGTGGTAATGTACCATTGAGTGTAGGAGACATTTACATGATGTCAGGTTCAGTTCCCGTTACCCAACCTCAAGGTGGCCAATTACCGCCTGGGGGGCAGCCTTCGTTAATGCCTGGGGGGCAACCTCAAGGTACTTCATTCGTGTCTGGGGGGCAACCTCAAGGTCAGTACGCTCCTATGGGGCAATACATACCTCAAGGTCAACCCCAGCCTCAATATGTACCCCAAGGTCAACCTCAGTATCAATATCAACCTCAAGGATGGCAACCCCAAGGGTATCAACCTCAAGGATACCAACCTCAAGGTCAAGGTCAACCCCAGTACCTGTATTTACCTCAAGGTTATCAACCTCAAGGTCAATACTCAGGTCAAAGTTATCAACCACCTCAAGGGCAATCATATGGGACTGCACCTTACAATTATCAACCCTATCCTCAATCCGGCTATGGATCTCAGTACCCTCAACCTGTTATGGGTCAATACCCTGGAATGTTAGTGTGGGATCTGTCACAAGGTCAACAGATGTTGCAGCCAAGTATACAGTCGGTACCTCAAGCAGGACAACCTGTAGTTCCTGGTCCACCCCAGCAACCGCAACCTGTCCAGTCAAGTGTTCAGACCCCTGTAACTTCGGTAGTTACTCAGCCGCCAATTGCACCTAGTACTCCATCTCAAACGGCTGCAGCAACTACCGCCACATCTACCATACTTACTTCTGGAGTATCGACGGCTCTGGTTTCTACTGTCCCTGTAACCACTCCTCAGACATCTGTACCGTTGTCTGGATCTACGATTCAAACCACAGTCCAGATGCCTGTAGGCCAACCTGGTATAAGTACGGTTGTTACTACTCAACCTCAATTTGTTCAACCTCCGTACCAGGGACAGTATCAACCTGGGCAAGCTGTCCAACAACCGGTTTACCAGTATCAACCGTATCCTGGGTACACTTATCAACAACCTCAGCAACCCCAGTACGGTCCGGTTAATCCTGGTTTTCCAGGAGGATATAATATCCCAAATGCGACTCCTGTTCCTAGTTATCCTGGATATCCTCCTCCTGGGGCCGGTATTGTGACCCAGAGTTTTAGAGATCCTAACCGGCAGTTACCGTTTATCGCAACTTTGGATTTACCAGACTTGACGCGCCTAACGAACGATCCAATTCAATATCTTCCGTTCTGGCCGTCAATGCCAAATAAGTTGCCCAGCGATATACCCAAGTTCGAAGGTAAGTCTGGAGAGGATCCGTCCAATCACGTGATGACTTACCACCTCTGGTGTGCTTCAAATTCCATCTCGGATGATTCGATCCGTTTACGTCTTTTTCAGCGTACACTCATTGGTCTCGCGGCCAAGTGGTACATTGAGTTACCACGGGCCTCTTTTTACAATTTTAGCCAGTTAGCTACCTCGTTCTTAACTCATTTTCAGTTACTGGTCAGATACGATAACGGTACGGAGTTATTGACTTCACTAAAACAATCAACCTCCACGTATATTTCAGATCACATTCATGAGTGGAGACGTCGAAGAAGGTTAGTGAAAGTTTTTATCCCGGACCAAATCTTAGCTGAATGGTTTGTTAAATCATTATTACCAAGAATTACTGAAGATGTAGCTAAGGCCGGAGTAGTTACTGAAGAGCAAGTCATTGCTCAGGCACAATACCTTGACTTAGTTTACACGCAGTCGGGTACATTACACGAGAAGATTCCGGATCTTCCAAAGTCGAACCAAATCGCTGCTGCTCCTTCGGGATCTCATGCCGCTGATGGTATGATTGGTATCGTGAATACAAAGAGCAAGAAGAAGTCTTCCAAGGCTTCAACTACTCCTATTATCACTTTGCCCGATTCCCCGACAGGAGAGTCTTCTCCTGAACTTACCGCCGATATTCACGCTGTAGAGTCATCTACGGCCAAATCAAAAAACGGTGGGAAGAAGAAAGGAAAGAAGAAGGCTAAAGCAGACAAGGCTCCAAAGGAGAAAACTGAAAAGTCGGAAACCAATGACGAAAAGCGCAAACCTCGATATCCTTGTCTTATTTGTGAAGAGGATCATTTTACGAGAGATTGCCCTCATCGGGCCGAGGTAGTGAAAATAGTCAAAGGTTCTCCCACTCCTGCTGTGTTAAAAAATCCATTTCCGGAGCAGGAGAATAAGATGATAGGTTCTTCCTCGAATGCCAGTGAAGAACCCATTTTGATGATGTCTCATGTGAGGATTGCGACTCGATCGCAAGATTATGGTAGTAAGAATCCTGTTGATGGTAAGGAAGCAGAATCTTCTCACTCTAACCCATCAACCTCAGCTCCTGGTTCCGATCCACTACAGATCGAGAAACCTAACCCAGACTTAGTAATTAAACCGCCCGCCAAGGGTGTACTTCGAAGGTCTGCTTTCAATCCACATGCGAGAGCGGCCCAGAATTACAACATTGTTGAGGACTTAGCTGTTTCACCCTCAGCAATGTCGGCGTTAGAAGTGCTGCAATCATGTCCAGCACAACGAAAATTGCTTTTGTCGGCTATAGGAGCTGTTGACGTTCAGGATCCGAATCTAATGATCTTCGATCTAGAAAATAGTACACCACGACTCCCCCATCAAATGGCTTTCCAAATTCCAGTGATAGTCAAAAACAGGCCTATTCATCGAACTGTGATTGATGAGGGAGCTTCTACGTGTATTATGTCAATTCAATGTTGGAGATCCCTTGGTTCTCCTTCGTTGAACCAATCCCCCACCATCCTTAAGGCCTTTGATGGCCGTGGGTTCCGTCCGTTTGGTATTCTACAGGAATTGCCTATAGGGGTAGAAGGTAAAACCGTTAGTCTGGATGTGGAAGTGGTTGATGCCCCTCTAGACTACAACCTTCTTTTGGGTCGAAGTTGGTCATATGCTATGACAGCGGTCGTTTCATCGGTCTTCAGAGTAATTAAGTTTCCACACAACGGTAAGATCGTGACTATTGATCAGTTGACATACTTTTCATCCGACCCAGCCTCTTCAGAGAGTATCCAGCATGTCGGTAAGACGACAATCCCTTATAGGGACGTTGGTGTAGGTTTAGTTAAGGATTCCGGTTTACTGGGAACTTTTCCTCTCCCTCCACTCAGCGTAGAACCTTCGTTTGCAACGATTCATATGATTACGTCAGAAAACATTATTTATGATGATCCTTGGTATGTTCCATCTGACTCTGAGATAGACTCATTCGGTAATGCTATGCCTTTGAGTCCATATGAAATTGCTTATGAAGCTCTTATGTCTTTTACCGACTTTCATTCAACCGAAGTCGACCAAATGAATGTGGTCAGTGAAGAATCACTTTTCACCTCAACCTTAGAACGGATAGCGTTTCCCGAAGTCGTGTCATCTGACGAACAACTTCGCGAAATCCTAAGTGTAGACGATCTACCATGGGAAGATCTCCATCACAGATCTTCGTTTTTACCTAAGGATGATGCATTTGAAAATGATTTTTCATCTATCTTTACCGCTGAATATGTCAAAGACGCTCAGGATCCAACGAAACATTCTGATTCAGAGTTGAATTTAGGGAATATTTCTCGTACTATTCCCATTGATATTTCAGTGAAGCCCGGAATTGAGGAGAACATTCATATAGGTGCCTCATGTACAGAAGAAGAAATCCAAACTTACAAGGCCCTATTCCAAGAATTCCGCGATGTGTTTGCATGGTCTTACGAGGAAATGCCGGGAATCGATCCTGCCATTGTTGTTCATGAAATCAAAACCTACCCGGATGCTAAACCCATTCGGCAACGGTTGCGTCAGATTCACCCTCGAAAAGCGGCTGCGATTAAAGCAGAAGTCGAAAAGCTGTTGAAAGCAGGTTTCATTTATCCGATCCCGTTAACGGATTGGGTATCGAATATTGTTCCGGTCAACAAGAAACAAGGAACAATAAGAATCTGTATCGACTATAGGGATATCAATCGAGCTTGTCCAAAAGACAACTATCCTACGCCTTATATCGATCAAATTATTGATGATTGTGCCGGAAGTGAAATGTTTTCCTTCATGGATGGTTTTTCAGGCTATAATCAAATCAATATTCTACCTGCCGACCAACCAAAAACGGCATTCATTTGTCCATGGGGGACATTTGCTTATTGCAAATTACCTTTTGGGCTCAAGAATGCCGGGGCCACTTTTCAACGGGCGATGTCTTATGCATTTCACGACATCAAGCACATTGTGCAACCGTATCTCGATGATTTGCCTGCTCATTCTTTACGACGAGCTGATCACCTTGACCACCTACGAGCAATCTTTATGAGGTGTAGGCATTATCGAATTCGGTTGAATCCCCACAAGTGTGTTTTCTGTATAGAAACAGGTCGATTGCTGGGATTTGTTGTTTCAAAAGCCGGCATTCGCGTCGATCCCTCGAAAGTCGAAGCGATCATCAAATTGCCTCCTCCTTCGAGTTTGCGCCAACTCCAAAGTTTGCAAGGGAAAGCGAACTTTTTACGTCGATTCATCCCAAACTACGCCGAGGTCACTAAAGGTTTTACACGGTTGTTGAAACAGAACGTTCAATTCTTTTGGGACGAGATTGCCCAACAATCTTTTGATGCACTTAAACACGCGTTGACCCATGCACCGTTGTTGCATCCTCCCAACTACAACCAGGACTACTTCTTATACCTCGCAGCTTCATATTCCACTATTGGAATGGTGTTAGTTCAAGAAGATGAATTCGGAGCAGAACATGTGATATATTATCTCAGTCGAACCTTAAATCCCACTGAGTTAAAATATTCGCATGTGGAGAAATTGGCCCTGGCAGCCGTTCAAGCTGTCCAGCGTTTTCGTCACTACATTCTTCTCCGTAAAACTACAGTTATTTCGGATTGCAACCCTATGATTTACATTTTGACAAAACAATTGCTAGGGGGCAAGTACTCTAAATGGATCGTTATCCTGCAAGAGTTCGACTTGGAGTTCGAGAAGTCCAAGTCTAAGAAATCCTTAGTTTTGCGGAATTGATGTGTGATTTCCCGCGTACTGACACAGAAACTGTGGCAGAAGAGTCCATTGCGGACGAATCTTTGTTTCTTATCAGTACTTTAGATCCGTGGTTCGGGGATATAATCATCTATCTCCAAACCCAAACCTTTCGGCCTGAAGCTTCCAAAGAGGAACGGCGAAAAATTAGGTTTCAATCCCAGCAATACAAAATTATTGGAGATACACTTTATCGCCGGGGGGCAGACTTAGTTTTTCGACGTTGTCTAACTCACGAAGAGGCTGAGAGAGTTTTGAATGATTGTCACTCTGGAGCATGTGGCGGTCATATGTCTGGGTATGCCACAGCTCAGAAGGTGTTGCGCGCTGGTTACTTCTGGCCATCTATGTTTAAAGATTGTATCATTGCAGTCCGGAAGTGCCACAACTGCCAAGTGTTTGATCGAAAGATGCGCGCACCACCTGCTCCTCTCCACCCTATAATTGCCGTTGGTCCATTCGCCAAATGGGGTATCGACTTTATTACTTGTAACCCTCACTCGGCCGGGGGGCATGCGTATATCATCCTCGCGGTTGATTATTTCACTAAATGGGCCGAGGCGATGCCTACATTCGACGCAAGCGGCAAAACAGCTGCAGTTTTCATATTCAATCATATAATAACTAGGTTTGGTGTCCCACAAGCAATTATTACTGACCATGGAAGCCATTTTCGAAACACCATGATGACTGAACTTACAAGCCAGCTTGGTTTGCGCCATGACAGCTCTACTCCTTATTATCCGCAAGCCAACGGTTTGGTTGAGTCTATCAACAAAGTTCTGGTTATCATGATCCGACGAACCATTGGTATTCATCGGTCGAATTGGCACAACATGTTATTTTCGGCGCTATGGGCATACCGAACCTCAGTGAAAGCCTCAACAGGGTTCACTCCTTTCCAGCTAGTTTATGGCTTAGAAGCAGTATTACCCATTGAATGTGAAATCCCATCACTTCAAATGGCTGTCGAATTACTTCCAGCTACTTCCGAAGAGGAGAAACGTTTATTGTACTTAGCTAAATTAGATGAGACTCGACGTGACGCTACATTGGCAATCGAGACTCACGCGAAGCGAATGAAAGCTCAGTATGATAGAAATGTGACCCCTCGAAATTTTTCGGAGGGAGACCTAGTGCTCTTATATGATCAAGCTAACGATAAACTAGGTGCTGGAAAATTCGTTCCTATGTGGCATGGACCCTATATTGTAAAGCGAAAGCTAGCAAAAGGGGCTTATGAGCTAGTAGATTTTGATGGGGACTCTTTGGATAAACCCAGAAATGGACTTTACCTAAAGAGGTATTATGCTTAAATGGTGGGTATGGAGAATTTTTAGTTAGGTTAGGTTTTCTTTCTAGCTAGTTTGATTGTTAGTTAGTCAGTGTGCTTAGCTTAGTGAGTGTGTTTTTCGTCGTTATTCTGGCTTATCTTGGTTTTTCTCTTGATATTGTAGATGTCGACGCCCCTCCAAACATACATTGGATTTGCTGATGGTGCTTGTCGTAATACACGGAATATCTCTTCCGCAGCTTGGGTTATCTATTCACCCTCTGACGAGTTAGTTTCTATGCATGGGGTAAGCCTCGGTCAAACAACGAATAACATTGCAGAATACAGTGCAGTGGTTGAATTATTATCCGAATCTATTTCATTTGGAATTCGACGTTTGATAGTGAGGTTAGATTCTGAACTTGTTGTATTACAGCTTAATAGAGTTTATGCCATTAGAAATCCTGTGTTATTAAGGTTGTTTTTGAGAGTGCGTCTCTTGGAACGTGAATTTGATTACATTGAATATCAGCATATTCCAAGGTCCTTAAATACATTAGCAGATGCAATTGCTTCTCGAGTGTTGGACAGACATTTACGATAATCATGCAAGTAAATTTAAAAAACATTTCATCATACATGTTAAACAAGATAAGCCGGTAATAGTGATATATATATAGATAGGAGTGTGTCAAAAAATATACATCGTCTTCGATCATAGGTTGAAAAACACCTTATGATCGGCAAAATGATAAGTACAAAAAGACAAAAATGTCACATGTGTCTACAAAGTGACTAGCCAATCACTGGTGGTGCTCCCTATACGACACCACTGCACGAGCTACTTGCGCAAAAATCTCCTCAACGGTCCAGGGACCGCGACTACGTAGCGCTGAAGTCTGATAGGAATATCATCCATAGATGTCTCGGTATATCCGCCGTCAGACGCTGTAGATCATGCTCCAACTCAGTCAGTACCTCCGCAGCCGCCGCATCCTGTGGGGCCGGTAGCAGTGCAACTGGATGTCGCCTCTCGAAAAGCCGGAGGTTGGCTGGACGCTGTGGACCAACAACTGCATTTTAAAAATTTTACTGTCAGTTTGAGACGAGATATATAAAAAACAAAAAAAATACATAATTTGAAAACTCATGAAAAATAAAGTACCTCTGTCATCCCATTGTTCTCCCTGTGGAAGAACCATGTCCGGATCACCTCGAAAATCTATTCCGGCATACGGAAAGTCCTGAATCGCGAACACCTGGTCCTCTAACCAGTGAAAATAACTGTCAGTGAATCGAACAACTGCCGCACCCTCGTCCGGATGCCGGGCCATCACAGCAACCCATCGTACCAGCTTTGGCTCCTGAGGACCCGAAATATCAACAGTGAGATGCTGAGGGATCAGCATTGGTATCCTCTCTAAGGCAAAGCTCACGACTATAGGCCCATATCCAAAGGTCTTTAGTCTGCCGGTCTTTGCCTTGGTCAGTTGGGCTTTCAAGTTAGCCAACAGTGCATCACACCAGTTGAAAATGGTGCCTTGGAGACAATCAATTGCCATCCGAAATTGAGACCCAGTAGCAATATGTAAAGTGGCTGAGCCACAAATTCTGGTCACAGTGAAAGCCAAGACCATGAGTTCACGTTGAGAGACATATTTGATCTCTATGCCTTTCTTGTGCTCTCGATCAGGTAGGCACCAATCTGCTCGGAGACTATCAAGGGATTGGCCACCCGGCCTAGTCCCAGCCAGATTGAGTTGCTCACCTCTGTTCGGCAAGCCAGTAGGAAAGTAAATGTCAGCAGGCTCTATCTCGAGTTGTTGCCCGCCGATATAAAAGCATTGTTCTTGAACATTCCATCTCTCGACCAGCCACTCCAAGAACCTTACCTGAGCTCTCATACCGGGTATGGACCAGTATTTGTATAAACCACATCCTCTTAGGGCATCGAGGGAAGGTTGATGATTGATTGCAGCTTCATCAACCTCCTCATGCTCTCTTTCTCTCCAATCCAGCATGATAAGTGCCCTACACATGAATAAACAGGCATTAAAATTAGTTTTGAGAAATTTCAATGGTTGGTTTGGGAGTTTGGGGTTTCAAAACCCGCGTTTTGCGGAGGACGCACCCCGCGTTTGGCACACAGTGCACCGGGACGCAGGTGGCCTGAAGGCAACCTGCGTCCCCCGACCTTTTCCCTGTGTAGGAAAAAGTCGGGGAACGCAGGCCAGCCTTTAGGAAACCTGCGTCCCCCGCAGGGCGGTTTCCAAAACCCAAAACCCCCCAAAAATAAAAAATGAAACTTAAAACAAAATTCTAAACGGATGAAATTGACAAGGAGGATGTTGTGAAATACCTGGAAGAGACGGCGTTCGATTCTAACGGTCGGATTTTCCGCAGCGACCACGGGAAGTTTCTTGTCAAAAGCTCCTTTTTCAACCTCAACAGTCAAACGGTAAAAATGACATGGTAAAAAGTCTTTTTATAGGTTTTTTGGATGAATTTGTTCATTTTTCACCATGGAAAGATGTTTTTCAATGAATTTTTGCCTATCTTAAACAGGTATGAGTAATGTGTCGCTTTTGTGCAGGACAAAAGGACTTAGAGGGAAAATTGTAATTTTTCACAAACAAATATCAGAGTCATCTTTTAGGCCCTTTTCTGACTCCTAAAACATGAAAAGATTGCTGAGCGTTTCTTTTACACTCGTTAAAATGGAATTAAAAGACGGTCCCCTTATAGCTCTTTTCTGACCGTAAAATCAGGAAAAGATTGCCGTGTTTTTGTCGTTTCAAACTCGATACGGAAATAAAACGACGTGTCCTTGATCGCTTTTTACTTTTCAGGTCAGTGACACTAATCATGAAAGTACTCCTTGGTCGCAAGATCAAGCGGTTCCCCCAGGTATTATTTTATACATTTTCGGGCTTGAGGGACACAAATTTACGAAAAAGTTCAACTTGGAGTTTCCTTAAGTTTTTTCAGACTCTCTAAAATTGAAAAACGCCGAGTTTCTCCTATACTGGGCTCGTTAAACATTTCACAGTAAAGGACTTGTTCAATTACAAACAGGAACGAACCACTCCTTCCTAGGGTTCGAATCAAAACTGGGTTGGACTCATCCGAAGGATGAGCTTATAATCAAGCATATGTTATCCTCCTCAAGCTTGTTAAAAATAAAGAGGTACTTGCCAGAAATGGTGGGGGAAAAGAGAGAAGAATGAGCCTATTTGTTACCTTTTGTCTCAAAAGAAACTTTATTACCACTCTTGGACACGACATTTTTCATTCACCTGGGTTGGGAAATCTTTTACCTCACAGTCAATCAAACCACTTTTGAAAGTCTTCAACCGGGTTCCGGGGATTAACTTTGAGTTATTTAACACCAAACCATTTGTCGTGTCGTTATGTGTTCAAGAGGTCTGCAAACAAAACTTTCATCTACAAAATACTTGTCATCCATTTGACCATCCCTGAGTCAGTCCTTACAACAATATTTCTTCAACTTGAACAATGATTTCGTGTTGTGGGCTTGCCTGCAACGAGTCTCTTTCTATCGACATCAGCACATTATCTAGAGAGATGACTTAGAAATCGTCAGTACCTTGAGGTCTGCATGCATCAATGGCAGGTTTCTCGCCTTTGACGTCAGTTTACATCATTGACTTTCGATCGAAGGATTCCGTGAAATGTTCGACACCAACTCATTCATTCACATCTCATGGATTGTACTGGGTACTTTGAGAACCATTGACATTACTAGTGGTCTCTCTCACGCTTGTTAACAGTTCACATCATCGACTGGTAATCAAGTGGTTTCTACCATGTTCGACATCGACTCATTTATTCGCATGGCTAGAATCGTACCAATTCGAGAAGTAGGAATGAAGACCCTGGATCAAATCTTTACCGTCCAGGCTGCGAGGAGTTTTGTATTCATTATCTAAGTAGACTAATCATAAACAGATGGCTGCGCCCATACTGTGTCTACAAAAGTCTATGATTATGATGTACTACAAGATCATTTCTGTATCAGAGTAGTTAGTCTATTAGTTAAAGTTTTTATCTGAGTATGGGAATGCCTACCTCAGTGATGATATAATCTTATCCATGTATTTTGTGTTGAAAATTGCAGGTTCCAACCAGGTTCTCCATGAGATAATCCTCGAAATGATAAAGCGCTTCACCCTTCCTAGATAATACAAAACCCTAATCTATTCCAGGCTTCGCACTTTAGGGGGCAATCTGTTACACTAAAAAATGTCACCATGGCTATTTACAGTCGGTATGGCTCAATCAACAGTCATACTACCCTTTTGAGCAAGTCTTATGCCTCTACTATTCATATCAAACTCCAAGAAAGAGAGAAAGTCTTTATAAAACATGTTTATCTCTGGGTACGCAGGTTCTCTCAAGCCTTGCCTGCGGGTACGCACCTTTTGTTCATAAGGTCTGCGTCCAAGGACGCTCTGTATCTAAAGGGGCAGGTGCGTCCCTCTGAAAAGGTTAAAATGCGCAAGTTTTATCTTCAAAAACTTACTTGTGGTCATTTCTAGAGCATTCTAGAAGATTCTTGGATGAGTATTGAGCGCCTCCAGATGGTTCATGCACTCCTATCAAAGAGGAACTTATCCCATCAATAAGGGAGTGATCCCATCCAAAGAGGGGACTATCCCATTGATGGTGGACCTGATTAACTTCCTCTTGAGCACTATAAAAAGAGGCATTGAGCCAGAAGGAAAAGGTTGAAAGCTATAGATTTCTAAGGGTAAATGCTGCAGGAATTAGGACTCCCATTTAGAAGCTTGTGAGGAGAGATTGTCATCTTTACTTGTTCTATTTGGAAGTGGGTGAGATTTGTCAAAGTAGAGGAAGACTCTTGTGGACCCTGGAAGGAGCTTGCACAACACCAAGGCTCAGGTTGTAATGGTTCCTTTTGATTACCTTTAATGCAAATTGGTCCATTCTTCTCAATAGCTTGTTGTTAATAGGTTATTTCATGTACTCCTTGGTCTATATGTTGAATACGCTTTGTTTTATGTTATAATCAGGTGCTATTTAATTGTTTGACTGTTGGTGATTGCAGGTTTTGGAGAAAGGGAAGAGCTCATCCGGATCAACAAAGCTTGGACTTCTACAACAGCGTTTGGACAGAGGTAAGAACGAAACACTTGATTTCTCATATCATAATGTATGTTTAGAGAAGGATAGCTCCAGTTTGTTTTGTTTGTCATTAGAATATCTTAGACTTCTAGGAAGGTCAGCTGTGTCCGCACCCTTGACTGATTCCGTGTGACAGATAGGAGTTAGTGAAAAAATATAGGGAAAATTTAGGGGGTAGGGGTAGATGTTAGGGACACAGGGGTAGTAAAAGTTCTTAGAATGGGAGAGGAAAGGAAGGAAAAAAGTGGAAAACACAAGGAAAACCCAAAAACACAGCGTGACCTTGGGTTTTTCAGGAAAAGTGGTGAGATGGGGAAAATAGGTATGGGAAATGGTTGGGGAGGGTATATAAAGTGTATACAAGGGTGTTTATGTAGAATACCTAGCGATTTTCTCCTTGGAAGAAAGAAAATACCTTGAAATCTTAAAAACACAACATAAAACACTAAGAGATGGTTTTCATCATTTTTTGAAGGAAATCACTGCATGAGAGGGATGATGAAACCTTGACTTACTTGTTTAGGAGTTTTGAAAACTTCTTGAATGAGAAATAACTTGTTTCTTTATTGCTTTTACCTTCAAACTCAAAAACGCAGTGAATGTCCAGAAGTGCAGTGTCTAGGTAGCAGAAACACAACGAGCTAATGGGTGATGTGTTTTGATGATGAAGATCGATGCTCTTATAGCTGAGATGAGAAAAAATGTTAGAGAAGAGATCTTGGTGGATGAAATGAATTTGTTGAATTCTTGGATGGTCTTTTAATAGCTTGAAACTGAATTTTTTGCTTTGGTGATGGTGTGACATTATCACATACTTTGAAAAGTGACTTGATGAGGTAGTGTACTGCAGCTTTATTACTTTGTTTGGAGAGGTTGCATCTCCATGTGGGGTAAATGTAACTTTGATACCTTTTTCACAAACTTATCCCTAATTAATAACTCCCATGATGGTGACAATGGTGATGACATGACTCCCATGTAGATTTTGATTAAATGAACAAATGATGACACCTAATGCATATCTTAACCATGATTTGTAACTTTGAACCCTTTAAGTATGCATGTGAATAAATTAGTGACCAAAATGATGAGCAAGACACTCATTTGATGACCTATCACAAGGAGTTATGATATGACCATGATGACATTTTATGTCCATGAAAGTTGAGGGAGTAGTAATGACACCTAGGACATGACTCAAGACTCACTTGACAATTAAAAGACATGTCAAATTTTATTTAAAAATTTATTTTACAATATAACAATTTGACATAATGACCTATCAATCACATGGAAATAGTACATTGATCAATGGAACTAATGGACACTAACATTGGCTCTAACTGGGGATGGTAGCTCCTTTAAGAGGTGTCAAGAACACCGTAGATCAGGTAGCCTCATCCATTGGGAAATGGATTCAAAATAAAACACTTGACACTCAAATGTCTAACTAACTAAAATTAAGAAAAACTGAAACTGACTTGACTTGAATGAAACACTTCCTTTACAACTTTAGAAAGAAAACAACAGTTGATCATAGAAGCCTTATGGCCTTCTCCTCGAGCTTCAAACTTCTTTGACAACTCCTTGACAGCAAATAAAAATTTTATTTACAATGGAAATGAAAACTTTTGTGCAAGATCAGGTGAAATAATGTTTGAGGAGTCTACCATTCACTGGTCCTCCTGGAAGTGCTTTCCCATCAAGATCTTCTAACAAGTAAGAATTTTTCCCTCTGAATGCTAAAATCTTGTAGGGTCCTTTCCACAGGTTGTCAAACTTACCATGCTTTCCTTTATCTTCATTCCGAGCATCCCATCAAAGAACAACATCTCCCAATTTGAAATCATCAGCCTTTGTTTTCTTATCATAAATCTTCTTAATCTTCTCTTGGAGCTTTGAAGTATTCTGGAAAACTTCTTCCCTAGACTACTGCAAGTGGATCATTTGATTGATTCTCTGTTGAATATCATTTGGCTCACTGTCAACCTCTTGTAATATTTTCATCACCGACACTGCTAGGGAAGTTGGAAACATTGTATCTACACCATAGACCAGCTGAAAAGGAGACATGTTGATAGATTTCTTTGTGCTCACTTTGTTTTCCCATAGAGCATTGATTAACTTTTTATGCCAATTCCTTGTTCTCTTCCAACAACTTCTTGATTATGTTCACCAGTGACTTATTTGATGATTCTTCTAGCCCATTGCCTTGATGGTAATATGTTGTCAAATTCCCAAGTGTTAGGTGATATTTATCACAAAATTATATCATCTTTTTGGATTTGAAAGTTGTTGCATTGTTAGTAATGGTTTTCTGTGGGCAGCCAAAATGGGACAGAATATTACTCTCCATAAACTGAATAATTACTTCATTTGTATCTTGTCTCATGGGAATGGCCTCAATTCACTTCGTGAAATAGTCTGTTGTTAGCTTAGTGGGTCCTGACCGAGGTTCAAACTTAGTTGGGCCAAACAAAAACATACACTACTGGCCCTTTTGGCATCAAACCGTGTAGCGCAAACTGAAGTCTCACCCGCAAAAGTGTGGGGAGATGTTGGAACCAAGTTTTTGCATCCAGAGATCAGTGTGATGTCCATTTATGTTTTAGATCTACCTTGGCATAGATTGCTAAGCCCTTAGGGCTTGGTGCTATAGTTTCCTTCAAATGGCTTCTAGACCTCCGCGAAGGTTTATGATCACCTTTTGTGGACCTCTAAAAGATAGGTTATCTAATTACACACATCATAGACTAACCTTAGATCGAAATCCACGTGGATTTGCTTAAGTTCTTAATAAACTTAACAGAAAGTATTATAACTCCTGTGTAAATACTTAGCATGCATTGTGTTAAATTAATAGACTTATCCAGTAGATTCGCGCATCAATACATCATTATTTCATAAAGACATTATCTCATCACAACATATATCACAAGAATAAACAACAAAATGAAACAGATAAAACATATGAATTTCTCCAACATTCTTCTTTATTGATCTTCAGTATAAGGTTACAGACTCGAAACTTCCATGCGCACTCAGCTGCAGGGGTCCGCGCACTCAACTGCAGACTCTACTCTAGGACTTTGTACACTCAGCTGCAGAGCCTTCTCCCCCTCTATGACTTACTTCTCTGAGTTAAATCCCTAAGACTCGATTCATTGTACCCATAGACAAAGCATAGATCTACCTTGGACTCTCTAAGACACACCTATTTATACAATCCCATGGTCTACGGACCAAGGGTATATCTCAAAACCGACGAAATATTTTACATAAATGAGGGTAAAAACCCTTTTTTCTTCCTATCTACCTACGCGCTCCACATCCACAATTCTCAAATACTTTACATATTTTTGTCAAAATTTACATCAAAACTTGGGTTTTTAACCCAAAATTGACCTATAGGACCTGACCCCAACAGGCCCCCAACACAAAGGTCATGACTCACCCTCGAGTTACTCGGCTAGCACAGTGATCTTACTACAAAGATCCCCTAGCTCCACCTACACAACGGCTACCTAAGCAGTGCTTTGTATAGTTGCCTGCTTCACTTGTTTGACGAGTTGCTCTGTAGCTGGTCCTTCGCCAACTAGCTTGATCTTCTATTGTGTGAGCTGCAAGTTCGTCAGTTTCTCCTGAATGTTGGTTGAGACTTGGTAGGCTTCTTCCAACCAAAGGCCCAACCTAGCCTTAAGTAATGCATCTATTTTCTGCATTGCTTCCACCTATGTGAGGAGTTGCTTCCCCTCCTGTAACTTGGCGAGGCGTTGCGCTGTAGCAATTAAGGGCATTGTCACCCTAACCTCGTCATACTACTTTTGGAGCTCGCGGATCTCTATACTCAATATCTGCAGGTTTGGATCTTCCTCCAGGGTCGTCACCAACTCCATCTCTTGCTCAAACAAGGTTGTGCAGTTAACTACTGTGGCATAAACAGTATCCATCCCTTCCTTGATGGCAGCTCCACATTGTTCCCTAACTTCGGGTAGAGTCGAAGGCTGGGATTTGAGATGCAACTCCATGATTTTCATGTTGAGTTCAAATTGAACTCTTGCCACCTCTACTTTTGCATCACAAATGCCTGCAACTAGTTTCTGAATCTTGGCCTCAGGTTGTGTGTCCTCAGGTATGTGCAACTCCGGCACTTTCTTACACGACTCTCCAATTGCAATTGCCAACTGGGAGCTCTGCACCTGGATATTATCCCTTTCCTTCAAGACCTACATCTTCTCTGAAAACATTTATTCATTTCTCACCCAGTACTCGGTTATTAAACTGAGAGCGCGCTACTCCCGAGCTCTCAGTTCCGTTGTCACTCATGTCTGTAGTGCATGAAGAAATTCGTTGGGGAGCACTGTAATATTGAGGCCAATGTTCTTTAGGGTACTTATGATGATCTTATCATTAGTTGATTCCATGCTCAGGGACCCTTCTGATAGAGAAACTATTCTAAGGTCAATTGTCCTTACTAGTTCTGCAGCTTGACTTGTCCTTAGTGCCAAGCTCGTCTGTGTGGTGCTCACTTGACCTGGACCCACCTGTATTCACGCAGATCCTTCTGGACATTTCCCAATGACTACATGTATTGTTGCTTGAATTTTCACAACATTTTGGTTGTAGTGTCATGCACCTTGTCACCGATATTATCAATATCACCCTCTATCATGGTGATGGGATCCTATTGTGCTCTAGATGACTTCCTCTTTTTGCGGGAACTCGCCTACTGCTTCTGTTCTTTGCACTTCCTTAGCCTAAATGGGCTGCTCTGACCCTCATCACCGCCACCACCCTGTGCAAGCTGCTCTTCCTCCTCGTTCTCAGGCAAAGAGGATTTTCCATTTTGTTCAGAGTTACTTTGTTCTTGTTCAGCCTATTCCTTTTCAGCGTGCTCCTTTTCCATTCGATCCTTCTCTTCGGCTTCCTTCTTCCGCTGCGTGGACAACTTCTATGCTACCTATTTTACTGCCTCCCTTCGCTTCTTCTTAGCAGAGTTCCTCGCACCTCTACTGGTACCTACATCTAAGTCGAATGGGGTGTGCCAATCTTTCATCCAAAACTTGATCATTTCTTGAATGGCATCATCAATGACCAAATACAACAACTCAAACCACTTCTGTTGCGGGTCCTTCCACACCTGAATGTAGACATGGTGGAAATCTTCCTTGAACTCAACATATGAAAATAGCTACTCATATAAGGTTAGGTACAACCTCAAGCATTGGTTGATGGCCATGTAGAAGCTTGCTTCCATCAATACCCCAAAAATCTTCATTTATGTGACCTACATAGAGTCCTTGGTGACCTAGAGACAGGGGAACTATGCGGCCTCTAGCAATCCTGCCTTCAATGGAGGAAAATGGCTCTCCTCTAGTAGATCCCATGCAAACAACACAATGGAGAGAAACAACCACGCGTAGTGGAAGGGCTTTCTCTCATCTTGGCACTCACAACAATCTGCAAGAAATTCACTGCATAAATACTGCGACCAGTTAAACTGCATGCCCTCTGTGCATTGTGCAGCCAACGATATCACAGGCATCAGAACCTTGTCCACATGGCACTTCCTCATAACTTTTCCAGCCAGTATTTGAGTGGCAATCTGCACCGCAGGATCATTGATGGACTTGATGGAATAGTCGTGTGGCTTCTTGATAAGCTCAAACTTCTTCTTCATCTTCTATGCCAAGTCTCTCTCGCATGTCTTTCTTCCAAACACCTTGGCCAGATTCAAACCCTAATGTGGTAGGTGCATGACCCGATGGATAAGCATATCCATGATGGGTATAGGCACGCCAAGCCATAAGCACCCATAGTGCACTAGAGTAAGTAGCTCTCTCACACATGTGGTGTTAATATTAGTGCGGTGTTAGTGGAGCACCCACAACAGGTTCAATAACCCAGAATGTTCTACTCTGCAAATCCATTCAATTGTCTTCAACTCAGTGACACCTGAGTCTCAGTAATACACGTGCCTCATATAATTTTCCATCTCAAGATGAGGGAACTTCTCATGGTCAGCTGAGTCCCAATCCTCCATTTTTAACAAGGGAGCCTGCGCAAGGCATGGTCCTTCAAAAGTTTTCTTTCTGGTAATAGGGACATGTGAATGAGGAACTTGTTTGAGTCTGGGTCCTTGGGGACCTTCACCTTCCCTTTTCGTGGAGTGATATATTCAGGAAATTTGGTGATGGGCTCTACTCCCTCAGTGTCTATATCTTCAGTGCCCTATTCAGCTTCCAAATCCACAACCTTCTCAGGCTGCTTGTCCTTCTTCTGCTTCTGAGTCACAGTATGTTTCCTGGGAGACTCGCGCACAGACATCAGCCTCTTTTTCTTGTCATTCTTTGGTTTATGGGTCTCTTTAATAGGGGTGGGCTTCGACCTAGGTGACTTTGGCATTGTAAGCATAGAAGTCAAAGCATCCATGCTCACCGCCTCTGGAGTAGCTCCTTCAGATGCACTATCTCCACTAGTGCTCATAGTTTTAGCAAGGCTCAGACCTAACATGTTTTCTAGGATAAATTTTTTATTTTACTCCAGAAAATTGGAAAACGCAAGGCTCGCGACCAAATATTCAAAGAACAAGCATATCATAAGCAATGGACAACTTGGCTCAAAATCTCTAATTGTGGAAAGTGTTGGTTTTTGGACTGGCACACGTAATTTATAGGGGATTTTGAATTCAAATCCGAAGTTCCCCCCAAATTTTGATCATTAATGTTGGTTTGGCGATAGAGCTTCAAATATTTTAGCCTTAAATGTCGGCTTCCCACTCCTCTTAATCGTCTCATGGCTGTCAAATCATGAACAGTGACTCCAACAGTCACTTTTTGGCTGTGCTATGTGGTATCTCCTTTCATAGCGCAGCTCCCTTCATGAAGCCTCTAATACTTTGACGTCTCTCTTTTTCTCGCAGTATTCTTACCATGTAGTCCTTCCATCAAGATAGTCTAGTTTATAGTCTCGCGCTTCCTTGCAACTTCCTGGAGTGCTAAAACTATCTTGTTATCATATAGTCATTGAATCGAATCTCCTGTATATGGTTTTAATTAACTTCCATTCACTCTTCTTGGGAAAGGTTCTCCATTCAGCTTCGTGAGTTGAATTTCACCTCCATCTATAATTTCCTTGATGACATATGGCCCAAGCCAGTGCATCTAAAACTTTCCCAGAAACTTAGCGAATTTACTGTCATATAATAAAACCAAGTCATTTTCCTTAAACTTGCGCAGTTTGATGTGTCGATCGTGCCATGATTTTTCACATTCTTTTTGTACTTACTGATGGAATCCAACTAAGAATTTGTCTTCTTCAAGCTCCATTAGCTGTTTGAGCCGCTCTTCTAAGGCTCCATGGTCCACCATTCCTGTGAAAGCTTCTATGCATAGACTAGGCAAAATATATTCCATAGGCATCACAACTTCTACACCATAGACCAATAGAAAAGGTGTTTGACCTATTAGATTTTTGCAAGTAGTCTTGTACGCTCACAGTACAATCGATACGCACATGTCCCAATCATTCCAATTCACATTGCAAATCTTTGTCAGTGCGTTCTCCAAGATCTTATCCAAGGCCCAACTGTCCCATTAGCCTGCAAATGATATGGTGTTCTCTTCTGATGATAAACATAGAACTCTTCAGTCAGCGTGCTGATTGTTTCATTAAGTAAGTACATACCGTGATCACTCATCAATACATTTGGGTAGTCAATTCTGGTTAACAGGTACTCAAATAAGATATTTTTTGTTGTGTCCCTCATACAATCCTTCACAAGCTATGCCTCTTCCCATCTGGTCAGATACTCCATCGTGATGATGATGTATCGTGCACCTGGTTTCTTGCCTGGGGGTTGGATCGGTCCTACAAATTCAATTACCCATTTCTCAAATGGCTACAATGACACCTGAGAGCTCAGTGGAAGCTCATCCCTCCATGATGGTCTACCTGTTTGTTGACATGCATTGCATGCCCTATAATATGCTCTAGAATCTTTATACATCATAGTGTTATAGACAATTTTGTGCCTTGCAGCATCAGGCATGAATTGTCAATAATCCAAGGGATCCAAAGTCCCTAAACATGATGTTCCTACCCCTAGAGGAACAAGGTCAGCAAACCAACAGCTCTCAGATCAGTTCTCCACCTGAAAACACTCAAAAACAAGCAATCCTGAAATCAAAGCAGGTGCTCCACTAGGCTTCTGCGCTGAAACTCAACTCCTCCATGGCGTACCTGCGTTGCAAAGCAGGTAGAACAAAGGCCACCTACACTGAGCGAGATGGGACAAGTGGCACACTGAGTCATTGCTCTGGAATCTTCCAAAAATGACACTTGGATCAGGGATTTCGCCTTGTGATGAGTCAGAGGCTCTGTTTCTCCAAGTGGAAGCAAGGTTCTCCAAGTGGACTCAAGAACTGAAGATCAACTGAAGAGAGAGAGGACACAAGGCAGCTACACATCAGTTGCAAGCTGACTCATCCTTTCTCAATTCATCTATATTTTGAGCTCTCTCCTATGAGCTCAGGAGGCTGGAATTTTGTGCAAAGTAATGATATGCTGTTGGTTTCACTATAGAGCTATTGGGTGATTGCTTGAAGGAGGTGAAGAGGAGAAATTCTTTCTGCTGGGAGGTGTTGCTGGATTGGGGCCTTCAATGGTTGTAATGCTCTCAGAACTTTACTTCTTCCATTAATAAAAGCTATTGAGGTTCTTCTATATGCACTTGTTTCAATGATGTATTGTGATAATTGTATATTTGATTTATGCTAATCCTTGAATCAGTTATGATTGCATGCTTCTTGTAGTTTCCTTCTTTGTTATTTTGCAGGATCTCATTGTAGCTGGGCCAGCAAAAGAGTAAGGAGCTGGGAGCAAGCAGCAAAGAGAAGAGTTTGGATTCGACATTAAGCGCAAGGCAACGGTTAGTGCATTTCTTCATTCTCTCTTGCTTTCGTAAAGAAGTAAACCTTAAGTAGTTTTCTTTACAGTTGTTGCTGAGGTACTATCACCCTTAGAGTGGGATAGGGTCATCCGAATCGGATAATTTTCCCTACAACAAACTGGCGACTCCGCTGGGGATCGTATCTGTTTGATTGTTTGTAGTATTTTGCTATTCATTTCCGGAACAAAAGAGTACCAAATCGAAAAGCTTTTGACTATATCAAAAGCGAAGTAGAGGGCAGCTACTCTAGCTCATTTCTGAGCATGTTCGTGATTTGAAGAGCTGATCTACAAGGATCCTTGTAAGCTCTTAGTGATAGCTTTTCATCTTCCTTGTCATCCCTTAGTGTGTGCTTGACTGATAGCTTCTGATTTGAGCAAAAACTGTGAATTTTTGAGAAAATTGTGACCCGGAAACTGAGAAAACGCAACTTTCGTTTTCCAAAGCAGGTAGTACACAGGCTACCTGCTTTGCAACGCAGGTCCCGAAGGGGCTACCTACGCTGAGAGCCAGACTGGCTGTGCAGCACCTGCGTTGGCCCAATTTTGCCTTGTGCATTTGGGGTTTCCTCCCTTTTTCTTGCCTGTTTTCACTATAGATTTTGCAGCCAGTTACCAGTCTTGTACCTGTTCTGAAACCAACCTTACTTGCCATCATTCCGCCTCTGTTATATAACGAAATTGTACTTGTTCTTTTGTATTTCTTACATCATTTACAATTTCCCATAACGAAAGTGAACTAGTCTTGCCTTGGCCTCTTAGATCTGAACCTGTGTTAGGCATTTTGCTGGTCTAAAGAGTTAGCTTGTTTGCTGTCCATAGCTGATTAGTCTTTTTTACTTTCGTCATTATGGTTTGATTTCATGCATTTCCAGTGTTTAAACAAGTAAATCTTAAGGTGTCTTTTGATTTTGGACTAGCTTGTTTACTTTCGCTTGAAATCGAAATCAAAGTTGTATAACAACTTTCTTTTTGTAATACATCAACATTAAGAAAGGGAAAAGAAAATACATGCATTGTGCATTTTGCATTTGACTGTTTGCATGCTGATTTAGGAAAAATTGCATTAGTGTGTGCTCTATGATCTGTGTGAAAAGATTTGCCTTTCTTCTCCCTCAGTAGTTAAGATTTTCAAAGTTGAAAGATTGAAAAGTTTGCTTCTCATCTTAGACTGCATTCAGGAATTTGTTACATACATCTCGTGGTGATCCTTAAAGGCAAACTGCTAAACAAGATCAACATTAAAATAAATTCAATTTACATAACAACTCTTTGTAACATAACGCAAACACATAGAGGTCTAGGTAGAGACGTGTTCCGGCGTCGTTAAACATAGTGACTGTCGATCTCTACGAAGGTGGGTGATTCCTCCTGAGAGTCGGTGGCACTAATACGGACTTGTGCTCCCACGTACCGTTGCGTATATATTGGGAGACCCCTATAGGAACAAAGCCTTTATCCATAGGAAGCCGTGTCGGCCGCCCTACTGATCGCGATGCAGTGAACACAGCATTCACGAAGATCGACCACCCGTACCGTAAAACGTATTCTGTGGTTTCGCGAAAAGTTTGGCACACCCTCTGCCTAGAACTCCAGAGAAGTTTCTTTTGGCCTTTTTCAAACTCTATAACTGAAAAAGTCCATCCGAGCATTTGTCACTTCGGGCTCGTTAAAACATCGAAGGAGACTAGAGTCATCTTTAGCTTTTTCTCGACTCTTAAAACATGAAAAAGCAAAGTTGTGTCTAAAGCGTCGTTAATAAAATTTATTTTAATCGGAACATAATCACCTGTTATTCCCACGTTGATCTTTCAGTTGAAAAGTATGGAGCCCACCAACCAAGGAGGTCACCTTGGTGGAAGTCCCAACCCCTTCTCCTCTTGGGGAGATGTTGGTGCGCCTCATATGGCCACATTGTCACTTCCAGGATTGACAATTGGCCTACCTGTATGGCTCTTTTCAACTAATGTAGTTCAGATCACCACTAATCCTGAGCAGTCGAATAAACAGTCAGACCAGTCTAGAACTACCCACCAGCCTTCCACTTCTTACAATTCTTCCTCTGATCCTTCATCTTCGCAAGGTAGAGCCGGCAAAAGTTAGCCTCCCATGGAGAAGAAGGAGAAGAAGAAGAAAGAAAAGAAGCAGAAGGAGCCTAAGGCGAAGGCGACTGGGGGCAAGCAAAAGACATCTGACAAAAATCCACACACTGCACCGACCGGGCCTAAATCGCCATGTGTCATTTGCAAAGGGACCCACTTCCACCGTGACTGTCCTTGTATTCCCCGGATACTAAGGGACTGGTCCCCCAGGTTGCACAATCCGGTAGCATCAACCTATGATAGACATGTTGATTTCATTCCGTCAACTAGCGAGAGTGAAGGACAAAGAGGGAGAACAAGATCACCCTACAGACTGTGTGAAGGCGATCACGCCATCCACCGTTGTCCATTCTTAGATGAGGCGAAGAGAGTTTTGGAAGATCGTCCGGTTTCACCGTTACGACTTCCTCCTGGATACCAAAAGCTCGTGCCAAGTCCCTCGATAGTTGAAAATCCAGCTGGCCCGATCAAGTGGTCAGCTGAAGTGTCGGTCATTGAGAATGAACCTACTGAATCTAGACTAGACGAAAGTCTAAAGGTCGAAACGGCAGTTGACCCGGTTCTTCCTTCAGAGGTTTCATCCTCAAATGACACCGTCGTTGAAGATTCATCTTCAAATGACACCCTCACTGAAGAGAACAAGGATGACACCATCCAGATTCTTTTCATTAACACGGACTCTGATGAGCATCAGGGCAACGCGCCCATTCCTTTATCGCAGGAAGGAACATCGTCAGGGTCGTATCCGGCCGTATATTCAGTCCCACCACCAAGCAACCTGGTTGTGTCCTTTGATTGGAATCAACGAGGCAGACCCCGGTTACCAGCCAGTATCCCATTCAGAATCATCGTCCAAATCTATAGAATGGTGATGGCTGGAACTATCATTGATGAAGGGGAATCTGTGAGTATCCTTTCCTCTATTGCTTGGAAAGCACTGGGTTCCCCGGCGCTTTTACCTGAGATGAGAAATCTATCAGGTTTTGATAAAGGAACCAGTCGCCCGGTAGGGATTCTCCCCAATGTTCCCATTACATTGAAGGGGAAGACAGTTCATATGAACGTCATGGTCGTCCAGGGACCCTTGGTGTATAACTTACTCCTTGGACGAGACTATATATATTGCATGGAGGCGATAGTGTCCTCACTCTTCAGAGTTATGTGTTTTCCGCACGAAGGAAGAATGGTCAAGCTCGTAGACCAACTTTCATTTCCAGGATCACGCATCGCAAATAGTCAAATACCATCCCTTAACGGTTTATTCACTCAAGGAATGCCTCCACCCCCGGTTCTACTTCCCGATGAATGCGAGTGATTCGGAAAGATGTAACTAGGACCCAGGGGGCATGCACCCTGGCCTGCCTTGGGCAGAGGAAACCTTGGGTATAAAGTTAATTTCCGCAGAAGAATGGGACTAGTCCGTACCCCGTCCGAAAGAAGGAAGAGAGGGTTGTTCTATGATAAAGTTCTTTTGTCAAAGTTATGTGAGTGAGATAATCAGCTTCTCGCTCCCTTTGTCTAAAAAGTAGGCTCTCCTGAGGGAGGAGATCCATTTGTGGCGGCAAGTAGCCACCATCTTTGAAGGCAAGCCTCACCCATTAAAACATATGTTTTGAAGGATAAGTAGGGGCAGCCTCCAAAGAAAGAGATGAAATTGCTGCAACAAGTAGTCACCATCCTTAGCAACCTAATGATAGACATCGCCGAAAAGAGAGTTTAGTTTGCGGCAGCGAACAGAACCATTTTTTGGATAATAAGTAAGAGGCAAGCCTCCCTCCGTAACGCCAATGTTTTATCTGTTGCGATCTTACAAAAATCTAAAAGTGAACTGATGGGAAGACAAGTACCGTCGGCACCGAAAAATAACGAGAAGACAAGTATCTTTAAAAATATAGCAAGACGACAAGTAGAAAAACAGAGGTGGGACAGAGGAGGGGTAGCCTTGAAATTATACTTTATACCTGGGGGCATGCAAACCTTTTGGAGTGCAAGCACGGGACGACTATTTATTTTTTAAATTTTTAGGTCCTCCCTTTAAACCTGTAGGTCTAACCCGTTAAACTCGTAGGATTAGCCGTTTCCAGCTTGCATAAAGAAAGGATGTGGGGCAAAAGTCAAAACTTGCCAAATAGGAGCATAGCTTCGTGAGATAAAGCTCCTTAAAAAATAGCTATCTCACCTGAGGCGTTTCTTGTATTATGACTGGTATAATCGAGCAGTTTTAGCACACAGTTCATGCTCGTTAAAAAATAAACGCAAGATCCGAGCAGTTTTAGCACATAGTTCATGCTCGTTAAAAAATAAACATAAGTTGTGAGCAATCTTCCCCTAGAGTTCAAGCTCACCCAGAAAAATGAACCGGTAAATAACCTTGGTAAATGTAACCTTTGACAGCCATATTAAAGCCCTTGGTCGTGTTCTTGCAGTCTCACCTCCATCCGTTCATTTGGCCAATCGTTCATCTCCATATGTTTGTTTACCCATTTTGAGGAACAGCTGCGAAGAGTGATTTCACTTAGCCATCCTTGTGACACTGCCGTGATTGGAAAATTCCAACATGTACCTGGAATCTGCTGCTATCCCTGTTTATCACTCGTTCCTCAAAAGACGAGTCTTCTTTGAGCTCTTTTCTCTTGACTCGTAAAATATGAAAAGTTTGCCTAGTTTTGGCCTTCCAGCTCGTTAAATGACCAGAAGAGCTATCCCTCCTCTAGATTTTAATCTTTTTGGACCTGAGGGATTATTGCACAAAAAGATCGAGCGCTTGTTTTGTTCGGCTCGTTAAAGCAATCGAAAATTCATCCCTTCTGTATTGTTTTATACTTTTTCGGACTTAAGGGATTAGATGACGAAAAAGGAATTCTGGAGTTGACTTTATGTACCTTTTCAGACTCTCTAAAAATGAAAAGGACCGAGTTATCCTTGTCGTTAGACTCGTTAAATTCATTAAATAGCGACAAACTTGTCTTTAGACGAGAATGAGTTTCCCTATCGCTAGGCTCGTTAAAACATAGTGATGGGCTTGCCCGAAGGGCAGGTTATAGAACAAGCATAGGTTATCCTCCTCAAGCTTGATAAAAATAAAGAGGTACTGGTCAGCAATGACTGGGGAAAAATTGGGAGAACCTCACAGCTTTAATGGTAGCAAGTCGCTCTTGAACATGACACTTTGTCCTCCGTATCACATCGGGTTGGGTTGTTTCATTCACCGGTCTCATCACCATGGTCCTCGCCACACCATCCACATTTGGGGTAATGCTACCAATCCATCACATCAGTGTCGTTATATGTTTAAGAGATGTTGTTCTGCAAAGAGTCAACCGTGTCCCATCCACTGCCATACATTGTCCTTCATCCATTTCATGACCGCCACCCTGAATCATACATCACAGTTTGTATTCACCTCATCACAATCACTAGCTCCGTTCCGTGTCACTGATGTGGGATTCATTAAGGCCCTCCTTTGACGGATCGCTCCTTGTCGACATCAGCTCATTATCCAAGGAGTTGATCTAGGAACAACCCCTTCAGTACTTTGAAGCTTGCATGCCTCAATGGCAAGTTTCTCACTTCCGGCGACAGGTATACATCAATGACCTTCGACCAGAATATTTTGCATGGTGGTCGACGCCAAGTCCTTTATTCCTACCATGTGAATTGTACTGCTGTACCTTGAGGGTCATCATCCTTATCGGTGATTCCTCTCGCGCTTGTTAACGGTTTACATCATTGACCGGTAATCAAGCGATGTCTTTCCATGTTCGACTTCAAGAAATTCTCACATGTATCGACTTGTACATCGAGTGGAGATCGGAAGAGATTGAAGACCCCAGATCTAGTTTCATCCATCCGGGCTGCGATATATATTCGGGATATAAAGACATTTGATATGTACATCATTGCAATAGATGATCATCCTTCTCAAAGGATGATAATTTCAGCAGAGAATTATCAGTCTATCATCAGACGATCATCTGTGCTATGTACCAAAATGAATTTATAAAGCTGAGCATGGGAATGCCCGCCTCAGCTAGATCATGAAAAAGTATGAAAAATAATGTATTGTATTGTATCTTATTACAGGACACTTCTCAGCAGATTGAATGAACTTCGGATCCTCCTAATAAAGCATTTCACCCGATAAACGACCTCATACTTTAGGGGGCATCTGTTATAGACAATTTTGTGCCTTGCAGCATCAGGCATGAATTGTCAATAATCCAAGGGATCCAAAGTCCCTAAACATGATGTTCCTACCCCTAGAGGAACAAGGTCAGCAAACCAACAGCTCTCAGATCAGTTCTCCACCTGAAAACACTAAAAAACAAGCAATCCTGAAATCAAAGCAGGTGCTCCACTAGGCTTCTGTGCTGAAACTCAACTCCTCCATGGTGTACCTGCGTTGCAAAGCAGGTAGAACAAAGGCCACCTGCGCTGAGCGAGATGGGACAAGTGGCACACTGAGTCATTGCTCTGGAATCTTCCAAAAATGACACTTGGATCAGGGATTTCGCCTTGTGATGAGTCAGAGGCTCTGTTTCTCCAAGTGGAAGCAAGGTTCTCCAAGTGGACTCAAGAACTGAAGATCAACTGAAGAGAGAGAGGACACAAGGCAGCTACACATCAGTTGCAAGCTGACTCATCCTTTCTCAATTCATCTATATATTGAGCTCTCTCCTATGAGCTCAGGAGGCTGGAATTTTGTGCAAAGTAATGATATGCTGTTGGTTTCACTATAGAGCTATTGGGTGATTGCTTGAAGGAGGTGAAGAGGAGAAATTCTTTCTGCTGGGAGGTGTTGCTGGATTGGGGCCTTCAATGGTTGTAATGCTCTCAGAACTTTACTTCTTCCATTAATAAAAGCTATTGAGGTTCTTCTATATGCACTTGTTTCAATGATGTATTGTGATAATTGTATATTTGATTTATGCTAATCCTTGAATCAGTTATGATTGCATGCTTATTGTAGTTTCCTTCTTTGTTATTTTGCAGGATCTCATTGTAGCTGGGCCAGCAAAAGAGCAAGGAGCTGGGAGCAAGCAGCAAAGAGAAGAGTTTGGATTCGACATTAAGCGCAAGGCAATGGTTAGTGCATTTCTTCATTCTCTTGCTTTCGTAAAGAAGTAAACCTTAAGTAGTTTTCTTTATAGTTGTTGCTAAGGTACTATCACCCTTAGAGTGGGATAGGGTCATCCGAATCGGATACTTTTCCCTACAACACATAGGCCACCACAACCATACGTGAAAAATCTTCTGTCTTGTTTCCTTTCCTCCATAATTTCCTCCGGTAGCCCCCCCGTGAGCTTCAGCCATGATGCAATTTGTTCAAAATTAGGCACATACCGTCGCAGTATCTCATCAGTGCCCATCTTATACAAATGTCTGGTGATCACCGAAAATATGACATGCACACCACTAGTTCCTTATTTTTTCATTGGTATATCCTTCTCGAGTTGTCCCTGCAGTGAAAAAGTTGATAATATCTGCAAAATGGTTATCTGCTAAGTGCACAACGAAGAGTTGCGTATTGGGCATATCTTCCTCCAAATTAGTAGGCTCCACCTCTGTTTCAATTTGCGACAAATGGACATGTCCTACAGTCAACCTTCTTGGATTCATAATTACCTCAAAATCATATTCTTGAAATAACAACAGACATATGCATATTGCCCCCCCCCAACAAAGGCTTATTGACCAAGTATTTCAAGGTAGAATGATCTGTGTACATCTTGAAATGTCTGCCCACCAGATAGTGTCTAAACTTTTGGAGCATGTACACCATAGCCAATCCATCGTGCTTTGTGATTGAGTAATTCCTCTCATCCTTTGATAATTTCCTACTTGTAAAGGCTATAGGGTTATCCATCTCTCCTTCACCTGCTTGTCTCAACACTACTCCCAACGCAATACACGAGGCATCAACATGCACATGGAATTCCTTCTTCCAATCTGGGAAGACCAAGATCAGCGCAGTGACCATATTTTCCTTTAATACATCCAGACTGCACTGACATCCTTCATACCAATAGAATGTAGCATCCTTCTTCAATAGCTTTTCCATAGGTGTGTGTGGAGTAGGAAGATTCTCTCTGTGGACAGAGATAACCCCTCTAGCCTAAGGGAGAAGGTCTAGCCACAAACAAGAAAATCTGACATAAGTTCCCTTAGATTCAGAATGGATAAGATCCTACCTCGTGTATTTCTTATCCTTGTTTGATGAAGTCTTTATGTCTTTGCCCAACGATCAGCTCCTTAATGTCAATTAAGCACCTGAAAAAAATAGACAAGAAACCAAAGCACACATGATGGCATACAATAGATTCAACCTACTTAAGAGGATATGGAGTCTTAAGCTACAAAATACCATATGCGATTGATATAGGAAACAAAATATCAATTGTATTATTATGAAAAAAAGGAAATTACAACCTTCGTCTTAGCGTTGCAATTTTCCTTCGACATGTCCGGGTTCCAGCACCACTATTAGCATCTCGTGATTCACCTCAAACAATATAATATCAAGGCTTCTTCCTCTTTGATCCAAACCAAACAAACTACAAACTTATTCTCCCTTTACAAACACAAACTAGAAGGCTAAGGCTATCAAGATTTTGCAGATTATTCAAGCCCTTTCATTAGCTAGCTGAGGTTGGAATAGGAGAAGTTTATATAGCTTGAGAGAGGGGACATGGATCCTCTTATGATCGAAAAGGTCTCATCCCTTTTGGTTTGTTCCATCTTAATTTGGGAAAGGATCCCAAATAGTCTCCCTCGACTCTATCCCGACAAACCATTTACCAAACTTATGTTCACGAAGCTTCGACTCCATTTTTAAAAACTTTCCAAAAGAGGGTCAACGTGGGTAATGGATGCATACAAGCATTGATTGGCACTAGGCTCAGTGTTAAACTCTACAAATCGGCATGGGGAAGAAACTAAGGGGTAGCGTCGGCCTTTAAAACTGATTTTGAAGGAATATTCTATGGAAATTATGTGAGAGGGGAATGTTTTGCAAACGAAGATTGATGTAAAGACATGTTCTTCATGATAGGAAAACACATGAGGTTCATTGTAGAGGTCCTCCAAGATCGAGGAACAGGGAGTACAGGGACAGTGATAAAATGTTGTGTAACATATGCCCCCTAAAGCATGAAGGCCAAACAAGAGTGAGGGGTGAAATGCTTTATGAGTAGATGCATGGAACCAAAAACTGTCATCAAGAAACCTGCAAGCAAGCATAGATACATATACATTACTGAAATCTCTGATAAAAGATACATGAATCGTTGTATGGATGCATCCATCCAAAAAAATATCATGTAAATGGATCCAAGGTATGGGTGTAGCCATCCAATAAGAAGGATCATATCTAACCCAAGGTATGGTCGCAGCCATCCAATAATACGAAGGATCACATATAACAAACTCGTGGTATGGTCGCATCCATCCATCTGAAAGAGACATGTGTATAAGCATGATCATGTCACATTGCCTCACAACCTGGACTTTTGTAATCTAAGCCCAAGGTCTTGTGCTCCAACACGACCCGATCAAAGTACAAATACTAACATGTGAATAGATGTGTCAAAGTCAAAGACACTAGAAAGTCACTTGGTTATGGTCAATGATGTGAATTGTTAACAAGCGCGAGATAAACCACCAATAATGACAATGGCTCTCAAGGTACCAACATCACAATTCACAGAGTTTGAATAAGGAACTAAAGTCGAATAGTCGTGAAGTCACTCAATCGAATGCCAATCATGAGAACCTATTGTTGAGTGCGAAGAATTCTCCATTAGGGAATGCAAGCTCTAAGGTATTGGAAGGGAGTCTCTCGGCCAACTTCTTGGATAATGAGCTAAAGTTGACAGGAAGTGATCTTGTTGAAGGAGGGCCATGATGTATCCCACATCATCGACATGAGTCAAGGGGATGAAATTATTATGGATGATACAGAGAATCAAGAATGAGTGTAAAATCTAAAAGGATTAACTCTTGAACATATCCGTGACATGACTCCAGATTTTAGAAGCTCTTTGGATCCATAGGATCCGAGGTCATGATGACATGGCAAAGATCTAATGGAAAGGAAAAAGGTGGATGACCCAAACCCAGGAAGGTTAATGATGAAGTGAGGATATCCCAACCTGACACGAAGAAAAAAAGTGTCATGTTCAAGAGTGACAAGCTGCCAACACAATTGGTAAAAAAATTCCATTTTCCCCCACCATTCCTGGTAGGTACCCCAATTATTTTTTATCACAAGCTTGAAGGGGATAGCATATGCTTGTAATATAAGTCCATCCTTCAGATGGATCCAACCTAGTAAGATTAACGAGCCCTAGGAAGGAGAAGCTCACATTCGTCATGGTGACGAATCCGATGTCGTTAAATTTTAACAAGTTCGACAAAGGAAAACTCGATATCTTTTTCATTTTTAGAGAGTTTGAGAAAGACACGGAAAAGAAAACTCCAAAAGGTCCCTTTCTGTAAAGTTGTTTCTCGAGCCTGAAAAGGTAGAAAACAATACTCGAGAGAACCTCTTAGCCATGTCAACCAAGGAGTACCTTTTTCGTAAATAGTTTATCCCAGCCCGAAAAAGTGGTAAACATATACTTGGTAAATGATGTTTTGGAACCGTTTGCGAAGTCAAAACAACAAGAGCTCAGAAATCTGTTCATGTTTGGGAGTCGGAAAAGAGCTTAAGGCAGACTCCCCATTTTAATTTACTTTAACAAGTCAAAAAGGGAAAAATACTTGGCAATCATTTCACTTCCATTTTTTATGAGTCGAGAAAAGAGCTTAAATACAACTCCAGTTTTGTGTCATCACCAGAAAACCATAATCTATCATTGCATAAGAAGCAAACGCATTCTCCATTTCTAAGGAAAAATGGCAAAAAATACTTTTAAAACCCTAAAACACAGTCAAAAGCTTATAAAAGGGGGAGAAAAGTAAAACATTCTACCATTTACCTTTTGACCTCATTGGAGAATTTTTTACCAACTGTTTCCTAGATCTTCAGGAGCAGATTGTTGTGGATCAAGGAAGCCAATCGTCAAACCATTCATTGCAGGTAAGATCTATGGCCATATTCTTCACATTAATACCTGTTTTTTAAGAATTTAACTGTCTTTGCAGGGGGAATAAAGGGCTTTTTGCAACAAAAAAAAAAATTGTCGATAGTTGGTGTGGATCTGAGCACGAGACCAGAAAATCATTAGATTTTAACATGGGGTCTAGCATTGTCAGAGCCTCTATTTTAAAAATAGTCGTGTCAGCACAGAGAACCAAAAATTTTCAATTTTTGCCTGAATTCAATGCTTCAAACTAGAATTTTCCCTTTCCAAGACTGATGTTGAGTTAAATGTGGGGTGTTTACAGGAAAATCAAGGCAAGAAATTGGTGATTGAGTGGAAATAATGAGAACATGAAAGAATAGACCAAATGTCCTTGGAGGATCCAGACTGTCTTGACGCATTGAGGAACTGTGGGCTCCTCAAGTTCTTTCTGACACCAGTCCTAGAGGATCAACTTGAACTCCTGCAATACTTGATCAGTTTATGGGATATCAGATGGGAGACTTCAGATATTTATTTCATCATAGGACTATCTCGCAGAGGGGAACAAGTCCAACTGTATGGAGGTAGGCCTATTGTGGCAACCATAAACACGCTCATTGCGCAACATTTCCCAACAGCTCTGAAATCTACAAGTGGCAAGATCGATATTATGACAATGGATGATATTCTATTGAAGGTGGTACTTTTGACGATCAACTGAGTAGTTGGGGCTGAAGCACCACATAAGTCCAACAAATCTCGCTTCCAATATGATGTGGACTATATGGCACCCACTATTTTCAACTGGGTGGAAGCAATGAAAGTAAACATGAAGCGGCAACTATCCAAATGCAAAGCAAGGAATTTGAGGCAATTTGGATATGGCTCTGTCCTAGTATCCTTCTTCTTGGAATGAATCCCACTATTCCATTATCAAATGGTGGAGGTGAGCCCCCTGTACCAAGAGATCCAAGGATGGTTCGATGGAGCGAGTTGATTCCAAAATATGGAGGGAGCCAACAAATGTCTTACAATCATGCCTTCTTTGTGTGGCTTAGATGACAGCTGATCATCATGGAGGATTGGCCGTATAGGCGGACTGACTTCCATGGTGATCCCGACATGCCACTCCCAGAGGGAAAGGACTTCAATGATGGAGGTGAGCAAAACAATTTTGTTTTATGTTTTTTATTGTTTTTTAATATATGTATTCGTGACACCTTGAATTTGTAACTGCAGATGTTGGATTATAGAGACCAGTAGGGATGTCCCCAATAGCGAGATGCGTGGCTCGGAAATTCGAGGTCGCTCCTTACCAGGAAGGAGTTGACAATGAAGAGGATATCGCTAGAAATATGTATAACGTCACAAGATGGATTACAGAGTATGCACAGATTGAGGAAATTCCTCGCCATTATCTGCAGCACACGATGGGAGTGTCGAATCAAATCCATCAATTACTGACTTGTGTAGTGCAAGCAGTAACATGCTATCACGAGCATCATGAAGAGTAGTCTATAGTTAGCATTTATAGTTTTGAGGCCTGTGAGCTGTTATCACTCTTTTGAATCTCCAAGGTTGAGGAAGAGTCCAACTGAGGTAACCACAGACCAACCTTTTGACTTGGTATCTAGCCCTACCAAGTCGAAGATCCAGCAGCAGCTAACCAAAGAAAAGTAAATCTTCCTTCTACAAGAAATCCAAATAAGGACCATGATAATCAAAAGAAGGGTCAAACACCAAGAGATCTACCTGAGAAAAGAGACATTATCTAAAAAGAGGTAGACAAATCTATCTCATTCAATTTAGAAACTAAAATTTCAAAGTTGAAAGTGTTAATCCCTCTTATTGAACTTGTCAAAAATAGCCATTACAAGTTTGATATAGTTAAAATGATGAAGGTTGACCCTATGTCCAACATTGTTAATGTTGAAGATGACCAGCCTGAATTAATTTTTGGTCCAACCATAGATGGTCAATCAGAATATAGCGAGGTTCCTCCATTTTACCCAAGTTTAAGAATCGATCAGTACATTCTTCATAACTCCATGCTTGACTCCGGAGCCTCCCATAATTTAATTCCCAAGGCCATCATGGAAAATTTGGGTCTCGACATAACTCGTGATACCATGAATTGTATTCTTTTGATTCTATTATGGTTCATTGTCTTGGCCTAATAAAATATTTGGTAGTATCCCTTGACCAAATCCCTGCAAAGAATGTCTTAATGGATGTGGTGGTACCTGATATACCACCACAACTTGGTATGTTATTGTCAAGGTATTGGGGAGAAAAAATAAGAGGCAAATTTCAGTTAGACTTCTCCTATGCCACTATTCCGATTTTCGGGCAATTGAGGAAACTGTACTGAGAAACCAAAATTAAATTCATGATAACTAGCAAGGATAAGCTCAATAATCATCCTATAAATGTCGTACATACATATTTAGAGTCATTTATTTTATATAATGATAGTGGAATGAATGATGTAGATATTCAACTCATGGAAATTAAAGATGTACTTGATATTTCCAATTGTATAAGGACAGTTTTAGATTAGGAAAAATAAAAGCTGCCAAGTTCATATGAATAGCCATCAAACAAGGCAGAGAAAGGCTCAGAAAGGAAATCAGAGAAGGTAATGGAAAATTCACAACAACCTAAAGAGAAAGTTCAGAAAAATGACCCAAATCAGAGACCAAATTTACATCCCTTGGAAGAGGAACACGACCTTTGGACCATGGACTTTGATGGTGCTCTTGGGAAATATGGGGCAGGCATTGGCATTTAGATTCAAATTCCACATCGTCAGTAAGGTGAGCTCCCTCAAAATGGAATATTATTCTCATACAAGTTAGATTTTGATTGCACTAATAATGAGGTGGAGTATGAAGCATTGATGTTGGGCGCGGGATCCCCCAAGGCAAGTTTTGGGGCTTAAAGCCTAGATTTTGACCAAATCCGATGTAAACACTCCCTGTTTTGTGGGCGTGGAGCGCGAATATTGTAAATGAGTCATAGGGTTGTCCACCTTCATTTTTGTAATGTAATGTCGGCTTTAGAGATCTACCCATGGTATGCGGACCATGGGATTGTATAAAAATAGCGAGGCTCTAAGTTGTAAAGGGGAGAAGAAATAGTCATGAATGAAGGATGATGAATTGAGACATAGTTGAAGTGTAGATTTAAGTCTTTGGGTCATAGAGTAGGAGAAGGCTCTACAACTGAGTGCGCAAAGGCCTAGTAGTCCGCAACTGAGTGGACAGACCCCTGCAACTGAGTGCGTAGGGTGAGTCAAGCCTATAACCATTGGAGATGTAATAAAGAGAAGTTTCATATCATTTCTATGTATATTTTTCCTATTTTGTGCATTGAATGTATCAGATATAAATTGCATTTCTATTCTTTATATGATGCATAGACTTATATGAATGTGTTGATAAAGTGAATATAAGATAAAGTATCTATTTACGTGAAGATAACTAACTGTTATAAGAAGATAAGTAAGATACATGGTATAGAAGTAGCGTAGATTGTTGCTTTAGCAGTGCAAAAGCACCTCGACCCCTAGTTAGGGCTGCACGAAGGTGATTATAACAGATTGCGAAGGCCTTGCAGGTCAGGATAGTGTTCGAAATGACCTACGCGAAGCTATTCACAGTTGGACTAAATCGACCCCTCAAACATCTCAAGGGTGTGGAAACTTAGTTCTAGCATCCCCCCACATTACTTCGGGTGAGATCTCAGTCCGTGCTCCACGGGCTGTTTCCGAAAGGGCTAGTAGTGTAGGGATTTGTTTGGCTAATTAACTCTAAACCTTGGTTAGGCCCACTCAAGCCAACAAATGGTTCCGTTGCCAGGACCGGGATCTGCATAGAGATGTCCGATGTCATATCATTGGAATCCAACTAAGAAGGAAATTGAAGGTTGGTTGGACAGAAGAATTCACAAGTTCGCGCTGCAGGAGAACAGGAACCCATGATTGACAAAAGAAGAGTGGTTAGACTGCTACCTTTACACAGAGATCCATGAAATCTTTTTCGTGTCTTTAACTACTGAGCTGCACGAGTGGATCGTGAAGCTAGAAGATAGCCAAGGAATGTAGAAACTCAACAATCCTATTGTGTGAACCTCGGAGTTGGTGCACATATTGGAAGCCTCGGAGGATAATATAACGCGCACTATTGATCACTAGCTCGATCAAATTATAGGAGGATTCATTACTGAGTTCGCGGTAGATACTTCAGTCAGCTATAGCGAGGTAGAGTGACACTTTCTCAAAGGACCGTGAGGTAAGTACATAAAGTATCTGAGTACTTGGATTAAAATTCTATTGTGTGAAAATAGGGTTATGCAATTAACTTGATGTTCAGAGCTACGCGAAGTAGAAAAACCTACAGAAATAAAGGAAGTAAGGGACTAGAGAATAGCCCTTTGATTTCACCTCCACGAGGGAACAAGGAAGAGCTCGTGAAGGTCTCTCCGCGAAGTGAGATCCATTTGATAAGGCAAATAATTCTGCACATACCACCCCCACCCACACCGCCACTAGCTTCATTGCCTTCACCTCCATCTTCACCCGTACCACCTTCGCCACCACTGTGAGTCAATATGGAAAGCACGATAAAGTTGTTTTTGTTAAAGGGAGTAGGAAATGAAGATCCAAACTAGTTTTGCTTCATGATAAGAGATGTATGGGAAGCACAAGGTGTTACAAATGATAACATATAAAAGTGACACTAGTCAGCGCCCTCCAGGATCGCGCGTTGACCTGGTATATTAACCATTCTGATGATAATCCAAATGCAGGAATCGCGGATATCAAAATTGCGCTAAACATAGAATTTAGCATGTCGAAGTCAAAAGCACAGTCAATCATTGGATTCAGAGCGATCACAATGCTACCAGGTGAGACCCCTTGGGAGTTGGATCAGAGACTGAACTATACAACTCATGAAGCTAATATGAATTTGGTGGATGTACAACACCACGAATGGTTTGTAGCATCGCTAGCACTACATTTGAGGAACATGTTGTTGCAACATAGATTAATGACTCAGGTAGAGGCCTTGGAGATCGCGATGAGGCTACATGAAACCCCAATGTAGGATCCTAACTTGGGAGTTCAGCAGATCCATGTGCACTTGAAAAAATTATGCCTTGAGATGCAGAGTTTGAAATAGGACAGGACAGCCCGACTAAAAGTGCGCAAAGAGGTGTGGTGCATAAAATGTAAGGGTCAGGTTCATCATAAGGACCACTACCCTGTGTTCGCAAATTACCTCACGGGAGGAGCACCAATGCCATTAATATCGAAGGCACAAGTAGGACCTAGCGCGGCGCCTGCTTTGTGGAGCATGATTTTTCAAATAGGAGGAAAACACGCTATGGACAACTGCTATTTGTTACAGAAGTATACTCAGAATTCACAACAATTGTTCTGTAACTTTTGTAGATAAATGGGACTTGATCAGCGCACTTGTAGAAGCTATGAGCTGATGATGAATAGAACTCCCACCCATAGGGTTCAGGGCAAAATACGGCCCCTAGGCCCGAATGCAGGAGTGGCATGAACTAGATTTCAAGGGTACGGACGAGGCCAAGGTGGGGGAGGACCTGGACAAGGTCACAGACAGTTGATATGCTAAAATTGCGGAGGGCCAGGACATTATGCCCATGATTGTACAAATCCAACGCATCAATCATGTATGTATTGTTCCTTGTTTGATCATGAGATGGAGGATTTTCCTACCCTGATAGCTAGAATATGCGACAAGGGAGTGCTACCACCTCCCCCAACTCAGAACCTACAAGTGATGAGGTCTGAGCCACACGAGGAAGATCCAAATGTGAAGATTATGCTCCAAAGTGGAATCATGATGGGAGATCATAAAGTCAAACAACACAAAGATAATACTTAGGTTCGGAAGGCTCCAACGAAAGAAGCACAGTCTGATTTGGAGTGCACTAAGGAAACCTTAATGGAAGCTAAGAAGAGCTTCGCTGATGCATCCACTTTAGAAATCAAGGATAGACTGGAGCCGAAAATGGACCCATCTATGCTTATGACATTCCTAGAAACATGCATGAAGCTACTACGCGACCACATCAGGAGAACGGCGCGTAGTCCAGAATATTGGAAACACAAGACTAGGACAGGGAGAGAAATGAGGCTAACCACGTAGATTAGAGAATATGAGATGGACCAAGTAATTATGGATTTAGGATTGAATGTGAATGTTCTACTGAAGTAGACATGGGAGTGCATGGGGTGATCATGATTTAAATATGAATGCAAAAAATTACATATATAACCATAAATACAAAGATGTAGTGGAAATAATGCTTCATTTCATTAATGTAAAATACTGAAATATGCTTACAAACAGAAATGGAAATAAACTAGCTAGGGCAATGGTAGTTTATCTTTGAGAAGATATGTGGTAGCTACATGCCTCTGAACTGTGTTACAAGGAGGCTCGAAGGCCTATTTATTGTTGAGAAATAATGGAAAACCTTAAACATCCAAAAACCTAACCCTAGAAGATGAAACGCCCAACTATGGGCCCTGTTTGGGTAAATTGGTACATCAACTTCCCGGGGTCGTAACTTTGGCATATGATCTTCGTTTGATGTGCAAAATATCTCGTTAGAAATATCTATCCAAGAAATACAACTTTGGGAAGAGAAACATCAATCCATGCACCCATGTTGCTCCCAGATTTCCCAAAAAACGTCATCTAGGGCCTCAAAAACGGCTTCAGAAGTTTAGGACTCGAAAAACTACTAAAAATAGTAAATTGTGCTACAAATAAGGAAATTGAAAAACTGAAAGAGACAGTTGTGGGGGTCTAAGTGGGATAGGTGGGTGGCCACCAACATCCACCTGGATCATGGGGAGGCCTATGCTGCAATGGTCTCCTATTCAGCTGCGAATGGCGAACCAGCAAAAGATAATACCCATGGGGCGATTGTAGGGAATCACTATGGATATTAAGGGAGTGAGCATGCTAGCAAACTTTGATGTAATAGAGATGATTGATGACAGCAATCCCTACCTTGTGCTCTTAGGAATTGATTGGGCCATTGACATGAACAGGGTGATTAATCTGAAGAAGCGCAAGATGATTTTTGGGCAGAAGTCTTTTCATGTAGTTATACCCTTAGACCCTGTTGAGGGATCGCACTACACCGAGCTGGTGCATGACTATGAAAGCGACGACGATTTGGACTACATCCACAAGATAACTACATGAGAGAAAGACTAGGTAAATCCCTTCGCGGATGGATGGATCTCATGGGAGTTCGAAAGCTCCTGTACGTCGGATTTTGATGAGGAGATAGAGCGATGGTAGAAATGGTTACACGAGGTAACCATGCTGAACTGTAATATGATGACATGATCATTGCGCTGCATATCAAAAAAAGTGATGGATCTGCCTACTTATGATGGGTTAAGTGAGGTAGATACTTTCCTAGATAAGTTTGAAAGGGAGGTGCTGGAAAAGAAATGTTTCCAGGCCTTGAATTGGGTACTGTGCGCTACACTCGCGAGGTGGTGGGGTACGCATAGAGGAAGCTTTGAGGATTGGCATGAATGTAGAAGAATGATGTGCACATGGTTTGGGAAGCCTAGAGTGCAAGTGACAGATAAATGCAATGGGAAGGATAAACCTCACGCACATTTAGCCAGGTGGATGTCGACACATGGAAAACAATCTAAGCGGATGCACATGAAGTTCGCGTTGGGAGATATGGTCAATAAGCATGTGTTGGAGGGGTAATTATGCAAATGGCCCCTCAAGTTAGAACAATAGGATGGTGGAAAGGGCTTCGACCACCCTATCGCATTTGCGAGTCACAGATTGTCTAAAGCAGAAAAGGACTATGCCACCACTGAACGTGAGGGACTGGCTATGGTGTATGCACTCCAGAAATATCGACACTACTTGCTAGGGGGACACTTCAAAATGTATACAGATCATTCTGCACTGAAATACTTGGTCAATAAGCCTATGTTGGGGGGGCACATATGCAGATGGCTTGTATTGTTGCAAGAATATGATTTTTAATTTGTTATAAAACCTGGATGATTGAATGCAGGACTGGATCACCTTTTGCACATTGAGATAGGAGAGGAACCTACTAGTCTAGAGGAAGGATTACCTGACACACAACACTTTGATGCTCATGTAGCATATGGACATTTTGAAGATATAATCCACTTTCTTATGACTAGAACTACGCCGAAAGAGTACTATGTCCAGCAAAAGAAGGAACTAGTGGTGCACATGGAAGATTTCTCTGTCATTGCAGGGAACCTATATAAGATGGGAAATAATGAGATACTGTGAAGGTATGTACCTGAATTTGAAAGAATCAATATCCTCATGGACACGCATGGGGGTGCTACGGGAGGACATTATGTAGGGAGAGCGACCGCGCAGAAGTTTCTTCGTGCAGGGTTGTGGTGGTCGACCCTTCATCAGGATTCAAAAGCACATTGCAAGGCCTGTGATGTATGTCAAAGAACCGGTAAACCATTACAGAGGGATGAGAAGCCTTTGAATTTCTAAATTACACTACATCCCTTTGAAAAGTGGTCGATTGATTTCGTAGGACCTATAAAATGTTAAAGAAAAACAGGCGCAAGATATATTATCACTGCGAAAAAGTACTCGACTCGTTAGGCAGAAGTGCAATTGGTAAAAGATTGCACGGCCGCCACAACCACAAAATTTTTGTTTGAACACATATTGACATGATTTGGATGTCCAAAGATCTTGATGAGCGATCATGGTACACATTTCCTGAACGAGATGATCAACGCGCTGATAGAAGTGTTTCAGGTGTATCATCATAAAAGCACACCATGTAACCCACAAGACAACAAGATAGTAGAAGCATCTAACAAAGTAATGGAAACTACGCTGACCAAAGTATGCAATGCGCAACGAAGTGATTAGGACCTGTGCATACCAATAGTTTTATGGGATTATAATACGACATGCAAGAAACTAACGAGACAAACACCTTTCCGGCTAGTCTATGGAGTGGAAGTCGTAATGTGGATGGAATACATTGTGCCTAGTCTATGCATAGCAACGGACAAAGGTATGACGAACCATGGAGCCCTGGAGGAAAGACTCACTCATTTGGAGGAACTAGAGGAAGAACAATTTCTAGTTGGCTTTCACCAATAGGTACAAAAGCAGCGTGGAAGGCCTGGCACGATCGACATATTAAGTTGTGCACCTTCAAGGTGAACGATTTGGTGTTCCTATATGATAGTAAGTTTGATAAATTCCTGGGAAAATTCAGAATACATTGGCTGGGACCGTATGTTATTAAGGAGGTCATATACGGAGGTGCGATGCAGTTGGTGAAGTTAAATGGAGAACCTTTCCTAGGAAAAGTGAATGGCGGTCAGTTGAATACATACACAAGTGACCCGACTATCTGACTAGCCGACAGAAGCAAAGTCTTAGCACTCTAGGCAACTGAAAGGAGGAGCGGGACTATAAACAGGTGTAGGGTAGCAGTTCAGCTACAACAATCTCTGAACAAAATGTCTAAGAGATACAGCAGGCAGCCGCTTAGTGCATTGCCGACCTTGCAGCAGTCCGGGCAGAGTTGGGAGGTCTCTGCACGAAGATCTTTGCACTGAACAAGTGACTTGAGGGCGAATCACGATGTTTGTGTTGGGGGTCTGTTAGGCGCAGGATCCCCCAAGGCAAGTTTTGGGGCTTAAAGCCAAGATTTTGACCAAATCCAATGTAAAGACTCCGCGTTTTGTGGGCGTGAAGCATGAAGATTGTAAATGGGTGATAGGGTTGTCTGCCCTCATTTTTGTAATGTAATGTTAGCTTTAGAGATATATCCATGGTCCACGGACCATGGGATTGTATAAAAAGAGTGAGGCTCTAAGTTGTAAAGAGGAGAAGAAATAGTCATGAATGAAGGATGAAGAATTGAGTCTTAGTTGAAGTGTAGAGTTAATTCTTTGGGTTGTAGAGTAGGAGAAGGCTCTGCAGCTAAGTGTGCAGAGGCCTAGTAGTCTACAGCTGAGTGTGTGGACCCCTGCAGCTAAGTGCACAGGGTGAGTCGAGTTTGTAATCGTTGGAGAAGTAATAAAGAGAATTTTCATATCATTTCTGTGTATCTTTTTCCTATTTTGTGCATTGAATGTATCAGATATAAATTGCATTTCTAATTTTTATATGATGCATGGACTTATATGAATGTGTTGATAAAGTGAATATAAGATAAAGTATTTGTTTATGCAAAGATAACTAACTGTTATAAGAAGATAAGAAAGATACGTGATGTAACTTGGGGAAGTAGTGCAAATCCCTGCTTTAGCAGTGTGAAAGCACCTCAGCCCCTAGTTAGGGTTGCGTGAAGGCGATTATAACAGATTGTGAAGACCTAACGAGTCAGGATAGTGAACGAAGTGACTTACGTGAAGCTATTCACAATTAGACTAAATCGACCCCTCATAAATCTCAAGGGTGTGGAAACTTGGTTCCAGCATCCCCCCATATTGCTTTAGGTGAGACCTTAGTCTGTGCTCTGCGGGTTGTTTCCAAAAGGGCCAGTAGTGTAGGGATTTGTTTGGATAATTAAATTCGAACCTGGGTGAGGCCCCCTCAAGCCAACAACTGATCACGAATTTGAAGATCTTGAAAAGATTGGGTGCACAAATAATTTTGGTGTATGGTGATTCAGAACTTGTGATCAAGCAAGTTAAAGATCAATATCAAGCTCACCATCCGTGGATGAGACAATATAGAAATGTTGTTTTATATATTTTGAGAATGTTTTTGGAATATACACTTGCAGTTGTACCAAGGAGTCAAAATCTTATGGTAGATTCTTTGGCTACAACTACAAGCAATTTCAAAATCCCCATCTTTTCAAACAAGAAATTTGAGATTCATGTCAAGCATCGGCCCTCTGTTCCTAATAGATTACGATATTGGCAAGTATTCTGGGATGACAAGCAGGTAAATAATTTTCTCCAGAGTGAAGGAGAGTTTGGGAATTGTTCCATGGATGAAGTTTATGACAAGGAGGATCAAGTCATCGAGGCAACCCAAGTTGATACGTTACAGCTGAAGGAAAACAATATTCTAAGAGGTCTTGTACCTTTGGAAGACTTGTTTGATCAAGATGTTGTAGCAAGGAAGCCTACATTATTACCTAGTGAGAAAGGTGTGGAAGATGTGAACATTGGAATAGTAGATAAACAAAAAATGATCAAGATGTCCAAAACATATTCTCCCGAGGTAAAAGAAAAATATATCCATTTATTGTCTGAATTTTCTAATTTTTTTGCGTGGGATTATGTAGACTTAAAGGAGTATGACAAGAAAATAATTCAGCATACCATCATGATTAAGCCTGATCAAAAGCCCTTTAGACAAAAGATAAGAAGGATTAACCCAAGTTTGCTTCCATCCATAGAGAAAGAAATTAATAGACTTTTCAAGGTAGGCATCATTGTTCCCATTAGATTTTCTTATTGGATATCAAATCTATTCCTGATGAGAAAGAAGACCAGAGAAATTAGGCTCGGGTAGACTTCAGAAACTTAAACAAAGTACCTCTGAAGGATAATTATCTGCTTCCCAAACCATATCCTTCAGAGAGTTGTTGGTGCTTCACAGATGTCAGATGTCACTACTGGATGGCTATTCTGGTTATAATTAGATTTTAGTGCATGAGGAAGATTAGGACAAGACAACATTCACCACACCTTGGGGCACATTCAAATATGCAAAAAAAAATGCCATTCGGTCTCAAAAATGCAAGGACCACTTTTCATCGTGCCATGGACATAGCCTTTGCCAATGAAAAATATGTTTTCTTGGTTGTATATTTAGATGATGTAACAATATTTTCACATTAAGATGATGAACATTTGCATCATTTAAGAGTGATTTTTCAAAGATGTAGAAAGTTCGTGATCTCTCTCAATCCGAAGAAAATTTTGTTTGTTATGGAGGAAGGAAAACTTCTCAGCCACATCATCTCAAAGGATGGCATCCAAGTAGACCCTTCACAGGTATAAGCTATTTAGCAAATTGATTTCCCTCGCAGAAAGAAAGAAATCCAAGCATTCAATTGTAAGATGAATTTCTTATGCAGATTTATTCCTAATTTGGCTGAACATCTTAGAGAGATGACAAATATGTTGAAAAAGAGAGAATGACATAAAGTGGTCTGAAGAAGCCCACAAGTCCTTTCATGCAATGAAGCTTTCCCTCACCACAACCCCTATTTTAATCAGTCTCGATTACTCCAATGATTTTATTATATTTTCTTTTGCTTTTAGCATACCATGGTGGTATTATTAATGCAGAAAAAGGATAACACTGAGCTGACAATAGCATTTTTCAGTCACAATATCAGGGATGTAGCCCTTAAGTAAAACATCATTGAGAAACGAGCCTCAGCTTTTGTAAAGGCGGTGAAATATTTCATGAGTTTACATTTTACATTCACATACTCTTGCTTATGTGCCTAATGCAGCGATGAAGGAAGTTCTTATGTAGAATGACCCAGAAGGTAGAAGAGGAAGATGGATAGTAGCATTATTAGAATATGATCTTGAGATCAAGCCTACCAAGCTGATCAAGGGTAAAGGCTTAGCCAAACTCATGGCTAAGTCAAATCTCCATTCTCTAGATATCAACCTTGTAGCAACGTTGTTTGACAATCAAGAATAAGTAGATCTCATTCAGGTATCTAATATCTTTCTGTCATCTCCACGATATTCTGATAATATTTGTGTTTTGCAACATCTAAATCCCCCTCTAGGCATGTCTAAGGCTAAGAGCATGTCATTGAAGTTGAAGGCTTCTAAATATTGCATTATCGACAATGCACTTTATTGGAAAGATCCTAGAGGTGTGTTGTTGAATTGTTTGACCAAATATGAGTCTAAAGAAGTAATAAATGACTTTCACAAAGGGGATTGTGGGGGCCACTTGTACTAGAAGACCACGAAAAACAAAGTACTGAGAGTGGGTTACTATTGGCCTACACTTTTTGGAGATATCTACAAAGTAGTGATGACCCAAATTTTCCAAGGTAAAAGAAAACTTCTTCCTTTGCCTCTACAACCTATTTCAGTTCATGCACCTTTTCAGTAGTGGGGCCTAGATTTCAAGGGTGAGATTAACCCATCATCATCCACATAACACAAGTGGACATTGATAGCTGCAAACTACTTTATGAAGTGGATTGAAGCAATTCCTACCAGGAAAGCAACAGATTCAGTTATCATCTAGTTTTTAGAAACTAGTATCTTGTCTCATTTTGGTTGTCCTAATAAGATCATCACAGACAACATGGCAACATTCAAGTCTAAAAAGATGACTGGGTTTTGTGACAAACACAACATTAAGTTGGGACATTCTATGGCATACTATCCACAAGGAAATGGTTTGGGCAAGTCCTCCAATAAATCCTTAATCAACATCAACAAGGAAATGTTGGAGGCCAACAAAAAGAATTGGCACAAAATTTTTATCAATGCATTGTGTACAGATCGAGTGAGTAGTAAAAAATCCTTGGGACTTTCTCCTTTTCAAATTGTGTATGGGGTAGGTATTGTTTTTACTTCATCATTAGTTGTCTCGGTCATGAAATTGTTACAAGAAGCGGGAAGTGAAGAGAATGATATACAACGCCATATCAATCAAATGATTCACCTACAGTAGACATGGGACGAGGTATTTCAAAACACCTCTAAGCTCCATTAGAGGATAAAGAAAATCTATGACCAGAAAACCAAGGAGGATGACTTCAAAATTAGAGATGTGGCTCTTCGTTGGGATGACAGAAACAAAGACAAGGGTAAGCATGGTAAATTTGAAAACATATGGAAAGGCCCTTATCAGATTTTAGCTTTCCGAGGACAAAATGCTTTCTTGTAGGATGAGATGAATGGAGAACCATGCTTAGGAGGACTATTCAATGGTAGGCTCCTTAAGCACTGTATTTTTTAAATTGTCTTGGTTTCATTGTACATATCAGTTTAATTTTCTGTAAGTGTGAAGTAGAGAATCACTGGAGTTCGGAGCCCGAAGTGAAGGCCATGGAGTTGCACTGATTTTATGCCATTTTCAATGTTTAGTCATCAGTTAACTAAGTCATTTTTGAGTCAGTTTGTGTTATTCGAGTCATTAGAATTCAATCATGCATTTCAGTATAATTTTTTGATCGTATTGGCCAATAAGGTTAGGCACTTGGTCTATTGTGTTCTTGACACCTCTAAGGAGCTTCCATCCCCAAATAAGTGTGATGTTAGAGTCAGTATTTGCATACTACCATTAGTGATCAAAACTCCTCTTTTATATCATATTAGGGTACCATTTTGAAATTTTTGTCATTCCACCTAGATCCTCATTTAAAATTTTACTCACTGATGATAGCCCTATGTCAAAATCCCTTCTCTCTCTCAAAAATCAATATTTGTTGGCCCACCTTCATGTGTCTTACTGAGCATACATTGATTATAAAGGTTCTTTCATCATGTTTTGTGTCATTCAAGTTCACGTGGATTTTTCTCATTCAAGGTCCCATTAGGTCTTTAGGTTTCATTTTTAAGGTCCAATAAAACACCATTTCCATTACATAATGTTAGCAAGCCTAAAGGGGCTGAAATAGGCATATTCAATAGAACATATCAAAAAGGGCATAGGTAGGTGTTTTCCCCGTAGATTTTGGGAGGGTCTCTGCCTTGTTCATCAGAAAAGAGGGTACATAAGGGAAAACAAAATATCACAGAAGAATATGAACTTGAGGAGGCCACGCTAGAAGATGATGATCCTCATAGTGAGGAGGCAGATTTTGACCTAGTTGACTTGGATCAGCCAGATGAACATGAAACTTCCAGTTTTCTTGTAAAAGAGAAGGATGCCCAAATTAGAGAGCTTCAGACTAACTAGATAGAGCTAATTTTGTCATTTCTTTTCTTGAGCAGGAAAATAAGCAACTAAAGACCAAAAATCTAATCAATGAGGTCAAACTCATCAAGGCTCAAAGAGAAGAAAATAAAGCAAAGTTCATGCTTGATGAAGCATATGGGAAGTATGGTGATTCTGATGAGGAAGAAGACCAAATTCCAAGAAAGAGGCCCAGGACTAGAGGGCTGAAAAGAGCTCTAGAACTAGAGAGGCAAAAAGAGGTTGAACTTGCCAATAAGCTCACTTTGAATGAGAAGTTTACCACAATGACCAATAAGGACAGGGAATATTGGTTTGAAAGGGTAAATGAGCATCTTGAGAATCTCTTGAAGAAGTCAAAGAGGGAAAATGACTTACAAAAAAAGATGGACAAGCATTACTTCAAGAAGAATAAAATTGTGAGGAGACTCATTATTGGGTAATTATACGAGCCTTAATTCACCTCCTAGCTTATTCAAACCAACTATTCTCATAAATTTTTGCATACTTTTGCTTATATTTTGTTTATGAGATGAGTTAGATTTGGATAGTTTTCTTTGTGGTCTAATGTGCATTTAATGCAGGATTAAAGGATAAAAGCAAGGAATTTTGGCAAAGTCCAAGGTCAAAAATCGAATGGGACAAGGTTGAGGGATTATAGGAGTTAAATCCTCCTCATTTACTACCTCTCCATTCGAATATTCCTCCATCAGCTCGGAGTGCAAACAACCAAATCATGAGGACTAAAAGGCAATCGAGCAAGTGAAAGACAAAGCACCAGTTTATCTCGAGTTTGGGAGATGAGCCTCCCTAATTTTAAAGAATTCATTGGAGACTTCATATGTATAAAGTAGAGAGGCCTAGGACCTCAATAGGATTTGGAATTTTTATTGTAAAACTCTACTCTATTTTCGAGCTACAAAACCTGTGACAGTTTTTAATGTAATCCATTTTTTGGTAATAAGAATGAGTTTTGTTTTGAGCCAACACTAAGTTAACTCAGAGGGCTGAAGCTCTTTGGTTAGGGCCCAACCCTAGCATCCAAGGTTCCTCTTTATTATACATGTATGCTATTATAGATTCATAGTTTAATTGTTCATTTGCTAAATAGATGCATTTCCATTATAATAGTGTAGATTAGATTGGTTGTGTAATAGTTTGCTTCCATTTGTTCCTTCTTTCAAGTAGCAGGTTAGCAAAAGGAAAAAAGATCACCATAAGGTTGTCATCAAGTTTCTCATCCTCACTTCCTCCCTCTGGGACCATGACTTGAGGAAGGGACCCTTCTGCAGCCCCAAAAACATATATTTCTAGTTCTTGTATGAGATTTGGAGTTTGTTGTCTTTGATTCAGTATTTGGTTCATGTTGCAAGGTAGATTTCATTTTCATATTTTTCCATCTCCATTTCTACAATAATATCTCACTCATGCTTTCATTCCCTTTAGCAAATTTCTTCATGCATAATACAGGCGGTTGATTCATGCTTTTCTAGTTTATGAAAATGTATCTTGTTGCATAGTTCTTGGAAGACACACATGTTTTAAGCAGAGAAGGTACTTTAGGAGGAGACCCAGACTTCATCACCAGCAGCCACCTTCCACTTCATCCACCTTAGAAATCTCTTGTTCCACCATCACCCTCACTAGTTTTTTCATTTTTCATTGAAATTCCTCTAGATATATTGAGCGAATCTAGCCATCTCTTATCTTGGATATTGAATCCTGAGTGCTCCTATACCTTATAACACCCCATTCCACTCATAAAACACTTTTCCCAAGCTTCCCAACACCTCCAACACCTCACAATTAGCTCTCGACTGTATCCTGTAGGTTTCTTGTAATTCCTACAGGATCATCCTGTAGGCTTCTTGTAATTCCTACAGGATCATCCTGTAGGTTTCTAATACATCCTGTAGGTTTTTCTGAAACGGCCTGTTTTGAGGCCAAAGTGATAGGGAACCAAAGTCACAAAAATCCTCCTAGGACCCTTCCACACTATCCAACCACTTCATAAACCTTCTAGCCATCGTCAATCACCTCCATCCACCTATCACATGCACAAGAACAATTAATTCGCATACTTGATTTTGCCTAAAAAAAACCAAAAAAGTACAAACAGATTTAATTTAGTCTTTTTTGCTTACACATTAGTATGGTTTGATGCTCTTTACTTCTGTGGCTTAGATAGTAGCATTTGTTTAGTGTTGATTTAGAAATTCTACTTAGCATAATTGTTTAAATGGTTAATTAGGATATGGTGTGTTTTATAATTACATGTTGTTTTCTTCATTACTGCAGTAGAGTAGCTCTCTTAGAGTAGATTTTCTCTTCTTCCGTCAAAGAATCAAGCTTCTTCTGACTCTATAGAAATCTGGCTTGGAACCCCTGAGGTCTCTCACTAGCCGAACAATGATAATAGGCAGGACCATCAATTTTACTTGTGCATACAACACTATCACCTCCAAGTTTGCAGGAACCCCAGGTTGATATGTAAAGCTGGTAGCCCAAGAGTTGCAACATCCTTGTTGTAATACTAACACTCATCACTTTTTGGTGTCGTTGCCAGGGAGGTGTCTGAGTATAATGTGATTACCACTTTCTTTTCTTCTATTTCTTGTCTTCAATATTCTGTTGTTAGTTTATTTTTGCAAATGTAACCTAGTCACTTCCTTTCTTTCAGTTTTCATTATCTACTTTCCTCTCCATTCTACAAGTAGGATTTCAATTCAGTAAGTAGCTTTTTCATTCTGTCAGTGATTTTCATTTAATTAGCAATTTCATTTTTGCAAGTACTTTCCAGTTTAAAAAAAATACAAAACCAACCCAAAAAAATTTCCTTTCATGCCTCGTAGGAATAGGGACAACTTAGGGAAACTTTTGCCAAATAACCCCATTACATCCAACAGCCAACCTTCTCTCTTCTTTGGTGACTGTGAACTGGAGGAATGTTTAGGTGAGCAACCTAACATATTTGAAGAACCTACAGGGGAAAAAGAAGAATATGAACCCATTCCTACCGATCCAATGGTTGAAAACCGAAATGACAGAGGGAATAGAGAGAGAGAGTTGAGGGTGTCTTCCCCATCAGGGAAACCAACAGAGACACTAATATGCAAAATATAAGCCCCTCTTCCCTACATCATTTCCATGGCCTGACCACAGAGGACCCTAACACTTTCCTATTTGAGTTTGTTGTTATATGCCAAACCTATGACTATACAGATGATGAGAAAAAGTTAAAACTATTTCCATCTACCCTCAAGGATGCAGCATTGCGTTGGTTCATGGGCTTACGTGGAGATGGCATCACAACTTGGGCTCAGATCTAGCAGGCCTTAAACAAAAAATATCGAGACTATTATGGGTCAAAGGATATTAAAGAAGAAATTTTTAGGATGACCATAGGCCAGGATGAATCCATAGAAGACTACGAAGAAAGATTCCAACTCAGTTACAAAAGGGCCAGGTGCACACTTGACCCTGAGTCACTAAAGTTGGTCCTACTCAAGGGAGTAAGAGAAGATCTTCTGGATACCTTACATTTTTTAGCAGGAAGAGATATCTACCAATTACCCTATGAGGATATCGAGACTGTCTTTAGAAACCATTCTAGGGCAGCCAGGAAAATGGGTAGGGGTAGTCAACCTATGGCCAGTAAATTATCTTCCAATTCATCCATCAAGGGTGAAATTGTAAATATGCTGGAAGATTTCAAAAGTGAGATGATGCAAACCCTTGCATGCAAATGGACACCATGAACATTAAAAGGAAGCAAGAGGAAGTAGAGAGAGCCTTGGCCGTCTTTTGTCCTAGATGCACCAAGAGGCATCCTAGGAATGAATGTCCATTGAATTGTATTGAATATGCTCGGTCTGTGAAGAAAACCACTCCACAGATAAGTTCCCTTCTTTACCCAGACTCAAAGTTGTATATCAAGGCGCTGAAGGGGTCATTGAGAAGCTTTGCTATATTAACCAAAGGATACCTCCTAGGTCTAGACCATACTAGCAGGGCATGCAAGGTTCATCCCATGCATATTACAACCCCAACCAAACAATAGTTATACCTTCTTGGGGACCCCTTGCTCATCCTTCCTGGTCTACACCCCCTCCTTGGTCCCATGCATCTCAGTATCATTCCCAGCCAGTCATTTCAACCTTATGCTCCGCCACAACCTCAATGGAATACACCACTCCATGAGTGGAGGCCCAAATACAACAATGCTCCATCTCTATTGCCTCCACCACCTGCCCAACCACAGCTCCTAGACTCTGCTCCACCCAAGCAACCCCAGATGCCTACCCAGAAAAATCTGAACCCAAACAATAGGTAGTTTCAACAAGTATATAGTGGAGATACATCATATCCACCTTATGTTGTGGAAATCTAGGAGATTAACCTAAGATTTGGGAGAGTTCTCCAAGATAACCAACCTTCCCCTCTACCTAGGGAGGTTGAGGAAGAAAGAGAGGAAATCAACCTTAAAGTAAATCTACCCTTTCCTGAGAGATTAGCCCAACCACTCCAGCCTACCCCTGAAGAAACTGAACTTCTGGGAGAATTGAAAACTCTATGTTTAAAGACCCCCCTTCTCCAGGAAATAAAAGATGTTCCCATTTACAATAAGTTGACTAAGGAGAAATGCTTCAAGAATCTAGGGAGGAGAAAAAGGGATTCCCCTACCATTAATGTCATTGGGTAGTTGTCTGACTTAATGTTGGGGTAGGTAATATGTCCAAAATATTTGGACCTTTGAAGCCTTATAGTAGATGTGCACGTCAATGTCACCATTGTCCAACACACTCTGATCGATCTTGGTCCTGCCATTAATGTGATGACCAAGGAAACCATGCTCAATATCAACCTCAAAGGGTCATTGAGGAAGACCACAACAGTTCTGCAACTTGCAGACTATTCCACACTAACCACTGAGGGAATTTTGGAGGATGTGATGGTCTCCATTGACTCCTGGGAGTACCCTACAGGTTTCCTAGTTCTCCAACCTAATGATAAGCTTACTAGTTATCCTCTCATCCTTGGGAGGCCATGGTTGGCCACAATTGATGCTTACATTAGCTATAGAGTTGTGAAGATGACCATTAAGAATGGGCATATTTCCAAGCAATTAGTCTTATACCCTCCTACTCAACCTTCTCTAGAGCATGATTTACCTTTATGGTTCGAGGATGAGGAAGAAGATGAGGTTTATTCTGCCCAACTTTATGTTGTTGAATTAACCATGGGAGGAGGACAACAAGATGAGGATGACTTGATTGAACACCTGCTCCAAATTCCAACTCCTCGATCATTACCATTAGAAGAAGAAGTAAGGGAAATATATAAAAATCATCCAATTGACTTATGCTTGGCCGATTCCAACCAACTCCATGTCAAAACCATAGAATTCGGCCCAAAGAAAACCTTGAAAATTAATCCATCTCTTTCTTCTCTCGAAGAGGAGAAGCTATGCAACATGTTAAAGGAAAACCTAAAAGCCTTCGCTTAGAGTTACAAGGAAATGAAGGGAGTACACCCCTCAGTGTGTACTCACTGCATATACATCAAAGAAGGTTGCAAGTCAGTCCAACAACCACAAAGGAGGATGAATCCATCTCTTAAATATATAGTCAAAGAAGAACTACAAAAACTGCTAGATGCAGGATTCATTTACCCTATCTCCGACAGTGAGTGGATCTCCCCTTTAGTGTTAGTTCCCAAGAAAAATGGTAAGTGGAGGATTTGTGTCGATTATAGGGAGTTGAGAAAAGCCACAAAGAAGGATCATTTTCCTCCACCCTTCATTGACCAAGTGCTAGACAGTCTAGAAGGGAAAAGGTTTTTTTCTTTCCTTGATGGATTCAGTGGGTACAACCAAATCCAAATCTTCCTAGAAGACTAGGATAAGACCACATTCACCTATCCTTTTGGTAATTTTTCATATAGGGTCCTTACTTTTGGCCTATGCAATGCTCCTACCACTTTCCAGAGAGAAATCTTGAGTATTTTCACTGAATTAGTCCATGATATGGTGGAAATTTATATGGATGATTTTACACCTTATGGCTGTGATTTTCAAGAAGCCCTAACTAACCTAGGCAAAGTACTACACAAATTCATTGAAATCAACTTGTCTCTCAGTCCTGAAAAATGTGAATTCTTAATGACTTAAGGGACCGTGGACCCAAACAACATAACCATCATCCAAAGGGTCCACCTCCTCAAAAGCATAGAGATGTCAAAAGTTTCTTAGGGTTAGCTAGATACTACCAAATGTTCATAAAGGACTTCAGCAAGTTGGCCTCTCCTTTATTTGGGTTTTCGGCCAAAGATTCCGAGTTTATATGGTCAAAAAGCTATTAAGAGACCTTAGACATTCTAAAGGGTAAGTTAACCACTGCACCAATTCTCCGAGGCCCAAACTGGGCCCTCCCCTTTCATATTCATTCTAATGCCTCACACAAAGCTATAGGAGCAGCCCTAGGTCAGGTAGAGGAAAAACTCCCTTATGCTATCTATTTTATCAGTAAGAACTTGTCAAAGGCTCTTGTTTTCTATTTCAGTTCTCTCTCCATGGTTTGCTGATACAGAAAACTATTTGGCATTAGCACAATTCCCACCAACTTTCCATCCAAAGAAAAGAGCAAGATATTCAGGAAAAGCACCCCCTTCACTTGGATTGGAAGAAATATTTTCAAATTTGGCCAAGGTCAAATCTTGAGAAGGTGTTTCAAGGAAGAGGAATTCTTTGATATCCTTCTGACCTATCATAATGGGCCTTGTGGAGGTCACTTTGCAACAAAAAGAACAACGTTCAAAGTGTTACAACTAGGCTATTATTGGCCCACTCTTCATCAGGATGTGAAAAAGTACACTAGTCAGTGTGATCAGTGCCAAAGGATGGGAAGGCCTACTCTAAGAAATGAAATGCCCCTACAGCCTCAAGTGACTTTTGAGCCATTTGACAAGTGGGGCATGGACTTCATTGGGCCTATCAACCCTCCTTCAAAGCAAAAACAATACATTTTTGTGTGCACTGGTTATTTGACTAAGTGGGCTGAAACCAAGGCAATTAAGGCAGCAACAAAAGACAAGGTGGTTGAGTTCCTAAGGGAGAATGTATTCTACAAATTTTGATACCCTAAAGAGCTAGTCACAGACCAAAGCAACTAGTTTACCTCCATCATGATTGAAGACCTGCTCAGCCATCACATGATCAAGCATAACACCTACACTCCCTATCATCCACAAGCTAATGGGTAAATGGAGGTGACCAACAGGGCACTGGAGGGCATCTTAACCAAGGTAGTGTGCAGCAGTAGGAAGGATTGGGCAGAGAGACTAGTTAAGACCACCTGGGCCTATAATACCACATGGAAGAACACCACTGCATTCAAACCCTATGAGTTGGTCTATGGGAAAAAGGACTTGTTGTCCATTGAGTTTGAATATAACACATTAAGGATGGTAGCCCAACTAGATTTGGATCTCAGAAATGCACAGAAAGAGATATTGTTCCAATTGAATGGCTTGGATGAATTCAGAATGCAGGCCCTCTTACATACAGAAATAGTTCAACTTCAGAGGAAGATCTGGCATGATAAACATATTAAAGAGAAGAAATTTCAGGAGGGTGATTGGGCATTGTTATATGATTCTAGGTATAAAGACTTCAAGGGAAAGTTAAGGACAAGATGGCTTAGACCTTATGTTGTGGAAATATGCCATGATAATGGTTTATTGAAAATAAGAACTATAGTTGAAGAAGCCATTCCTTTGCTTGTTAATGGGCACCGATTAAAACAAGAGTTCATTGATAATATCAATAAAACAGTGATTATGGTGGAGCAAGTTCCAGCTCCTCCCTCATCAAATCACTGAAAAAGAAAAAAAAAAAGAGAAAAAAGAATAAGGACTCGGGAAAAAACCTCCATGAGGCATCTAAGTCCCATATTTGGGTTGAAAACCTCGTGAGGCAGCCCAATGATGAAAAAATGGGGGGGGGGGGGAAAACAAAATAAGAAAAAAGAATAAGAAGATCCCTGGGTGAAAACATTCCTTGAGGTGCCTAGGGAAAATAGTTAGGGTGAAAACCTCTCTGAGGCTACCTAGTTGTTTTTCGAAAAAAAAAAACAAAAAACAAAAACAGAGAAAAATATATAATTGTCATTTGCAGGTGGGCGAGAAAGATAGTCAAGGAGAAAAAGAGGATCCAAATGGAACCCTTCCTCTCACATATTCATCTCCTCCACACCTTACCATTCATCCCTCCATCATTTCTATCATTTTTCTACTCCATTGCCTCGATTTATGCAAAGACTGTGTTTTCTACATGATCCCCTTAAAACCTACAGGATGATCTTGTAGGAATTACAGTGACCCAGAAATCCTACAGGAAGTAATCGGAAGGCACATTATAGGTTTTTTAGGTCCCTAAAATTCACCCTGTGCATGATCTAGCACCTCACCTCGTCCACCATCATCATCCCTGCACTCACCATTCAAAACAAAAAAAATCAATTTCAATAGTTTCTGCCAGTCTTAAACAAAAAAAAAAGGGGAAACAGAGGGGAGTAAGAGCATTACCTAAGTATCCTTTTCTCTACACACTTCTACTCCTTTCCATCCATGTCACCATCCTCACAAGCCCTAGCCAAAAACATGATTAAATAATTCTAATTGAGAAGCAACTATAGGACATCCTGTAGGAAATATTGTGGTAGCCTATCCCACAGAATGCCAATCACACCAGCAACAGGTCTTCACTAGGACGATCCAGGAGCTCCACAGTAGCAGTAGCATTAGATCTGCAACTACAGATACCTACAAAATAAAAGAAACCATTAGTAGACATCAAGAGGAGGAAGAATGATGGCATGAAACAAAGATACAATGCAGCACCTCTAGTCTTCAACAACTGTAGCATAGCATCGAAACCATAGGTAAGTATCCTGCTCTCTCACTCATATGCATCATGTAGTCAAAATTTGTAAGGGTTACGAGATAGGTTGTTTATAAGTGAAAGGTGTCCAGTTAACTTGGCCACCTTCGTCAGTGAGCACATCCACAACCGAGTGTCCTCTCACACGTGGCTATAGTCAACTCAAAGACAAAGAAGGAGTAGTACAAAAAGCAATTAAACTATGGATCTATGAGGTGGTAGTTGATTACGAGGAGTGGGAAATGATGAGGTGGTAGTGGGGACCAATGGTCCAAAAATGGCAACGTACCTTTGCTGCCAGCACAACACCTCACCCTAAATCACCATAAGAGGAAATAAAACATCATTCCTATGAATTCATGCATTTCACCTGCTCAAAACTCCCTCACTCAAGTCGCTCTCATAACCCATACCACCCACCGGAAGCAAAGATCCATCATTCTGTATAGGAATTCCTATAGAATACAGTCTACAAGATACACAGAGACTATCTACAAGATACACAGGGACAATCTACAGGATTGGTAGAGAAGAGTTTAGAAGGGATATCACGGGAATTGGCCACTACAACCAGTCTAAAGAGGCAGGCTCTAAAAATTTCATCCCCCTTGCAAGTAAATGAACCAGGGATACTCTAAAATTTAGTGAATTTATAAACTGTGTGAAGTGAATTAAATACACAGTCAACTCTATTTTGCTCCTACATTTAAAAAAATTGTGTCAACCCTCTCATTTTCTCCTCAAGATTCACCAGGAAGATGACATGAGGGTTTAATAGGAGAGAGCCCACAAGCACTGTGAGAATCCAACAACACCCTCAGGTGCTTGAAATCTTTATAAGACACAACTGGATAGGTTTTTTCGAAAAATTCAGAGGGTATGATGATGAGGTGGCTCAAGAATTTTCTCACTCCCTCACTCCACACAGCAAAATTCATGCCACTATTGTAGTAAGGGGCCTCACTATAGATCTCACCCTAAAGCTCATCAGCAGGTTCACCACACTTCCCCTAGGAATTCCATGCAGAAAAGAAGACAAAGGAGACAGTCAGGTGGCAAAAAGGAAATTCTTTTTAGAAGGTGAAGAACCCACTAAGGACAAAAATGGAGTAAGGAGGGACAGTCTGACATACCCATGGAATGAGGTAGGCTACCAACTCATCAAATACATCTCATGTGAGGGTAGATATAGTGTTGTTTATGGCTATCATTTCAAGATCCTTGAGGAATTAAGATTTTGGGTAGAAACACCACCTCACCAAGACTCAACGTACAATATTTCTTGCTGGAATCACTCATAGAATCAAGCAACAAGGTAAAGGAATGGAATTCCCAAAAATTAGCTCAACATGGGTTGATTAGGATCCTCATTGAAGATTCCCTCCAAAACCTCAGAATCCTTATAACATGGTCAGTATTTAGAGACTTTCCAACAGAGGATAACATCAAAGCCCTCACTTATGATGTTAGTTCTATTGTTAGTGAAGAGGAGGTAAAATGGGAAGAGGAAGCTATAGAGCAAGATAAGGATGAGATGGATGAAGAAGGATTTGACACAAAGGAACATGATGAAGCTGAAGAAGAAGAGGGAGAAGAGAAGGAGGATGATGAAGAAATAGAGGAGGAAATTAAGGAGGAAACTGATAGAGATCGAATTCTATGAGTGCGTCCCTATGAATGAGTTTATTAATATCCCGCATGCACTGAAATCAGTGAAACGAATAGAAGGTTATTACTGTTACACGTGTTTGAATCTTCTTTATTAAGGTTGTCAATTACTGCTTGTTGTTCCACCAGATTGATCAGCGAAGATCAGATCGAGGCATTGGAGGAGGGAGCTAGTTACCCTCCTCGAAGTAGGAACAATGGGAACAATGATGGACTAATGACAGCTAGGATAGGCAGATACGGATCTTGAGGGACAGATCACTCCTATTTCGGCAGCACCTCACCCAAAGCGGCAAGCCCAAGCTCCGTCAATACGCATGCCACTGAACGAACACACAGGGATTAGGGAGAATGAGGCAAGTAATAACTAATGGAGACAGTAGGGGCATTAACTAGGGGCATGGACTCTAATGACTAGGCTAGGGAGATGGACTGATAACACCGGGGAGGGACACATCATTCGAACACTTGGCAGCACCGGACTAGTTCTGCAGCATGAAAACCTTCCAAGCCTCATCCGAAAGGCCCATTCACACGTTCCAAGCACATATTATATATTTAATTACTTCATTCTCTCCCTATCAGTCGAGCAACTAAAAATTTCCTAAGCCATTGGCATTGCGAAGAGGGGCTGACTTAATGAAGTGGGCTAAAATATACGTGGGATAGACTTTGAGAGAGTGGTGTCTTCTCTTTATTCTCTAGTTACTGGAATAATACGAGTACTTGAAATTGACTCTGAATTTAGGACCTCTTCTATGGAATTATGTCTTCACTTGCTTCGCGCAGGGCTATATTGGCTTCCCGTCTTCCAAAGACTGGCTTCCCGTCTGACAGGGGCTAGACTGGAGCCGCCCTAGTTAGAGATTATATTCTCCCCAATTTCAAAGTCTTAAGTAAATTGTCGGTACCTAGTCTCATGTGTAGCAAAGAGTCTACGTTGCATGTTGTTCGAGGCGCTGATAGGAGGTGAGGAGTGGCGGTGCGCTGTCTCTCCTCTGAGGTTCTTGTCAGGGTATGGCAAAGGGATGATGATTTGAGCTCAGATGGTTGGGTTGGGTTTCAGGTGGAACTCCCTGGCTTGAAGCAGGAATGTGTTGTGTTGAAGTATAAAAAACATAAGTCAAGGATGGAAGGCTGGTTTAGGGAGTGAGACATTTCAAAGTCAGGAGATCAAATTTTAATGTTCGGAGGTGGTCAAAGGAGGTACTGTAAGAGTTGGATGTGTTGAATTATTCATCCTAGAAAAAGATATTAATCAGTTGGAAGCAAGGCTTGTGCATCCTATAGCCATATGGATCCATGAGTATGTGAAGGCTGATTAATAGTCTGAGTTTGAAGGTGTCAGAGTCAGGAGATCAAATTTTAATGTCCAGAGGTGGTCAAAGGAGGTACTGTAAGAGTTGGATGTGCTGAATTCATCGTCTTATATAAAGATAAAGGTTGGAGGTGATTGTCTGGTTTGGAATGATTGTGTGGTCAGGAATGATTTTCTGGTCTGGAATACTGTGTTTTTGGCGGGGTTGATAACTTTTTGGGTTTTTGGTAGTTAAGGGGTTGTTGGCAGGGTTAAGGGTTTTAGGGATGTTGCCGGGAACAAGGGGGTGTTGGCGGGTAAAGGATTGGAGTTGTCTGAAGTCAAAATATCTCATCCTCTATAAAATATAAGGTTCTTGGAGGGCTCTTTGGGATGTTTGGTTTGAAGGTCGAGTGATGGGGCCCCCTCAAGGCTGGTCGAAGGTTCAAGGCTCAAGGCTCAAGGCTCAAGGCTGATCGAAGGTTGGCCGAAGGCTCAAGGCTAGCTGAAGGCTCATTTGAGCCTGCCTTGCTTTCAAATGATATTTGGGTCATCTGCAAATATCCATCACCCGACAAGGCAGGCTCAAATGAGCCTTCAGCTAGCCTTGAGCCTTCGGCCAACCTTCGGCTAGCCTTGAGCCTTGAACCTTCGGCCAGTCTTGATGGGGCCCCATCACCCCACCTTCAAACCAAACATCCCAAAGAACCCTCCAAGAACCTTATCTTTTATAGAGGATGAGAGATGTTGACTTCAGAAAACTCCAATCCTTTACCCGCCAACATCCCCTTAACCGCAAACAACCCAAAAAGTTATCAACCCCGCCAAAAACACAGTATTCCAGACCAGAAAATCATTCCTGACGAGACAATCATTCCAAACCAGACAATCACCTCCAACCTTTATCTTTATATAAGATGATGAATTCAACACATCCAAATCTTACAGTACCTCCTTTGACCACCTCCGGACATTAAAATTTGATCTCCTGACTCTGACACCTTCAACCTCAGACTATTAATCAACCTTCACGTACTCATGGATCCATATGGCTATAGGATGCACAAGCCTTGCTTCCAACTAATTAATATCTTTTTCTAAGATGAAGAATTCAGCACATCCAACTCTTACAATACCTCCTTTGACCACCTCCGGACATTAAAATTTGATCTCCTGACTCTGACATGTCTCACTCCTGGAACCAGCCTTCCATCCTTGACTTATTTTTTTTGGACTTCAACACAACACATTCCTGCTTCAACCCAGGGAGTTCCACCTGAAACCCAACCCAACCATCCGAGCTCAAATCATCATCCCTTTGCCATACCCTGACAAGAACCTCACAGGAGAGACAGTGCACCGCCACTCCTCACCTCCCATCATCCCCTCGAACAACATGCAACATAGACTCTTTGCTACACATGAGACTAGGGACCGGCTTGTGGAAATTTCCAGGAATCAGACTGGCAGACATAGCGGGACTCGAATCGGGATGTTGGCGGGTAAAGGATTGGAGTTGTCTGAAGTCAACATCTCTCATCCTCTATAAAAGATAAGGTTCTTGGAGGGCTCTTTGGGATGTTTGGTTTGAAGGTGGGGTGATGGGGCCCCATCAAGGCTGGCTGAAGGTTCAAGGCTCAAGGATCAAGGATCAAGGTTGGCCGAAGGCTCAAGGCTGGCTGAAGGCTCATTTGAGCCTGCCTTGCTTTCAAATGATATTTGGGTCATCCGTAAATATCCATCACCCGACAAGGCATGCTAAAATGAGCCTTCAGCCAGCCTTGAGCCTTCGACCAACCTTCGGCCAGCCTTGAGCCTTAAAACTTCGGCCAGCCTTGATGGGGCCCCATCACACCACCTTCAAACCAAACATCCCAAAGAGCCCTCCAAGAACCTTATCTTTTATAGAGGATGAGAGATGTTGACTTCAGACAACTCCAATTCTTTTGCTCGCCAACATCCCCTTATTCCAACCAACACCCCTAAAACCCTTAACCCCGCCAACAACCCCTTAACCGCCAACAGCCCAAAAAGTTATCAACCCCGCCAAAAACACAGTATTCCAGACCAGAAAATCATTCCTAACCACACAATCATTCCAAACCAGACAATCACCTCCAACCTTTATCTTTATATAAGATGATGAATTCAGCACATCCAACTCTTACAGTGCCTCCTTTGACCACCTCCGGACATTAAAATTTGATCTCCTGACTCTGACACCTTCAACCTAAGACTATTAATCAGCCTTCACGTACTCATGGATCCATATGGCTATAGGGTGCACAAGCCTTGCTTCCAACTGATTAATATCTTTTTCTAATATGAAGAATTCAGCACATCCAACTCTTACAGTACCTCCTTTGACCACCTCCAGACATTAAAATTTGATCTCCTGACTCTGACATGTCTCACTCCCTGAACCAGCCTTCCATCCTTGACTTATTTTTTTTAGACTTCAACACATCACATTCCTGCTTCAAGCCAGGGAGTTCCACCTGAAACCCAACCCAACCATCCGAGCTCAAATCATCATCCCTTTACCATACCCCGACGAGAACCTCACAGGAGAGACAGCACACTGCCACTCCTCACCTCCCATCAGCCGCTCGAACAACATGCAACGTAGACTCTTTGCTACACATGAGACTAGGGACTGGCTTGTGGAAATTTCCAAGAATCAGACTGACGGACATAGCGGGACTCGAACCCTGCGATTGGATAAAGGCTCTAACCGCTGAGCTATATGTCCCTAATCCTCCTCCTCCTCCTCCTCCTCCTCACTTTAATTCCTAAAGGCTACTCAAAATGATATGAGTATGGCATGGGTTACTTCAGCGCTGTAGCGCTTAGTACTCGGACATTGGGTCGAGGCATTTTCTCTACCCCTTCTTACCCTGAAAAGGGTAACCTTGCGTCCTTGAACCGATAACCATCTTTCGGCTAACCTAGCCTCCTCCGTCCCTCGGGACCAACAAGGGGTAGTACAGGAATATTCACCTGTTGTCCATCGACTATGCCTTTCGGCCTGATCTTAGGCCCTGACTCACCCTCCATGGATGAACCTTGCGGAGGAACCCTTAGGTTTTCGGGGCATTGGATTCTCACCAATGTTTGTGTTACTCAAGCCGACATTCTCGCTTCCACTTCGTCCAGAACTGCTCGCACCGGTGCTTCCCTCTGAGGCGAACGCTCCCCTACTGATGTATTTTTACATCCCACAACTTCGGCAGATCGCTTAGTCTCGTTCATCTTCAGCGCACGAGCGCTCTATCAGTGAGCTATTACGCACTCTTTCAAGGTTGGCTGCTTCTAGGCAAACCTCCTGGCTGTCTTTGCACTTGTACTGCCTTCATCACTAAGCGATCATTTAGGGCCCTTAGCTGGTGATCTGGGTTGTTCCCCTCTCAATGATGAAGCTTATCCCCCATCGTCTCACTGGTTGACCCTTACCCCATTTTATTGGGGTAATATAGTATTCAGAGTTTGCCTCGATTTAGTACTGCTCTCGTGGCCCGTACCGAAACAGTGCTTTACTCTTAGATGGTCCAGTCAACTGCTACGCCTCAACGCATTTTGGGGAGAACCAACTAGCTCTGGGTTCAAGTGGCATTTCACCCCTAACCATAACTCATCCGCTGATTTTTCAACATCAGTCGGTTCGGACCTCCACTTAGTTTCACCCAAGCTTCATCCTATTCATGGATAGATCACCCAGGTTCGGGTCCATAAGTAGTGACAGTTTCCCCATGAAGACTTGCTCTCGCTATGGCTCCGATGGGTTCCCTTAACCAAGCCATTGCCTATAAGTCACCGTCTCATTCTTCAACAAGCACGCGGTCAAAGATCTAATTTTCCTCCCACTGCTTGGGAGCTTACGGTTTCATGTTCTATTTCACTCCCCGATGGGGGTTCTTTTCACCTTTCCCTCACGGTACTACTTCGCTATCGGTCACCTAGGAGTATTTAGCCTTGCAAGGTGGTTCTTGCTAATTCACACGAGATTCCACGTGCCCCATGCTACTCGGGTTAGAGCGTAAGCCAATGATGCTTTCAGCTACTGGACTCTCACCATCTAGGGTGCAGGACTCAACCGCTTCGCCTAGCAGCATAGAGCTTATATTGTGCTCTCCCACAACCCCATTTTCACGGTTTAGGCTGCTCCCATTTCGCTCACCACTACTACGGGAATCACTTTTGCTTTCTATTCCTCTGGCTACTAATATGTTTCAGTTCACCAAGTTGTCTCTTTCCTGCCCATGGATTCAGCAGCAATGAAAAAGGTTAACCTATTCGGGAATCTCCAGATCTATGCTAATTTTCAACTCCCCGAAGCATTTCGTCGCTTACCATGCCCGTCCTCGGTGCTTAGGTATCCACCATAAGCCCTTCCTCGTTTGAACCTCGTCATTCAAGGCTATGCCATCCTAAGGTGATACCAAACGGAAAATTATTATCAACGTCCATGAACGAGAAATCATAAATAAAACTACAGGATCTGAATAATATCGTGGTATCATATACCATTTACCATTTAGGGTCATGGGCTTGAGATAAGCGGACTCAAACCGCTGACATCCGCCACAGGGTAAACCACCGTCTCTCAGGCCTCCCCGACTGGATTCTACCATAGATGCCAACGATGGACAATAACTCCCCCCCGAACACAACTCACAACTTTCATCGTACTGTGCTCTCCAAAGAGCAACTCTTCCAAACAGGTGCTGAGTTGAAATCCCATTTTAGGGATTCTTGTAGTTCTGGGCTATCTAGATACAAGAGAAACAGGAACGGAGAGCTCTCCCCTTTTTCCACCCGACTCTTCCTGTCCAACTGGAGCGGACAACTAATGTGTTCTCCACTGTTCTCCACTGTTGGTATATGGTCGGTCTGTGACCCCTGGATGTCTTTGGCACCCTTGGGGTGATCTCGTAGTTCCTATGGGGTGGAGACAATGGGGTCGATCCATGGCATGGCATTTTTTCCTTTTACCACATTTTCCTCAAAGGGTTGAAGGGAGATAGTACATCAAGCTATTCGCAAGGGCCAACTTGATCCTCTTCCCTAGGGATCCCAGATGAAGTAACCCTAGGAGAGCCGCTGACTCCAACTATCGCCCATGTATGATCTATATTAGGTCTAACCAACCACCCACTCTACCTTCTCTACGTTCTTGACAGCCCGTCTTTCTTTATCTCTGTAGAGTTTTTCAGTGGCATGTTTTGGTCCTATTCCCCATTACTGAGAAAAAGTAAGCCAATGGTTCGAGTAAAAGATACTATCATTACCACCTAGACGATTAGACATCCAACCCGTAATCGCAACGACCCAATTGCAAGAGCGGAGCTCTACCAACTGAGCTATATCCCCCGTACTTGGACCAAGTGGTCCATACATGAAAATAATAATACTAATACTAATAATAAGATGCTTTTTATTTTTCTTCCTACGATTTTCCCTGGCGTAGCTGGGCTATCCTAGACTTGAACCAGAGACCTCACCCTTGAAGTAAATCCTCGCACCTGCGATACTATCCAATCAACTAATTGGAAGAGAATCAATAGATTCTTTTTTCAGGAGTGATTCATCCTTCCCGAACGCAGCATACAACTTCCTCTCCGTTGTACTGTGCTCTCCAAGTGTGCTTGTTCTCCTTTTCTTTTTATTTCCTCACCGAGCCAACAACAATCAAATGGAAATCACTTTTGATGAGAAAAGGAGGCATTGAAAGACCCTCCTGGCCCAACCCCGGGACACTCCAAGATCCTTTTTTGAACCTGCTCTGCTCCCATGTGAGGAGATGGATAAAGACATCCCATTCATTGCACTGATCCAAGGGCTGTTCGTAGTGGGGGGTCGATAGGAGATCCTATCGATTGATGTTTCCTACGGACCTCCAAAGCATGAAAAGGATTGAATGGTATGATCCCTCCAAAGGCCACTAAGAGAGAGGCAGTAACTACCCTCATTGCTCTCAGCACCCCAATCAAGCAAAAAGGAAAAAAGAGGAGGCAAACCCCACTATATTTCAGAACAAGAAAGAGCACAAGAATAAAACAGGGTAATCCACAAACATCAACGAAAATTCCTATTGAGATTGAAGATTCCCCTACACAAAATAAAAAATGACTTTTCCTAAGTCCCCTATCACCTATGTAATGAGACCTACTACTAGATCAACTTCCTCAAAGGGTAAGGAAATCCTACAGGATCCATAGCAAAACCTACAGAAAGAAAAAATAGTCCTACAGGATGTTCTGTTGAATTTACAGGAGGCACAGAAATTGGAAAGAAAGGTAGGGGAGTAGCAAGAAGCTAAAGAGGAAGACCCAGAGACAAAGGAACCTAGCCCCCAACCTAACCTGGAATCCTATTACCAGTTTATTGGAGGCAGGATAATACCTCAAAAATTTGCCATCCCAATGTTCTTCGAGCTTGAGAAGGAGAGGGATAGAACCCACCGATGGATGCAGATCACCAAATCAAAGGGGTTGGAAGACATTAGGCACATGGAAGAGAAACTCAAAGAAATGGGCAAAGAGCTAAGTGGCTTAAGGGACATAGAATCTATTATGAGAGGTCAACATGAGAGAGAAAATGCATGGTTGAGGGGACAACTACAGGAAAGAGAGAACCAACTAGCATGTATGGCCAGCCTCTCCTTGGAGGTAATCTAGTGTAGGATGTTAGCTAAATCCCATGCTCTTTACCTCAAAGAACAATGGCTGTAGTTTTAGATTAAGACAATAGCACAGAGGGGAACCATGCCATTTCAGGACTACAGGAAATTTATTGATCTTTGTGATCAAAGTACACTAGAGGATAGGGCCAAAATGGTTGAGTTTTATTTACACAACATGGTGTTATAGACAATTTTGTGCCTTACAGCAACGAGCATGAATTGTCAATAATCCAAGGGATCCAAAGTTCCCTAAACATGATGTTCCTACCCCTAGAGGAACAAGGTCAGCAAACCAACAGCTCTCAGATCAGTTCTCCACCTGAAAACACTCAAAAACAAGCAATCCTGAAATCAAAGCAGGTGCTCCACTAGGTTTCTGCGCTGAAACTCAGTTGCTCCATGGTGCACCTGCGTTGCAAAGCAAGTGGGACAAAGGCCACCTGCGCTGAGCGAAAAGGGACAAGTGGCACAGTGAGTCATTGCTTTGGAATCTTCCAAAAATGACACTTGGATCAGGTATTTCGCCTTGTGATGAGTCAGAGGCTCTGTTTCTCCAAGTGGAAGCAAAGTTCTCCAAGTGGACTCAAGAACTGAAGATCAACTAAAGATTAACTGAAGAGAGAGAGGACACAAGGCAGCTACACATCAGTTGCAAGCTGACTCATCCTTTCTCAATTCATCTATATATTGAGCTCTCTCCTATGAGCTCAGGAGGCTGGAATTTTGTGAAAAGTAATGATATGCTATTGGTTTCACTATTGAGTTATTGGGTGATTGTTTGAGAGAGGTGAAGAAGAGCAATTCTTTCTGCTGGGAGGTGTTTCTGGGTTGGAGCCTTCAATGGTTGTAATACTCTCAGAACCTTTATTTCTTCATTAATAAAAGCTATTGAGGTTCTTCTATGTGCTCTTGTTTCAATAATATATTGTGATAATTGCATGTTTGGTTTACACTAATCCATGAACCAGTTATGATTGCATGCCTCTTGTAGTTTCCTTCTTTGTTATTTTGCAGGATCTCATTGTAGCTGGGCGAGCAGAAGAACAAAGAGCTAGGAGCAAGTGGCCAAAGAGAAGAGCTTGGATTCGACATTAAGCGCAAGGCAACGGTTAGTGCATTTCTCCATTCTCTTTTGCTTTCATAAAGAAGTAAACCTTAAGTAGTTTGTTTTACAGTTGTTGCTAAGGAACTGTCACCCTTAGAGTGGGATAGGGTCATCCGAGTCGGATACTTTTCCCTACAACAAACTGGCGACTCCGCTGGGGATCGTATCAGTTTGATTGTGTTTGTAGTATTTTTCTATTCATTTCCTGAACAAAAGAGTACCAAATTGAAAAGCTTTTGACTATATCAAAAGCGAAGTAGAGGGCAGCTACTCTTGCTCATTTTCTGAGCAAATTCATGATTTGAAGAGCTGATCTACAAGGATCCTTGTAAGCTCTTAGTGATAGCTTTGCACCTTCTAAATCATCCCTTTGAGTGTGCTTGACTGATTGCTTCTGATTTGAGCAAAAACCGTGCATTTTTGAGAAAATTATGACCCGGAAACTGTGAAAACGCAATTCTCGTTTTCCAAAGCAGGTAGTACACAGGCTACCTGCTTTGCAACGCAGGTCCCGAAGGGGCTACCTGTGCTGAGAGCCAGTTTGGCTGTGCAGAGCCTGCGTTGGCCCAAATTTGCCTAGTGCATTTGGGGTTTCCTCCTTTCTCTTTCCTGTTTTCACTTAGTTTTGCTGCTAGGTGTCAGTCTTGTGCCTGTTTTGAAACCAATATTACTTGCCATCATTCTGCCTCTGTTATATAACAAAATTGTACTTGTTCTTTGTATTTCTTACTCATTTACAATTTCCCATAACGAAAAGTAAACTAGTCATGCTTTTGGCCTCTTAGATCTGAACCTGTGTTAGGCATTTTGCTGGTCTAAAGAGTTAGCTTGTTTGCTGTCCACAGCTGATTAGTCATTTTACTTTCGTTAGTATGGTTTGATTTCATGCATTTCCAGTGATTAAGCAAGTAAATCTTAAGGTGTCTTTTGATTTTGGACAAGCTTGTTTACTTTCGCTTTAAATCGAAATAAAAGTTATATAACCACTTTCTTTTTGTAATCCATCCACATTAAGAAAGGGAAAAGAAAATACATGCATTGTGCATTTTCATTTGACTGTGTGCTTGACGATTTAGGAAAATTTGCATTTTAGTGTGTGCTCTATGATCTATGTGAAAAGATTTGCCTTTCTTTCCCTCAGTAGTAGTTAAGGTTTTCAAAGTTGAAAGATTGAAAAGTTTGCTTCTCATCTTAGACTGCATTCAGGAATTTGTTATATACATCTCGTGGTGATCCTTAAAGGCAAACTGATAAGCAAGATCAACATTAAAATAAATCCAATTTACATAACAACTCTTTGTAACATAACGCAAACACATAGAGGTCTAGGTAGAGACGTGTTCCGGCGTCGTTAAACATAGTGACTGTCGATCTCTACGAAGGTGGGTGATTCCTCCTGAGAGTCGGTGGCACTAATACGGACTTGTGCTCCCACGTACCGTCGCGTATATATTGGGAGACCCCTATAGGCAATTATCCTTTATCCATAGGAAGCCGTGTCAGCCGCCCTACTGATCGCGATGCAGTGAACACAGCATTCACGAAGATCGACCACCCGTACCGTAAAACGTATTCTGTGGTTTCACGAAAAGTTTGGCACACCCTCTGCCTAGATCTCCAGAGAAGTTTCTTTTGGCCTTTTTCAAACTCTATAACTGAAAAAGTCCATCCGAGCATTTGTCACTTCGGGCTCGTTAAAACATCGAAGGCGACTAGAGTCATCTTTAGCTTTTTCTCGACTCTTAAAACATGAAAAAGCAAGTTTGTGTCTAAAAGCTTCGTTAATAAAATTTATTTTAAGCGGAACATAATCACCTATTATTCCCACGTTGATCTTTCAGTTGAAAAGTATGGAGCCCACCAACCAAGGAAATAACCTTGGAGGAAGTCCAAATCCCTTCTCCTCTTGGGGAGATGTTGGTGCGCCTCATATGGCAACATTGTCACTTCCAGGACTGACAATTGGCCTACCTGTATGGCTCTTTTCAACTAATGTAGTCCAGATCGCCACTAATCCTGAGCAGTCGAATCAACAGTCAGAACAGTCTAGAGCTACCCACCAGCCTTCCACTTCTTACAATTCTTCCTCTGATCCTTCATCTTCACAAGGTAGAGCCGGCAAAAGTCAGCCTCCCATGGAGAAGAAGGAAAAGAAGAAGAGAGAAAAGAAGCAGAAGGGGCCTATGGCGAAGGCGACTGGGGGCAAGCAAAAGACAGCTGACAAAAACCCACACACTGCACCGACCGGGCCTAAATCGCCATGTGTCATTTGCAAAGGGCCCACTTCCATCGTGATTGTCCTTGTATTCCCCGGATACTAAGGGACTAGTCCCCAAGGTTGCACAATCCGGTAGCATCAACCTCTGGTAGTCATGTTGATTGCAGTCCGTCAACTAGCGAGAGTGAAGGACGAAGAGGGAGACCAAGATCACCCTGTATATTGTGTGAAGGCGATCACGCCATCCACAAATGTCCATTCTTAGATGAGGCAAAGAGAGTTTTGGAAGATCGTCCGGTTTCACCGTTACGACTTCCTCCTGGATACCAAAAACTCGCGCCTAATCCCTCGATAGTTGAAAATCCAGCTGACCCGCTCAAGTGGTCGGCTGAAGTGTCGGTCGTTGAGAATGAACCTACTGAATCCAGACCAGACGAAAGTCTAAAGGTCGAAACGGCAGTTGACCCAGTTCTTCCTTCAGAGGTTTCATCGTCCAATGACTCCGTCATTGAAGACCCATCTTCAAATGACACCCTCACTGAAGAGGATAAGGATGACACCGTCCATATTCTTTTCATCAACACAGACTCTGATGAGCATCAGGGCAATGCGCCCATTCCTTTATCGCAGGAAGGAACATCGTCAGGGTCGTATCCGGCCGTATATTCGGTCCCACCACCAAGCAACCTAGTTGTATCCTTTGATTGGAATCAATTAGGCAGACCCCGGTTACCAGCCAGTATCCCATTCAGAATCATAGTCCAAATCTACAGAATGGTGATGGCTGGAACTATCATTGATGAAGGGGCATCTGTGAGTATCCTTTCCTCTGTTGCTTGGAAAGCACTGGGTTGCCTGGCGCTTTTACCTGAGATGAGAAATCTATCAGGTTTTGATAAAGGAACCAGTCACCCGTTAGGGATTCTCCCCAATGTTCCAGTTACATTGAAAGGGAAGACAGTTCATATGAACATCATGGTCGTCCAGGGACCCTTGGCATATAACTTACTCCTCGGACGAGACTATATATATTGCATGGAGGCAATAGTGTCCTCGCTCTTTAGAGTCATGTGTTTTCCGCACGAAGGAAGAATGGTCAAGCTCGTAGACCAACTTTCATTTCCAGGATCACGCATTGCAAATAGTCAAATACCATCCCTTAACGGTTTATTCACTCAAGGAATGCCACCGCCCCCGGTTCTACTTCCCGATGAATGTGAGTAATTCGAGAAGAAAAGAATGGGGACCCAGGGGGCATGCACCCTGCCCTGTCTCGGGCAGAGAAAACCTTAGGTATAAAGTTAATTTCCACAGAAGAATGGACTAGTCCGTACCCCGTCCAAAAAAGGAAGAGAGGGTTGTTCTAGGATAAAATTCTTTTGTCAAAGTTATGTTGAAGCGGAAGAGTCGCTCCCTTTGTCTAAAGAAGTGGGCTCTCCTAAGGAGGGGATCTATTTGTGGCAGCAAGAAGGCACCATCTTTGAATGTCAAGCCTCACCCATTAAAACAATATGTTTTAAAAGAGAAGTAGGGGCAATCTTCAAAGAAAGAGAGGAAATTGCTACAACAAGTAGTCACCATCCTTAGCAACCTAATGATAGACATCGCCGAAAAGAGAGTTTAGTTTGTGGCAGCAAACAAAACCATTTTTCGGATAATAAGTAAGAGGACCTCTCCTCCATAACACCAATGTTTTATCTGTTGCGATCTTGCAAAAATCAAAAAGTGAACTGATGGGAAGACAAGTACCACCGGCACCGAAAAATAATGAGAAGACAAGTATCGTTAAAAATATAGCAAGACGACAAGTAGAAAAACAAAGGTGGGACAGAGGAGAAGAAGAGCCTTGAAATTATACTTTATACCTGGGGGCATGCAAACCTTTTGGAGTGCAAGCATGGGACGACTATTTATTTTTTAAATTTTTAGGTCCTCCCTTTAAACCTGTAGGTCTAACCCGTTAAACTCGTAGGACTAGCCGTTTCCAGCTTGCATAAAGAAAGGATGAAGGGCAAAAGTTAAAACCTGCCAAATTGGAGTAATTAGTGAGGTATTGCTCCTTAAATAAGATTACCTCACCTAAAGCATTCCTTGTATTAAGACTGGTATAAATCGAGCAGTTTTAGCAATGTTCATGCTCGTTAAAAAAAATAAACGCAAGAATCGAGCAGTTTTGTACAGAGTTCATGCTCGTTAAAAAATAAACACAAGTTGTGAGCAATCTTTCCCTATAGTTCAAGCTCATCCAGAAAAAATGAACCGGTAAACAACCTCGAGAAATGTAACCTTTGAAAGCCATATTAAAAGCCCTTGGTCGTGTTTATATGCCATCACCTCCATCCGTTCATTTGGCCAATCGTTCACCTCCATATGTTTGTTTACCCATTTTGAGGAACAGCTGCGAAGAGTGATTTCACTTAGCCATCCTTGTGACACTGCCGTGATTGGAGAATTCCAACCTGTACCTGGAATCTGTTGCTATCCTTGTTCATCACTCGTTCCTCAAAAGACGAGTCTTCTTTGAGCTCTTTTCACTGACTCGTAAAATATGAAAAGTTTGCCGAGTTTTGGCCTTCCAGCTCGTTAAAAGGACCGGAAGAGCTATCCCTCCTCTAGATTTTAATCTTTTTGGACCTGAGGGATTATTGCACAAAAAGATCGAGCGCTTGTTTTGTTCGGCTCGTTAAAGAAATCGAAAATTCATCCCTTCTGTATTGTTTTATACTTTTTCGGACTTAAGGGATTAGAAAACGAAAAAGGAATTTTGGAGTTAACTTTTCGTACCTTTTCAAACTCTCTAAAAATGAAAAGGACCGAGTTTTCTTTGTCGTTAGACTCGTTAAAATGATTAAATAGCGACAAACTTGTCTTTAGACGAGAACGAGTTTCCCTATCGCTAGGCTCGTTAAAACATAGCGATGGGCTTGCCCGAAGGGTAGGTTATAGAACAAGCATATGTTATCCTCCTCAAGCTTGACAAAATAAAGAGGTACTGGTCAGCAATGACTGGGGAAAAATTGGGAGAACCTCACAGCATTAATGGTAGCAAGTCGCTCTTGAACATGACACTTTGTCCTCCGTATCACATCGGGTTGGGTTGTTTCATTCACCGGTCTCATAACCATGGTCCTCGCCACACCATCCGCAATTGGGGTAATGCTACCAATCCATCACATCAGTGTCGTTATATGTTCAAGAGATGTGGTTCTGTAAAGAGTCAACCGTGTTCCACCCACTGCCATACATTATCCTTCATCCACTTCATGACCGCCACCCTGAATCATACATCACAGTTTGTTTTCACCTCATCACAATCACTAGCTCCGTTCCGTGTCACTGATGTGGGATTCATTAAGGCCCTCCTTTGACGGATCGCTCCTTGTCGACATCAGCTCATTATCCAAGGAGTTGATCTAGGAACACCCCGCTCAGTACTTTGAAGCTTGCATGCCTCAATGGCAAGTTTCTCACTTCCGGCGACAGGTATACATCAATGACCTTCGACCAGAAGATTTTGCATGGTGGTCGACGCCAAGTCCTTTATTCCCACCATGTGAATTGTACTGTCGTACCTTGAGGATCATCATCCTTATCGGTGATTCCCCTCGCGCTTGTTAACGGTTTACATCATTGACCGGTAATCAAGCGATGTCTTTCCATGTTCGACTTCAAAAAATTCTCACATGGATCGACTTGTACATCGAGTGAAGATCGGAAGAGATTGAAGACCCCGGATCTAGTTTCATCCATCCGGGCTGCGATATATATTCAGGACGTAAAGACATTTGATATGTACATCATTACAGCAGATGATCATCCTTCTCAAAGGATGATAATTTCAGCAGAGAATTATCAGTCTACAATCAGACGATCGTCTGTTCTATGTACCAAAATGTATTTATAAAGCTGAGCATGGGAATGCCCGCCTCAGCTAGATCATGAAAAATGTATGAAAAATAATGTATTGTATTGTATCTTATTACAGGACACTTCTCAGCAGATTGAATGAACTTCGGATCCTCTCAATAAAGCATTTCACCCGATAAACGACCTCATACTTTAGGGGGCATCTGTTATAGACAATTTTGTGCCTTACAGCAACGAGCATGAATTGTCAATAATCCAAGGGATCCAAAGTTCCCTAAACATGATGTTCCTACCCTTAGAGGAACAAGGTCAGCAAACCAACAGCTCTCAGATCAGTTCTCCACCTGAAAACACTCAAAAACAAGCAATCCTGAAATCAAAGCAGGTGCTCCACTAGGTTTCTGCGCTGAAACTCAGTTGCTCCATGGTGCACCTGCGTTGCAAAGCAAGTGGGACAAAGGCCACCTGCGCTGAGCGAAAAGGGACAAGTGGCACAGTGAGTCATTGCTTTGGAATCTTCCAAAAATGACACTTGGATCAGGTATTTCGCCTTGTGATGAGTCAGAGGCTCTGTTTCTCCAAGTTGAAGCAAAGTTCTCCAAGTGGACTCAAGAACTGAAGATCAACTAAAGATTAACTGAAGAGAGAGAGGACACAAGGCAGCTACACATCAGTTGCAAGCTGACTCATCCTTTCTCAATTCATCTATATATTGAGCTCTCTCCTATGAGCTCAGGAGGCTGGAATTTTGTGCAAAGTAATGATATGTTGTTGGTTTCACTATTGAGTTATTGGGTGATTGTTTGAGAGAGGTGAAGAAGAGCAATTCTTTCTGCTGGGAGGTGTTGCTGGGTTGGAGCCTTCAATGGTTGTAATACTCTCAGAACCTTTATTTCTTCATTAATAAAAGCTATTGAGGTTCTTCTATGTGCTCTTGTTTCAATAATATATTGTGATAATTGCATGCTTGGTTTACACTAATCCATGAACCAGTTATGATTGCATGCCTCTTGTAGTTTCCTTCTTTGTTATTTTGCAGGATCTCATTGTAGCTGGGCGAGCAGAAGAACAAAGAGCTAGGAGCAAGTGGCCAAAGGGAAGAGCTTGGATTCGACATTAAGCGCAAGGCAACGGTTAGTGCATTTCTCCATTCTCTTTTGCTTTCATAAAGAAGTTAACCTTAAGTAGTTTGTTTTACAGTTGTTGCTAAGGAACTGTCACCCTTAGAGTGGGATAGGGTCATCCGAGTCGGATACTTTTCCCTACAACACATGGCCCTCACAGACATGAATGTTTGGGACCCTAATGCCAAACTAGGAGATCTACAATTAATGGCTTTGTCTTCATGGATGAACCATGAGGAGTCAATAGCTACAGAGATGAAAAGGATATTGGCCAGAGAGCAAACTGAACCTCTTTTGATCAGAGATAAACAATCAAATCCCATGGCCCTCATCAGTACCCATAATTTGATTACAAACAATCCTCAGCTGGCACCTAGATATCTTGTTGCCCAAGAGCAATCAATTCACATTTTGAGGACATGTTTAGGCTTCTAGGAGATGATAATATACATTCCTTCCTAAGGAGATGGAACACACTGCCACACATCTTGAAGATAAGAGAATATCACTCCCCTCAAAGGATGAGAGAGGCACTCAACAGAACACCTATGTATAAGAAATCTATGCAAAGGTTGAAGGTCAATTGGATAGGCCTAAAACTTAGTCCACCACTACTCTTAGGGATGCTAGAAGGGAGAAAAGAAGAAGAAGAAAAGAGGCAGTGGGAAGAAGTAGAAAAGAAAGCAAGCTTCTATAAACAAGAAGAAGAGACCACAATGGAGGCATGGGATGTCAGAGAGGCTACCAGAGCCATGAAGGATATGGATATTGACTAAGTTTCTCAGAGGATGAGCAACACTTTCAATAGGGGGGTGATGATGAGCCTCATTATTGGGTAATTATATGGGCCTTAATTCACCTCCTAGCTCAGTCAAACCAACTATTCTCATAACTTATTGCATACTTTTGATTATATTTTGTTTATGAGATGAGTTAGAGTTGGATAGTTTGCTTTGTGGTCTAATGTGCATTTAATGCAGGATTAAAGGATAAAAGCTATGAATTTTGGCAAAGTCCAATGTCAAAACTTGAATGGGACAATGGAGAGGGATTATAGGAGGTAAATCCTCCTCATTTACTACCCCTCCATTTGAATATTCCTCCATCAGCTCAGAGTGCAAACAGCCAAATCATGAGGACAAGAAGGCAACCGAGCAAGTGAAAGACAAAGCAGCAGTTTATCTCGAGTTTGGGAGTCGAGCCTCCCTAATTTTAAGGAAGTCATTGGAGACTTCAGATGTATAAGTAGAGAGGCCTAGGACCTCAGTAGGATTCGGATTTTTTATTGTAAAACTCTACTCTGTTTTCGAGTTGCAAGAATTGTGACAGTTTTTTATGTAATCCATTGTTTTGGTAATAAGAATGAGTTTTATTTTGAGCCATGACTGAGTTAACTCAGTGGGCTGAAGCTCTTGGGTTTAGGCCCAACCTTAGTAGCCAAGGCTCCTCTTTATTGTACATGTATTCTAGTATAGATTCATACTTTAATTGTTCATTTGCTTAATAGATACATTTCCATTACAGTAGTGTAGATTAGATTGGTTGTGTGATAGGTTGCTTCCAGTTGTGCCTTCTTTCAAGTAGTAGGTTAGTAAGAGGAAAACATATCACCATAAGGTTGTCAGCAGGTGTCTTGGCCTCACTTCCTCCCTCTCGGACCATGACTTGAGGAAGGGACCCCTCAGCAGCACCAAAAACACAGATTTCTAGTTATTGTATGAGCTTTGGAGTTTGTTGTCTTTGATTTAGTATTTGGTTCATGTTGCAAGGAAGATTTCATTGTCATATTTTTCCATCTCCATTTCTGCAATAAGATCTCACTCATGCTTTCATCACTTCAACAACTTTCTTCATGCATAATATAGGAAATTTATTCATGCTTTTCTAGTTTATGGAAATGTATCTTGTTGCATAGTTCTTGGAAGACACACATGTTTTAAGCAAAGCATGTTCTTTAGGAGGAGACCCAGACTTCATCACCAGTAGCCACCTTCCACTTCATCCACCTTAGCCATCTCTTGTTCCACCATCACTCTCACTAGTTTTTACATTTTTCATTGAAATTCTCCTAGATACATTGAGCAAATCTAACCATCTCTTATCTTGGATATTGAATCATGAGTGCTCCTAGACATTCAAACATCCCATTCCACTCATCACACACCTTGCACAAGCTTCCCAACACCTCCAACCCCTCACAATTAGCTCTCGGTTGTATCATGTAGGTTTCCTGTAATTCCTACAGGATCATCTTGTAGGTTTCTAGTACATCCTGTAGGTTTTCCTGAAACAGACTGTTTTGAGGCCGAATTGATGGGGAACCTATAGGAAGTCACAAAAAGCCTCATAAGACCCTTCCACACCATCCAACCACTTCATAAACCTCCTAGCCATCCTCAGTCACCTTCCATCCACCTATCACATCCATAAGAACAATTAATTTGCATACTTGATTTTGCCTATAAAAAAAACCAAAAAAGTGAAAATAGATTTAATTTAGTTTTTTGGCTTACACATTAGTATGGTTTGATGCGCTTTACTTCTGAAGCTTAGATAGTAGCATTTTTTTAGTGTTGATTTAGAAATTTGCTTAGCATATCTATTTAAATGGTTAATTAGGATATAGTGTGATTTAGCATTACATGTTGTTTTCTTCATTACTACAATAGAGTAGCTCTCTTAGAGTAGATTTTCTCTTCTTCCATCAAAGAATCAAGCTTATTCTGACTCTATAGAAGTCTAGCATGGAACCCTTGGGGTCTCTCGTCGGCCGAACAGTGACAACAGGCAAGACCATCAGTTTTACTTGTGCATACAACACTGTCACCTCCAAGTTTGTACGAACCCCGGGTTGATAAGTAAAGCTGGTAGCCCGATAGTTGCAACATATTTGCTGCAATATTGGTGCTCATCAAATTGCAAGGTCCAAGCTCCAAAAGGTCAAAACAAGACATGAAACCCTAGCTAAGCAAAAGAAGGAAGACAAGCTTGAAATCCTTATTGAGGCATCACTCATTGCCTAAAATACCTCATTAGCCTTCCACAGTGTTATTACTCCAATACTTCTCTAGAGTTGTTAAGAAAGAAATGATTAGAAGTAACCAGGATCTAGCCTTCCTAATTCTCAGAGAGGGCTCTCTCTTTTTTATTTAAATTTGTTTAGTAATTTGATTTTAGGCTAGTTATGATTGTGCTTGGGTTTTAATTTGGATTTGGTGGTGGGATCACTCACTTAGACGAAAAGAGGGGTGTCTTTTACCATTAGGCTATGGGATTAAATGTCAGGCAAACAGGACTAGATCAAGTTCTAAAAATAGTGTCTACAGGGAAAGATAGCATAGTTACTTCAGATCTCAAGGCTAGATGGTGAAGTGGTTTTCAATCAAATCCAAAGAGCAATTAAGGGTTCCTTAGGCTAGATTATGAAGAAAGTGAAAGAGATCAACTGGGATGGGAGAGAAATTAAGGATTCTCAAATCCAGATACCAGAAGAAAACATGTAAATTATCAATTGTTCAAAACAAAGTGTACTTAAACAAATTCTAAAATAAATTTCCAGTTAATTCATTCAACTTTAGATAGCATTTAAGTTTGTGAAAAACATAAGAAAATAAAAAATTGACAAAGAAAATACTTCACTGTAATATCTCAACACATGAATCTTGTAATGCAATCTATTTATTACTTGGTCCAGTCTGCTGACTTGAAAAATTGGTACAATAACCCTTAAGTTATGATCAAAATAACTTTACAAATGTATAGCAATCCACCCTCAATACTTTGAATTATGAAGTATTTATACAAAAAAAAATTACAAAATATCCCAAACTACCTTGGGAACTAATCTAGGAGAAAGAAATATCTTCATGCAAGAAGATAGAGACAACTATTGAACTGTTGTTTGTTGTACCTATTTATTAGGTTGTGCTGTCTTTAATCTTTGATATTTTTCCTTTTAATCTCTGCTTTGCTATTTTGTCTTCATGTTGGATGTTATATTCACTTTGACCTTTCAACTGATACACTTTCATCTGGGTGGCCTGTCATTATCCTTTTTACTATGCTTTTCAATCTTACTAAAGATTTTTACATTTTGACTGTGTATTTATATAGTAAGTCATTTAATTTCTCCCATGTTCCAGCATCTGGTAATTGGATATTTATCATCTTCCTCTAAATCTCATCTACCTCCGTGTACTTGGTAAAACTAGGCTTATTCACAAAAATGTGTTTTACCTCATGCTGGAGGTAAAACAAGTTCTCAAAAGTTTGGTATAGGACATTTCCAATCCGCATTCCTTTCATATATGAAGTGTTCACTTGATCTCTGGCCACTTCTCTGATTTTTCTATTGTAGTACTCCTATGTCATTAACTTGTCGTTTATTACCAAGGGATTGGGCAGACCCTTTTGCCTCAAAACTTCAAAATTAGCCATGAATGTCTATAGCTAGTTGCATGGTTTGGCACTTATCTTCAATGTTTAACATTAAATTCCTCTTAGTGAGGACGCTTTTTACCTCTAATATTGTAACCGTCCTGTCAAGTATCTCTAATTCCCGCAATTCATACTTTTTTGGAGTTGAGGAAGTGAATGATCCTTATAGCTTCCTCTGGCATGTCTCCCAGTTCTTCTTTTACTCTCTGTATGGCTTCTATAGCCTGTTTTATTAAGTCAATTTGCTCAAAAATTACTTGGATGGATGGCCAAATATCATTAACAAAGTCAATGATATTGGCCCACAATTGTTCCTTAGCTTGTCGAAGGGGTTCCTTCAAAGTTAATTCCTTCTCCAAGTTTTTTATTCTTTCATTCATCATGGTGGCTTTCTGCACTTCTTCATTGTGCATAATCTGGGCAAGCTTGTAGTCAGTCTCTACACTGGTCACCTTTTCCTTGAGTTTGTTCATTTCAGTGGTCTGAATGGACATGTCTTTCGTTGCCTTGACCAATCTTCTTGCCTCATCACCTATTGACCTTGTTGCTGATGTAGACACTATAGAAGTTGGTAGTGTTGTAGCCATTGGAGCATTAGGAGCTAATGATGCTGCCAAAGTGGAAGGTACTTCAGTAGTAATTGTTGGGATAACAATGGCAAGGGTAGTCTCCAGACTAGCTTGTTTTACCTGTATCAAACTATCTAACTCTTTTTAAATTTCCTTTAGTTGATCATTCAATTGTAGCACCAGTTCCATCATCTCTTCCTGATGTGTTTGGCTCTCCAGGACCTCTTTTGTCTATGGGTGCTCTGAATGAGGATGTTTCAATTGTTTTTAATGGCTACAATGTCCTAATTCTTCTTCTTGATCAACTTCTCGACAGCTTTGATGTCATTGGGATCATGTCCCAGCTCAATTACCAAGTCCTCCAATGACTTGATCCTATTGTCCTTGGCCTGTGAGGAGGCCTTTTCCAATTTATATTGGGTTGTAATGTTATCTAATGAATTTTTCAGCTTATGTGCAGCCATGGCCTACCTTGTCAGGGTGGAGTAGAACATCTCTACAGCCTACTTGTGGAATTTAGTCTGGTCAATGGGATGAACATCCCTGGCCAACACTTTGAAATTAGTTTTCTTGTAGTCAACTGATGCTTTTGGCTACTAAACTATAGGTTGCATGAAAGACACTTGCATTTTCCCTGCTTTGATGTTAAAAGCTGACATCAACCTTCTATGATTAGCTGGTGTGTGCTTGAAGTATTGGGCATATGTTTCAGCCTTTAAATTCTTATTTCTCAACTTGATCTCCTTGTACCTATCCTTGATATATTTTTCCTTGTCTCCTGGCCTGGTAAAAGAAGAAACCTCAACACTAAGTTGTCTCTCAATCAATTGAGTATTATATGTTGATGGTTGTTGTATTTCTCTTGAAGCAGTTATGGCTTTGCTTCTTTCCACCATTGTATCATTGTTAGTCATTTCCACTGATTCAATGGTTTCTTCTTGTTCAGTTACAGGACTCATCTTGGGCCTTTTCCTAAGCTCAAAATTCTCATCTGTGGTATCCATAGCAGAACTAGAACCCTCCTACCTATTTCTCTTTGGGTTTATCTCCTCATTTGCTAGGGTCTGTAAAACAAGAGGAATATTCACGGGTTCCCCTAATTCTGGAACCTACAAGAAAGAAATTTCATCAATTTGTTTCTCTACATCAATCAGTGTATTTTCTACATCCACTATTGTGTTATCCATGTCAATTAATGTGTTTTCCAACCATTCTGATTGGTTGGAAAACCTATCAATATCTGGTCTAGGATGGTGGATGAAAGGTCCCAATTTGACCTTGATTCTTAACTTATTTATGACCCCATGAGGGTAATACTTCCACATAAAGTTGTTCTTGAATTTCAGTTCCTGCAATATCTTGTCAACCTCTGGTCCAACCTCTCCATTATTGCAAATGAAGGGGCCCAATTTATTTTTCATTTTAAATTGGGTTTTCTTCCTAGCTACTTGGAAGTTGACTTCATCAGAATTGATGATCTACCTAAAATATTCTAGTGCAAATATCCTCATAGGGAGATTTGGGAAGTTTGTAACGGGCAAGTTTGCATCCATAAATTCTAATCTTTGTGTGGTTCTGGTACAGATACTAGTCTCCCACCTTGTTGTTCTTGGCCAACTGTAACACCCTTTTGTTTTCTTGCTTGATTTTAGTTTGAGGGCTACTGGTCATCATGTTCATGACTGGATGGACAAATGAATCGATGAAGTCCTTATATGTGAATGTAGTGGAGTATTTCTAGATCAAGGGTGTCCCATAAATAACTGAACTTGGATTCCCTTTGGTATCCAACTTCTGGATGCTGACAGGGAATTTGTCTTATTGATAATATAAAAACATATGAAATAACATAGCGGAGTACTTAAAGACTCTCTTAGTTGGTAGTCTGGTGAACTGTTCATGCATCCTATCTACAATGAACTAAGCATAGTTGTAAATGATAGCAAGAGGCTTGCCTGGGCTAAAAATGGAAAGAAAGTCCAGGAAAACCTCATCCACATGCTCATTTGAGGTATATCTTAGGATGAAATAGAGCATGCTAATAATCTTTCTGCCTCTCTCTGAAAAAATGGTGCCAACATAAGGAGGACTATCTGTGGGAGTATGGCGGTCCTCTATAATGAAAGTCTGGAATATTTGGGCTATTTTGGCCAGGTCTAACTTGACATATAGGTCCAACAAGTCACCAATAGACAGTGGGGTATCATTAGGGCTCAGTTGGACCTACAAAATTTGGTTGATAGACCCTACAGTGATGGTAAATAACAACTGCTAGTGAGGGGTGATAATAGCCCTTTGGCTAGGAATGTAACAAGCATGACAAAAGTGGATGATCTCAGGGAATGGGTGTACTTCTAGGAACAAATACTTGGGTAAATTAGATTCCCAAAGGTGGATGTCATCGTTTTGGTTTAGGAATCTATCCTTACTCCAACAGTGGAGATTTAGAAGGTAAGCTGGGGAAGCAGTATCCTTTATTTGAAAATATTTGTCTACTAATGCTAGGTGGCCGATGTCTAGGTGAGGGGTTGACAGAGGTCTCATGTCCAGAGAGGTCTGGGAAGCCATGACTGAGTTTATGGATATGAATTAGGCTTGTAGTGGTTGTAGAAGTGAGGTTTAGACACCCTGGAATAGTGGGATGGTAATGACAGTCTGAATAAGAAGGGTTTGGGGTACACAAGTAAATTTCTCTTCAATTTAGGCAAGATTATTAATTAATTTGAATTAATTAAGCTTTCAATTGGACTTTACATTTTGAAATTGAGAGGGTCATTCCAATTTTTGATAAGAATACCTGGAATTTAGCGGTCTAGCTTGCAAACTTGGTTCAATGTGAATGCAGAGGGTACAATAGCTTGCACTGTCAACTGGTTGCTTGAATTATCTGCCTGAAGCTTCTTCAGGTGGAAAACAGTGGTCAATTTGGTCGAGAGGTTCAGGGTGTCACAAAATGGCTTGAGTAGCAGTTACAGTGAAAAACAAGCGAAAAGAGTGAATTGGGGCTTTTCCGGCCTTTTAACGGGTGTTACACAGTAATTTGTCACTGTCTCCACTCCAGTCCTTCTACTATGTCATGTGTCCAAGTCAACCATGCTCAAATGCTCTCTTGTGTTGCCAAATGACCCACTTTTCCTAAGTTATCTACCTCATCGCAGCTATGGACTAAATATACACGCTGAAAGGCGCCTATAAACAGTCCAGCTACGCTGCTTGTGCAGAAGTACATCTTGTTAGCCTCCTGCTACAGCAGGTTAACCATCTTTCATGATCGACATTTTTACATGCCAAATATGTCATACTTTGCTTGCTGCAATGCTCCATATTTGCTACAGATGGCCAGAGAAGTATCCATGAGAGTGTGCTAGTCTAAATACCACTGTTGTGTATCATTTTTGATGAGTTGATCCATTTTTGATGAGTTTTTCAGCTAAGAGAGGTCCAAACAGCTTAATCTTGGTCTCCCTAGGTTTCAATTTCCTATTGTAGAATATAGAGAATGAACATCTGTCCAAACAGCTTAATTTTAGCAGATTTGTAGATAGGTAGAGAAACAAGGGTGCTCAACAGCTTAATCTGAGCCCCTGGATGCAATAAGTATAGAGTTAGATAGGAGGACAACAAGAAGAAAAGAACAAAAAGTTGGGTATGCTAGTTCAAGTGCACCCAAACCAAAAAGAAGAGAAAATGCTAGGTGAATAGGCCGGGTAGGTAGCTTTGTGGTTGCAGAATCATGACTTGTGATCCATTTCATATTTTCAAGTGTCATATCTATTCATATCACAAGTTTGAGGCAGTTTTCCATTTGAAGGACTTCAAGCGAGGCATGTCTGACTTCCCCTTCCTCCTCTATCCCAAAGTCACTCACTAACTTCCCCTAAAGAGGTCAAGATCTACTTGATACCTTTTAGATTCATCATGTTCCATATCAACTGCCTTGGTGAAGATCTGCTTCACTAAAGGAATGTTCACACTTCTTCTATCAGTCATTTTTCCCCATTAATAGCCTAAGACATCATACTTAGCATTTTTCTCATCATTGTCATATTAACTACTAACACTACTATGTAACTCCCTATCTATTTCCCCTTCCACTACTAAAACTATGTATATAACTCCCCTATATATTTATCCCTCCCCCTGGTTGAAAATAACCATATACATCCTTGGAAATTGCTAAGTTTATCTGAACTCAGCAAAAATCCTCACTTCACCCCCCTAACTATCTTCCAAATGCATTAGGACTCATTCCTAAGCATAAAATCCCCCTCCAAATGTATAAAATCCATCTTTTGGCCTTGTTTTACCTTTTCCAAGGCATAACCCCCTTTCTGGCCTTAAACCCTTCTCAAAGTATATAAAATTCCTCTTAAATGCTTTGGGACTCCTTCCAAGCATTAAAACCCATCTTTTAAAGCTATCGGACCCCTTCCGATGCCTTAGAATCCCTTAAAAATCTTAAAAGGGCCCCTCCGATTCCACAAAAGCCTCCCTTTAGTGTTAAAACCCTCCTCCGAATTCATTTGCTCCCCTCCGACGTGATATCGCTATCGGAGGTCGCAACGATCATTGTAGGCCCCCTTTTTATACCTCCGATCCATCCCTCGCCGATGCGATTTCGCAATCGGCGTATCACAACTCATATGTGCACATATATATGCCCCTGACACCTCCGCCGATGCGATATCGCTATCGGGAGCTCTCCGCATCACAATTTCATGTTTTACCGCATATATCACATTTTACCGCATAAACCTAAGTTTTTCATAAAACTTAAGTTTATCGCAAAAAACCCACATTTTCACCTATCGCAAGCCTTATCGCGATATTGTCGACGGTAAAGCAGCGACCAAATCATAACCATCCATCGTCTCGCCCATATCAACGATCCACATCGTTTCGGTGATCGCCCATTTCGGCGATCGCACATATGTGTATACCCGCTGCCCCGCTGATTGCCGAAGTGCCGATTTAATCTCAGCCGCCCATCCGGGCCCGCTGATCAATGGCTCATATGGATTCGCAGCAACCCCATATATGGCTCCCCAGCGGAGCCGAAAAGTAATATAGGCGTGGCGCATAAGGATTTCGGGTTCGAAAGGAGCCCGTTACACAGTGAAGAGGGAAGGCTCCGATATGGCAGAGCCGAAAAGTTATAAAGGGCAGCCTCAAAGCATTTCGGGTCTGTGGCAGTTCGGAGGTTTTATGTGTTGGGACTAATGGTCCGCCCCAATGCGAGTTAGCGCCAAGCGTTGGATCGGCCCGTGCTAGATCCAACGGCTATGATTTAATCTAATGAACAGTGATCGCTCCCGCCCTAGTTGTGGTAAAATTTCATGTTTTAAGGAATTTTTGCCTTATAAAAGGAAAATGGCCATTTTTCACAGGGTTTCTTCTAGCGCCTGCATCCGGCTCCAGTTAAAGAAATTCATGCATCCTTAAGCCATTATGGATTGCTCCAAAGCCCTGTTTAGCTCCAAGAGCCAGTCTCAGCCTCAGCACAATCAGCAGCATACAAATCCTCCTTTTTGCGGCATTTTTTGCAAGGTTTGATGCTATTTTTGATCGGCCAAGCGCCGATAGCATTCCAATGGCCACGGAAGCATTTGCAGCAGTTATTGTGCATTAAAAGGCAGAAGGGGGTGATGGGACAGTTTAAAGAGTATCAGCGGTGAGAAAAGGCACAGATTTAGTGCCAAAGTGTATCAAAAGCGGCAAAGAGTATCAGTCCAGTTTCCAAAGCAGATGAAAGCAAAGCAAGCCCATCAAAGTCAACAAAGCATCATTCAGCCATTAAGGCTCACCAACACTTCTTTTATATATATGAATGTTTTTTAGGAATACTTGATTGCTCCTATATAAATGTTCATTCACCTTCCCTCTGTTAGCATAATGAGAGATACTTAGTTGCCTTTCATTCACTGACCTTAATTCCATCCTTATTCGAGCTTGATATGGTTTTATGTGTAGCTATCTTGCTCTGTATTCCTCTTGTGACCAAGAAAACGCAACAACAAGCCTAATCCACGACTCCATGCCCAATGGTTTGAACTTCTCATACTATGCATCCCATCTCTGTTTGAAAGAATCCTCCATCCCACCAAAATCAAAACCAAACCCAAGAAAATCATAACTAGCCTAAAATCAACCCAAAACAAAGCTAAATTATAAAGAGAGAGCCCTCTCTGATTGGTTTGCTAGGCTAGGACCTACAGTCCAAAGATTGGTTTGTGGTTACATCGGTTGTATCCTTTAAGGAGCTTTAAGGACAACCTGAGTGATAACACATATGATTCCCGCGATGGTCTGATTTTATGTCCCAGCGTGAGGTTACTTATAATCTTTAGCAATGATCTAACTAGCTACATTACTCATCAGCGATGTCAGTGCTAAAGCTCAGTTATGCCCCCGCGATGATCCAGAATGGGTGAATTTGTTCCAACGGTCTGCCTTCCAGATAACTCCAGACCTAGTTGTTGGCATAGTTTGTATCACCCTCCTTTCTCTGGCATGGAAGTTCCATCAATTGTGCTACCTTCCTTTGGGATAAGCTCACTCTTCCACCTTTCATGGAGACTCCTTCTCCTATTTAAACTCTCACCATTGCTATGCATTAGGAGTTTTTGATAGTTGGCTAGTTGAGTAGTGTTGTTAGTGTTTGTGAGTTTGCTGGATAGTTGGTGTGAGTGTGACAAGTCTGGGATTGTTGATAGCTTGTGGAAGGTTATGAAGTGCCCTTAATCTTGTGTAAAACGTATGAGTGAGAGAGACTTGTATGTTGGGAGATCCATCTTCAAAGAGTGAATGCTTGAGGAACATGCTGGCAGGATCCCTCTGAGAAGGCTTGTGACATCAATACTTTGGTTGTAAGCTTACTCTTATTTCATTATTAATACAATCAATGATGTTTTCCTATGTCTTGTATACAATGTACTTGATAGCTCATGACTTCTTGACTTTGTGAGTAAATAGATCATTGTGGTTTTCTGATTATGTGCTTTGTTGTATTTCTTTTGCATTGTTTCAGGTTGATCACTCGTTGTGGAAAAGGAAGTGGAAGCTGGAGCAATGCAACGGAACTCCATCAACCACCGGTTGAGGTAGGCCTCCAACTATAACTGTTTAAGGAAAGCTATTGTTGATCTGTCCTTGTTTGTGACTAGAGCCACTCTAGGGCTAGAGGGGTTGCCTCTGTCCGCAAAGGGAACACTTTCCTGCATCACAAATTGGCGACTCCACTGGGGAACCTTGGCCTTTTTTCTTTTCTTTTTTTCTCTTGTCTTGCTTTTTGATTTGATCTCTTTTGAAGTTTAGGGATTAGTTACCAGTCTTTCACGTTTCCTGGCTTGATCTGGGAAGTATCTCCATTTGATTGAAGGATTGACTGTTTTTGATTTGGGAGTTTTGGTTCGCCTGTCATTGTTTTGAACATCATAGTGGCTTTAAATTTAACAGTCGTGTTGTCATCGCGCCCACCTTTTTGTAATATTCTGTGCATCGCGTAATTACGCCTTACAATTGTGATGGTCCTGAAAATATGACCATTGTGGAAAAGTCGTGCATTTCCATGCTGACATCGCTCTGTTGCTGCAGTGAGTTCTTTATCAGTGCTTGTTGCTTGTGTGTTACCCATGCTAATTACTGTAGAATTGATTTTCTCAATTCTGCCTCCTGAGTCCATCAGTCCTACTGATCCCTTGCTTTTCTCACCTGCTTAGTAGCTTGTTTTTCACTGTTTATGGTTGAGGCACTTCTTTATGAGCTCTGTTGAATGAATCTTGCTTTTTGCCTATGTGACCTAGTTCGTTATTTCAAGTTTCTTGCTTGGTTGCTTGTTTGCTCAAGGTTCATTTGCAACTTTTTGTTGGTTTGATTGAGCCTTCCCCTTTGCTTTCTTTTGGTTGATTGTTTAGTGATTTTTATTGAACCAATCTTTGACATTGATTCGATTTCTTTTCGCTACCCAACATAGATCACAATTGTTTGTATCAACTGGTTTTTTCCACACTTTCTTGTTGCTTATGTGTTTCTTTTAGATTTAAAGACATCAAAATCAAAAGGATTGCATCCATTTAGTGTACGAAAGTGAAAGTGAATTTGCATTTCAAGTTTACATGTTGGGAAGCGAATGATTAAATCTCTCATTAGTAGTATATGTGCACTTTAGGAATTGATGTCTGTATGCATTGAGTGACTGCCTTTGTTGTCTTGGTTTTCTTGGTTTGGGATAATATCTCTACCCTCTCGTAGGTAGGTGTTCATCGAAGAAAAAGGATTTTTGTCATTCAAGTTGCATCCTAGGATTTGTTATATACATATGGTAAGGCCTGAAAACTTAAACATAATCGAAGATCAACTCTAAAATGAAATGAATAAATCTAACAACGCATTGGAACATAACACACACTATTTAGAGGTCTAGGCTAGAGACGTGCTCTGGTGTTGTTAAACCTAGTCACTTTTGTTTCCACTCAAGGTTGGGTGATTCCTCCTTCTGTGACTCAATAATGGTCTAGTACTGATTTGTGCTCCCATGTACCATCCATTATATGTTGGGAGACCTCACTAGGTTATCATCCTTTATCCATAGGAATCCGTGTCTGCCGCCTTACAAACTGTAACGCACCAAACACAACATTCGGGAAGATTGACTGTCGTACGGAAATTCCTTGGCTTTCATATGACTGCCAAGGTGTATATGCAGTTTTACGGGTGGTCTAATAAACCTTTTGCCTAGTTCTCCAGAGTAGTCACTTTCATTCCTTTTCAGACTCCCTAAAAGAAAAGGTCCATCTGAGCACTTGTCACTTTAGGCTCATTAAATATTCGAAGGTGACTAGAGTCATCTTTTTGTCCTTTTCTCGACTCTTTAAAGATGAACAGGTCAAGTTCTATTCCTGTGTCTTAAAATTTATTCAGCCACTTTCACATTTATCGTGTTAGATCTTGTTTGCGTTAGCTTGAGTAGGGTCCTTTCTCGTTAGTTTTCCTAGGCTTTTTGAATCATCATCCTAGCAGAATCACCAATCCCGTCTCCTGTTCCAAGTGACCAAGGATCTCCCTCTTCTGTTGCTCTTGAGATACTGGTTGTTAGTGATACTCTCCCTGTTATTCTAAGTATCCAACCGATTAACTCTCTCGCTCCAGAAGATGAGTCTTATGATATTCATTGGAACCCCATTTGGGAGCCTTCCAAAGAAGATATTCCCAATACTCCTCCTAGTGTTTCAGTCCTGATGTCTTCTTTTGACATGGAGGATACATCCCCCATTACGAGTGAAGAATTCATTGTGATGAGCAGTGAAATTCCTATCTCAATGGATACTACACCCTTCCATGTCAACCCTCTCGGTGTCACACTGCCTTTACGCTATAAGGCTTTAAGGGATGTTATGGGTTCTAGGACCTCCCTTACGACTTCCATATGGTCTCATACCATCACTCCGACCTCGGAGTCTTTTATTCCTCAAATCACAATGTGTCTGTCACCTCAGTCCCAACTATTCCAACTGTCTGTGTGGCTTCTTCGACTCTTGTTGTTGGTGCCGTCACTGCATCCTCAGTTGTGACCACTATTGCTGGCCCTTCGTCTGGTTCTGCGAATAGTGGCCTATCGGCATCTACACCCGAAGTGGTTGATCCTACACTAAATGTCCCACCTTCTTCTAGTTCCATTCCAGCAGGGGGGCATACGATCAATATTTGCACGCTCTTCAGAATCTGGACCCCCAAGATCCATTTCATTATTACGATTCTCGAGGAGCTCATATTTATTACCCCGAACCTTTACCCCCTTAGCCTACGGTTGAGGTTACGGTCCCATTATCCGTTGCTTGGGGTACCACCAGTTATCATGGTGGCCAAGTACCCCTTGCCAATTTTCAAGGACCACCTTATCAAGGTTAGCCGTCTTACACACAGCCCTCCTACATGCAGCAGTATTATGGATAGCCTTATCCAAGGCAACCTAGAGGCCCACAAGGACAACCCTTTCAGGGACAACCTTCAGCCTCTAGTAGTCCGTATTTTACCTATTTCGGGCAACCTTCTAGTAATCTGGGACAACCTTACATGCAATAAGGCCAACCTGGTGTCCAGCAAGGCTACCCTTCTGGGCAAGTCGGTCAACCTTACGTTCAGCAAGGCCAATCCACTGTCCAGTCTGGTCAACCATCTGGACAAGTTGGTCAGCCTCAAATCCAATCAGGTCAACCAACTGTCCAGTCTGCTCAGCCATCTGGTCCATCAAGATAGCCCTCAGTTGTGCAAGGACAACCCAACACCCAACAAGTTCAACCTTCTGGGCAAATGGTTCAATCTCAATCTCAACTAGGTCAACCTTCTGGCCATGTGGCTCAGCCTCAGTTCTCTCAAGGACATCCATTTGGGCCTGCTCAACCAGGCACTCAAATGATTGTTGCTTCTCAAGGTCCACCCAGTTTTTAGCCCTAGTCTGGGCTCCAAACCCAATCTGGTCTTCAAATGCAGGTTGGATCCCAATCTCAACCCACTTATCAAACGCATCCTAGCTTCCAGGCTCAGTTTGGAGTCCAGCTGCCTTATGGTTTCCAGTAATCCCAAGGGCAAACCAAATTTTCCCTGTACCAAAATTATCAATAACTCCAGGTGAGTCCTTATAAGAATTACCAGCAACCATATGTTGCTCCTGCAGGCCAAGTTGGTAATCAATGGAATGCTAGGGGGAAAATCCAGGGTCAGCCATCCTATAACCACTATGGACAAAATCCCTACAGACAGAACCCTCTTGGGCCAAATCCGTCCAGACAGAATCAATGGGGGCAACAAGCAGTTGGCTGGAACTCTGGTGCTACCTCCTACCCACGGCCTCAGATGTCCTTTAACCCTCAATTACCCTTTTTAGCAATGTTGGAATTACCGGATGTGTCCAAACTGACTAATGATCCTATTCTTCATAATTCGTATTGGCCACCGGTTCCAACTAAGATTCCCGGTGATTGTCCCAAATTTGATGGTAAAGCTGGAGAAGATCCCCAAGCCCACGTTATGACTTATCATCTATGGTGTTTGTCAAATTTGTGGCTTGATGATTCAATCCGGCTCCGCCTTTTTCAAAGGACCCTCACTGGCTCTACTGCTAAATGGTATATTGAGTTAGCTCGTAGATCTTTTTAGGATTTTAACTCGTTGGCTATGGCATTTTTAACTCATTTTCAGTTGCCAATTCGATATGAAATGGGCACGCATCTCCTGACATACTTAAAAAAAACAATGGCTACGCATATTTCTGATCATATCCATGAATGGAGATGGAGTCGTCGTTTGATTAAGTTTTGGATTCCCGATCAGCTTCTAACCAACTGGTTCACGACCTCATTTGTTGGTTTGATTGCACGGGACATTGCTATGGGGGCATGTGTAACTAAAGAGTAGGCTATTGTGCATGCTTAGTACCTTGACTTGGTTTACTCCCAATCTAGTACCCTATATGTTTATTTTCCTGATGCCCCAAGGCCCGGAACTTCCAAAGCCCCACCAACACCATCTGTTGACAGCGTCATTGGTTCTGTTAATACGCCCTATAAGAAATCTTCCGCGAACCCTAGGAAGAAAAAGTCGAATGCTTCGAATGAAGATACTTCTCAGGCTATATCTAATTCCGGTAATACTTCTAAGGTTAACGTCGTCCAGTCCACCACATTGGAAAAAACCTCGAAAGGCAAGAAGAAGGGGAAAGGAAAGAATAGAGCTGATCAACCCAAGCAGGATTCCCCTAAACCTCCACCTGAGGAATGTGCCAAACGCAAGCCTAAGTATCCTTTCCTTATCTGTAACAAGGATCACTATACCAAAGACTACCTGAGGTGGTCTGAAGTTAGTTTTTTGTTAAAAGGTGCTCCCGAGACTCCTACCATGCTCAAAGAACCTTTCCCCTCGCAGAAAACGCAAATGGTGGTTGATACATCCCAATCCTCTTCACCCTTCGGGTATCAAGTGTTCATGGCTGGGACGATTCCCATCCACATTAGTACTCGAGCAAAAGAATATCCGTTGCCTGCCAGGAAAGAGCCTGAGGTCCCCTCTAGCGCTCCTTCGTCCAGTTTTGGTCTACTCCATATTGAGAGACACAACACTGAGACGCCCATCCGGCCCCCTCCTAAAGGTGTACTCCGGAAATCTTCTTACAACCCTAATGCTCGTGCTGCTCAGCACTATAACATCATTGAGGAGTTAGCCTAGGCCCCGTCAGCTATGTTTGCTTTAGAATTTCTCCAAAGTTTCCCCTCTCAGAGGAAGTCCTTGCTATCAGCTATTGGTGGCATTGACCCGGCCGACTCAAACTTGATCACTTTTGACCTCGATAGCCATATACCGAGACTGCCTGGCCAAATTTCCTTCCTGTTATCAGGAAAAGTGTCTATTTAGAACTACTCTATCCCACTAAGGTGTGACAGCTACCTTAGAAACAAACAGAGAAAACTACTTTTGTATTCTTCTTCATGAACAATAAACAAAGAGGGATAGGATGAACCAACCTGTGTCTTGCGCTAGTCCTTTGATCCAATCTCTCTCCTCTTTGACAGCTTCCAGCTACCTTCTCTCTCACTTGCCCAGCTTCACCAAGTACCTGTAAGATCACAGAAGAAGGAAACTATACAAAGACATGGGTTTATATTCACAAATAACTTAGGATCAGATTTAAGTTAACCATACAAATGTAACAAGCATCAATGAAACACAAGCATGGAGAAGAAACTCAAATAGTTTTATTGATATAAAAGAAGATCTAGGAGGAGTTACAACCGATGATTCCTGACCCAGCATCAACCTCCCAGCAAAGAAGTCCCTTCTTCAACCCCAACAAAGCATAGATCACCCAATTCTCTGATATGTATCTCAAAACCAACAGCAATTCCTTACAATGTGAAAAATTCCAGCCTCTGGATCTTTGGGATGAGGGATCCATATATAGATGTATGCAAGGAGGATGAGTCAGCTCATGAATTGATTAGTGGCTTCTCTCTGTCAGTTCTTGCTTCCACTTGGAGATTGAAAGCCTCTTACTCATCCTTGGTCGAATTCAGTGAGGCAAGTGTCATTGGAGAAGAGTCTGGAAGCTTCCATTGTCTCTCCACCTCGTGGAATGACTCTGCCACTTGTCATTTCCCACTCAACGCAACCTGGTAGTGCATTTAGGTGAGTTGCAACGCACCTAGCTAGTGGACTTAGGTGCTATGCAACGCACTTGGCTAGTGGAGTAGCTGAAATGATCCTGATTTGACTAATTCTGAGCAGTTTCTGGTGGAGAACTTCTGGGAGAAGCTGTAATTTGTTGACCTTGTTCCTTTAGGAGTTAGAACAACACTTTTAGGGACTTAGGAGCCCTTGGTTTATGGACATTTCATGCTTAGAGCTGTAAGGCACAAAAATGTCTATAACAGTTGCCCCCTAAAGTATGAGTTCGTTTATCGGGTGAAATGCTTTATTAGGAGGATCTGAAGTTCTTTCAATGCTGGGAGGAGACCTGTAATAAGATATAATACAATACATTATCTTCATATTGTTTTCATGATCTAGCTGAGGCGGGCATTCCCATGCTCAGCTTTATAAATTCATTTTCATGTACATAGGACAAACAATCATCTGATGGTAGACTGATGATTCTGATAGAGCCATCATCCTTTTGGTAGGATGATTATCTGTGCTGCAATGTTGTACATTTCAATGTCTTTATTTTCCTGAATATATATCGCAGCTCAGATGGATGAAACTAAATCTGGGGTCTTCAATCTCGTCCGATCTTCACTCGAAGTACAAGTCGATCCATGTGAGAAATGTTTTGAAGTTGAACATGGAAAGACATCGCTTTATTACCAGTCAATGATGTAAACTGTTAACAAGCGCGAGAGGATCCACCGATAATGATAATGACCCTCAAGGTACTGCAGTACAATTCACATGGTGTGAATAAAGGACTTGGCGTCGAACACCACGCAAAATCTTTTGGTCGAAGGTCATTGATGTGTACCTGTCGCCAGAAGTGAGAAACTTGCCATTGAGGCATGCAAGCTTCAAAGTACTGAATGGGGTGTTCCTAGATCAAATTCTTGGATAATGAGCTGATGTCGACAAGAAGTGATCCGTCATAGGAGGGCCTTGATGAATCGCACATCAATGACACAGAACGGAGCAAATGATTTTGATGCAGGTGAAAACGATCTGATGATATATGGTTCAGGGTGGCGGTCATGAAAGAATGGAGTATAATGTATGGTAGTGGGCGGGACACATGTGGCCTTTCTGGATGACTTCTCTTGAACATGTCGGCGACACTTATGTGATGGATTGGTAGCATTAACCCCAAATGTGGATGGTATGGCGAGACCATGGCGATGTGACCAGTGAATGAAACAACCCCAACCCGACTCGGGCACGAAGTGGAAGTGTCATGTTCAAGAGCAACTTGCTACCAATAAAGATTCTTTGAGTTTTCTTCCCAATTTTTCCCCAGTCATTGCTGACCAGTACCTCTTTATTTTTGTCAAGCTTGAGGAGGATAACATATGATTGTTCTATAATTTGCCCTTCGGGCAAACCCATCGCTATGTTTTAACGAGCCTAGCAATAGTGAAACTCATTCTCGTCTAAAGACAAGTTTGTCACTATTAATATTTTTAACGAGTCTAACAACAAAGATAACTCGGTCCTTTTCATTTTTAGAGAGTCTGAAAAGGTACGTAAAGGTAACTCCAAAATTCCTTTTTCGTCATCTAATCCCTTAAGTCCGAAAAATAATAAAACAATACCGAAGGGATGAATTTTCGATCGCTTTAACGAGCCGAACAAAACAAGCGCTCAATCTTTTTGTGCAATAATCCCTCAGGTCCAAAAAGATTAAAATCTAGAGGAGGGATAGCACTTCCCGTCGCTTTAACGAGCTGGAAGGCCAAACTCGGCAATCTTTTCATATTTTACGAGTCAGAAAAGAGCTTAAAGAAGACTCGTCTTTTGAGGAACGAGTGATGAAATGGGTAGCAGTTGATTCCAGGTAAGGTTTGGAATTTTCCAATCACGGCAGTGTCACAAGGATGGCTAGTGAAATCACTCTTCGCAGCTGCTCCTCAAAATGGGTAAACAATCAAATGGAGGTGAATGATCGGCCAATGGAAAAGTGGAGGTGACGGTGCAAACACGACCAAGGCTTTAATGGCTGAAATGCTACATTCACGGTGGTTATTTACCAGGGGATAGTTTATTTTTTAACGAGCTTAAAGGCGGGTGGAAACATTTGCTCGGTGCGGGTTTATTTTTTAACGAGCTTGAACCTTGCGGTAACACTGCTCGATGCAGGTTTATTTTTTAACGAGCTTGAACCTTGCGGTAACACTGCTCGATTAATCCAGTCATATGATAAGAATGTCTCATATAAAAAATCGGTAAGCTTTCGAGTGTTGACCCACATCCTTTCTTTATGCAAGTTAAGTAACGACCAATCCTACGAGTTTAAAGGGTTAGAGGTCCTACAAATTTAAAAAATAAATAGTCACTCTTTGCTTGCACTCCAAAAGGTTTGCATGCCCCTAGGTATAAAACAGAGTTTCAAGGTTACCTCTACTTCTTTCCGTGAAAACATTTGTTTTACCGAGAGAGGTCTACCTCTTACAGGTTACCCAAAGATTGTTCTATTTACGGCGTAAACAAAACACTTCTTCGGCGATGTTGCTTGAAATAAACAAAGGTGAGTGATGATGCCCGCCAACTCACATAACTTTGACAAGAGAATCTTGTTCTAGAATAACCCCTCTTCCAATCACGGACGGGGTACAGACTAGTCATGTTCTCCCGCGGAAACCTGCCCTATACCCGAAGTTTTCCTGCCGAACCAGACCAAGACGCATGCCCCCTGGGTTTCAGTCATATCCCTCCGAATTACTCGTGCTCATCGGGAGGACGGACTGGAGATTGAGACATTTCTTGCGTGAAAAGACCATTTAGGGACGGTATATGACTATTTGCTATGCGTGATCTGGGAAATGAAAGCTGGTCCACGAGCTTGACCACTCTTCCTTCGTGCGGAAAACACGTTACTCTAAAGGGTGAGGAGACAATCGTTCCCATGCAATAAATATAGTCTCGTCCAAGGAGTAGGTTATAATCCAAGGGTCCTTGAACTACCATTACGTTCATGCGAACTGTCTTCCTTCTCAATGTTATGGGCGCATCACGAAGGATCCCTAAAGGTCGACTGGTTCCTTTATCAAAGCCTGTCAGATTTCTCATCTCAGGCAAAAGCGATGGCGAACCAAGCGCTTTCCAAGCAGTAGAGGAAAGGATACTCACAGAAACCCCCTCATCTATGATGGTACCAGCCATGACCATTCTATATATTTGAACGATAATTCGAAATGGTATGCTTGCTGGTAAATGGGGTCTGCCTAGTTGATTCCAGTCAAAGGAGACAACTAGGTTGCTTGGAGGTGGGACCGAATAGACGGCCGGGTATGGCTCTGATGAACTTCCTTCCTACGGTAAAGGAATGGGTGGATTTCCCCCATGTTCGTCGGAGTCTGTGCTTATGAAGAGAATTTGGACAGTGTCATCCTTGTTCTCTTCAGGGATTGTATCATCTGAAGATAAAACCTCTGAAGGCAAGACCGGGTCAACTGCCTTTTGACTTTCATCTGGTATGGATTCAGTTGGTTTATCTTCAATGATAGGCACTTTAGCCGACCACCTGAGTGGGCCAGCTGGATTCTCAACTAGTGACGGACTCGACAAGAGTTTTTTATATCCAGGAGGAAGTCGTAACGGTGAAACCGGACGATCATCCAAAACTCTTTTAGCTTCATCTAAGAAGGGACAACGGTGGAGGGCATGATTGCCTTTGCACAGTTTACAAGGAAATATAGCTTTCCCTTTTTGTCCTGGGGCTTCACTTTCACTAGTTGATGGTGTGCTTTCAACATGATCACCAGAGGTTGACGACACCGAGTTGTGCAAACGAGGAGACCTATCCCTTAGTATCCGGGGGATGCAAGGAAAATCTCTGTGAAAGTGGTCTCCTTTGCAAATGACACATGGCGATTTAGGCCTGGTCAGTGCAGTGTGTGGATTTTCGTTAGGTGACACTCGTTTTCCCCCATTCGCCTTTGGCTCCTTCTTATTCTTCTCTTTCTTCTTCGTTTCCTTCTTCTCCTTAAGAACATGGATTTTAGCTTTACCAGTTCCATCAAGCGAAGAGGAAGGAGGAGAGGAAGAATAGAGGAAGTAGAAGGCTGGTGGGAAACTCTGGACTCGTCTAATTGCTGATTCGATTGTTCAGGAATGGTGGTGTTCTGAACGACATTGGTTGAGAAGAGCCATACTGGCAAGCCAATTGTTAGTCCTGGAAGCGACAATGTGGCCATATGGACCGCACCAACCTCTCCCCAAGAGGAGAAGGGACTAGGATTTCCACCAAGGGGAATTCCTTGGTTGGTAGGCTCCATTTTCTCAACCCAAGATCAACGTAGGAAAAGGGTATGAATATTCCGTTTAAAATAAATTTTAACACGCTTTGACACAACTTGTTTTTTCAGTTTTTAAGAGTCGAGAAAAAACAAAAGATGACTCTAGTCTCCTTCGATTTTTAATGAGCCTGAAGTGACAAGTGCTCAGATGGACCTTTTCCATTAAGGAGTCTGAAAAGGAACAAAAGGGACTACTCTGGAGGTCTAGGTAGAGGGAGTACCAAACCAATCGCAAAACTCCAGAATACTTTTTATGGTACGGCAGTCAATCTTCCCGAATGCTGTGTTCGGTGCATTGCGATCAGTAGGGCGGCCGACACGGCTTCCTATGGATAAAGGATTTAAGCCTATAGGGGTCTCCCAATATATACTCGACGGTACGTGGGAGCACAAGTCTGTACTGGCACTTATCATCTCAAAGTGGAGGAATCACCCAACCATCAGTGAGGACAACAGTTACCAGGCTTTACGACGCCGGAATACGTCTCTAGCCTAGACCTCTAAATGTTGTGCGTTAAGTTCCAAAGCATTGTTAGGTTCATTGAATTTATTTTAAGTTGATCTTTCTTATGAAGTTTTCCTTTTGGGATCACAATGAGATGTAGATGTAATTCCTAAAATGCAATCTAAAGATGATAAACAAACTTTTATCTCTTTTCAGCAATGAAAATCCTAGCTACTAGGGGAAAAGAAAGACACAATCTTTTCGCAAAGAGCAAAGAGCACACTGTAAATGAACTTTTCCTAAATCAAGCCAAACAGAGTGTCAATATGCAAATGCACATGCATGTGTTTTGTCTTTCACTTTCTTAATATTGATGCCTAAAAAGAAAGTTGATGTACAAATTTGAATTTGCTTTCAAGTGACAAACACAAACAAGCTTCTTTTCGAAATCAAAAGGTAGAGATGATTACGACACTTTATGATTTTGAAATAAATACTCGTTTCGACACCAGAAAGTCACAAATTCAAACCAAAGGCAAAATTAAAAGCATAATCAACTATCAACAACAAATAAACTTTCTCCTATGATCAAAGTCGACACTTGCGACAGATCTAAATCAAAGGACGACAGTACGACTATTATACTTTTGCAATGGAAAACTGTAAACGACGCAAAAAACACATAAAAACATCTACAATTTCTTTTGTACAACTGAGGCGGAATATCAGTAAGGAAAAGGGGTTTGAAACAGTGAAATACTGATCACAGGCTACAAAAATCAGAGACAAAACTGGAAAAAATGAAGCAAAGAACCTCAGCTGCACAAGGCTAGGCTGATCAGCGCACCTGTTACACAGAGAAACTGCATTGCAGCACAGGTAGCCCTCTCGGGAAGTGCGTTGAAATGCAGAACCTCTTCACAGAGCCTGCGTTGGGGCAGAAACGAGAATTCTATCCGGGTTCTGGGTCACAGTTTGCAGTTTAATCTATGGTTTTTGGCCGAGTAAAAGCAATCAGTAATGCACAATCAGAGGTAGATCTAAGGGGGGTTCTAAGAGCTATCACAAGGGAAATCAGTTGGTCTGTGAATCAGCTGTTCAAATCATAAACAGATCCAGCGAATGGATTGAAGCAGCAGATGTCTACTTTGCATTTGTTAATGGCAAATGCAGTTCGATTGCTACTTCTAAGTTTATGAAACAAACAACAAGAGAAACACAAACAAACTAACTAGACACGATCCCCAGCGGAGTCGCCATTTTGTTATCGGGAAAAGTGTCTATTTAGAACTACTCTATCCCACTAAGGTGTGATAGCTACCTTAGAAACAAATAGAGAAAACTACTTTTGTATTCTTCTTTATGAACAATAAACAAAGAGGAATAGGATGAACCAACATGTGTCTTGCGCTAGTCCTTTGATCCAATCTCCCTCCTCTTTGATAGCTTCCAGCTACCTGCTCTCTCACTTGCCCAGCTTCACCAAGTACCTGTAAGATCACAGAAGAAGGAAACTATACAAAGACATGGGTTTATATTCACAAATAACTTAGGATCAGATTTAAGTTAACCATACAAATGTAACAAGCATCAATGAAACACAAGCATGGAGAAGAAACTCAAATAGTTTTATTGATATACAAGAAGATCCAGGAGGAGTTACAACCGATGCTTCCTGACCCAACATCAACCTCCCAGCAAAGAAGTCCCTTCTTCAACCCCAACAAAGCATAGATCACCCAATTCTCTGATATGTATCTCAAAACCAACAACAATTCCTTACAATGTGCAAAATTCCAGCCTCTGGATCTCTGGGATGAGGGATCCATATATAGATGTATGCAAGGAGGATGAGTCAGCTCATGAATTGATTAGTGGCTTCTCTCTGTCAGTTCTTGCTTCCACTTGGAGACTGAAAGCCTCTTACTCATCCTTGGTCGAATTCAGTGAGGCAAGTGTCATTGGAGAAGATTCTGGAAGCTTCCATTGTCTCTCCACCTCGTGGAATGACTCTGCCACTTGTCATTTCCCGCTCAACGCACCCTGGTAGTGCATTTAGGTGTATTGCAATGCACCTAGCTAGTGGACTTAGGTGTTATGTAACGCACTTGGCTAGTGGAGCAGCTGAAATGATCCTGATTTGACTAATTCTGAGCAGTTTCTGGTGGAGAACTTCTGGGAGAAGCTGTAATTTGTTGACCTTATTCCTTTAGGAGTTAGAAAAACACTTTTAGGGACTTAGGAGCCCTTGGTTTATGGACATTTCATTCTTAGAGCTGTAAGGCACAAAAATGTATATAACACTTCCTAGTCCAGGTCATCATCAATTCTAAAATGATTCATCGCACCATCATTGATGAAGGCGCTTAAACTTGCATAATGTCTGTTGCTTGTTGGAAGGCTATCGGTTCCCCGATTCTGAGCAAGTCTCCTATGACCTAGGAAGCCTTTGATGGAAGAGAGTCTCGCCCTTATGGTATACTCCAATGCTTTCCTATTACATTGGAAGGGAAGATGGTCGAAGTGGAAGTTGAAGTAGTTGATGCCAATCCAACTTACAACCTCCTTTGGGACGAAGCTGGACATATGCCATGTGAGTCGTGGCCTCATCTCTATTTCGTGTCATTCATTTCCCTCATCAAGGGAAGATCGTCACAGTAGACCAGTTATCTTTCTTCACCTCCTCCTCCGATGGCAACGTGCCCTTTGTGGAGCATACCTCCATTCCATGTGAGAGTGTGGGAGCTAGACCCTTTAAAGATCCTGCCCTTATGGGTGTTTTTTCCCTTCCACCTCCCAACGTCACTCCTATTAATATGATTTTTGTTTGCTTTGATCCTTGGGTTCTTCCCCCCGCTGATCAGATAGAATCTTGGGGCAATGAGATGCTGTTGAGTCCTGCCGAGCTCAACTACGTCAAAATTGTTTCTGCATCGGCTCCGCCCCTGAGTCTGCTCCCTCGAGCAGAGCTCTCGACTCGTACGCTCATTCCCCTTGGCTTGGAGACGATGCTTCTTCCAACCCCCTAAAGGAAATATTTCCTTCTGATGAAGCCATTATCGAGACCATGTCTCTCGAGTAACCCCCTTGGTCCGATCATCACCATCGTTCCTCTTTTCTCCCTGCCCACCGAGAAATGCTTACCAGTCTCAAGCGGTTTGCTCCTTGTCTCCCATACCAACCCCTTCAGACACCCATTCAATTTGATCAAGTGTCTTATTAAGGGAACATGGGAAACATCATGCAAACCCAACCAATCGACATCTTTGTTAAACCAAGGATTGTCGAGCATATCCATGTTGGAGTGACTTGTACTCCGACGAAGATTCAACTCTATACTAATCTTTTTCGTGAATTCCGTGATGTGTTCACTTGGTATTATGAAGAAATTCTTGACATTGATCCTAGCATCGTGGTGCATGAGATACCTACGTATCTGGGTGATAAGCCTGTTCGACACCGTCTACACCCTGTGCACCCTGAAAGGCTGCGGCTATTAAAGCGGAAGTTGAAAAGCTTCTTGAGGCTGGTTTTATTTACCCCATCCCACTCACAGATTGGGTCTCCAATATCGTCCCTGTGACTAAAAAACAAGGCACTATCAGAGTCTATGTTGATTACCGTGATATTAATCAGGCCAGTCCCAAAGATAACTACCCCACACCCTTCATTGACCAACTCATTGTTGAGTGTGCCATGAGTGAAATGTACTCATTCATGGATTGTTTTTCTGGTTATAACCAGATTAATATTGCACCCACAGATCAACACAAGATCGCCTTTATCTGTTCGTGGGGCACTTTTGCCTACAAAAAGCTCCCTTTTGGTTTGAAAAATGCCGGTTCTACCTTCCAACGCGCAATGTCTTATGCATTCCATGATATTCGACACATTGTGCAACCTTACCTGGATGATCTACTAGCTCATTCAGCCAAATGCCAGGACCATCCCGCTCACCTCCGCGAAATCTTTCTCCATTGCCGACACTATCGCATTCAGCTTAATCCACATAAGTGTGTCTTCTGCGTTGAGTCAGGCAGACTTCTAAGGTTCATCGTCTCCTGAGAGGGTATCCATTTGGATCCCCTTAAAGTTGAGGCCATTCTAAATCTCCCGCCCCCTGCCTCTTTGCAGAAATTGCAGAGTTTGCAGGGTAAAGTGAATTTTTTGCGACGATTCATTCTGAACTATGCCGAAGCGGCCAAAGACTATACACAGTTATTGACGCGGGATACCCCTTTTCTTTGGGATGTCGCTGCTCAAGAGTGCTTCGAGTGCCTCAAGGTTCTCCTGTTTCTGCTCTGTTGTTACATCCTCCTAATTATCATCATGACTACACTCTATATTTGGTCGTTGCCGACACCACTATTGGCATGGTTCTCGTTCAAGATGAGGACGATGACACTGAGCATGTCATTTATTATCTCAAACGCAATCTACTAGATACGGAAACTAAATATACTTACATCAAGAAATTAGAATTGTCTGCCGTCTGTGCCGTCCAACGTTTCTGCCATTATATCTTATTGTGCACTACAACAATGGTTTCTGATTGCAACCCGATGACGTACATCCTGTCACGTCAGTTGCTGGGGGGCAAGTACTCGAAGTGGATTGTTATCCTCCAAGAGTTCGACTTGGAATTCACCACTGCCAAGTCTAAGAAATCCCTCGTCTTTGCTGAGTTGCTTTGCTCTTTGCCATCTCTTACTGTGCCCTCTTGGTTAGAGGACCATATTCCGGACGAAACTCTGTTCTTAATTAGCACCCTCGATCCCTGGTACGGGGATATCATTGTCTATCTACATATGTCTTCTTTTCATCCCGATGTGTCTAAGGATGCTCGATTACGGATTCGCCATCAATATCAACCCTACCGTATCATTGGGGACACCCTGTACTATCTCGGCACCAACTCTTTTCTCTGTCGATGCTTAACATTCAAGGAAGCTGAGCGAGTTTTAAATGACTACCATTCTGGCACCTATGGTGGTCACATGTCCGGACATGCTACTACTCAAAAGATCCTTCGTGCTGGTTACTTTTGGCCCTCCATCTTCAAGGATTGCATTCTTGCCATCCAATCCTGTCACGAGTGCCAAATCTACCAGCGGAAGATGCGCGCGCCCCCCGCTCCATTGCACCCTGTTGTTACTGTCGACCCTTTTTCCAAATGGGGCATTGATTATATGACCTGTAACCTTCACTCAGCCAGGGGGCATGGGTATATCATCGTTTCCGTCGATTACTTCACAAAATGGGCTGAGGCGATGCCTACACTATCTGAAGACGGTCACATAGTGACACAATTTTTGTTTAATCATGTTATCTCAAGGTTCGGAGTCCCTCAGGCTATCGTCATTGATCACGGTAATCATTTCCATAATTATATGATGACTGAGTTAACAACCCAGCTAGGCTTGCGGCATGATAGCTCGACACCATACTATCCTCAAGCCAATGGCCAAGTAGAATCCGTCAACGCAGTTCTAGTTACGATGCTTCAATGCACCATTGGCATGCACAAGTCTAACTGGCACTTGATTTTGTTCCCTACCTTATGAGCCTACCGAACTTCTGTGAAGGATGCCACCAGTTTCACCCCGTTCCAATTAGTTTACGGACTCGAGGCTACCCTTCCCATCGAGTGCAAGATCCCTTCTTTGAAATTAGCTGTTGAATTACTTCCCAACACTACTTCGGTAGAAGAACGCCTTCTTTACCTAAAACGGCTAGACAAGACTCGTCAACTAGCCTCTCTAGCTATTGAAGCACAGAAGAAGAGAGTGAAAACTCACTTCGATCATACTGTTTATCCTCGTTCTTTTTTTGAAGGAGATTTAGTCCTACTCTACGATCAAGCAAATGATAAGCTGGGGGCAGGAAAATTCGAGCACATGTGGCACGAGCCTTATATTGTAAAGTGAGTTTTGAAAAAAGGGGCCTATGAGCTGATTGATTACGAAGGGAACCCTCTGGATAAGCCCCAAAATGGGCTTTACTTGAAAAAGTATTATGTGTGAATTTCATGCACTCTGATTTGTACATACGTGTGTTTTAGTAGGTGTGTTGTGTGTGTTTGTGTTTTCATGTTTTTGGCTTGGTGTGTAGGTGTATTGCCGCTTATTGTGTCTTTTGCTTCTTGTGCAGATGTTTGGTACACCTTACGTTGGTTTCGCTGATGGTGCCTGCCGCAGTACCCGCAACCTGTCTTCTGCGGCATGGGTGATCTACAATCCTCATGGTGAGTTAGTAGACCTTCAAGGTGTTTGTCTAGGTTGTACCACAAACAATGTCGCTGAATATAGTGTTGTTATTGAGTTACTGGCCGAGGCGATCAATCTCGGTATCCGTACGTTTCTTGTGAACCTAGATTCTCAGCTTGTCATCCACCAGCCCAATGGGTGATATTCCGTCAGAGACCATCAGATTTTAAGGTTGTATTTACGTGTTAAATTGTTAGAAAGGAATTTTGACTTCATCACATATCAGCATATTCCACGAAGATTAAACACGTTAACTGATGCATTGGCAAACCATGTATTAGATAGAAATTTGCGTAACATATAATCAAAACAGCATATAAGAAGCATGTAAAACACAATAATAAACCATAGGAATATACATACAGATATATATATATATATATATATATATATATATATATATATATATATATATATATATATATATATATCGTGTGGCGCACCGAGGCACTCAAAAAATAAGTGTACATGTCCAAATAGAGTATGTGTTCTCCATACATTCGAGACACATGTCTCTCAAAAAATCATCAGCAGGAAAGAAAACCTAGGCGTCTACTGCGGTGGGTTATGCTCCCTGTAGCACACCACCGCTCGTGCCACCCGCCTCAACAGGCGGTGCACCCTGGGTACCACCCCTACTTTGTGGATATGGAATGCTATGGGGACCTATCTGGAACGCTATGGGGACCTCTTCGGCCCCCATGTAATTAGGAATCCCTACTGTCGAGCCCTCAAGATTTCGGGCCACTGTCTCCATCGGATCATCAGCTAGGGGAGCCAAGGCTAGTGCTGCAATGCCCTGTGCATCCCTCCGCACCTCTGGAGCCAGCCCGACAGGTCTCACTGGTCCCACATATGCAATTTCATAGCGTTCGTCATTAGGACATATACATGAAAAAATATAAAAAAACTTTATAAAAAATAAAATGCAAAAATAATATGATCAACTGTCTCACCACCATCATCCCACTACTCTCCAGCGGGTAGCTGCATGTTAGTATCTCCGTGGAAGTCCATGCCAGTGTATGGCTAATCCTCAACGAAGATCATCTGGCACTCCAGCCACTCTCGTAACAACGTCCCCCAAAACACTAGTCGTCCGCCACCTCCTCGCAGCATGACGTGCGCCCACCGTGTGGCCCTAGTCTCACGTGGTTTCTGCAAATCCAAATCCATGTCCTGTAACTGAAATGCTGGCACCCGCTCCAGCATGAGCGAGACTAAGATCGACCCACAGCCAAATTGCTTCGTCTCTCCTCGATGGCAGTTGGTAAGTTGCCTCTTCATATTGGTCGTCACTGTTTCTGCCCAGTTGAACATGGTTGGATCGAGACATTCGAGAGCCAACCGGAGATGGGTCTTCGATGCCTCATGTTGGGCTTGGAAGCCCACTACCCATATCACCATGAATAGCATAGCGTGAAGAACTACGTCTTCTACTGTCGGGATTGCCACCTTCCCGCTCCTCGTTTTGCGTGCCCATGGGCACACTTGAGCCATCAACATCTCTAGAGAATCACCCCTGGGTCGCTGCCCCTCTAGAATGGGCCTCTCACCACGACGACACAGCCCGATTAGAAAATATATGTCTGTGGCATCGAACTCGATGTCCCGGCCTTAGATAATGAACTTCCCATCTGTGGCATTCCAGGCTCGAATCAGTAGCTCCAGTAAATCGGGTTGAGACCGAAGGTGTGGAGTAAGGAAGAATTTGAGCAATCTACATGCCCATAATGCATTTTGGCATCCCACATCGGCAAAAGCTTCCACATCATCATCATCATGTGTCCGTTCTTGCCAAACAAACGCCATTATGGCCTTCATGACGTGAAAAAATGAATTAGCACTTCGTTTGCTAATTTTAATTCATAATTTGCACAAAAACATAATTTTGTGTCACCATCGCGTTTGTTTTTAAAACAGACGTGATGACGCGACGTTGCTAGTTCTATTTTTTCATGGTCATCACGGAAGTACATCACTTTCCCACGATGATTGGAGAACGCTATGTGTAATGTTTTTTGGTCATTGCGGACCCGAGCGATATACCTGCGATGACCGAGTGGCGGAGCCCGACTTAAAAAATCCGCCTAAACTAACACATCTAACGTCAAAATGCATAAAAAATACATTGAATTGAAGTGCAGGACGAAGTCTATCTACCTAGAAGAAGTTTCAGGATGAATGGTGGACGAATGGGACCGAAATCAGCTTGCCAACTTTGGTACTCCAAATTACTCCAAGGTGAAATTAATAGTACCAATGGTAAAAATGTATGATTTACCCCCTTTTCATAGTAATTTTTGGAAATTAAAAAATTATATTTTAGAAATGTGGGTTTTTTCTCATTTTTTATCACATGGGTTGTTAAAGAATGGTTCTTTAGCTATGTTTTTATGTATATTGTTCATTGAATGGGTTTACGTTTAACGTGCTTTGTGCAGAGCTACAGGTAATGGAGTTATGATAGCTTCGTGTGCACTTGATCCATAAAGTCGTCTTTAACGCTCTTTTCCGACTTAAAAAATTAAAAGATAACCGAGTTGTTCCTCTTGACTCATTAAAATAAATAAGAGGTGGTTGCCTTTAAGCTATTTTCTGACCGTGTAAAAACGAAAAGATTGTCAGGCCTTTGTCGTTTTGGGTTCGTTACTAGTTACGAAATGATGTGATTTCGATCACTTTTATACTTTTTCAGGTCTAGGTCACTAATCACGAAAAGTACTCCTCAATCGTAATGGTCAAGCGGTTCTTTCGAGTATCGTTTTATACTTTTTCGGGCTTGAGAGACACAAATCTACGAAAAAGGACCCCCCTAGAGTTTTCTTTTTCCTGTCTTTTTCAAACTCTCTAAACATGAAAAAGTCTCCGAGTTTTACCTATGTCGGACTCATTAAACCCTGACGACATTGGACTCGTCACCATGACGAGACTCAAGCTTCTCCTTCCTAGGGCTCGTTAAACTATTACTAGGTTGGATTCAACAGCAAGTTTATCATTGATTGTCTATGGCAGCTAGTCACTCTTGAACATCGAAACTTTTTCTTCTTGTCGGGTTGGGACATCCATACATCGTCATTTGGCCTTCCGCGGGGTTGGGTTGTCATTGAGCCTCATTCTATCTAATTCACGTCGTTTCCATCGTGCCTCTAATCCCTTGGTACCTGAACACTGCCACCCTTCGGAGTCATGTCGTTGACATGTTCAAGAGTATAATCCTTCTACAGTTTACACCATTGCCTCCTCCTCTGATACTCTGTTTTTCCATCTACCACTTGTTCCTTATCTCGTGTCATTGATGGGGGAAACATTATTGCCCTCCTACGACGGGTCGTCTCCTATCAACATCAGCTCATTATCCAGGAGATTGATCTAGATATCCCCTTTGGTACCCTAGAGCTTGCATGCCTCAATGGCAAGTCCTTCACACCTGAGGGTCGACTCTCATCATTGGTCATCAATTGGGTGATTCCATGAGTGTTTGACTTCAACTCCTTTTTCTCACTTCGTGGATTGTGCAAGCTAGTACCTTGAGAACCATTGGCATTATTGGTGGTTTCCCTCGCGCTTGCTAACAGTTTTCATCATTGACCAGTAATCAAGCGACTTTCTATCATGCTTGACCTCAATACATCTATTCGCATGTTAGAATTTATACTATGATCGGTTGGGTTCAAGACCCCGAACTCAGATTACATATGTTTGGGCTGCATGGATTGGTTTATGATTACATGACTCATTGATGGATGGTTGCGACCATACCTTTATAATTATCATGGTCTCATTAGCTGGATGGCTGCATCCATACTACAGACCTATTTCGTATGTCTTTTGGATGGTTGTGCCCATGCCTAGCCTGCATGTATTTCAGAAATATCAGTTGTACTTGTGTGCAAGTTCTTCCAGATTGTGTTCCAACTCAATCGGTTTCATAAAGCATTTCATCCCTCCCACTCTCTCGGGCTTCATACTTTAGGGGGCATCTGTTACACAGTAATTTGTCACACTATCTTCACTCCAGTCCTTCTACTATGTCATGTGTCCAAGTCAACCATGCTCAAATGCTCTCTTGTGTTGCCAAATGACCCACTTTTCCTAAGTTATCTGCCTCATTGCGGCTATGGACTAAATATACGCGCTAAAAGGCACTTATAAATAGTCCAACTGCGCTACCAGCGTGGAAGTACATCTGATTCCCGCGATGGTCTGATTTTATGTCCCAGCACGAGGTTACTTATAATCTTTAGCGATGATCTGACTAGCTATGTTACTCACCGGCGATGTCAGCGCTAAAGCTCAGTTATGCCCTCACGATGATCCAAATTGGGCAAAATTGTTCCAACAATCAGCCTTCCAGATAACTCCAGACCTGGTTGTTGGCATAGTTTGTATCGGCCTCCTTTCTCTGGCATGGCAGTTCCATCAATTGTGCTACCTTCCTTTGCGATAAGTTCACTCTTCCACCTTTCATGGAGACTCCTTCTCATATTTAAACTCTCACCATTGCTATGCATTAGGAGTTTTTGATAGTTGGCTAGTTGAGCAGTGATGTTAGTGTTTGTGAGTTTGCTAGATAGCTGGTGTGAGTGTGACAAGTGTGGGACTATTGATAGCTTGTGGAAGGTTGTGAAGTGCCCTTAATCTTGCGTAAAACGTATGAGTGAGAGAGACTTGTATGTTGAGAAATCCATCTTCAAAGAGTGAATGCTTGAGGAACATGCTGGCAGGATCCCTCTGAGAAGGCTTGTGACTTCAAGACTTTGGTTGTAAGCTTACTCTTATTTCATTATTAATACAATCAATGATGTTTTCCTATGTCTTGTATACAATGTACTTGATAGCTCATGACTTCTTGACTTTGTGAGTAAATAGATCATTGTTGTTTTCCGGTTACGTGCTTTGTTGTATTTCCTTTGCATTGTTTCAGGTTGATCACTCGTTGTGGAAAAGGAAGCGGAAGTTGGAGCAACGCAACAGAACTCCATCGACCACTGGTTGAGGTAGGCCTCCAACTATGATTGTTTAAGGAAAGCTATAGTTGATCTGTCCTTGTTTGCGATTAGACCCACTCTATGGCTAGAGGGATTGCCTCTGTCCACAAAGGGAACACTTTCTTACATCACAACGGGTAACGGTCACATTTTGGCGTGGAAAATATGAATGAACAGTGGGCAGTTTTTGACTTTGGCGGGGAGGTGGTTTTTTGGGCCATCACACCACTTTTGGAGTGCAGGCATTATTTTTCACGAGCACATGATCTACCCTGGGGCTGCCATGTAGAAGAAAAGCGTCCAAGCAAAATTGCGAATCTCGTGTGCTCTCGGGATGATATCGGTCAGACGGTGAACCCATGCGATATGGATGCACACTGTTGGATCTGGGCATAAGAGATTGAACAATAGTCACATGGTTAAACTGCATGGAAGGAATCGGGGAAGGGATTTGCAAGGCCTAGGGTTTAATTACAAATAATTGTAATCAATTAGTAAATAAGGTAGCCATTATATATAAGAAGTGGGTTTAATAAAGTGGGACCAGGGGTTATGTGGCGGGGTTTTTTAACTGCACCGAGGGTTGGTCGGTTAAAAGGGTTTGTCAGGGAAATATGAAGGGGGGAGTTAATTAAATGATGCGAGGGGGTTAAAAGCTTAGGATAAGGGGGTTTTTTGGGTTTTTTAAGGGAAATAGAGAAATTAATAAGGGGGGAAGTTAATATTTGCAATGGGGAATGAGTTACACACTAGGTAAAGGGTGTTCTAGGTAGGGAAATGGTTTTTGAAGGGTAATTACTAGGGAAATGTGTGAAACCAAGGGATAAGGGTCAAAATGAGGGGAAAAGGGGTTTTATAAATGATAAAGGGATAATGGGGAAATTAGCAAATAAGCGGGGGCACAGTTAAATGAGGGGAAATTAGTTAAAGCAGCTTGTGAACATATTTTCTTTCTCATAAATGCTCTTACACATGAAAAATAGGATTAAGCATGATAAATGTGCTTTTCACTCAGAAACCTTGTACATTTTCAACCTTTATTCTACCTACCCTTTATTTATCCTAGCATTTTTTCTTCACTTTATTGGGTGCATTTGAGCTTGCTAGACCTTTATTTTCTTTTCTTTTGACAAGCAAACTATCTAATTCTAACCTTATAACTTACAATGGCTTAGATTAAGCTGACGAGCTCATTTTTATTCTCTACCTAACTACTGATCTACCAAGGGTAAACAATTTGGCTAGATTTTTATTCTCTATCTATTAACATGAAATTTAAAACATGAATAAGTCAACATTAAGCTATTTGACCATCATGGATTGTGGCAACTCTGACAAGTTGCACGCAACCTCATTTTTCATAATAAAGTAAAAAGTAGTGGCATTTGAATTTGCACACTTTCATGATCTATTTTATTTCATTTTGGGGTTCATATTTTTCTCTTTTTTTATCTTTTTCTCTTTATTTTTTTCCTTTGATTATTCTTTTAGGACATACCCTGCTTACATTTTTTAATTTTTAATATGGAAAACATTTTGCAGAAAGCAAAAGTATGTACAATATTACAAGACTAACCATATCCAATTCAAAATTATGAATCCTATTATTATAGGACCTAACACACAGATCAAATTCTGAAGAATTTTGAATAATTTTGAAAATTTTGGAGTTTTTTTGCATTTTTGGTAGTTTTTGCACCAGTCACACTACCAAAAGCGCAGCGCCTTTCCTATAGGCTTCCAAATGCAAAATTTCCACCACCAGTGAATTCAGAAGGCAAAGTACAGTCAGGAAAATCACTTTGCTAAGCTGTTTTTGGTCAACTGGGCAATCAAAGGGTCAAAAAACACCCAAAAAATCATGTTTTTGCCCTGTTTTGGAAGTTGGCATTGCGCTTTTGACCGGACTTGGGAAAATCAACTTTTTTAGCATCAAGTCTTGACCATTTTGGAAACTAAAGGTAGATCTCAAAACTAGATAGGATAGGCTTTCCAATGAGCTACTCTGGGCCCCATTTGGACACTGGGAATCCCCTCAAAAGTGGAGCTGAAGTTGGCGTTGTGCTTAGGACGGTGGCGCTGCGCTTTTGACACAAATTTTCTAAGTTTCTTCATTTTGTAAATTTTCTCAGTTTTGACAGTTTCACCTTGACAAATCATATTTTTACCCATGTAATTGATGGATGTAAATGTAATAATGATGTTTTTACTATTACCTAGGGTAAATACATTAGGTGAAAACTCTTTTGGTGATGTAATGAATTAGTTTCCAAAAAGTGAGGGATGAGTCACTTTGACCATCCTACACTCTAGTTATAAGTTTAGTTTTTGGTGGAACTACTCCTCCTCTCATGGATTCAACCCCTGAGGCTAGGATGAGTTTGTTTGAGGCCTATATCATGTACCTTTTCAGTCATTCTATAGGTTGGACTCCTTTGGATGTTGTACTAGTGTTTCAGATTTTGGCATGGAATATATTGGATGAGTTGTAGCTATTTCGGTGGGATTCATGTGGCATGGTATTTTGATATTATTTATTCTTTAGTTACATGTGTGTGAATGTTTGTATCTTCCATGATCCATTTCATTTGTAAATATGTTTTATTTTTAAGGTGTGATAAGCAAAATTCATCTTCCATGCTCTGTTTTGGGAAAACCATCATAATTCGTTTCATTTCTTCAATTTAAAAATAATTCATGATTCTCATGCTCTTTTTAGCACCTCATAAGTTTGAACCATTTCATAAAAATACTACAAAGTTTTAAATTACTTTCCTACCTTTCCCCATCAGATGTCTGTAATTCTGATTTTCTTTTGCCCTAACCTAGTTCACCCTCTGACCTAATTCATTCATCCAGTGACTACCCCAATCAAATCAAATCAAATCCCTGAGAAAATATATCTAGCCTAAAACCTTGATCCATCCAGTGCTTTTGGGTTGTGATCCTTTGGAGAGAGCCCTCTCCGACTTGGTAGGGATAGCTACCAAGTCAAAAGATTGGTCTATGGTTACCTCAGTTGGACTCTTCATCAACCTTGAAGATCCGGAGGAGTGATAACATGAGCCATGGATGTACTTGGAACACATATATTATTTTTTGGATTTTGTTGTATTATACTCAAACATTATCGACATATATATGCTATATTTCATGTTTACTATGATACATTGTTTTTCACATATTTCATAAATGTTTGTCTAAAACATAATTAGCCAATGCATTTGTTAATGTATTCATATGCCTAGGAATGTGATGATATATAATATAATCAAAATTTATTTCCAATAGATGAATACGAAAGTGCATTCTCAATAATTGATGGCTTCTGACAGAATATTTCCCATTGAGCTGAATAACAACAAGTTGTGAATCAAGGTTTACAACCATTTCTCGAATGTCAAGAGAAATAGATTCTGACAAGAGTTCGAGAACTGTGCTATATTAAGCATTTTTATTAGTTGTTGTACCCAAATAAAATACCTTGAATATCAATTAACTAACCATGAGGATCATAAATAGCCCATGCCACGGATGATAAATTTCGGGTACTATGGAAAGCACCATCAACGAAACCGATATAAGGACTCACAGACATCTGCAAAGTAGGTGAAGACATAATAATTAGGAAAGTTGCTTGAAAAGAACACACCAAGCAAAACATCACAAAAATGAATAACACACTTATGTAGATAAGTAACCATGCGAGGTGACTCACGCATAATACTTTTTGAGGTATAGCTCATTGCGGGGCTTGTCCAAAGGGTTACCCTCATAATTAATTAGCTCATAGGCCCCTTTTTGTGATACACACTTAACAATATAGGGCCCATGCCGCATGGGATCAAATTTTCCTACCCCTAATTTATCATTAGCTTGGTCATATATAAAGACCAAATCACCCTTAGAAAAAGCATGAGGAGAGACCGACTGATCAAAATGGGATTTAAATCGCTTTTTTTTTGCTTCAATAACTAAAGCAGTGAAACAGAGTCCAAGAAAATGGTCAAGTGGATTCCACGAATAAGGGGATTGAGTCTATCCTCACAAAGACGATAAACATGCATAGAAAGGATTGGGCTCACAACTTATTGGAAGCATTATGGACCTATTGAACCACTTGGAGAAATAGCACAGGACACACACCATATGAGCTGGTGCATGGGAAACAAGTCCTCTTGCCAATAGAATTCTAGATCAAGACTTTCAGGACTGCAGTCCAATTGGGATTAGATCTCTGTAAAGCATAGCAGCAGAACCTTCTACAATTAAATGAGTTAGATGAAATCCGAAGGGATGTTTTTCAATAGAAAATCTTGGTTCAATAGCAGTGCAAGAAGTGGCATGACAATTCCATTCAGAAGAAGCAGTTCCAACCAGGTGATTGGGTACTCCTTTACAAATCAAGATTCAAATATTTTAAAGGAAAATTCCATACACGCTATATGGGACCCTATGAGGTGGTCAAACTGTTTGAAAATGGAGTGGTAGAAATCAAAATTATTGATGGATAGAATTTTGTGTTCCTGGTAAACAGGCATAGATTGAAGGTATATTTTCAGTCCAACCTGTAGGTGGTAACACCAACCTGTTGAAGAATTGATTCATTCTTGTCCTTATTAAAAAAATTTAAAAAAAAAATTTAAAAAGAGAAAAAAAATGACAAAAATAAAAAGTATAAAAAGAAAAAAAAAATCATGTAATTATGAAAATTAGTTGACTGACATGATTGCAGAAGGATCAACCTAAAAACAAGCATGCTAGTAGGAAGATCAAAATTTTAATAAAAATGGAATGTTGATTTTTAGATATGTTGGCCACCACCAAGAAGAAGCAGGTTCATGAAACCGATCACTTACCCAAGTTTGGGGTAACTAACATGGACATTTTTATCCAAGTAAACGCTTACTTCCCACTACAGTTATTTTTTCCTGCACTAGTGCAAGCAGATTTCAAGGTAAAAATGTTGTCTTTCTTCTATTTCCCATTTCGAAATTTTCCACTAGTTTCTTTTCTAAATTCCCCAATGAATTACCTTCCTCTTTCTTCTAAGAAACTACCCTTACCCGATTTCATAAAATCCCTCTTTCCCTTGAATTTTTTCCCCATATCCCATTTCGTTTATCCCTCTTGGTGATATTGTCTGAAATCCCTACTATAATATTCCTTCCCATTATAAAATTTTTACCCCTTTCCCACTTCTTCATTCCCTCATAAATTGAATGCAGAATTTGATGCATTCAATCCAGAAGGCATGTTTGAGAAACACCAAAGGATGGCGAATAATGTTTTCTTGTATAACGAGGCAAATTTTTTTAAGTCCAGCTACAGAAGTTTGTCCTATCAGATTCTCTATTGGTAAAAGTCTCTAGAGCAAGCACAATGTTATCGCTCCAATATTTCTCTAGAGTGTTTGAGAAAGAAATGATTAGAGGTAACCACAAACCAACTTTGGAGATTAGGATCTAGCCTTCCTAATTCTCAGAGAGGGCTCTCTCTTTTTTATTTAACTTTATTTAGTTATTTGATTTTAGGCTAGTTATTATTGTGCTTGGGTTTTGATTTAGATTTGGGGGTGGGATCACTTACTTAGATGAAAACAGGGGTGTCTTTTACCATTGGGCTATGGGGTCAAATGTTAGACAAATAGGGCTGGATCAATTTCTAAAAATAGTGTCTACAGGGCAAGGTAGCAAAGTTACTTCAAATCTCAAGGTTGGATGGTGAAGTGGTTTTCAATCGGATCCAAGGAGAAATTAAGGGTTCCTTAGGCTAGATTATGAAGAAATTGAAAGATTTCAACCAATATGGAAGAGAAATTAAGGATTCTCGGATCTGGATATTAGAAGAAAACATGTAAAGAATCAACTGTTGAAAAGAGAGTGTACCTAAACAAATTCTGAGATAAACTTCTAGTTAATTCATTCAACTTTAGATAACATTTAAGTTTGTGAAAAACATAAGAAAATAACAAATTTGACAATGAAAATACTTCATTGTAATAGCTCAACACATGAATCCTGTAATGCAAACTCTTTATTACTTGGTCCAGTCTGCTTGACTTGAAAAATTGGTACAATGACCCTCAGGTTTATGATCAAAATAACTCTACAAATGTATAGCAATCCACCCTCAATACTTCGAATTATGAAGTATTTATACAAAAATAATTTACAAAAGATCCCAAACTATCTTGGGAACTAATGTAGGAGAAATAAATATCTTCATGCAAGAAGATAGAGACAGCTATTGAAATGTTGTTTGTTGTCCATGTTTATCAGGTTGTGTTGTCTTTAATCTTTGATATTTTGCCTTTTAATCTCTGCTTTTTTGTTTTGTCTTCACATTGGATGTTCTATTTACTCTAACCTTTCAACTGATACACTTTCACCTGATACACTTTGACCTGTCTGACCTGGCATTTATCCTTTTAGACTGTTTTTCAGTCTTACTATATATTTTTACATTTTGACTGTGTATTTATATAGTAAGTCATTTAATTTCTCCCATGTTTCAGCATTTGGTAATTGGATATTTATCATCTTCCTGTAAATCTCATCTGCCACTGTGTACTTGGTAAAAGTAGGCTTATTCAAAAAAAGGTGTTTTACCACATGCTGGAGGTAAAACAAGTTCTCCAAAGTTTGGTATAAGACCTTGCCAGTAGGTATCCCCTTCATGGATGAAGTATTCACTTGATCTCTGGTCACTTCTTTGATAAATATTGTAGTCCTCATGTATCATCAACTTATCATTTATTACCAAGGGATTTGGTAAACCCTTTTGCCTCAAAACTTCAAACTTAACATAAATCTGTCTATAGCCAGTTGCATGGTTTGGCACTTATCTTCAAGATTTAACATTAAATTTCTCTTGGTGAGGACCCTTTTCACTTCCAAAATTGTACATGTTCTATCAGGTATCTCTAATTCCTACAATTCATACTTATTGTTGGAGTTGAGGAAGTGAATGATCTTTGCAACTTCCTCTGGCATGTCTCCCAATTCTGCTTTTACTCTCTATATGGCCTCTGTAGCCTGTTTTACCAAGTCAATCTACTCAAAAATTACTTGGATGTATGGCCAAATATCATTGATAGAGTCAATGATATTCACCCACAATTGTTCCTTAGCCTTACCAAGGGATTCCTTCAATGTCAGTTCCTTCTCCAGGCTTTTTATTCTTTCATTCATCCTGGTGGCTTTCTACTCTTCTTCCTTGTGCATAATCTGGGAAAGCTTGTAGTCAGTCTCCAGATTGGTCACCTTCTCCTTGAGCTTTTTCATTTTAGTGGTCTCAATGGACATGTCTTCCATTGCCTTGACCAATCTGCTTGCCTCATCACCTGTTGACCCTGTTGTAGACCCTGTTGCTGATGTAGACAGTGTAGAAGTTGGTAGTGTTGTAGCCATTGGAGCTGTTATCTCAAAATCAAGCCCTGGAAGGCTGCAGGCCAGGAAGACTTCAAGTAACTGTTTCAAACCAATCTTTTAGCTAAGGCTTAGCCTCCTTAGCCTAAGAGGGCTCTCTCAAAGGATTAAAGGTTTTGTGATTATGATTAAGATGGCTAACTCTTTGTGAAACAAATAGGAATGAGGCTGGTGAAATCAAAATTAACAAGCATCCATTAGGCTTATGGAGTCATATGTCATTTGGCATTAGTAGTAGAATTGGCTTTGAAATAAAATCAAGGCATTCAGATTTCAATATAAATAGAGTACACCAAACACAAAAGGACAGTCTATGAGTATATGAAGGAAATTAGAACACTGCAAGTGATTTCTAAGTAATCAAATACTCATAATACTGTAGACAACATGAAAAGACAACAAGAGGAATTCATACATTGAAGTCTCTATGATTCTTGGGCAGCAGAAGCTAGTACTGTATTACCAAAAGAAACAAAGTCTTTACATAAGCTTAACAACAAAGCTTTTCTACATAAAATTCCAACCCTTATTACATTTCCCTTTCTCCTATTTATAGAGTTCTTCTACCTGACTAAGATTCCTCCTCAAACCTGAGGGGAACTTGAAATCTATATCTAATGACACCTGTTCAACTTTTAACTACCTATTAAATGTAACAAACTGTAACTAGACTTTCTAGAGATCTAAATCAAGTAGGAGTCTAATTCCTTATTATGCTAATAATAGCCTTGATTACAATCATTCTCGTTCTTTGACATCTGGTCCCTTTTTAGTTTGGCTGTGGTGAATGTTCAAAACTCCATGCTGGTCTTCAATGTCACATCTTCTCCATTGCCCTGAAACATGGGAAACTACCCCTGTTTATCGGTCTTTGGTTTGCCTCAAAATGTTCGAATCCAAAGAACCATGCCCTTTATCTTTGATTATCCAAAATATAACAAATTGCCACGTCTTTTATGTGCCGTCAACCTCTTTTATGTGTAAAGGAAAAAGCTCTTCCATGCTGTCTAACATATCTTGGACTATAGTAAATGTGTTCACTTTAAGACAAAAAGTTTAGAGTTTGGATTCGAATACATGTTTCCTCCACCTCTCTTGACCTTGTTGAAAGTTGATAGCTTCAGATGATCTATTGTAGATATTCCCTTTTCAAAATTCCCGCTTGTATTTCAAAACCGGTTGACTCATATTAGATTGTTTAGCTTCAGTAGTTTAGTAGCGCGCTGTGAAATTGCTGAGCTTTAGTCATCACCTTCAACAGTTTCGTAGCGCGCTACGAAACTGTTGTGTTGTTTCAAAAAACACAGTTTCAACCAAAATTTTGCTATTTTAAGCCTCTTGATATTTAAACATCCTTTTCAATTGTTCCAAAGCTTTTCAAAACTAAATGGAAAGGTATGATTCTTCAAGTAGGATTATAACAAGGAAGACCATCAAAATCTGAAACAAAACCTTACTTGATGTGTGACTACCTTAATGAAATTCTTTCTGCTGGCTTAACTGCATCTTTAGATCCTCAATTTTCCTTTGCTAGAATTCTTGTCTTGTGTAAGTGATCCTTATTTAGAAACTCCTTTTCGAAAAGGTTTCCCTTTTGTTGTTCCTAGAAACTAGGAAATTGTCCCTTGCTCTGTTCTGGCTGAAAAATAGGTCTTTGGAAAGAGCTCATAACTTCTCACAAAAGACGTATTTGGAAAAACTGAAGGAGGATTTTGTGTACAAATCCATTCTAAACAAAAACCTCTCTTGGTTTTTTGAAACACCTTCCCTACCACCCAGAATGTGTCTTTAAAAAACAGGTGTAAAACAGAGAAATATGCTTGTGAAAAACTTGCACCTACAGCAGTTTCGTAGTGCAAGTTTAGTCATCCATTTCTCCCAGCTCATAATGGATTTGAGGAAACTGAAAGATTTTTTTCTAGTTCAGTATGTTAGGAATAAAAACCTCTTTCAATTTCCCAAAATATGCTTTCAGTTGCTCTAGAGACCTCCTGGAAGTTGACTACCTTTTCATAACATAAAACTTTGGAGTTCATAAATGTCTTTCCTTTCCTTGCTTTGCCTTTTTGAAACTTGCAACCTGTGCATACCAAGACACCTAATGACCTAATGATGAGGATAATCGGTTGAATTGACAGGCAAAGTGTATGGGCTGATCACTGATAATGTAGAAAAATAATGGATTTTGATAAATTTGACAGCTGGATGAGATTTGCTATGAATCAGCACGAATATGCATAAGAACTTTGAAATAGGATTGACATATGGATCTTAGGTGTGGTGTGAGACCAGTGATGGATGAAAACCAAAGAATTGAGCCCTTTTGACATACTAGCAAGACTCTTAACAAGACTCCTATTCAAACTATTTAGACTCTAAAACCAGATGAAAAGACTAGACCCAAAACTGACACCAACCCTTTGACAAGCAATCGAACTGATGTGAACAATTTAGAGATTTTTTTTATTGACTGATAATAGGAGCTATAGGAGCTAAGGATGTTTCCAAAGTGGAAGGTATTGTAGTAGTTACTTTTGGTATAACAATGGTAGTGGCAATATCCAAACTAGCTTGTTTTACCTGTATCAAGCTATCTAATTCCTTTTCCATCTCCTTCAGTTGATCATTCAATTGAAGCACCAGGTTCGTCATCTCCTCATGATTTGTTTGGCTCTCCAAGACCTTTTTTGTTTGTAGGTGTTCTAAATGAGGCAACTTTAATTGTTTCTTGAGAGTTGCTATATCCTCATTCTTCTTCTTGATCAACTTTTCAGCAGCTTTGATGTCACTTGGATCATGGCCCAACTCAATTATCAAATCTTCCAATGACTTGATCCTATTGTCCTTGGCCTATGAGGAGGCATTTTCCAATTTATATTGGGTTGTAATTTTTTCTAGTGAACCCTACAGCCTATGTGCAGCCATGGCCTTTCGCGTTAGGGTGGAGTAGATCATATCTCCAACCTGTTTGTGAAATTCTATCTAGTTAATGGGATGAACATCCCTGGCCAACACCTCAAAATCAGTTTTTTTGTAGTCAACAGATGTTTTTGGCTTCTGAATAGTAGGCATCATAAAGGACACCTGCATTTTACCTTCTTTGATGTCAAAATATGACATCAATCTGCTCTGATTGGCTAGTGTGTGCTTGAAGTATTAGGCATATGTTTCAGCCTTCAACTTTTCATTTGTCATCTTTATATCCTTGTACCCAGTGTCCTTAATATCTTTTTCTTTATCATCTGGCCTAGTGAAGGAAGAAACCTCAACACTCAACTATCTCTCAATCATTTGAGTGTTGGATGTCAATGGTTGTTGTGTTTCACCTGAAGTATTTGTGCCTTTGCTTCTTTCACCCATTGTTTCAGTGTTAGTGATTTCCACTAAATCAATGTTCTCTTCTTGTTCAAACACAGGATTCAGCTTGGGCCATTTTCTGAGTTCAAAATACTCATATGTGGTCTCCATGGTAGAACTATAACCCTCCTCCCTATTTCTCTTTGGATTTCTCTCTTCATTTTCTGGGGTCTGTAAAACAGGAGGGTTATTCATTGGTTCCACTAGTTATAGACCCTGCAGGAAAGAAATTTGATCAATTTGCTTCTCAACATCAAACAGTGTATTTTCTACATCCACTACTGTGCTATCCATGTCAATTAATGTATTCTCCAACCATTCTAATTGGTTGGAAAATCTCTCAATATCAGGTCTAGGATGGTGGATGAAAGGTCCCAATTTGACCTTGATTCTCAACTTATTTATGACCCCATGAGGGTCATACTACCACAAAATGTTGTTCCTGAATTTCATATCTTGCAATATCTTGTCACCCTCAGGTCTAGCTTCTCTATTATTACATATGAAGGGGCCCAATTGGTTTTTCATTTTAAATTGGGTCTTCTTCCTAGCTACTAGGAAGTTGAATTCATCTGAATTGATGATCTGCCTAAAATATTCCAGTGCAAATATCCTCATAGGGAGGTATTTGGGTAGTTTATAAGGGGCAAGTTGGCATCCATAAACTTTTATTTCTGTGTGGTTCTAGTACAGATATCAATCTCCCATCTTGTTGTTCTTGGCCAACTGTAACACCCTTTTGATTTCTTAGTTGATTTTGGGCTGAGGGGTACTGATTAGCATGTTCATGACTGGATGGACAAATGAATCGATGAAGTCCTTATAGGTGAATGCAATGGAGTATTTTTGGATCAAAGGTGTCCAATAAATAATTGACCTCTGTTTCCCCTTGGTATCCAGCTTCTGGATGTTAACAGGGAATTTATCTAATTGATAATAAAAAAACATATGCAATAATACTGAAGAGTACTTGAAAACTCTCCCAATTGGGAGTCTTGTGAACTGTTCATGCATCCTGTCTGCAATGAACGGAGCATAGTTATACATGACAGTAGGAGGATTTCCTGGGCTAAATATGGAGAAAGGCCAGGATAACCTCATCCACGCTCATCTGAGGTATATCCTAGGATGAAAGAGAGCACAGTAATTATCTGTCTGCCTCTCTCTGAAAAAATGGTGGCAGCATAAGGTGGACTATCTATGGGAGTATGGTGGTCTTCTATGATGAAGGTCTGGAAAATTTATGCTATTTTAGACAGGTCTATTTTACATATAGGTCTAGCAAGTCACCAATAGACAATGGGGTCTCATAGGGGCTTGGTTGGACCTGAAGTATTTGGTTAATAGACTCTGCAGTGATGGTGAATAACAACTGCTGGTTAGGGGCAACAATAGCTCTTTGGCTAGGAATATAGCAAGCATGACACAAATGTATGATATTAGGGAATGGGTGCACTTTTGGGAATAAATACTTGAGTAAATTGGATTCCCAAAGGTGGATGTCGTTGTTTTGGTTTTGGAATTTATCCTTACTCCAGTAGTGGAGCTTTAGGAGGTAAGTTGGTGAAGCAATATCTTTTATTTGAAAATCACTATCTACTAATTCCAAGTGGTCGATGTCCAAGTGAGGGGTTGACAGGGGTCTCATGTCCAGAGAGGGCTGGGAAGCCATATTTAGGAGTAGAGGTGTGAATTAGGCCTGTAATTGCTATAAAAGTAAGGTTTGGAAGCTCTGGTTCAGTGAGAGGGTAATTACAGTTTTCAAAAGAAGGGCTCTAGGTATTCAAGTGAATTACTCTTCAATTTAGACAAATATTAATTAATTTCAATTAATTAATATTTTAATTGGATTGTACGCTTTCAAATTAAAGAGTCGTTCTGGTTTTCCCAAGAATACCTGGAACTTGCTGGCATGGGCTGCAAACTAGTTTGAATGGTGAATGCAAAGGGTACGGTGGCTTCAACTGTGAACTGGATGCTCAAATTGGGTGTCTGGAGCTTCTTCGGGTGGCAGACGGTGGTCAATTTTGGTTGTAGAGGTTCAGGGTGTCACAGAATGGCTTGAGCGGCATTCACAGTGAAAAAAAGCGAAAAGGGTGAAATGGGGCTTCTCTGGCCTTTTAACCTACAATAGTTACATTTTGGTGCGAAATTTACAAATGAACAGTGGACGATTTTTGGTCTTCAGGGAGAGGCAGGTTTTTGGGCTGTCACACCACTTTTGGAGGGTAGGCGGTATTTCCTTGCAAGCACGTGATCTAGCCTGGGGCTGCCACATAGCAGAATAGTTCCCACGAAAAATTTCGTATCTCGCGTGCTCTCAGGCTGCTAACGGTCGGACGGTGCACGATATGGATGTGCACCTTCGGATATTTGGGTGGGAGATTGGACGACTGTCACATGGTTGAGCTGCACAGAGGGAATTGGGACCAGGATTTGTGGGGCTCAGGGTTTAATTACAAGCAATTGTAATTAATTAATACAATAAAGTTGGGGTTCAATATAAGTCGCGGGTTTAATAAAGTGGGACCAGGGGTTATCGTGGCGGGGTCTTTTAGCTGCGCCAAGGGTTGGTGGGTTAAAAGGTGTTTATCATGGAAATATGAAATGAGGAGTTAGTTAACTTATGTGGGGGGATAAAAGCTTAGGATAAGGGGGTTTTATGGGTTTTGAAGGGAAATAGAGAAATTAATGGGGGGGTGGTAATATTTGCAATGGGGAATGGGTTGCACACTAGGGAAAAGGGGTTTTGGGTAGGGAGATGATTTTTGTAGGGTAATTCCTAGGGGAATGTGTGAAACCATGGGGTAAGAGTCAGAATGAGGGGTGAAAAGGTATTTTATAAGGAATGAGGGGATAATGGGGAAATTAACAAGTAAGTATGTGGGGGTGAAATGAAATGAGGGGAAATTAATCAAAACAACTTGTGAATATCTTTTCACTCTCATAAATGCTCTTGCACATGAAACATAGGATTAAGAATGATAAATGTTCTTTTGACTCAGCCAACCTTGTGCATTTGCAACCTTTCTTCTACCTACCCTTTATTTATCCTAACATTTTTTCTTCACTTTATTGGGTGCATTTGAGCTTGTAGACCCTTTATTTCCTTTTCTTTTGACAAGCAAACTATCTAATTCTAACCTTATAACTTCCAACAGCTCAAATTAAGTCGATGAGCACATTTTTATTCTCTACCTAACTACTGATTTGCCAAGGTTAAACAGTTTGACTAGATCTTTACTCTCTATCTATCAACATAAAATTTAAAGCATGAATGAGTCAAGATTAAGTTGTTTGACCATCATGGATTGTGGCATTTCTAACAGGCTGTACACAACCTTATTTTGCATAGTAAAGTAAAAAGTAGTGGCATTTGAATTTGCACACTTTCATGCTCTGTTTTATTTCTTTTTTTGGGGCTCATATTTTTCAATTTTTTTATCTTTTTCTTTTGTTTTTGTCCTTTGATTATTCTTTTAGGACATACCCTCTTTAAATTTTTTAATTTTTAATATGAAAAACGTTTTGTAGAAAGCAAAAGTATGTACAATATTACAAGACTAATCATAGCCAATTCAAAATTATGAATCCTATTATTATAGGACCCTAACACACAGCGCAGTGCAAGCAGGTTTAGTGCAGAAACACAACTGACTGTGAAATCAATCTACACAGTCCTAGAGTGGTTTATCAAGGATACTTATAGGCATGTACTTTCTTGTATATGGGTTGATATGTTATCTCATTCCATGTTTTAATTGATACTTTGTTTCATTATTTACTAACCTAGGAAAAAATATTTAAAGTGCAAGATGTATAAGGTTTGAAATCTAATCTTTTTAATGAGCGTTGAAGTATGTCTGATTAAATTATGATGTCGACTGTGGGATGGTACTATTGTCAGATAACCTACATTCACCCTTCTTGAAATAATTCCATATTACCTAACCATTATTACCTTGCCCGGAATCTGATCATTGTAGCCGTTGTGCACCGTCGCCTATACCACCATTGCATCCAATCATTATGATTCACCCATGGCCGGTTGACACGAATCAACACATGATATGGGGGATTTGCTCCATCATAGCCAAGTGAGTGGGTCTAAAAAGACGGAGGGTAATGAACCTCTAGCATAAAACTCTCGGCGAACATTGGAGTCACTTAGAAGTTCCTTCGAGGGTGTGATCAGAGAAGGTGAATTGTAGTTGGAAATGGTACCTGTGAGGAGTGAACCGTTGTATTTGTAGGAGATTCAACAGACCACCAAGTATAGGAACAATCTTACACTATTGCAAGAATATGGCTTCCTTCCATTCCTGCAAAAGTTTGACAGGTTCGACATGGCAGTGGTACTGGAGTTCGCAAGGATGTTCAAAGAAGGCTGAGTCAGGGTCGGGTCCTTAATGCTCAAAATTACAGAGGAGTTTATTGCACAAGCCACAGGCTTGCCACTTACAGGGGAGCACTGGTTTAAAAAGGAGTGGCTTGCTAAGAAGCATTGGCCCTGGTTCGTGATTGACAAGAAAATTAAGGTCGATTGGAGGAAAGGACTTTCACAGACTTCAATGGTCGGGAAGTGGCAAGACCTACTATTTATACTATAGAAGTTTGTAACTAGGGAAGTATGTTATACATTAGCATTTGTATACCACCTTCCATTGTTGCTACATTTCGAAGCAGGAAAGTTGATTAATTTCCCTCACTTATTTCTCAGAAGCCTGGAGAAGATGGTGAAAAACGTGCAGAGTGGAAGTGCAAGTCAAGTTGCAACCAAGCTCTACCATCATGGACTTATCACGATTCTGTTCAAGAAGAAGTTAGAAGAAAAGGGAGTAACATGGGGAGAATTTTTGAAAGAATTTTGAGCAAGGGGCGCAGAGGTGTCTGCTAGCATGAGTACAAGCAAGAAGAGAAAGGTAGAGACATTGTCTCCTGCCAAGCAGCGAGGTGAAAGTTAACCAATGCAAGTAAATAAGAGGGTCATTGAAAACACTCCACCCATGATAAAGAAGAGGAGACCAGAACCTCAATGAGGAGGAAGATTGTCGCCCAATGGATGAACCAGTCAATTTCTCTGATCGTAATCGATGAATCATCCCAAGTCTCCCCCATAGTTCATAATCTCTTGGTGCTTGCAGATGCAGTGGCACACATTGTGGAAGATGAGGAGAATGAAGAAGAAGACGTCTTGTTATCAACATTTGTCAACAAGATAAGGAGCAGAAAGATGACACCAAATACTAGTGAAGTCCAAGTAGAGGAGGACGATGGGGAACAGCATGCAGAGGCCCTTGATAATTTAGTGAACCAGACATAGAGACCCTCAATGATTTCGAGGAGTGGGGTGCTGAAGACCTTGCAATTTTAGAAGGCCCGGGTATTGAAGACCCTGCAGTTTTAGAAGGTCAAGGTATTGAAGACCCTGCGATGCTAGAAGGACAGGGTATTGAATCCCCTACAGTTGTAGAAGAATGGGGAACCAAAACCCCTATTTATTTGGGAATACGGGGTGTTGAATCCCCCGATAACTTGGAAGAACAAGGTGTTAAGAGCCCTGAGGAATTGAGTGCACAAGGTACTGAAACCCTTGGAACAGAGATTGGTGAGGGCATCAAAACCCTCAGTGACGAGAAAACCCAGAGTATAGAAACCCTCGGTGACGTCATAAGGCATACATTTGATAGCCATGACCTTGATGATGATGGGACTCGTTTCGAGTCTGTGGAAGAGAAGGCATTCACACCTGAAGATCTAAGCACAACACCCTCCACTCTCTTCCTCAACAGTAGAATAGTAGATCTGGAGCAACAAGTCCATGACCTAGAGGCTTTGAACCATGTCATGAAAGAGCAGAGTTGGCTGAAGCAGAGAGAGGTGGAGTTACTTACAGAAGTAAAGAGGCAGAAGTAGCAAGTAAAGGTATGGAAGTATCAGGCTTCCAAATGCTTTAAACACCTCAAGAAAGTGACCAAGAATCTACGAAAAGCCTGAGACAAGAAGCTGAAGATAGTGAAAGAAGGAATAAACATTGAAGTTCAGGACTAAGGATATGGTCATTCATTTTTGAGGATTTTTTGCAGAAGGTAAAACATTGTGTGAGGACACACAATAGCTTAGGGATGGGAGGATGTTGGTGTCCCAAATTAACCTATTTTATACCCCATTTCCATAACTATCAACCTCTGTGTTGAAAAGTGTGCAACAAGAAATGATAAATTTAGAATGTGCTAAAAATAGACTTGCTAAAAATAGCAGGTCTAAAAATAGAAATTTGGCCAATGAGGTCTATTATCACAAAACCTATCCCTGACAAGCTGCTAATCAAGTAGACCTTGAGTAACTATTTTAAACCAACTTTTTGCTTAGGCTTAGCCTCCTCAACTTGAGAGGGCTCTCTCACTAGATTAAAGATTTTGATAATGGATAAGATTGCTAACTCTATGAAACAAATGAAGAAGTGTAAATGGCTGAAACACAATTAGAAAATATTCATTGGGCTTATGGAGTCAAAAATGTTTCAGTATGACAAAAATGTTAGCTTTGCATAGACATCAAGGCATCTAGAATTCAACACATGGAGAATGCATCAGAAACATATAGGACAACACAGTTTATAAATGTGTGAAGGAAGTTAGAGCACAATCACTGATTTCTAAGTAATCACACATTCATACCACTGTAAATAATGAGAAGAGGACAATACAAGAAATTCTGAACATTGAATTCCTTTTGATTCTTGAGAAGCAAAGCCAAATACTGTAGTACTAAAAAAAAAGTCTTACACAAAGCACAATATGAGAGTTTCTCTGAAAATTTCCAACCCTTGATACCTTAGATTTTCTCCCATATATAGAGTTCATTACATAACTTAGGTTCCTCCTCCAGCATGAGGGGAATTCGAATTCTTCCTACTATGACGCTTATTGACACTTAAAACTAACTATTAAATGTAACTAACTGTTAACTGGCAGTTCTAGAGACCTAGAACAATTAGGAGTGTAACTCCTCATTATGTTGGTAGTAGCATTGATTACAATCCAAACTCGTTCTCTAACAAGTGGCCTTCTTCAGTTTAGCTTTGGCGGTGGCTTTAAACTCCTTGTTGACCCTTGATGTTGGGTCCCTATAATACTAGTGATTACCCCATTACTATTGTAGTTATACCCCCTATTTATATTGTTGTGCCCCTATTACCCCCATATTGTTATTTCTGTGCCCCATAGAATCCCTCTATTGTTATTTTTGTGGCTTTATATTATTATTGTTAGGTCGACTGGATTATATTATGACTCCTTAGACTCCTATATATAGAAAGGAGGTTTTGTCATTTGTATCATCGAAGAATTGTTCATTTATGTAATGTAAAGGAGGTTTCCCCCTCGAAGAGGCTGAATTCTAAGGCGTGGATCTCTCTTTTCTATCTTTTTGTGAGCTAGTTTCATAACATTTGGTATCAGAGCTTTGGATTCTAGGGTTTCGCTGCTCCAAACAGGTCATCGTAGAATTTTCGCTATAACTTTTTTTTTGTGACGTTTCAGAAGTCGCAAAAAAAGCCCATTTGAGAAGAAATCGCGCTGAACCTTGGGTCCGAATTTCAGAACTTTTAGCGCGATATTTGCGGAGATATGATCTGAGGAAGTTGGTCGTTTTGCAGACTCCTGAATTACATTCAAAACATGTGACCTGGGGAAAATCGTCATAACTTTCTCTCTGGGGATCAGATTGAAGTTTTGTAAGAAGGTACAGAAAGAGGACGGGCTGTAGTTTCTTGTGGGTGTTTTTCGGATCCAAAGGTCGAAACAGTGACTCGTGGAACTCCGTAAAAGTTCGCTCTACTGAACTAGTCTATAATCAAGTCACTGTGGGAGATTTCGCATAACTCTTCCTTGGAGAATCCAATTTGGGTCAGACTTGTGACATTGGAAAGAGGACACAGAGGGCTACTACAGGTCACAAATTCAGGACTAGATAATTAGAGAGTACAGAGATACATCAGAGGCAATATCGAGCTCCTACAAAGTGAAAAAAGGTATGTAGATTTTCTTAAATTTTTGCTTAAGCTTGGTTTTAAAATTTATTTTGAAGGAATTCAAAGGGCATAGTAGAGCATTATTATCGGTAACTGATGCCCCTAGGAAATAAAATGCAAACACCTAGTAAGGAACCTGAAAGCTCGGGCATGACTCATGAAGAAGAGGAAGAAATGCACCATGATATATCAAAATTACAAGACCAAGTGCAACAACTGTCCCTTACACAAAAAGGAACAGAATCTAAGATGGATGGTTTAAAGAAAGGTGTAGAAGCTAAGATGGACTGTTTAAAGAAAGGCGTAGAAGCTAAGATGCTTGACGTGGAAGCTAAGATGGATGATTTGAAGATAGATTTGAAGACAGACATGGAAGAATTGAAGAAGTTGCTACAAGAAAGGGTCACTAATGGTGAAAAGGTAGTAAAGGAAACTCATGATGAAAACAAAAGAAATGTTAATCATGATTCCATAGAATCTAATGTTGGATCGAAGACTCACCATGTTCCAAAAATCGATATAAGGAAGTTTGATGGCAAGGATCCCGCCACATGGATATTACAGATGGAGCAATTCTTCGATCTCAATAATGTGCAAAACACACAAAAGGTACGTATGGCAACTTTATATTTGGAACCAAATCAGTTTGTATGGTATCAATGGCTTTGTTCTCGTAAACAATTTATCACTTGGGCAATTTTTACGGAAGAATTGATAGCACATTATGAGGATACAAAAAGCAACACTTTTTTTAGCCAATTGATAAGTCTCAAACAAAAGGGTTCAATAATGGAGCACATTGAGGAGTTCCAAAAATTGAACATAAGGGTAAAAGATATTCCAGAGGAGCATAGGATTGATGTGTTCATAGGGTCTTTAAAGGATAATATCCAACATGATGTGCGCCTTTGGGAACCTGTTTCTTTAGAGAAGGCATTCAGGTTAGCAAGAAAAATGGAAAGCAAAATTATGGCAACTAGGAAGCATACCATTCACAACTATAAAGACGGAAGTGTTGTTGCCCATAATCTTCCACAACCTACAAGGTTGACACCACAACAATTGGAAGAAAAAAGAGAAAAAGGGCTTTGTTACAATTGTGATAGCAAATACACAAAAGGTCATAAGTGTGCTGAGAAGAAATTATTCTACATAGATTGTGAAGAGGAAGAAGAAAAGGAGCAAGAAAGGTCAAAAGAAGAGGATATATTCCAGGAACAAAGCCTAGATGAAGAACAAATAAATCCGACCATATCTTGTAATTCATTGGCGGGAATTACCACTCCTCAAACCATCAAGATAGAAGGACAAATCAAGAAGAAAAAGGTAATAGTGTTGATTGATTCAGGAAGCACCCGCAATTTTATTCATTGTAGGGTATCAAAAGAATTGAATTGCTTCCTATATCCAGCACCAGAGTGTCAAGTGATGATTGCAAATGGAGGAACAATAAATTGTTCTGGAAAGTGCCATAATATCAAGCTATCCATGGGAGAATATGTATTGACTAGCCCAATGCTTTCCATTCCAATGGGAGGTGCTGATGTTGTACTAGGAGTCCAATGGCTACAATCCTTGGGTACAATAGCTTTTAATTTTCAAGAACTTTTCATGAAATTTTCTGTGGAAGGAAAGGAAGTTGAATTAAGGGGTATTGCAGGGAAACCAGGAAAGATAATCAGCTCTAATGGCATGACAAAGCTTCTAAAAAAGGAGCAAAGAGGTGTAATTTCACAATTATGCTCGCTAGATGTTTCCACATTGGAATCATCTATTTCTCCAGATCTCCAAAAAGTCTTGGACAATCATTCCAAGGTATTTGAGACTCCCAAAGGTCTCCCACCTATGCGTGATCATGATCATGTTATTCATCTGATTCCAGGAAGTGTTCCTCCAAACATCAGGCCATATAGATATCCATATGTCCAAAAAAGTGAAATTGAACGTATGGTTACAGAAATGCTAGAGGCTGGTATAATTCAACCGAGTCAAAGTTCTTTCTCAGCTCCAGTAGTATTGGTGCACAAGAAGGATGGATCATGGCGCATGTGTCCAGATTATAGGGAGCTCAATAAGCTCACTATTAAAGATAAGTTCCCCATTCCTGTTATTGATGAATTACTGGATGAATTGCATGGATCAATTTACTTCACTAAGTTGGATCTTCGTTCGGGATATCATCAAATTAGAATGAAGATTGAAGACATTCCAAAAACGGCATTTAGAACTCATGAGGGTCATTATGAATTTTTGGTCATGCCTTTTGGCCTTACCAATGCACCTTCAACATTTCAAGGTTTGATGAATTCAATTTTCAAACCATTCCTTAGAAAATTTGTGTTAGTATTTTTTGATGATATACTAATCTACAGCAAGTCTTGGAAGGATCATGTTGAACATGTTGACAGGGTGCTACAACTATTGGAGGAGAAACAATTATATGCAAAAAGATCCAAATGTTTCTTTGGAGTCCAGGAGGTGGAATATTTGGGTCATATTGTATCTCATGGAGTTAAGGTAGACCCTAACAAAATTAAAGCCATTAAGGAATGGAAAATCCCCACATCCATAAAGCATCTGCGAGGATTTCTTGGGTTGACAGGGTATTATCGCAAGTTTGTTAAGAATTATGGGAGAATAGCAGCACCTCTAACAACATTATTGAAGAAAGATTCATTTTCATGGACTTCGGAAGCAACAAAGGCCTTTGAACATCTTAAAGAGGCAATGTGCCAAGCACCGGTCTTAGCTACGCCGGACTTCACAAAAACCTTTATTGTGGAATGTGATGCTTCAGGAAATGGAATTGGTGCTGTTCTAATGCAAGATGAAAGACCCATTGCTTTTGAAAGTCGTCCAATCAAGGGAAATTTTTTAAGCAAAGCTATTTATGAGAAGGAAATGTTGGCAATACTCCATGCACTTAAGAAATGGCGACCCTACCTAATGGGAAGACACTTCAAGGTAAAAACGGATCATGATAGCCTTAAATACTTTTTAGAACAAAGATTATCCTCTGAAGAGCAACAAAAGTGGGTCACAAAGATGTTGGGTTATGAATTTGAAATCATCTACAAAAAAGGGAAGCAAAATGTGGTGGCAGATGCACTCTCAAGAAAGGATGAGGATGTGGAAGCATTGTTGTGTGCCATTTCTATTATCCAACCAGATTGGATAAACAAAGCAAAGGAGGAATGGAAGAACGACGAAGAAGTGTGGGCACTTATTCAAAAGCTACAACAAGATTCCAGTACTTCTGATACATTTAGCTGGCAAAATGATTCGTTATGGTACAAAGATCGCTTATACCTCTGTAAGAATTCCCAGCTAAAACAAAAGATTCTTATGGAATTGCACACTTCTCCCTTAGGAGGGCACTCAGGATTTTTAAAAACTTACCACAGGGTTAAGAAGGAATTTTTTTTGGGATGGCCTTAAATCAGATATTCAAAAGTTTGTGGCGGAATGTTTGGTTTGCCAGCAAAATAAATTTGAAACAATTAAGACACCAGGTCTATTACAACCTTTATCCATTCCAACCCAACGTTGGGAGGAGGTTTCAATGGATTTTATCACAGGTTTACCCAAGTCTAAGGGAAAGAGTGTCATCATGGTGGTAGTTGACAGACTTACCAAGTATGCACACTTTTGTGCATTATCACATCCATTTAAAGCCAGTACAGTTTCTACTGCATTTATGGAAACAGTTCAAAAGCTACATGGAAACCCAAAGATTATTGTAAGTGACAGAGATCCCATTTTCACTGGAAATTTTTGGACAAAATTATTTTCTTGTCTTGGTACTCAGTTAGCTCATAGCTCATCTTATCATCCTCAATCTGATGGGCAAACTGAGATAGTAAACAAATGTTTGGAAGGATATCTTCGTTGCTTTGTATCTGATAAACAGACACAATGGGTCAAATGGTTGCCTCTAGCTGAATGGTGGTATAACAATTCCTTCCATACAACAACAAAAATGACCCCATTTATGGCACTTTATGGGTATCAACCACCATCCATCACATCATATTTAAGAGAAAATTCTAAGGTTCAGGCAGTGGAACATCACATCGAACATCAGCAACAAGTCCTCCAACTCTTAAAGGATAACCTCGTGTTCGCACAAAATAGAATGAAACAACAGGCAGATCAACATCGCAGTGAAAGAAGTTTTGATGTAGGTGATTGGGTATTCCTACGGCTACAACCATATAAGCAAATGTCCCTAAAGCAAGCTAAGAAGGATAATAAATTATCACCAAAGTATTATGGTCCATACAAGGTGTTGGAAAAGATTGGTACTATGGCATACAAATTGGAGCTTCCTGCAGCTTCTCGATTGCACCCAGTTTTCCATGTTTCATGTTTAAAGAAGGTTATAGGTGACAAGCTCCCAATTCAAACAATATTGCCAGAACTTGACGAGGAAGGAAAAATTATATTGGAGCCGGAAGCAATCACAGAAACAAGAACTCGACAGCTACGAAATCGATCAATTTCAGAGTATCTTATCAAGTGGAAGAACTTATCTGCTGAAGATTCCACATGGGAGGATGAGAATTTTATGCAGAAGTATCCAGAACTACTCAAGCGTTGAGGACAACACTTTTTTGAAGGAGAGGGGCATGTTGGGTCCCTATAATACTAGTGATTACCCCATTACTATTGTATTTATACCCCCTATTTATATTGTTGTGCCCCTATTACCCCCATATTGTTATTTCTGTGCCCCATAGAATCCCTCTATTGTTATTTTTGTGGCTTTATATTATTATTGTTAGGTCGGCTGGATTATATTATGACTCCTTAGACTCCTATATATAGAAAGGAGGTTTTGTCATTTGTATCATCGAAGAATTGTTCATTTATGTAATGTAAAGGAGGTTGCCCCCTCGAAGAGGCTGAATTCTAAGGCGTGGATCTCTCTTTTCTATCTTTTTGTGAGCTGGTTTCATAACACTTGATGCCTCATCCTTTTACTGTTCCTGGAAATTAGGAAGTTGTTCCTGTTTTTTTGCTTTTGGTCTCCAAAAGGATCTTTGAAGTCTATTATCCTTGTTTTTATTCTTAATTACATAAAAATTCATTGGATTATCTTGTTTTCCATATGCTATAGACCTTTCCCATATACACGTGGTAAGACAAAAAACTTCTTTAATGCTTCCTAAAGCATCATGAACAATATTAGCTAAAAAATAATGACCACTTTCATAACATAGAGCTTAGAGTTCATAGATATCCTTCCTTTACTTGTTTTGCCCTTGCTGGATGTTTACACCTTGTAAGTGATCCTTTTCAGAAGGCCCTCTTCAAAAAGATTTCCTTTTGTCCCTCAAAATTGGTCCATCAAATAATAATATGTAGCTACAGCAGTTTCGTAGCGCGCTACAAAACTGCTATGCATTAGGCATCAACTACAGCAGTTTTGTAGCACACTACGAAACTGCTATGTAATTTCAAAAACACAGTTTAAGGCCAAAATCTAACTCCCTTGAGCTTTCTTTCATTTGAAATGGCTCTAGCATATGCTATGAAGTTGTTCAAACTTGAATAAACTGATATCATTTTTCAAAAGGTGATCTAAATCAAAATTTAGGATTTATCCTTACTTGCTATGTAGTTTTCCTTCACTGAGGATGTCCTTCGGGCTGGTTCAGCTATATCTTCAAATCCTTGATTTGCCTCTTCATAATTTGAATTCCAACTCTCAGCTTTTCATTAACCTTTCTGATGTATCTTGCTTCTTTTATGGCAAGGATTGTCAAGGTGAAGTATTGAGCATTGCAACTAACCACTTTAGGTATTGAAAATGTTTTATCTTCCCATAGAGCCTGAATTTTATTAAAATGAGCTTCCTTGATTTCATGTTCCCTTGAGGTTTTTCTCAGTTTGGCAATTTCAAGATTTTCCAGCTTCAGTTTCCTTTCCAACTCTTCAAAACTGCATTCTTCTTGTTGAGAGATAATTGCCTTACCTCTGTCGTTTTATGCAGTTGTGATGATGTTTCTGATGAAACCACAGGTCCTTCATGAAATTTTGCTACCTCCCCTGTTTCACTTGCTTCTGGTAGTGCCTCTTGTATGTCTTTTGAATGCCTTGTCATAGGTCTTCTTGGCTTAAAAACAAATTCAAAAGCCTAATCATCAAATTTGAGCATTTTAGAGGTTTTGGCTTTTTTGGTTTTTCCTTTACCTACTTCTATTAAGTCTGCTTGAACCAAAGGAGATTCTTCAATGTCAATAGCTTGAAGCAAATCATTCAAGCTTCCTTTTGAAACTGAGCTTCCCTTAGTAACCACTGTCTTACCTTTTTCTCTAGCTAGTTGGCTCCTGGTTACTCTTCTTTGGACCGTTTCACCTGTAGGTTGCTTCTGTACACCCTCTTTGATCTGACCTTTCCTTTTTGTGATTGTTGGGGTGTGCCTTGGATTACTAATGGTCTTATGGGCTCCTTTACCTATTTCCTAGCTTTCAATTTCACGAATCTCCTTGATCTTGTTTCTTCACGATGACTAACTGCTAGTGAAGAAATCTTCGTAGCCTGAGGGCTAAGACCAATTCATTCTTGAAGCCAGACATAAACAAGAAAATGGACCACTCCCTATCTATTTTCTAGAGCTCATGCAAAACAATCAATTTGACTAAGCCATGATGAAACAACGAGGTCTTGCAGGCTTCCTTCTTCAACTGAACCTTGTCACACATTTTGCCTAGGCTACAAAACAAATAGAAAGGAAAATCCAGAGATATCTTTCTAGTGAAATGAAGCAAAAGCTTGAAGTGATAGGAATAGACCTTATGATACCTCCCCTCATAGGTGAAGTATCTCTGTATGCAGGTAAGTAAATTGGCATATGAATCTTTGACAAAGCTCCTCGGCACTGACTTGTTTAAATATGAATCAATGAATTCTAGCTTCAAGAATTCCTTGCAAGGAGTCATATCAAACTTGAAATTTTTAAACCACCTCTCCTGTCCTCTTGGAATTTCAGTGACTGCAGATATAACCTCTGGAGAGATTGGTAATTCAAGCACTCCAACTTTTGAATTCAATCCTGTGAAATTTAAAGCAAATTCTCTGGTGACTTGCATATGGCCTCCTTGAAGTTTTTCACAAAATCTCCAACAGCCAACCTGTTTGAAGTCTCATTCAACTTCATTTGTTGTTCAAGATAATACCTAAGCCTTTAGGTTCGTTCCTCAGACACCTTCCTAACCTATGATCTTTCCTTTCTGTAGACACCTCCATGGAATTCCTACAAAATTAAGAATGAAAAAGCTTACACCGTCTTAATCTCGATTACTGCCTTGCTTGAAATGGATAAGAAAAGCTGCCTCACTTTATCTTCAAAGAATTCTAATTGAATGCCTATCAATTTTCTTCTCATGCATGAACCCAAACATAATCATAACTGAAAATACTTGGCTCCTTTTCGAAATTTGAAACTTGAGCATACCAAGACACCTAACGAACCTAATCATGAGAATGAGATTTGAATGTGATAGGCAAGGTGTATGGACTAAAAATTGATGATGTAATATTAATGGATTCTGATAGATTTGACAGTTGGATGAGATTTTACATGGATCTGCATGAATCCCCGATTTTGTATCACAGTCAGTGCAAATTCTGGGTTTTGCGCTACAAAAACTCCTAGACTGGGTTTTGCGCTACGAAAACTCCTAGACTGTTTCGTAGCACATGAGAACCTTGAAACAAGTTTGACACATGGAACCTTGAAACAAGTTTGACACATGGAATTTATGTATGATGTGGGACCAATGATAGGCAAGAACAGAATGTTGACCCTATTTGACCATACCAACAAGACTCTCTTCTAGATCTTAGACTCTAAAATAATCATGGAAAGACTAGACCAAGACTAACATCAATCCTTTGGAATCAAACTGATGCTCAGAATTTAGAAATTTTTTCTTAAGTGATAACAAGGTCATTGGTCACATTGGGTGAGAGGTGAAATTTCTAAAATTAAAAAATTCTAAAAATAGCATTTCTAGGTCCTTTCCTATTTATAGCAGTCCCTAGTCTATCTATAGGAAGTAAAATTAATTTTTGTCTTAATATCAATTTGAAATATTAATTAATTAATTTAGTTGAGTTAATTAATTAAGGAAATTCGAATTTGAAGTCTTTGTGAGCATGCACTTGAGTTTCCTCCACTGATTGAGGGAATAAGCATGAGTTCTATAATGAGAGAATCAGTTGACTTAGTTCTAACTAGTCAAGTCCAGTTAGATTATTTTAATAAGTTGTTAAAATAATAAAATATAGTTTGTTAATGCTTGCATGCATGTGACAACTATTATTTTAGATAACTGAGGATTCACTCATGCATAGCTGTTGCATGTCGGTTCTGTCAGAGACCCAGTTGAGATTAGATGTGGGACAATGTACTATCAGATGCTTAACTATTTCTAGTAAGTAGTTTTTACATGGTTGAGGAACTAGTGTTCTCAAGGAATACATAGTTGGACCATTGGTTGTTTTTGGTATGTTGGAATTAATAGAATGTGATTTTTCTATTATTTCCTAAGAAAACTATGTAAGGACCATAGGGAAAGCCTATATAAATAAGGCGTGGGTGGTTCATGAGACATATCTTCATATCTTCATAATTCATTGAGAACTAATAGATTGAGAGGTAATTCTTCTTGTATTGTGAAGAGGATTTCCACTTGATTGATAATACATGGTTGGGGTTTTATGCTGGTGCATTCCCCTAGATATATCTTGTGTTATGTGTGATTAATTCTCTTAATCAGTTATGCATGTTTCTACTTGATGTTGCTCATGATTTTAATTATGCTTCTGCTTAATGTTTTGTAGAAGTAGAACAAGTATTATGCTTTAGGACATTGCATATATCAGTTTGTTCTACAAGTGAAATTTCTACATGGTATCAGAGCACAGGTGATCAAGCAAGAACAATATACTAGTAGGAGAAAGTCGAAGTTTATTATTCGGGATATAGATCTCAAGTTCTTATCACATCTATTTCATCGATGGCATTCTATGGTTTGAGGCTTGAGTATGCCCTTGATGGCAACTCAAACTATATAGCTTGGAAGGATTGCATGGAGACAGTTTTAGAAGATAATGGTCTTAAGGATTTCATTGATCAAGAAGTCCCTAAGCCTACTGACAAGACTGAGCTGGTGGAATGGGGTAAGTGTCTCGCTAGAGCTAAGAGAATTCTCTTGGAGGGTGTTCGATATCACATAGTCTCAAGCCTCCATGGGAAGGAGTATTCATTTGAAATGTGGAAAACATTGAAAGATTTATATCAGAATAGTAGTGATCAGAGGAAGCTGGCACTGAAGCACAAACTTCGAAAGATCAAGTGTGAAAGGGATGAGACAATCTCTATGTATCTGACCAAGCTCATCACATGCAGGGATGAGCTTGTAAGTGTAGGGGTTGTGACATCGGATGAGGATATGGTGAGTCTAGTACTCCTTGGCCTTCCTAAGAGCTAGCATAGCTACCAGGACTCAGAGAATGGAAGGGAAAAACTGCTAGATTGGGAACGACTATGGTCGGATTTGATGCAGGTGGAGATCAGACGGAGCACCAGGGATGGAGCTTCTTCATCAAAACATGATGATGAAGAGAACTTGCCTTTAGCTTCTAAAGCTAAGAAAGGGAAAGGGAAGGCATCCCATTCCAAGTCTTCTCAAGGAGGAAAGAAGTTTGACAAGTCGAAGGTGAGATGCTTTCATTGTCATGAGTTGGGTCATTATGCTAATAATTGCCCAAAGAGGAAGTCCAAGAAGAAAGGTTCCTCCAAGGAATCTGATGGTGATGCACTACCTTCATAGTTTGAGATGGATTTCTCACTTATTTCATGCATGGTTTCATCTAGCATGGGATGTGTTTGGTATTTGGATAATGGAGCTTCTTTCCACATGTCAAGTGTCAAGAATATTTTCAGCACTTTGGAGGAGAAGGATCTCCAGATACGGATCGAGATGGGCGATGACGGAAAGTATTGTGTCTCGGGTAGAGGTACAGTTATGTTTCAGAGGGAGCATGGTTCTCCCCTCACTTTTTCTAATGTTATGTATGTACCAAGGTTGAAAAAGAATCTTGTGTCTATTGCTATGCTTGAGGATAAAGGCTATGATGTAGTCTTTAGTTTGGGAAAGGTTTTGCTAAGGCATATCGGCACTGGACAAACCAAACAGATTGGGATTCGAATTAAGAAACTCTACAAGTTACAGGTAGAAGATTGTGCTACTCTCAGTTCCAAGGCAGAAGTGGTGCATGGCCAAGATATTGACGAGTTATGGCATAAGAGACTGGGCCACTTGCATCATGGGGCCTTGAAGATCATGCAACAAATTTCTACCGGATTACCCAAGTGCAAACTGGAGCAGACAAGCACATGAAAAGGTTGTACTCTGGGTAAGTATGTGAAGGCTTCCTTTCATGATCGGGATGGTAGAGTAGGAGCAGTTCTAGATTGAGTTCATTCAGATGTATGTGATCCCTTCTCTACAGCCTCCACCATGAATCAAAGGTACTTCGTTATTTTATAGATGATTTTTCTCGTAGATGTTGGATCTACTTCATGCAAAAGAGGGATCAAACCTTCTTGAAGTTTTGTGAGTTCAAATTTTTGGCAAAGAAAGAATCAAGGAGGAAGATAAAGGCCTTGCGGAGTGATAACAATGGAGAGTATGTTTCCCAGCAGTTTAAAGACTTTTGTGATTAAGAAGGAATTAAACGAGAACTCACGGCACCTCATAACCCACAATAGAATGGGGTGGCTGAAAGGAAGAACAGATCTATTGTGGGAATAGCTCAAGCGATGCTGCATGACCAAAACCTACCACTTCATCTGTGGGCTGAGGCATGCAATACAACATTGTTTCAGAACAGAAGTCCTCATCGTATTTTGGGGATGAAGACACCTATAGCAGCTTTTTCATCGAAGCGGCCAGATGAAAGTCACTTCCATATCTTTGGATCACCAGCTTACTGTCATGTGACCAAAGATGCTTAGAAGAAGTTAGACCCAACAACTGAGTTGGGAATACTTGTGGGGTATATGGATACACCTCACAACTATCGGGTGTTTCTGCCTGCCAGTTAGAGGACAGTAGTGCACAGGGATCTGAAGTTTGATGAGCAGTGAGCCATGCGAGATTCACTTGAGAGGGAGCTCAAGTTGAATGGTGATGATGAGGAACTATTAGTTCCTACAGAGGAGGAGCCTCCTGATGATACGGAGCAGCCGCATGCAGAGATTCCAATGGTGAAGATCATCACTACTAGAGAGTCTTCCAGAGAGGGGCAGAAACACTCTCGGGAAGCTGACAGATTGATGCAGGATGTGAGAGAGAATGTGGGGCAGCCATCCTCTCATCGTAGACAGAGGAGATCTCCTGATAGACACACTAGCTACATGGCCTTGGTTGGGTAGTGTGTAGCGACCAAGCCTTCTTCATTTGAGGAGGCAGTACAACAGCCAATTTGGATGGATGTGATGGTAGAGGAGTATGATTCTATCATGAGGAATAGTGTATGGGATGTTGTTGTTAGACCGGGGGACAAGTCAGTGGTTACTTCCCGATGGCTTTACAAGGTAAAGCAAGCAGCTGATGGTAGTATTGAGAAACATAAGGTAAGATTTGTTGCCCATGGTTTCTCATAGGTTGAGGGGATTGACTATGATGAGACCTTTACTCTTGTTGCAAGGTACTCATTGATCAGAATGATTCTAGCACTATCAGCACAGATGGGTTGGAAGATCCATCAGGTGGATGTGAAGACAGCTTTCCTCAATGGGGAGATTGAGGAAGATGTATACATTGAGCAGCCCAAAGGATTTGAGACCTTAGATCATGAGTCACATGTGTGTCATCTCAAGCAAGCATTGTATGGGCTGAAGCAAGCACCCCGTGCTTGGTATACTAGGATCGACAACTATTTCACTGGGTTGGGCTTCACTAAGAGTGAAGCGGATGCGAACCTCTACCACATCATCGTAGATGGTAAGCTATTGATTATTGTACTTTATGTCAATGATCTAATTTTGATAGGTGATGATGAGTTGATCAAGTCTTGCAAGAAGGATCTTGCAAGAGAGTTTCAGATGAAGGACATGGGCCTCATGCACTACTTTCTAGGCATGGAGGTGTGGCAAAGAGATGGGGAAGTATTTGTTTCTCAAGGCAAGTATGCCAATGAGATACTGAGGTGCTTCCACATGGATATGTGCAAGCCCATGGAGACTCCTCTAGCAGGTAACTGGAGGAAGGAGGATGCTACTTCAGGTGAGGTAGTAGCTGCTACAGTTTATCGGTAGCTTGTAGGTTCACTCATGTATCTAGTGAACACACGACAAGATTTATGCTTTGCAGTGAACCTGCTGAGTCAAGCTATGGTTCAGCCAGCCAAGTTATTTTGGAAGGCAGCAAAGCATGTGCTGAGATATCTCAAAGGCACTACATAGTATGGATTATGGTACAAGTGGACAGAGGGAGTGAAGCTCCAAGGCTTCACAGATGCAGATTGGGCAGGTAGTCCATCAGAAAAGAAGAGCACTTCTGGAGGGATCTTCAACCTTGGGTTAGCTGTAGTTTCTTGGTATAGCCAGAAATAGAGATCATTTCCACTTAGCTCAGCGGAGGCATAGTACAAGGCAATAATTTAGACTTCATGTGAGGCCATTTGGATGCGGAAGATCCTAGTCGGATTGTTTGGTCAGATGATGGATTTGACAATGATATATTGTGATAATCAGAGTTGCATTAAACTCTCTAAGAATCCAATGTTTCATGACAGGTCCAAGCATATAGATATCCGCTATCATCATCTACGGGATTGTGTGGTCAAGAGGATCATGATGTTGCAGTATATTTCGACCGAGGAATAGGATGCAGATATTTTAACAAATGCATTGTCAAAAGGCAAGTTTGAGTTCCATAGAGACAGGATCGGGGTTGTTGATAATCCCTTTCTCGTTGAGAGGGAGTGTTGAAAAGTGTGCAACAAGAAATGCTAAATTTAGAATGTGCTAAAAATAGACCTGCTAAAAATAGCATGTCTAAAAATAGCAGTTTGGCCAATGAGGTCATTGGCCACATTGGGTGAAAGGTGAAACTGCTAAAAATAGAAAGTTCTAAAAATAGCATTTCTGGGTCCCTTCCTATTTATAGCCGTCCCTAGTCTATCTATAGGAAGTAAAGTTAATTTTGGTCTTAACAACAGTTTGAAATATTAATTAATTAATTCAGTTGAGTTAATTAATCAAGGAAATTTGAATTTGAAGTCTTTGTGAGCATGCACTTGAGTTTCCTCCACTGATTGAGGGACTAAGCATGAGTTCTATAATGTGAGAATCAGTTGACTTAGTTCTAACTAGTCAAGTCCCATTGGATTATTTTAACAAGTTGTTAAAATAATAAAATATAGTTTGTTAATGCTTGCATGCATGTGACAACTATTATTTTAGATAACTGAGGATTCACTCATGGATAACTGTTGCATGTCAGTTCTTTCAGAGACCCAGTTGAGATCAGATGTGGGACAATGTACTATCAGATACTTAGCTATTTCTAGTAAGTATTTTTTGCATGGTTGAGGAACTAGTGTTCTCAAGGAATACGTAGTTGGAACATTGGTTATTTTTGGTATGTTGGAATTAATAGCATGTGCTTTTGCTATTATTTCCTGAGCAAACTACGTAAGGACCATAGGGAAATCCTATATAAACAGGGCTTGGATGGATCATGAGACATATCTTCATATCTTCATAGTTCATTGAGAACTGAATAGCTTGAGAGCTAATTCTTCTTGTATTGTGAAGAGGATTTCCACTTGATTGATAATACATGGTTGGGCTCTTATGCTGGTGCTTTCCCTTGGATATATCTTGTGTTATGTGTGATTAATTCTCTTGATCAGTTATGCATGTTTCTACTTGATGTTGCTCATGATTTCGATTATGCTTCCGCTTAATGTTTTGTAGAAGTAGAACAAGTATTATGCTTTAGGAAATTGCATATATCGGTTTGTTCTACAGGTGAAATTTCCACACTCTGTTTTACCTCAATAAAGACCCTTCTTTCCTGCACTAGTCCAAGATAGTTACCCATTCTTGCACTTGCTCATATTTTACATTAAGATTTATTGCAGCACTTTATTAATCATTTTATATGGATTTCATGCTTATTTACATACCTCTTGTAACTCACGTTAATTTCCTAGAGTAATTGTGGAACTTAGTATTAATTATGAATGAGTATGACTAGTGCAGGTAGATTCCTACACTGCCACGAAAGCTGCCTGAGATTGCCGAGAAGCCAAATCTTCCATGAAGATGGGTCTCGATCCTTGACTCTAAGTTTAGTTGCCGATGAATGGAAGAAGGATAACAGGTGGTGCGCAATCAGGGATTTTTTCCAAAGTTAGGTTACAACCAAGAGAAATACATGTGCATTATAACTACTCACCGAGTTTGTAATTTTGGTTTCTAAGTTTGTTTGGCTGAAAGGTCTGAATAATAAATGTCTATAATTAGTGAAAACGGCAAGGGCCGAAAGGATGTATAATATATAAATCATAGGTAGGATTAGCTAGCGAACCATAGATTGTAATTTCATTTTTATGTAATCTGGTTATCGCCTCAGCTCTGGGGCTGGACTACTCTGTTATGTATATTTTCTGAATCGAGTAATACATGAGAATTGCCATGATTTTCATACACAGTGTCTGATTTATCTTTGATGTATATTTTAAGTGTTGATCTTTTTCATTCCTTATAAGGGGAACGAGCTGGTTGGCTAGGGCCCAGCCAACCCAGCTTATTTACCCCTTACTTTCATTAATCAGAAAGACAATGTGAATATTTCCTTTGCAGTTGTGTGATGGTACAATTTTAATAGTTATTTCTCAAGTTCTAATTTAAATATCTTTTGTAGCTAAAGTGTGAAATGGATTCATGGTTTGAGAGTTAGCTGCATTTACTTTATTTATGAAATTTCTTTCTCACATTTCATTTACTCTCAATCTTTGTCTTAATTCATTTTCGATTGGATCATGCAGGGAACTCTTTCCTGCACCAGTGCATGCATTTTTCTGCACTTTGGTTTAGTTATTCATTATGCAGCAAACATTGAATCACTTACCTGCATATTATTTCTAGTTATTTTGCAAGTGGATGAATCAGTAACTTAGTAATTGTCTCCATCATTTAAAAGTACATCTTTAGGAGATCTGGAAGCAATTGCATAAAATTATCATGAACATGTTATACTTGCAAAGAACATAAACATTTTTTAGTGGATTACCAAAGTTAATTAACACATGCAAAACACTTAGACTATTGTTTGATTCCTTTGGATTGCTTTTATTTCATGAAGTTTATTTCCTTTGCAAGGTTTAATGAATTAAAGCATCTTTCCTTTTCACAAATAATTTACTTCAGAATTTCATTTAGATTTACAATTCTTTTTCGGCACAACTTCCAGTCCTTTCGAAAGTAATTTGGTAACTAGGTGAAAGAAACTCTGCCTTGGTGCAAGAGCGGGTCTCTTGTCATGGAAAAAGAGTGTTCTAAGCCCTGAGGCTGAGAGCACCTTCACTAAGACATAAGTCTTCAGTAAGGAAGGTCAAATATACTTTTACGTAGAGATATTGTACCTACACTAGTGCAAGAAGATTACAACAGTGCAAGGATAGGTTGTTTGTGTGGAAGGAAGATTAGGAGGAAGACAGATCTCTACAAGGGCCCACTTGTCAGACTATTATCCATCCATCTAAAGATGAACATATCATTTCATTACAACATTTAAGATTGTTTTTCGTTGTGTGGAATTTCTTTACTTGATTTACCTGCAAATTTTCCTTTACATTCCAACACTAGAGTTGCTTTGGGGTCAATTGCCTTTCTGATTGTTTTTTGTCTGATTCTGCAAAGAATTTCCTTTAAGAAGTAGGATTAGGAATAGGAAAATTTCATACCATTTCTGGCATTGAGGAGTTTTCCCAAGCGCAATTCCTTTACCCAACAAGGATTATCAGAGGATTCTGTTAGATTCATAAGGTGACCTAGTATATGATGGAGGCAAACGAGATGACAAAGGTTGAATACTCAGAACAATCCCAAGTTCAAAACCTTGATCCTCGAGCGACTGTGGAAGTTCATGGAACATTTCTATGAATGACCTTCCAAATGGAGGAGAGGAAGGGGAATGAGGCAAACTTGATGGTTCAGCCATGATGACTTTGTCTCAAACAAAAAGAGAAGAGATATTAATTTCAAGGCTTATTTAAAATATATTAAGGATATACTCATGATGTGGTCCAAAATAAAACTATGAGGAATGTGATGTGATCGTGGGAAAAAAATTAAGACACTGAAATAGACTGATGCCTTTTCATGTTTTAAAAGTCGAGAACAAGCCAAAGATGACTCTAGTCACTATTGGTTTGAACAAGCTCGAAAGGACAAGTGCCCGATTATCTTTTAAATTTAAAGAGTCAAAAAGACCAAAATTATTGGTCAGGATAATCTAGGCAAAAGGGATTACCAGGTAACCGTGAACTAGAGAATACCTCCCGGCGAATCGAAAAGTACGAGCAAGCAATCTCCCCAAATGTTGTGTTTAGTGTATCACATTTACAAGGCAATAGACTCAACTTCCTATGGATAAAGGATTGCAAACCTATTTGGGTCTCCCTTTATATACGCGACGGTACGGGGAGAAAAAGTCCATACTAGCGATGTCTAATGCCAAAGCGAATGACAACTACTAGGTTTAAAGACGCTAGAACATGTCTCTAGCCTATACCTCTAAATGTAAGCATTTAGTTTTAAATGCACCTTATATTAATTGAATATATTTTAAAGGTTTAACTTGAAATTAAGTCTCAGTTTTTAGGTCTTATCGATGTCACATGAAAAACTCTTATGTGCAACTATATGAGATAAAACCCTTTCAATTCTATGAATGCTTACACTAATTGAGAGAAGAAAAAACAATTGATGCAACAATCAAGAAACTAAAAGTAAGATGACTCTCCACTACTTTGCTTTTCAGAACAAAACAATGAAAATTATTTCCACTTCCTACTCTTCCTATTAGATGCACTTCAACTAGTCCTTTTAATAGTAAAAGAAGTTCATTTCATTTCAACTACTCATGATGATGTAATTATAGCTTTCAATGATGCTACTTAATGCAACATATCAATTAAACAAACTAGAATGATGTATTTTCTTCAATGGAATGCTAGAATGAATCTTTCACATAAACATTTCAATTAAAATTTTCAAACGACAAAACATCAATCATATGTAAAGAACGATAAAAATAACTCCTTTCAAATCAAATATGCAAAGATTAAATCGAAACAAATTGAGCTATGTAATCTATGCTCAGAAAAGAGACGTTCAATAAGAGAAGAGAAAACAAAACTTTTTCACTCGTTCAATTGAAAACATAGCAATATAGATGCAAGGACTAAAACATGAAATGCATGAAGTAGAAAATCACCAACTTGATTCAATGAGCATATGAGCAAATGAATGGACAATGACCTGGATGCCCTAAGAACACAAACCATCCAAAAGACTCAAAAAACAAGTAATTCAATCTCAAACCAATCAAGCTAACAAAGCATTCTAGTGAGGGAGAATAAAGGAAAACAAACCAAGAAACAGAATCTATGAGGACAAGACACACTGACAATGATTTAAGAGAAATCCTAATTTTAACCTACATGAATCGGCCTGACTGTATAACTAGCAACCAATTCCATATGGGGTTGTGGAGTGACTATTCAAGAGGAACTTGCACTGGTCAGTGCTATTGTTAGCAAAATAATAGCGTTGATCGAGGGATTCAAAGAAAAAAAAAAATTCCATAAACCAAAACCATAACTTTCACTCTAAATTCAGGAATCAAATCAATAGATAACGTAAGGTATAGATTACAAAAGAGAAATATTGATACAACAAAAGTCGTCACAAATCATGAAATGAAAAACAATCCAAAGAGAGGGATGGCTCCCCATTGATCACCAATTTGTGGAGTAGGAAGATTCTCTCTGCGGATAAAGACAATCCTTCTAGCCCATGGGAGAGGGTCTAGCCACAAAAAGACAATCTGACATAAGTTCCCTTAGATTGAGAATGGATAAGATCCTACCTCTTGTATCGCTTATCCTTGTTTGATGAATTCCTTGTGTCTTTCCTCCAGTGATCATCTCCTTAATGTCAATCAAGCACTTGAAACAAATAGACAAGAAACCAAAGAACACATGATAGCATACAATATATTCAACGTACTTAAGAGGCTAAGGAGTATTAAGCTACCAAATACCATATATGATTTATATAGGAAACCAAATATCAGTTGCATTATTATGACAAAAAAGAAAGTACAACCTTCGCCTTAGCGTTGCAGGTTTCCTTCCACATGTTCAATTCCAGCACCACTGTTAGCATCTCATGATTCACCTCAAACAATATAATTTCAAGGCTTCTTCCTCTTTGCTCCAAACCAAACAAACTACAAACTTATTCTCCCTTTAAAAACACAAACTAGAAGGCTAAGGCTATTAAGAGTTTTTTAGGCTATCAAGATTTTCGAAATTATTCAAGCCCTTTCATTAGCTAGCTGAGGTTGGAATATGAGAAGGTTATATAGCTTGAGAGAGGGGACATGGATCCTCTTATGATGGGATATGTCTCATCCCTTTTGGTTTTTTCCATCTTAATAGGGTAAAGGAGCGCAAATAGTCTCTCTCAACTCTATCTTGACTAACCATTTACCAACTTCCATTCATGAAGCTTCTAGACCTGGAAGCTTCGACTCCATTTTTAAAAACTTTCCAAAAGAGGGTTGGTATGGGTAATGGATGGATACAAGTGTTTATCAGTGCTAGGCTCAGTGTTAAACTTTGCAAATCGGCATGGGGAAGAAACTGAGGGATAACGTTGGTCTTTAAAACTGAGTTTGAAGGAATATTTTCTAGGAAATGTTGTAAGAGGCAAATGTTCTGCAGATGAAGAGTGATCTAAAGACATGTTCTTCATGATAGGAAAACACATGAGGTTCACTATAGATTTACTGCAAGATCTAGGAATGGGGAGTATAGGGAAAGTGATAAAATGTTGTGTAATAGCGCAATAATCTGAGCATAAGACTTGATGAACTTTCGATAATATCTAGTATGGTCCATCATCGCGCACAACTATTTGACACTTCTCGTGTGCTCCAAATTGACTATTACCACGATCTTGGTGAGGTCCACCATTAGTCCTTTCTTGCACACCACATGACCCAGAAAAATCCCAAAGGGGACACAGAATAAGCATTTTTTCAAGTTCAGTGCAATCTAATATCTTCGGCATGTATCCAACATTAGGTGTAGACTGGCTACATGGTGCTTTACTAGCCCAAACATTATCTAGTCATCAAAATACACCTCCAAGAACTTGTGAATAAACTCCTTGAATGTCGATATGACTACACAAGATAATATCTCTAGCACATTCTTGAGTCCAAACGGCATCACAGTATACTAGAAACAACCCCATTCCATTTTGAAGGTTCTTTTACTTTTGTCTTCTGGCTGATCTTAATCTGATGGTATCTAGAGAACCCATCAGTGAATGAGTAGGCCTCCTACCCTCCAACATTATCTAGTACCTCATTAACAAATGGTGTTGGACAAGGATCATGGACGCAGGCGTCATTAAGCTTCCTCATATCTATGCAAATCCGTATTTCTCCTTTTTGTTTGTTTTGTTGGACCACCATAGGGCTCACCCAGTCAGATTCCTCCACAGGTTCGATAATGCCTGCCTCAAGCATCTTGTCCAACTCCAAGCAGACCTTTTCCTTGTATTTGGGATTACGGAGATATGGCCTCTACTTAATAGGCTTCGCGTCCGTAGTAACACCACAACTTTATCCACTGTGGCATCATCCCAGTAATCTTAGCAAATTTTGGTTCAGCTTTAGTACCAATGTTGACTTGCTTGGTTTTCAATGGCATGGTGATGTCTGTATTTTCAATCTACAGACCTTCAGCCTCATGGTGGTCTTCAACCTCTGGGATATTAAAATTTCTTTGATCTTCATCCTCCCCCTCAACAGTCACATTATAGCATTCCAGCGCATAGTGCAGCTGGGTGCTCCAATCTGGTTGAGCCAACTCCAAAGGATCCTGCGGAATTCTGAAGATCAACGCCTTAACCTCCTACGAAGCTTCATCAATGCTTTCAAATCCGTATTCAAAACTAAAGTTCATTAAGAAGCCTTCCCTTAATATATCCCACTCCGCATTTCCAGCTCTGTTTCCAGGTACCAATTCATAAGGATTATATCCAAAGTATGGCAAAATAAGTGCACCCACTCTAGCTGCAGCTCCATTCCATAGACTTTAGTCCACTTCACCAAATGATTGCACGGATCATTTCTCCCATCATATTTTTCAGTTAATAGGAATTCCAAACAACAAAATCGCAACCTCATCATCCTCTTGTAATTTCACCATTCATCAAAGTCGTCTTTGTGTGCACCCCACCATCCTGTGGGAGTAGCATGCAACACCAAATCCAGCACTTGAAAGTGATGATCCTCAGGTACTTATCTTTCAAAGGCATCCAAAAACCTATATACATCAGTTAAACCATCGTAATAGGGTAAATTTATTACCTCTAAGGACACACATCTCAGTGATTTAGTCATCATGTTACAACGCAGCGTATATACTTCATGCAGCCGATTCTCCCAACGCTCCAATTATTCATTTGAATCTTAGGTAAAGGAGATTTCATGGTCCCTGCAATCTGTCCATCAGCTATCGGATTAATCCAATCTTGTTCTCATGCTGTGATTCTGTAGATTTGATCCAAATCATCATCACTTTCTTCATAGTCACAAACTAGTTCAGTATAGTGCGGTCCTTCTGCATGGTCCAATGGTACTACAACGTGGAGCGATTTCCTTTCAAATGACATTGTCTGCTTTTTTAAGTTGATGACTCCATTCATATCAATGCCCCAATCAATTCCAAGGAGGTTAGGGCATGTATTGTTGTCATCAATGATTTCTATCACTTCAAAATCAGCCAGTGCGCTCGCACCTTCTATGTCTATGGTAACTCCATGTAGTCACCCCATAGGGATAACCTTCTGCTAGTTTTCCATCCTCAATTGAATTGGAGACCATTGCAGTGCAGGTCTCCCTATTATCTCCCATGTTTTTTTAGGAAAAACATTTGCAGGTCAACTACTCCATCTCCTAGTTAGGTTCCTCGTCTCACAACTGTCCTTTTTCCCACGTAACCCTACCTTCTTGCTCCTCCATTGTCCTAGCCTTCTTTAAGCCAAGTCAGCCTTCTACACCCTCTCACCACTCCATCCACCAGTCCCTGGGTCACACCAGGCCCCTATCCTACCTCCCTATCCATTCATGCATCTTCCCTCACTCACCCATCCTCTAAGATCCACTTTTTAAACATCCTGTAGAAATTTCTAAACATCCTATAGAAATCTCTAAACATCCTGTAGAACCCCTACAGACTTCCTGTAGAAGCTCACAAATGAGGTTTCTTGATAGCCAAACTTTGTGAAACTCTCCAAAAGAGTTCCAGAGACTCTTTAGACCCTCTCTAAACCTTCCCAACATTTTCCAAGCATTTCTCCTCCTTGATCCACCCCTGCACAACAAAAAGCCAGTTAAAAGCACATGCATGACAATTCTAATAACTTACTCAAAAATACAAAAAGATGTTTTCTTCAGATAGAGATAGTCTAGACACATGTATTTTACCTTCATAGAAGTAATGGAATCTCTTTTGGTAGTTTGCATTCTCTCCTCTGCATTAGTAGGACTAGCTGGTAGAATAAGGGTTTGCTAGGGTTTGCATTTTCCTTCAATTTTTCAATCTCTTTTCACAAATAGATTAGCTTCCTTCGAGTTAACTTTCATCCATCAACTAAAAAGCTTCTTCTAAGAGCTCATAGAAGTTGGCTTAAGCTCCTAGCGGACTTGGCCAGCTGACCAGGTGAAAGCTACGGCAAGAGCTAGTACTTGTGCATACAGCACCATCCCTTCCAAGTTTGTTACGAACTACCGGGTTGATAAAAGTAAAGACGGGAGTCCCAGGATTTGCAGCATTATTGCTGCAATACTGGAGCCCACCATCTTTTTGGCGCCATTGCTAGGGAAGCATCAGAGTATTGGTGATTTTTGCTTTTCTTCTATTTTCCTACTCTCGCCTTCTGCTAAATATTTTATTTCATTTCCATTCTGCAATTTCATTTCCACAAAAGTAAAGTAGATATTCCCTGCTTTCATAGATTAGCATTTCAATTCCACAATTTCAATTCTGCAAGCGTAGATTAGCGTTTCAATTCAGCAAGCGTAGACTAGCATTTCATTCCTGCAATTTCATTTGAGAAAAAATAGATTAGTCCTTTCATGCTTTCATTTCAATTCCGAATTTCCATTTCAGCAAGATAGGTTAGTTGCAGTTCAATCTATTTTAGTTTTGCAGGTACCAGAAGAAAAAAAAACAAAAGAAATAAAGAGTCTTTCCATTTCATGCCTCGTAGGAATAGAGATAAAACCGGAAAATTCTTACTCAACACCCCCACCACTTCATTGAGTCACCCTTCTCTCTTCTTTGGTGACAGTGATCCAGAAGAACCTATAAGAGAGCCTCCTGAGATATACGAAGATCCTATAACAGAAAAAGAGTTAGAGAACACTCCATCTGAATCCATGGCTAAAAACCGAAATGGTAGAAGAGAAGATGAGAGAATAGAAGGTGCCTTTCCCATCCGAGAGACCAATGGAGACATGAAAATGAAAAACATAAGCCCCTCCGCTTTACCTCACTTCCATGGATTGACTATTGAAGACCCTAATACCTTCCTGTTTGAGTTTGTTGTCCTTTGTCGAACCTATGACTATATAGAAGATGAGCAAAAATTGAAACTCTTTCCCTCTACCCTCAAGGATGCAGCATTATGCTGGTTCATGGGGTTACCTGGAAACAATATAACTACTTGGGCTTAGATGTAGCAAGCTTTCAATACCAAATACCGGGACTACTATAGGTCTAAGGAAGCCAAGGGATAAATCTTTCAGATGACCATGGGAAATGATGAGTCTTTAGAAGATTATGAGGAAAGGTTCCAGCTTAGCTATAAACGGTCCATTTGCACACTTGATCTCGAATCTCTAAAGCTGGTCCTGCTCCGAGGAGTCCCTGAAGATCTTCTAGATACCCTTCACATGCTAGATAGAGGAGATATTTACCAACTACCTTATGAGGATATAAAGACTATGTTTAGAAACCACTCTAGGGCAGCCCAGAAAAGAGGTAGGGGAAACCCACTTTCAGCTAGTACTACTTTCTCCAAGCATGAGTTTGCTAATCAGCTGGAGGACCTCAAAAGTGAGGTGAGACAGACCATTGCCATGCAACTAGATACCTTCTGAATCCAGCAGAAGAAAGAGGAAGCTGAGAGGGCTTTGGCCATCTTCTTTCCCAGGTGTACGAGGAAGCACCCTAAGAACGAGTGTCCATTACACTCAGTAGAGGTATGTTTCATTTGTGAGGAGGACCACCCCACAAACCAATGCCCAACCTTACCTGGATTTAAGGCCATATACGAAGGGACTGAGGCACCCACCGAACCTCTCTACTTCCTCAACCAAAGGAGGCTGCATGGACCTAGACCTTACCAGCAGGGGATGCAAGGGACATCCCAAGCTTATTATAGCCCCAACCAATCTGCTCCTATGCCTTCTTGGGGTCCCCCCGCTCATCCTTCCTAGTCTGCACCTCCTCCATGGCCTTACCCACCTCAATACCATACTCAGTCCACTACTCATTCGTTTCACTCACATGTCCAGCCACAGCCTCAGTGGAATGCACCTCAACCGGGGTGGAGGCCCCAGTACAACACTCCTCCCACCATTTTGCCTCCACCACCGGCTCAACCACAACCATTACCTCCTGCTCCTCCAAGACAACCCCAAATGCCTGCTCAAACGAACCCGAACCCCAACAACCGATAGGCCCAGCAGGTATATACTGGGGAAACAACATACCCTACCTATGCTGTGGAAATCTAGGAGATCAACCTGCTATCCGGGAAGACTCTTCTGGATCGCCAAACTCCTCCCCTAAAGGACGAGGAAGATAAATAGGAAAGTGAACCCAAAGCCTTCGACCCTTTCCTGAGAGACATACAGTAACCACACAACCCGACCCAGAAGAGAATGAGCTTCTGGGAGAACTCAAACAGTTGTGTGTGAGAATACCACTTCTCCAAGCCATCAAAGATGTACCTATATACAACAAATTGGTTAAGGAAAAGTGTTTTAGGCACCCAGGCAGGCGAAAAAGAGATGCCTCAACTATCAATGTCATAGGACAACTGTCTCATCTTATGTTGGGGCAAGTAATATGTCCAAAGTATTTGGATCCTGGGAGTCCTGTAGTTGATGTCCACATCAATGGCACCATCATACCCCACACCTTGATTGATTTAGGGGTTGCCATTAATGTGATGACCAGGGACACCATGCTCAAACTAAACCTTCATGGTTCCTTAAGGAATACCTTGACAGTCCTACAGTTGGCAGATCGCTCCACCGTGACTCCCGAAGGGATTGTGGAGGATGTCTTGGTCTCTGTTGACTCTTGGGATTATCCTACGGACTTCTTGTTCCTTCAACCAAAGGCAAAGCTTACTGGATACCCCCTTATTTTGGGAAGGCCTTGGTTAGCCACTGCGGATGCTTACATAAGCTGCCGAGCAGGAAACATGACCATCAAAAATGGTCATATGTCCAAGCAGCTAGTCCTATACCCTCCTGCCCAACCTCTGCTAGAGCATGACTTACCACTTTGGTTGGAAGAAGGAGAAGAGGATGAGGTATACTCCACACCCTTGTGCACCTTAGAAACGACCAATGGAGGTCCTCAAACCGAGGATGATTTGATTGAGACCTTGATTCAGAATCTGTCTCCCAGTGCATTGTCCTTAGAGAAATTGGTGGAGGATACTCAAGCTAGCACCTTAGTGGACCTCTGTGTGACTGATCCAACCTCTCCGAGAGTTAAGAATGTGGAGTTTGACCCCGAGAGAACATTAAAGATCAGCTCCTCCCTATCTCCTTCTCAGGAAAAGGAGGTGCATAGCCTGTTGGCCAGTCATCTAGATGCTTTTGCTTGGAGCTATAAGGAGATGAAAGGAGTCCATCCTTCAGTCTATACCCATCACATCTACATTAAAGAAGATTGTAAACCAATCAGGCAACCTCAGAGGAGAATGAATCTGGAACTTAAGGACATTGTCAAAGAAGAATTGCAAAAATTGTTGGATGCAGGATTCATCTACCCCATCTCGGATAGCGAGTGGGTTTCCCCTCTGGTGTTGGTACCCAAGAAAAATGGGTAGTGGAGAATCTGTGTGGACTACAAAGAACTAAACAAAGCCACCAAGAAAGACCACTTCCCTCTGCCCTTCATAGATCAAGTGTTGGATGGACTGGCGGGAAAGAAGTTTTTCTCCTTCCTAGATGGGTTCAGTGGGTATAATCAAATCCAAATCAGCCCTAAGGACCAAGATAAGACCACCTTCACTTGTCCTTAGGTTACCTTTGCTTACCGAGTCCTTCCCTTTGGGCTATGCAATGCTCCTGCCACTTTCCAAATAGCAGTATTGAGCATCTTTTCTGAGCTGGTCCATGATTCGATGGAAATCTATATGGATGACTTCACTCGTTATGGGTCCAACTGGTGAGCTCCAGTATTGTGGCAATAATGCTACAACTCTTGGAGCTTCCTGTCTCTTAATTTTATCAACCCGGTAGTTCGTACAAACTTGGAAGCGACGGTGCTGTATGCACAAGTACTAGCTCTTGTCGCAGTTGTCACTTGGTCAGCTGGCACAAGTCCGCTAGGGCTCAAGCCAACTTCTATAGGCTCTCAGAAGAAGCTTTTTAAATGATGGACGAAAGCTAGCTCAAAGAAGACTAATCTACTTGGCAAAAATGAACTGAAAGCAAATCAAAACATGGAAACCCTAGGAAACCCTAATTTAACTAGTCTAACCTCTATGATGCAAAGAATGTGAAGGAAACTTCTACCAATGATGCCATTACTTCTAATAAGTGAAAATGCATGAATCTAATCTACTTGCATCTTAAAAGACATGTTTTTGTATTTTTTCTTTAAGTGGATGGAGTGATTGTGATTTTGTGCTTATTAGGGTTTGGTTGTGCAGATGTGATGTGGAAGGAAGGAAAGCTTGGGAAAGGTTGGGGAGGCTAGGAGAGGTCCCCAGAGATCCTTAGCATCAGTCCACAGAGGTTCCTCACGTTCAGAGGCTCAGCAACCGAGTGAGTGGCCTCCTACAGGATGTCTGCAAGGGATTCTACAGGAAACTCAAGGGTTTCTACAGGATGTCAGTGCAATTCTACAGGATGACCTACCGTGGGTGTTTGAAGTGATGGTGGAGTGATGGAATGGTAGGGGGAGATGTGCAAGGTAGGAATAAAGCTGGTGATGGTTCAGGAGTGGAGAAGTAGGATGGAGAACGAGTGTATGAAGTGGGTTGATGTATGGAAGGTTATAATGTCTAAAGAATGAAGTTACGTGAGGAGTGGAGGAGTTTGGGAGATAACAGAGCGGAGAAGAGGTCAAGGATGTGGTTGTATGCGTGATCAAGATGAAGAAGAAGGTAATAGAACGATGAAGAGCAGTGTAAATAAAACAAATGGCTTATGACTGTCACCAAGATGAAAATTCATTAACCTGTGCCACCTGTGCTATGAACTCAATGAACAGCAATATAAAGTGTGTAGAGGAATGTGCATGAAGCGGTGATGAAGGTGTATGGTGCAAGAGTGAAGTGCATGGAAAGATCTATCATAAACGAGACTATGTTGCAGCATGTATAGAGTGAAGAACTGCGTATTTTTGTGGTTGGTATAGGCTGCACTCCAATCTCCAAACAGAGATGGCAGTGGAGACTTCCTCAACCTTTTTTCCTTGGAGCTCCAATGTATTAACAACCTGCTAGTCTAACTAAACAACTGAAAGCAATTCAACCATAAACTAGTCCTATCTACGCTCATGAAAACGACTAAATTAACAAACTGTAAATTCGAATTGCATGTGAAAATAAACGAACTCAAAGTGCTGGAACGAAATGCAAACACATTACAACACTGAGGAGATCTATTGCTCTCAGGTTGGGCCCTAACCTGAGAGCTATAGCTCCTTGAGAAAACTCAGAACTAGATCAAAATCTGCCTTCTTTATTCATAATCTGATGTCATGCCAAATTGGCTTACAAAAAGGAACAAAAACTGAGCTCTAGCTCGTACTTTCCAATTACAAGAGTAATGCCAAGGTTCAAAAAGCTTCTCTGCAAGGCTACGGCCTCAGTATTTATGCCAAAACGATCATCCAACAGATGTCCTTGATTTTAGGAGCTCGGCTGTCCAACTAAAGTTTAACTGCTGATCCTGTAGGACAGTCATAACTACTGTTCCTGTAGAACAGTTATAACTGTTGTTCCTGTAGAACAACTGGCTGCTTCTAAGCTCGGTGGGGAGATGGATTGGAGCTCAGAGTTCTTGGTGGGAATCACGAGGAAGGTCTCCAAGACCGTGGACATCTTCTCCTAAAAACCAGCAGTGCCACCTCATTGTCTCCTTGTCTCCTTTTTCGTTGCCTTTTTCTCCCTTTTAACGCCAAAAACCTGAAAGCATCATGCATTAGTCACGCAGATAAAATGTCTACCCTTCTTCCTACAAACAACACGAATAAACTAAGAAATGCATGCATAAGCAGTAAAGAGTGAATGGTTTGAGCAGAGAAAGTAGGCCAAATGAGCCCAAATTGTACCAAAAATTGGGGCTCATCATCACCCCCCAGCTAAGCTATTTTCTCATCCTTGAGCAACCTAGTCCAAGTCCTCATCTTTCATTGCTTTCACTGCTTCTCTTGCATCCCAAGGCTCTGTGGTAGTGTCTTCTCTGTAGATGTGAAACCCTGCTTTTCTGTTTACCTCTTCCCATTGTTGACTGTCATCTTCCCTTGTATTTCCTTCAGTCAATCCTAGCAATAGTGGTGGGCTGAGTTTAAGGCCAATCCAGCTGGCCTGGAGGCTTTGCATGGACTTCCTGTAAAGGTCAACCCTTGCCAAAGCTTCTCTCATCCAGATGGGGGTATGGTACTCTCGGATTTTCAAGCTGTGGGCCATGGTATTCCATTTGCATGCACAAGCCTGGGCAGCACTTTCTCCCAACAACATTTCCATGTCTTCAAAGTGAGCTATGGCCTAGGCTTGTTGGTCCATAAACCTCAAGGAAGCTGTGGGATCCGTAGCCAACTTTTGGTGGCTTGAGATGAGTGCCACCGGGTCCTCTAGTTCCGGCCTAATGAACAGTGGTTCGCTCACTTCTCGGTTCATGACCGATTTTGCTTCAGCTGCTCTTTGATCTTCATGGTTTAACCATGAGGCGAGGGCCATCAATTGCATATCACCCAAGGCAATGTTGGGATCCCATGAGACTTCATTAGGCAAAGCCAAGTTGTGGAGGTAAAACTCTGCCAATTTGGCTTTGTCTTCTGCCGAACTAGTAGTGCATAATTCAGAAAATTGTTGTGGGTCTTGGATGTGTGCAATACCTCTTTGGGCCAAGGTGTTTATTTGGAACTGAAGCCATTGATCCTTTAAAAACAATCCATAGGATTTTGCGGGCGTTCTGCACTGAACTGCTTCCATGGCCCAACTGGCCATGCAGGCCAATTGTGCTTCCTTTTGCTGCAGTTGTTCCTTTAAGGCTTGCACTTCAATTCTTGTCTGTTGTTCTGCTTCCTGTAGAAGTGTCATTGGCTCTTCAAGACTGGTGGTCAGCTCCTTTTTGCCTTCTTGTTCATTTGTGATGTCCTTGGAGGATGTTCCTGCCCCTGCCTTTAGTTCTTGTAGCTGCAACCGTAACTTCTGATTTTCTTCCTGTAGAAGCACCTGCTGGCAACTAGCCACATGTTTAGCCATGGTGAATTCACCCCTGACCTCCCTGTGTTGATCCTGTAGAGGGCCTATGTCCGCCACCCCCTTTGATTTGGCGATATTCATCCATGTGTGGGAACGGACTCTTTCTTTCTCTAGTTCAAAAAATAGAGGTACAGTAAATTTCTGTGGTATGATTTTGCCCACCTCTAAAAAGGTGTAATATGAATTCAGATTGGGCGAAGGGCTAGGTTCTGGTATATGTTCTCTTGCTATTTCTTCAGGCAGTTCTGCCTCATCCTCCCTTGGTGATGAGGGCCCTTCTCCTTCCCTCTTTTCTGTTTCCTGTAGCCGGGCCAGAGTATCCAGTAGAACATTTTCAGCTTCCTGTAACTGAGTTTGTTCTAACTTCTCTTGCCATTTATTCTTCTTTGGACTCCCCTTCTCGTAGGTAACTGTGATCCTGGAGGGTTATTTTTCCTTGGGAGAAGCATGTGTATCTTCGATGACAATCAGGCTGCTGGATTGAGGTGGTGGCTTGCCCGTTTTTATCCTAACGCTTCTCTGAGATTTAAAGTACAGAGGGGTCTCCCTCTTCCTCTTTTCTTTTTGCTTAGGTGGCGTGCTGAGGCCAGCTAATACCGCAGCTGCTTCCCGTGCCAGAATATCCACCTTCTTCTCTTTGGGTTTTACCTTTTTGGGGCTTCCTGTAGAAGCCTGTTTTTGCAATTTCGGGCTTCCTGTAGAAGCCTGTGTCTTAATGGTTTGTGGGCTTCCTGTAGAAGCCTTGGTCTTTGCTTTTGGGCTTCCTGTAGAAGCCTGCTCCTTACTGATCTTCGGGCTTCCTGTAGAAGCCTTTGTCTTTGTTTTCGAGCTTCCTGTAGAAGCCTGTTTTTCAATGATTTTTGGGCTTCCTGTAGAAGCCTGAGTTTGTGTTTTCGGGCTTCCTGTAGAAGCCTGTTTTTGCTTTCCTGTAGACACAGGTGTCTCCACTTCCGCTTGCTTGCCTGCTTGAGTTTTGCTTTTTGCTTTGGGTGCAGACGCTGTTGAGGTACTTGGGCTGACGTGGGCCACCTCTGCTTTGTCCATTCTGCTCTTCATCCTCTTTTCCCTTGCTGACAGGATAGGTGTGCCACCTTTTTCTTGGTCCTTCTTTTCCTCATGCTTCTTCCTTTGTTCTTCGGCCATTGCTTCGTGTTCCTCACTGCTAGAGGAACCCGTTTCTTCGATCAACATTTTAATATCCCCATCTTTGGTCAAATTGCGGAAGGATTCCCATGAGAGGGGGACCTTATATGAGTGTAATGCATCTTCCACAAGCAGCTTTATTAACCCATGGTGGGCTATCTGATCAGGTATGCCCTCTCTTAGCTTTGTAGCACACTCCATTAGGGACTGCAGGAGATAATAAGGGATGCTCAGTTTTTGCTCTACAGGAAGGTCAATTCGGTGCCTCAACTCAGTGAGTAGCCGAAAGTGATATGCATACGCGATGCTGAATCGGCATTCACAAGTAATATATTTCATGATTTGCAAACTAACTTCATTCCAAGGTGGTGATAGACTCGTTCTTCTCACCCCGTTTTTATCCTCCGAGAATTCTTCCTCAGGTGGAAAGAATTCCTTCTTTGCCTGCTGACTCAGCTTTCTCTCCTCTTTATCCCACGGCAGACCCATAGGAAGTTCTGTGATCCGACTGATATGTTCTGGGGTGAGTTTGAGGCTTAGACCTCTGAAGTTTACTGTGGCCAGTGTCTGGGATTTAGGCTTCAAAGCCTGCAAGAATTCCTCGACTACTTCATCATCGTAGCCCTGCAGCTTATCACAAAAAGGCATCCATTGTGCTCTGGTGAAGAGCTCTACCACTGTCGGGTTTCTCCTTAAGTTAGTTGAATCAGTGGGCTCTCGTCTTATAAACCCACCCGGCATGATGAACACGGTCGTTTTAACGAAAGGTGGCAGATTCAAAAGGGATTTGGTCTATGGAGACAGAGCATGCACATACAAAATTTTAACACAGACTACTTATACCAACATCCTATAGAATGGTAGCAACGGCACAGCAAACAACAATTCCACCAATATCTTTATAACCCGACCGTGGACGATGGTCTTGCCACTTCTAATAACCAGTTACAATAAGAGTTCAGGGTTACCTCCTTAATTGGCCACCTTTTTCGCGAGGCACCCGCTTTCTTGTAGATGACTTCGTTTCTGTAGACTGCGTTCCTGTAGAACTGCGCTCCTGTAGAACTGCGTTCCTGTAGAACTGCATTCCTGTAGAAGCCGCGCGCAATTCTCGGGGAGGACTGTAGTTGGCCGCGCTCGCGGTGTGCTTGACCAGCGTTCTGGTAGCCAACAACTCGGCGTATCAAAGTGCAGAGGAGATCAGAATAGTTATTCGAGTTGAAGTGTTGGATGATAAATGCATGCGCATGATTTAGCCGATTGGATTTTGAATCGGTGCAATCCGTGGCGCGGGGGATGATCTGTCCCCGCTAGACCGTTGGGCGACGTCATCCATCCTCCGCCTGCGTATTCACTTGCTGCTGCATTCATTCCCACAGATTTTCCGCCGCCTTTCCTGTTAAACTCATGCTTCTGACGAGAGTGTTCCCACGTGCATGCCGTTCATTCTCTTTGTCGTGGCTGCCACCCAAACATCCAATTACACTTTAACTAGCCGACATGGCCAGTCGACTGGCCATACGGCCGCTCAACCATTCAATTTTACTCTTTGCAAACAATTTCAAAGTTAGATTCATGCGATTTGATGGAAGGAAGGGTGGAGACACTTACCTGCGCGGCTGCACACGATTTTTCCAGTTCTCAGACGAGGGTGAGCGGATCTACCTGCTGCGTGCGACTTACACAGACCCGGAAGCTCGTGGTTACAGGCTGCCGACGCTGGAGTGGGTGGTTTCACTTGCATGCGCCCGCGTTTCATTTCGGATGGCGGTGCTGTGAATGGTATCCACTCGAGCAGGTTGAACTGTTACAGGATCCCCGCGAGGGGTCTCGTAACAGTCCTTTCCCCTTGGGTGCATGCTGCATGATGGCGGTTCTGGCTTCTCGATCACAATCCCGGACCTCTTGATGCGTGTGGTATGAGATTCCATCATTTGTTAATCTTTGGAAATGGCTTTCCCGCGAGAACTCATCGATTTTCTTTGTTTGTGTAGGGACTTGGCCGCATGTCGACACGGGTGGTGGAGCATGGTGACAACAACATGCAAGGATGCCAACAGAGGCTTGCATGCATCCAAACCAATCCATGGTCGCGAACTCTCTTTTTAAGATGAATTCTGGCCGTCCAAAACTCCTACAGGAAGTTTCCTGTAGACACAGAGTTTCCTGTAGAGAGTTCGGCCTTCCTGTAGAAAGTCTGCACTTTCCTGTAGAAAATCCGCGCCTTCCTGTAGAAAGACTGCGCCCTCCTGTAGAAAGACTGCGCCTTCCTATAGAAAGACAACAACTTCCTGTAGAAGAGTCAAACCATGATAACATTGCACATACCTTGAAAAACATGGGTGCTCTTGGAGGAGGTACTGATGAGGTTCCTTGACAGCATGATAAGGACCCTTGGCTGTGAGTTGAAGGGCTTCCTCTTCTCCATAGAGCATCTGCAACCTGCAATTTTTACCATATTTTGCTTATTGTGTTTTCTTTTTTCTCTTTTTTCTTCTTTTTTTTTTTTTTAAAAGATAACAGGGGTGCCTCAAGGAGGTTTTCACCCGTGCCATCTGCCCTGAGCGCCTCAGAGAGGTTTTCACTCAAGGATCTTTTTCAACCTTTTCTCTTTTTTTTTTTTTGAAAAGCAATAGGAGTGCCTCAATGAGGTTTTCACCCCTACTACCTGCCTTGGGCGCCTCAGAGAGGTTTTCACCCAAGGATCTTTATTTATTTATTTATTTATTTATTTTTTTTTTTTTTTTTTTTTTTTTTTTTTTTTTTTTTTTCAGATATTCTTTCAGGGTGTGCAAGAGGCAGAGGCAGAACCCTTCTCTATGACCAATACAGATTTATCCATAGTTTTGATAAACTCTTGTCTTGAGAGAGGTCTCCTGTAGATCTTCAATCGATGCCCATTGACAAGCATGGGAATGGCTTCCTCATCAATGGTTCGAATGAGGACAGATCCATTGTCATGGAATTTCTCCACTGTATATGGTCCTAGCCATCTGGTTCTCAGCTTCCCCTTGAAATCTTTGTATCTGGAATCATACAACAAAGCCCAATCTCCCGGCTGAAATTGCTTGTCATGGAGATGTTGGTCATGCCACACCTTCCTCTGAAGTTGAACCACTTCTGAGTGAAGGAGGGCCTGCATGCGGTGCTCGTCCAGGCCATTCAGCTGCAGCAGCCTCTCTTGTTGTGCATGGCTGAGATCTAGGTCCAGCTGAGCTGCCATCCTCAAGGTGTTGTATTCAAACTCAATGGACAACAAAGATTTCTTCCCATAGACTAGCTCATATGGTGTGAAACCGGTGGTGGTCTTCCAAGTGGTGTTGTAGGCCCATGTGGCTTCTACCAGGCAATCTTCCCAGTCCTTTCTGCTGCTTCTCACCACTTTAGTCAAGATCCCTTCTAATGATCTATTGGTGACTTCCACCTGCCCATTTGCTTGAGGGTGATAAGGGGTGGAAGTCCTGTGCTTGATCTTGTGATGAGCTAGGAGATCTTCAACCAGGTTGGAGGTGAACTGGCTCCCTTGATCGGTGACCAACTCTCTTGGATAGCCAAACTTATAGAAGATGTTCTCTCTTAGGAACTCGGCCACCTTTTCTTCTGTTACTGCTTTGATTGCTTTGGTCTTTGCCCACTTTGTCAAATAGTCAGTACACACAATGATGTAAGTCCTTTGCCTCGAAGAGGGGTTGATTGGGCCCACAAAGTCCATGCCCCACTTCTCAAATGGCTCAAGAGTCACTTGAGGTTGGAGAGGCATCTCATCCCTTTGGGTTGGTTTCCCCATTCTTTGGCATTGGTCACACTGACTGACATATCTTCTGACATCTTGATGAAGTGTGGGCCAATAGTAGCTTGCCTGCAGGATCTTGAAGGGAGTTCTCTTTGCTGCAAAATGCCCTCCACAAGGCCCATCATGACAAGTGAGGAGGATATCAAAGACTTCCTCCTCCCTCACACAATGCCTTAAGATCTGATCGGGGCCAAGCTTGAACAGATTGCCCCCGATCCAAGTGAATGAGGCACTTTTTCTGATGATTCTGCTCTTCTCTCTGGAAGATAGGTGTGGAGGGAACTGTACTGAAACAAGATAGTTTGCTATATCAGCAAACCATGGAGAGAGTACTGAAATAGCAAACAGATGTTCATCAGGCATCTGATCGTCCACTGTTCCATCCTCATCTGTAGACAAATCCAATCTAGATAAAAAGTCAGCAACAACATTTTCTCTACCTGGTTTATCAACAATGGTTAGATCAAACTGTTGCAATAAAAGTAACCATCTAATAATACGAGCATTCACATCTGGTTTATTCATCAAATATCTAATAGCAGCATGGTCAGTATGTACAAAGGTCTGGTAACCAGTAATATAATGTCGGAACTTGTTCAATGCATGGACCACAGCCAAGAATTCTTTCTCGGTTACAGTGTAATTTAGCTCAGCTTTGGACAAGTTCTTGCTAACAAAGTAAATGGCATATGGAAGTTTCTGCTCAACTTGTCCTAAAGCTGCACCTATGGCTTTGTTCAAGGCATCAGTGTGGATGTGGAAAGGTAGGGCCTAGTTTGGACCTCTCAGGATTGGGGATGACACCAACTTGTCCTTCAATTCATTTAAAGCCCTCTGACAATCGTCAGTCCATTTAAACTCCACATCTTTTGCCAACAGACCAAACAATGGCGAGGCTAGCTTGCTGAAATCTTTAATGAATCTCCGATAGTCACCTGCTAATCCCAAGAAACTCCGGACATCCCTTACATTTTGAGGAGGTGGAACCCTCTTGATGAGAGCAATTTTGTTAGGATCCACCTGCAATCCTTGGGAAGAAATGGTATGGCCTAGCACGGTCCCCTTAGTCATTAGGAATTCACATTTTTCAGGACTAAGGGACAAGTTCATCTCGGTGCATTTGGTTAGGACTTTCCCCATGTTGGAAAATGCTTCCTGGAAGTTGGCCCCATAAGGAGTAAAGTCATCCATATAGATTTCTACTACATCATGGACCAGCTCCGAGAATATGCTCAAGACAGCTCTCTGAAAGGTAGCAGGAGCATTGCATAGCCCAAAGGGAAGGACTCGATAGGCAAAGGTACCTCAAGGACAAGTGAAGGTGGTCTTATCTTGGTCTTCCGGGCTGATTTGGATTTGATTGTACCCGCTAAACCCATCCAGGAAAGAGAAGAACTTCTTTCCTGCCAGTCCATCCAACACTTGATCTATGAAAGGTAGAGGGAAATGGTCCTTCTTGGTAGCTTTGTTTAGTTCTCGGTAGTCCACACAAATTCTCCATTTCCCATTTTTCTTGGGAACCAACACTAGAGGGGACACCCATTCACTATCTGAGATGGGGTAAATGAATCCGGCATCCAACAGATTTTGCAATTCTTCCTTAACAATGTCCTTAAGGGCTGGATTCATTCTCCTCTGAGGTTGCCTAACCGGTTTACAATCCTCTTTGATGTATATATGATGGGTACAGACCGAAGGATGGACTCCTTTCATTTCCTTATAGCTCCAAGCAAAAGCATCTAGGTGGTTGGCCAACAGACTACACAGCTCCTTTTCCTGGGAAGGAGATAGGGAGGAGCTGATCTTGAATGCTTTCTCAGGGCCGAACACCACATTCTTGACTCTGGGAGTAACAGGGTTGGTTGTACAGAGATCCACTAAGGTGCTAGCTTGGGCATCCTCCACCAATTCCTCTAAGGGTAGTGCACTGGAAGGTGGATTCTGGATCAAGGTCTCGATCAAGTCATCCTCGGTTGGGGGGTCTTTTCTAGTGGTATCTAAGGTGCACAGAGGTGCTGAGTACACCTCGTCTTCTTCTCCTTCTTCCAACCAGAGTGGTAAATCATGCTCTAAAGAAGTTTGGGCAGGAGGGTATAGGACTAGCTGCTTGGACATGGGACCATTTTTGATGGTCATGTTTCCTGCCCGACAACTTATGTAAGCATCTGCAGTAGCTAACCAAGGCCTTCCCAAAATGAGAGGATATCCAGTAAGTGTGGCCTTTGGTTGCAGAACTAGGAAGTCTGAAGGGTATTCCCAAGAGTCAATAAAGACCAAGACATCCTCCACAATCCCTTCGGGAGTCACGGTGGAGCGATCTGCTAATTGCAGTACTGTCGAGGTCTTCCTCAAGGAACCCTGAAGATTAAGCTTAAGCATGGTATCCCTGGTCATCACATTAATGGCAGCCGCCAGATCAGTCAATGTGTGAGGTATAATAGTGCCATTGATGTGAACATCTACTACAGGACTTCCAGGATCTAGGTACTTTGGGCAGATGACTTATCCTAGCATAAGGTCAGACAGTTGTCCTATGACATTGATAGTTGAGGCATCTTTCTTCCGTCTGCCTGGGTGTTTGAAACACTTCTCCTTAACCAGCTTGTTATATATTGGCACATCCTTGATGGCTTGGAGAAGTGGGATTTTTACACACAACTGCTTGATCTCACCCAAAAGCTCATCTTCTTCTGGGTTAGGCTGTGTGGTGGCTGTTAGTCTCTCAGGAAAGGGTGGAATAGCCTTTGGTTCACTTTCCTGTTTATCTTCCTCATCCTCTGGGGGAGGAGGTTGGCGATCTGGTAGAGTCTTTCCAGATTGAAGGTTGGTCTCTTGGATCTCCACAGCATAGGTAGGGCATGAGGTTTCCCCAGTGTATACCTGCTAGGCTTGTCTATTTGGGGTTCGGGTTCGGTTGAGCAGGCATTTGAGGTTGCCTTGGAGGAGCAGGAGGTAATGGTTGAGGTTGAACTGGTGGTGGAGGCAAAATGGCAGGAGGAGTGTTGTATTGGGGCCTCCACCCCGACTGAGGTGCATTCCATTGAGGCTGTGGCTAGGTATGTGAGTGATATGGATGAGAAGTAGGTTGAGTGGGGTACTGAGGTGGATAAGACCATGGAGGAGGCATGGACCATGAAGGATGAGCAGGGGGACCCCAGGAAGGCATAGGAGTTGACTGGGTGGGGTTGTAATAAGCTTGAGATGCCCCTTGCATCCCCTGCTGATAAGGTCTAGATCCTTGTGGCCTCCTTTGGTTGAGGTAATAGAGAGGCTCTGTGGGAGCTTCGGTCCCTTGGTACATGGATTTAAACCCAGGTAAGGTTGGACACTGATTTGTGGGATGGTCCTCCTCACAAACGAAACACACTTCAACCGAATGCAATGGACATTCGTTCTTAGGGTGCCTCCTTGTGCACCTAGGACAGAAGACAGCCAAGGCTCTCTCAGCCTCTTCTTTCTTTTGCTGAATCCTGAATGTATCAAGCTGCATGGAAATGGTTTGTCTCACCTCACTCTTAAGATCTTCTAATTGGTTTGCAAGCTCATGTTTGGAGAAAGGGACACTAGTTGTGAGGTGGTTTCCTCTACCTCGTTTCCGAGCTGCCCTGGAGTGGTTTCTAAACACAGTCTTGATGTCCTCATAAGGCAGTTGGTAAATGTCCCCCCCAGCTAACATGTGAAGGGTATCTAATAGGTCTTCAGGGACTCCTCAGAGTAGGACCAACTTGAGGGATTCAGGGTCAAGTGTGCACCTGGCCCGCTTATAGCTTAGTTGGAACCTCTCCTCATAATCCTCTAAGGACTCATCATTTCCCATGGACATCCGAAAGATTTCCCCCTTTGTTTCCTTGGACCTACAGTAATCCCGGTACTTGGTGTTGAAAGCTTGTTGCATCTGAGCCCAAGTAGTGATACTATTCCCAGGTAAACCCATGAACCAGCGTAGTGCTGCATCCTTGAGAGTGGAAGGGAAAAGTTTCAACTTTTGCTCATCTTCAGTATAGTCATATGTTCTACAGAGGACAGCAAACTCAAACAGGAAGGTATCTGGATCTTCAGTGGTCAACCCATGGAAGTGAGGTAAGTCGGAGGGGCTAATGTTTTTCATTTTCATCTCTCCATTGGTCTCTCGGATGGGGAAGGCACCTTCTATTCTCTCATCTTCTCTTCTATTATCAGCCATAGCTTCAAATGGAGTAGTCTCTAACTCTTCTTCTACTATAGGGTCTTTGGATATCTCAGGATGTTCACCTATAGGTTCTTCTGGCTCATTGTCACCAAAGAGGAGAGAAGGGTGACTCAGTGATGTGGTGGGGGTGTTTGGTAGGAATTTTCCTGATCTATCTCGGTTCCTATGAGGCATGAAATGGAAAAGACTTTTTTTTTCTCTTTGATTGCTTTTGCTTTTCTTTTGGTACCTGCAAAACTGAGACAGATTGGTCTACAACTATCTATGAAAGATGCAAAATTAACTGAAAGCAGGAAAGGACTAATCTACTTTGCTTAAATGAAATTGCAGGAAGGAAATGCTAGTCTACGCTTGCAGAAAGGAAATGCTAATCTATGAAAGCAGGAAATGCTAATCTATGAAAGCAGGAAATGCTATGCTACTTTTGCAGAATGGAAATGAAGTAAACTACTTAGCAGAAGGTAAGAGTAAGAAAGTAGAATAAAAGCAACAATTGCTAATACTCTGATGCTTCCCCGGCAACGGCGCCAAAAAGATGGTGAGCTCCAGTATTGTGGCAATAATGCTACAACTCCTGGAGCTTCCTGTCTCTTAATTTTATCAACCCGGTAGTTCGTACAAACTTGGAAGCGACGGTGCTGTATGCACAAGTACTAGCTCTTGTCGCAGTTGTCACTTGGTCAGCTAGCACAAGTCCACTAGGGCTCAAGCCAACTTCTATAGGCTCTCAGAAGAAGCTTGTTAAATGATGGACGAAAGCTAGCTCAAAGAAGACTAATCTACTTGGCAAAAATGAGCTGAAAGCAAATCAAAACATGGAAACCCTAGGAAACCCTAATTTAACTAGTCTAACCTCTATGATGCTAAGAATGTGAAGGAAACTTCTACCAATGATGCCATTACTTCTAATAAGTGAAAATGCATGAATCTAATCTACTTGCATCTTAAAAGACATGTTTTTGTATTTTTTCTTTAAGTGGATGGAGTGATTGTGATTTTGTGCTTATTAGGGTTTGGTTGTGCAGATGTGATGTGGAAGGAAGGAAAGCTTGGGAAAGGTTGGGGAGGCTAGGAGAGGTCCCTAGAGATCCTTAGCATCAGTCCACAGAGGTTCCTCACGTTCAGAGGCTCAGCAACCGAGTGAGTGGCCTCCTACAGGATGTCTGCAGGGGATTCTACAGGAAACTCAGGGGTTTCTACAGGATGTCTGTGCAATTCTACAGGATGACCTACCGTGGGTGTTTGAAGTGATGGTGGAGTGATGGAATGATAGGGGGAGATGTGCGAGGTAGGAATAAAGTTGGTGATGGTTCAGGAGTGGAGAAGTAGGATGGAGAACGAGTGTATGAAGTGGGTTGATGGATGGAAGGTTATAACAACAAAATGTCTAAAGAATGAAGTTACGTGAGGAGTGGAGGAGTTTGGGAGATAACAGAGCGGAGCAGAGGTCAAGGATGTGGTTGTATGCGTGATCAAGATGAAGAAGAAGGTAATAGAACGATGAAGAGTAGTGTAAATAAAACAAATGGCTTATGACTGTCACCAAGATGAAAATTCATTAACCTGTGCCACCTGTGCTATGAACTCAATGAACAGCAATATAAAGCGTGTAGAGGAATGTGCATGAAGCGGTGATGAAGGTGTATGGTGCAAGATTGAAGTGCATGGAAAGATCTATCATAAACGATACTGTGTTGCAGCATGTATAAAGTGAAGAACTGCGTATTTTTGTGGTTGGTATAGGCTGCACTCCAATCTCCAAACAGAGATGGCAGTGGAGACTTCCTCAACCTTTTTTCCTTGGAGCTCCAACGTATTATCAACCTGCTAGTCTAACTAAACAACTGAAAGCAAATCACCATAAACTAGTCCTATCTATGCTCATGAAAACGACTAAATTAACAAACTGTAAATTTGAATTGCATGTGAAAATAAACGAAATCAAAGTGCTGGAACGAAATGCAAACACATTACAACACTGAGGAGATCTATTGCTCTCAGGTTGGGCCCTAACCTGAGAGCTATAGCTCCTTGAGAAAACTCAGAACTAGATCAAAATCTGCCTTCTTTATTCATAATCTGATGTCATGCCAAATTGGCTTACAAAAAGGAACAAAAACTGAGCTCTAGCTCGTACTTTCCAATTACAAGAGTAATGCCAAGGTTCAAAAAGCTTCTCTGCAAGGCTACGGCCTCAGTATTTATGCCAAAATGATCATCCAACAGATGTCCTTGATTTTAGGAGCTCGGCTGTCCAACTAAAGTTTAACTGCTGATCCTGTAGGACAGTCATAACTACTGTTCCTGTAGAACAGTTATAACTGTTGTTCCTGTAGAACAGCTGGCTGCTTCTAAGCTCGGTGGGGAGATGGATTGGAGCTCGGAGTTCTTGGTGGGAATCACGAGGAAGGTCCCCAAGACCGTGGACATCCTCTCCTAAAAAACAGCAGTGCCACCTCATTGTCTCCTTTTTCGTTGTCTTTTTCTCCCTTTTAATGCCAAAAACCTGAAAGCATCATGCATTAGTCACGTAGATAAAATGTCTACCCTTCTTCCTACAAACAACACAAATAAACTAAGAAATGCATGCATAAGCAGTAAAGAGTGAATGGTTTGAGCAGAGCAAGTAGGCCAAATGAGCCCAAATTGTACCAAAAATTGGGGCTCATCACCAACTTCCAGGAAGCATTGTCCAATCTGGGAAAATTTCTAACCAAGTGCATTGAGATGAACCTGTCCCTTAGTCCTGAAAAATGTGAATTCCTGATGACTGAAGGGACCGTGCTAGGACATACCATTTCTCGCCAAGGATTACAGGTGGATCCTAATAAAATTGCTCTCATCAAAAAGGTTCCACCTCCTCAGAAGGTAAGAGATGTTCGGAGTTTCTTATGCTTAGCAGGATATTATAGAAGATTCATTAAAGACTTTAGTAAGCTAGCCTCGCCATTGTTTGGCCTCTTAGAAAAAGATGTTGAGTTCAAATGGACGGACGACTGTCAGAGGGCTTTGAATGAATTAGAGGATAAGTTGGTGCCCGCTCCGATCTTGAGAGGTCCAAACTGGGCCCTACCTTTCCACATCCACACTGATGCCTCGAACAAAGCCATAGGGGCAGCCTTAGTACAGGTTGAACAAAAACTCTCATATGCCATATACTTTGTCAGCAAAAACATATCCAAGGCAGAAATTAATTATACTGTAACTGAGAAAGAGTTCTTGGCCATGGTCCATGCCCTGAACAAGTTCCGACACTACATCACTGGTTATCAAACATTTGTACATATTGATCATGCTGCAATTAGATATTTAATGAATAAACCTGATGTGAATGCTCGTATTATTAGATGGTTACTTTTGTTGCAGCAGTTTGATTTGACTATCGTTGACAAACCAGGTAAAGAAAATGTTGTTGCTGACTTCTTGTCCAGACTGGATTTACCTGCAGGTGAAGATGGAACAGTGGATGACCAGATGCCAGATGAGCATCTGTTTGCTATCTCAGTACTCTCTCCATGGTTTGCTGATATAGAAAACTGCCTGGTCTTAGCACAGTTCCCTCCGCATCTAACCTCAAAAGAGAAGAGCAGAATCGTGAGGAAAAGTGCCTCATTCACTTGGATTGGGGGTAACCTGTTCAAACTTGGCCCCGATTAGATCTTAAAGCATTGTGTGAGGGAGGAGGAAGTCTTTTACATCCTCCTAACCTGTCATGATGGTCCTTGTGGAGGACATTTCGCAGCCAAGAGGACTGCCTTAAAAATTCTATAGGCAGGCTACTTTTGGCCCACGCTTCATCAAGATGTCAGAAGATATATCAGCCAACGTGACCGATGCCAAAGGATGGGGAAGCCGACTCCAAGGGATGAAATGCATCTCCAACCTCAAGTGACTCTTGAACCATTTGAGAAGTGGGGTATGGATTTTGTGGGTCCTATCGATCCTCCTTCAAGGCAAAGGTCTTACATCATTGTGTGCACAGACTATCTGAAAAAGTGGGCGGAAACCAAGGCAATCAAAGCAGTGATAGAAGAAAAGGTGGCTGAGTTTTTAAGAGAAAACATCTTCTACAAATTTGGCTACCCAAGAGAGTTAGTCACCGATCAAGGAAGCCAGTTCACCTCCAACTTAATTGAAGACTTTCTCGCTCATCACAAGATCAAGCATAGGACTTCCACCCCATATCATCCTCAATCAAATGGGCAGGTGGAGGTCCCAATAGAGCATTAGAAGGGATTTTGACTAAGGTAGTGAGCAGTAGCAAAAAGGATTGGGAAGACCGCCTGGTTGAGGCCACTTGGGCTTACAACACCACCTGGAAGACCACAACCGGCTTCACACCTTATGAGCTAGTCTATGGGAAGAAAGCTTTGCTGTCAATCGAGTTCAAGTACAACACATTGAGGATGGTATCTCAGCTGGACCTAGACCTCAGCCATGCTCAACAAGAAAGGATATTGTGGTTGAATGGGTTAGATGAACACAGAATGCAGGCCCTCCTTCACTTAGAAGTGGTTCAACTTCAGAGGAAGATATGGCACGACCGGCACCTCAATGACAAATAATTCCAGCCGGGAGATTGGGCACTGTTGTATGATTCTAGACATAAGGATTTCAAGGGGAAGCTGAGGACAATATGGCTAGGACCATATGCAGTGGAGAAGTGTAATGACAATGGTTATGTCCTTATTTGGACCATTGATGAAGAAGCCATCCCCATGCTCGTCAATGGGCATCGACTAAAGATCTACAGGAAACCTCTTTCAAGGCAAGAGTTCATCAAAACTGTGGAAAAATCAGTGTTGGTCATAGAGAAGGGTTCTGCCTCTGTTTTGGGCATACCCTAAGCATCATAAAAAAAATAAAAAAAATGAAAATAAAAAATATCCTTGGGTGAAAACCTTTCTGAGGCACCCAAGGCAGATGGTAGGGGTGAAAACCTCATTGAGGCGCCCCTGCTGTCTCTCTGAAAAGAATTGGAATAAAATGATCCTTGGGTGAAAACCTCTCTGAGGCACCCAAGGCAGATAGTAAGGGTGAAAACCTCATTGAGGCACCCCTGTTGTCTCTTAAAAAAAAAAAGAGAGAGAAAAAGAAAAAAAAAGAAAAAGAGAAAGAGGCGAAAACAGACAAAACAGGCTTAATCTTTGGACATTGTTGCAGGTTGCAGGGATTCAATGCAAAAAGGAGGCCTCTCAACTCAAGGACAAGGATCCCTACAAAGCTACCAGGCAACCTCACAAACACTCCTTCCATGAACACTCATCTCTTCCAAGGTTTGGACGCAATCTGGTCATAGTTTAGCCTTCTACAGGAAGCTACAGGACTTTCTACAGGAAGTTATGTATTTCTACAGGAAACATCTTGTAGAGCCCTTGGGTGGGCCAGGACCGATCATCAAGAAGAATTGGAAGCTTGAAGTTTGTTGAGGAGGCATGAAACCACTCTTTTCTTCCATCCTCCACTTGTTTCACCTCCTTTCACCACCATTGCTGCCATACGGTCAAAATATACCTGCACAGTCATACCAAAAATTCGTTTTCTCAGATAAGGGATTTTTTTTGGAAATAAACGCATGCAGAGGCTTGCATACCTTACCTGTCAAGGCAATATCAGGACCCTGCACCTGTGAACGTGACTCAATCATTTCGGCATGCACCCCAGGAGGAGAAACGGCTACAGGATGTCCTACAGGAATCCTGTAGCAATTGATCCAGCTAGAGCACATACCATGAAGACAACCGCAGCTCATGAAGCCAGTGCATGTAGCATTCACATCCAGGAAACCAGGTCTCAAGGTCTTGTAACCAGCAACATCCAATGAAGAGGAGCTCTAGTGCCTGTGCACGATGCAGAAGCAAGCGGATCCATCATTCCTCGTCCTGAAGCCTGAGAAAAATCACGTCCACGGGCGCACAGGTAAGTGCCTAACCTTATTTCGTCAAATTACATAATCTATACTCTAAAATGTGCATAACTGTGAAAATGAACGGATTGAACAAGTCAGGTAGCCATTCAATTGGCCACCACAACCAGTCCGACGGCCTCGTCGGATCCGAAAGGCTTTGGTTATGTCGAAAAGACAGGAAATGGACACATGGGAAGCGTCCAGTCGGAGAGAAGCGATAGTCTAACAGGAATGGTGGTTGTAAATGCAAAGGGAAGGATTCGGCGGTTAGGGATATGCAGCGGAATGATAGCGGTGACGTCGACCAATGGGTCGACGGGGACAGATCACCCCCACGCCATGAATTCCGCAGCAATTCAAATCGGTCGGATAAATCACTTATGATGCACTGCAGTCATTTACTCACAACCGTTTTGCAGCCGAGTACGCGTCCTCAATCCTATGAAGGTTGTTATCCTGAGTTCTCGGCCTGTTCCAACATCCTGTTGTTGTGCAGAAAGTCCAGAACCACTGAAGCGTTCCCTAGAATCCATGCACGACTCCTACAGGAAGCTACGCTACAAGAAGCCCAGCATTGCGGAGAAGTTTGGATTGTTCACGCCGAAGGTGGCAATTCTGGAATAAGGTAGGCCTGAATATAACTCTCCCATGCAAATGATTTAAAAGGTGGTGAAGTCGACGTGTTGAAGGGGTAGGAAAATGTGAATAAAAGTCTGTTCATGAATTTACAAGCCGTTTTCTTATCGTTGCATGAGAATTGTCGTCGTAGTATGTATGTGGGATTTTCTCCGAGGTTTTGAATTACAATTGAGCCACTGTCAAGGCTCACTGGTAGAAAGTTGTGAATTTTATATAACTATGCGCATAACAGAGACATAGCTCTATGCTTTGTCTAGAAAATCCTGAAGCTCTACTTCTGTACATGAGCAGGCAAGCTCAGGACAACGAAACAAGTTTTTTACCATGTTGGGAGGGTTCATTAGAAAAGAGCCTTCGGACTCCAAGAAGTTACGAGAAACCCCTGAGGTGGTGGACTTGTTTTCCCGTGCACACTGGATGTCATTCTGTGACAAGCTTCAAGGTCACGATGACGAAATTGCAGAAGAGTTCCTAAGGTCCTTGAAGCCAAATTCAAAGACATTGGCCATTGTCAACTTTAGAGGATTGACCCTCAGACTCACCCCACAGCTCATTAGCAGAGTAACTGATCTACCGATGGGAGTACCCTAGGATAAGAAGGAGAGAAAATTAGGTCAGAAAGCTAAAAAGGAGTTCTTCTTTCCAGAGGAACAATTTTCAGAGGACAAGAATGGAGTTCGAAGAACCAGCCTACACCCATTCTGGAGTGAGGTCAGCCTCCAGATTATGAAATATATTACGTGTGAGGGGCGTTTTAGCATCGTGTATGGCTATCATTTCCGGTTGCTCACAGAAATCAGGCACCGAATGGACCTACCCTCAGAGTAAAAGTTGAGCCTTCCTTACTTCCTCCTGCAATCCATGACTGAGTGTGCCACCAAACTGAGAGAAGGAATGCCAGACCAGCTAGCCCATCATGGGCTCATCAAGTTCCTCGTGGAAGATCCACTCCACACTTACATCGTCCCTCTCTCCTGGGAAACTTTTCGGAATATGTCTAAGGATGATGACATCTGAATTTTGGTCGAGGAGCTCACTTCCTCCAGCGGCGAGGAGAAGGAGCACATTCAGACAAAGGAGGAAGATAAAGGAAAGAAAACCCCGGGCACAACACCGAAGAAAGAACTGAAGGGAACTCAAGGAAAAAGCCAAGCTGTCAAAGCAGGGGATGATAAAACCACACCAACACCCAGGGAGAAAAGACTACAGAGCAGGGTGGAAAGGACTGAAAAATTCCACGCCAGTGAGGGCACCTCTAAGGCAGCCTCAGCCAAGCTAAAAGAAAAAGAACCCTCAGCCAAGCAGGCTAAAACAATGTCGTCTACTTCTACAGGAAGTTTAAAAACGGCTTCTACAGGAAGCCAGAAACTAGCCACTACACGGCTTTCTACAGGAAGTCCTAAAAAAGGAAAATAGAAGGAGAAACCGAAATTCTTGTTAGGGAGGTAGCAGTTGTGCTGACCACCCTAGGTACCTCTCCCAAGCCAAAGGAAAAATGAAAGAGGGAGACTCCTCTGTATTTCAAAGTAAGAAGAAGTGTAAGAATTAAAACTGGCAAACCCCAACCTCCATCCAAAGACCCAATTACCATTGAAGACACCCCTGCCTCACCAAAGGAGAAGTCCCCCTCCAAAGCATCAGTCACTTATGAGCGAGGGAGCCCGAAGACATCTACGTGGAGGGAGAGAATTGAAAGATTGGCTTCAAAAACCTCTCTACAGGATGCTGAAGCTGTTCTACAGGAAACATTGGATAGGCTCAAGGAGACCGAAATAATGGAAGGGGAGGCAGCCAAATCACCACAAAAGGGTAGAGCACATTATGGAACCTAGCCCCCAACCCAGCTTGGGCTCTTATTATAACTTTTTGGAGGCCAGAAAAATCATTCCACAAAAATTCACAGTGCCGCTTTCCATTTCACTAGAGGAAGAAAGAGTGAGGACCCACACATGGATGAGAATAGCCAAGTCTAAAGGAGTAGCAGATATAGGCCCTTTGGAGGAACAACTCAAGGAGGCAAGAAGAGAATTGGCTATGGCAAAAGATGTGGGAAACTGCCAGTGAGTATTTCTACAGGAAGAAAATGAGAAGCTCAAACTACAGCTACAAGGATAGAGGGAAGAAGGGGACATAGCACCAGAGGACACCACAACAGAACCTCAAGAAAAATAAGGAATGCAAGCTAATCTTAAGGAACTAATCTAGCAACTACAGGAAAGAGAATTGCACGTAAGCATAGAGATACAAGCTCTAAAACAACAGGTGCAAGAAAAGGAGGTGCAACTGGCCTGCATGGCTAGTTGGGAAATGGATGCTCTGCAATGTAGGCAGCCGGCCAAATCTTATGGCCTATACCTATGGGACCAGTGGCTACAATTCCAAATTAACGCATTGGCACAGAGGGGTATCTCCCAAGTCCAAAACCCCCAGCAGTTCATGGAATTATGTAATAGAAGTTCAACAGAGGACAAGGCCAAGCTATCAGAGTTCTACCTTCATAATTTGGCCCTTCCAAATGAGACCTCATGGGACCCCAACGCAGCCGTGGGAGATATGCAGCTGATGGCACTGACCTCATGGTTAAACCACGAAGAAAAGAGAGCAGCAGAGGTCAAAGATGTCATGAACCGAGAGTGACATGAACCACTGCTGATTAGAGCAGAGCCAGGGGACCCCACCACATTGATATCAGCCCACCAACACCTAGCAACCAACTCTCAGGCTTTATTAGAATACATGGATCGGCAGGCTCAGGCTACAGCACACTTTGAGGATATGGAGCGATTATTAGGGGACAACTGTGTTCATGCTTGCACCCGTAGGTGGAACACATTGTCCCACAGCCTCAAAATCAGGGAATATCACACTCCAACTCGAATGAGGGAGGCCCTGGCATGGGTGCCTCTCTACAAGAAGTCCATGCAGAACCTCCAGGCCAGCTGGATCAGCCTCAAGCTAAGCCCACCTTTGCTTTTGGGATTGGTAAAAGGAAGCACAGAAAAAGACGAGCATAAGCAATGGGAAGAGGTGGAAAGGATGGCCAGGTTCCATGACAGTGATGACGATACTACTTCAGAAGCCTGGGATGTGAGGGTGGCAGTTAAAGCAATGAAAGACGAGGAGCTATACTATTTGCTCAGAGGATGAGCAACCATTTTAGCAGCGGGTGATGATGAGCCCAAATTTGGTAACTTGTTGGGCTAATTTGGTCCAATTATCCTTGTTAAATCCTTCATTTTCATAGCTTATGCATTATTTTTCAGTATGTTTATGTCATTTGTACGAATAAGGGTAGTCACTCTTCCTAGGTGGCTAACATGTGCTCATTTCAGGTCTTTTTGACACATGTTGGAGCAAAACCGAGCAATCATGGGCTGGAAGACAGCCAAGCTTGGGGTGAGGATTCATAGGGGGTTGTCTATGGCATTAAATAGCCTTCCTCGGGATCTTCACCCCCAACTCCGAGCTCCAAAGGCCACCAAAACCAGATCTAGAAGGCAGCCAAGCAGATTTTGGAAGAAGCTGTCTACTCAACGTTTGGTTAGCCAAGTCCCATAGATTTAGGAGGACAGCTAGGGCCCTCATGGTGTATAAATGTTAAGGCCTCAGCCTTCATGAGGGAATTTTGGAAAAGTCTTGCATACTTTGCACTACAGTGCTGCTAGCTTCATTTTGTTCTCTTGTAGCCATCTTTGGCATAACTCTTGACTGATGATCATGTTTTGATAATGAGAAGCAGTCCGATTTGATACCAACTCTGAGTTTCCTATAGGAGCCATAGCTCTCGAGGTTGGGCCCAACTTGAGAGCCTAGGGCTTCCTTCTTTGTACTGTTATCTTTTCTTTATGCATCGTGATTTTTCTTTTATGCATTTGAAACATGTTTCTGTTGAGCATATTTAGTTGTGTTGGTTAAATAGGTTATTGTTATGAATAGAATTGCTTCAGATGTTTAGAATAGATTGGTAGGATAATAACAGATAAAGCTCCAAGAAAATGGTCAGCAACACTCTCAGTTTCACCTCATCCTTATTGGATCAGGGGCTGGAATTGCAGAAACAGTGTTGCCCCAACAAAAACACTGGTTTGCTTGACCATGCAATCCTTGGTGTAATGTTTTCATTTGTAGAAGTTAGTTATGCGTTCTGATCTCTGAAATGTTTCCTTTCTTGAGTGATGTACATGGTTCTTTTTACAAATAAAGCTGTTGTTCATTTCTTTCATTGACAGTTAGAGTAGATTAGCTAAGACTTTGATTGTGTGCAGGACTTTGTTGATTCGATTAAATGTACAGCGTGCAGGGCATCTCTACCACTCTGTCATCCACCTAAGCTTCATCCAGGCCAGCTGCTCCATCTCGTAGTTAGGTTCCTCATCTCACAACTGTCCTTTTGCCCACGTAACCCTACCTTCTTGCTCCTCCATTGTCCTAGCCTTCTTTAAGCCAAGTCAGCCTTCTACACCCTCTCACCACTCCATCCACCAGTCCCTGGGTCACACCAGGCCCCTATCCTACCTCCCTATCCATTCATGCATCTTCCCTCACTCACCCATCCTCTAAGATCCACTTTTTAAACATCCTGTAGAAATTTCTAAACATCCTGTAGAAATCTCTGAACATCCTGTAGAACCCCTACAGACTTCCTGTAGAAGCTCACAAATGAGGTTTCTTGATAGCCAAACTTTGTGAAACTCTCCAGAAGAGTGTCAAGGACTCCTTAGACCCTCTCTGAACCTTCCCAACCTTTTCCAAGCATTTCTCCTCCTTGATCCACCCCTGCACAACAAAAATCCAGTTAAAAGCACATGCGTGATAATTCTAATAACTTACTCAAAAATACAAAAAGATGTTTTCTTCAGATAGAGATAGTCTAGACACATGTATTTTACCTTCATAGAAGTAATGGCATCTCTTTTGGTAGTTTGCATTCTCTCCTCTGCATCAGTAGGACTAGCTGGTAGAATTAGGGTTTTCCAGGGTTTGCAATTTCCTTCAGTTTTTCAATCTCTTTTCACAAATAGATTAGCTTCCTTCGAGTTAGCTTTCATCCATCAATTAAAAAGCTTCTTCTAAGAGCTCATAGAAGTTGGAATAAGCTCCTAGTGGACTTGTGTCGACTGACCAGGTGACAACTACGGCAAGAGCTAGTACTTGTGCATACAGCACTGTCGCTTCCAAGTTTGTTACGAACTACCGGGTTGATAAAAGTAAAGATGGGAGTCCCAGGAGTTGCAGCATTATTGCTACAATACTGGAGCCCACCACCATCCCAGCTATATAAACCTCTCTTTTTCCCAAGCATAAGTTAGCTTTTAGTCCTAATTAAGTTTTGTCTAAGGTTTGAATTTTGGAGTAGTCAGCAAGCTACCCATAGTTTATAGTTTTCTAGTTTGTGTTTAAGGGATAATTGTGAGTTTGGTTTGGTGTGAAGACTAAAGGGAAGAGCCTTGAGACTACCATTGTCAAGGCTATCCATGAGATGCTAGCAGAAGTGTGGGAACTCAAATATATCGAAGGAGAACAACAACGTCAAGACATCGGTTGTAATCTCTTCTTAAACTAATATAGATGCAACTATCAATTGATTTCCTACATTAAATGTCATCTCACATATTTATGGCTTAATGTTTCTTGACCTGTTAAGTAGGTTGAATACAATATTGTATGTTATTACATTTGTTGTTTGTTTTTGTTTGCTTGTTTCAAGTGTGCGAAGGAATGAAATGAAATACAGTTGGAGATAGGAAGCAGAATCATCACCAAGTAGAATAGCGTTCTGAGAGGTAGGCCCTCTTAATTGATTCTAGCCTAAGAAAATCTTCCATAGATTGTCTGTTTGTGACCAGACCCGCTCTCTTGGGCTAGAGGAATTGTTTGTATCCACACTTAGAATTTACCTGCATCACAAATTGGTGACTCCGCTGGGGAGCCTATCCTTCTGTTTGATTGATTGTAATTTCATGGTTTTGTGTGAACTTTTCTAGTATCACCATTTCCCTCTAGTGTTCTCTGCTTTTACTAGTTTACTGCTCTGAGTCTGAAATTTGCAATAGAAAGTCTGGTTTTCACCTGAAGAAAAAATTATTTTTTCCTTTGAAGCCTTGGTCCGCGTGGTTTTTTCTAAAACAGTCGCATCGATCAGATTGAGTTTCACCAAAACAGTCACACCGATCCCCCCTCTAGAACTTGTTGTTAGTTAGGTAGTCACATCGATTCCTTTAGGTGGAGTTTAGGGTTTACCCCAGATCTCAACCTTTGTGTCTTTCTCTCTTGATTTCTACCTCTTAGCTTGTTTTAGGCTATTTCTCCCTAACATGAAAGCTTGATTTGGCTTGGTTTGTGTGCTTGTTGGTTTTCCTTGTTTTTCTTGATTTATTGACTCTTTGGACATCTAGCTTGTCATGCATCCTGCTGATTGTGAAGTCAGTGAGTCAAGTTGTTGGTGAATTTACTCCTTGCATTTCGTTTGTAGTCCTCTTATTGCTTTGATCTCCATCATTCAAGTTAGAAAAGTTTCATTTGATTGTTTAATTCTCTCTTTTCTAGCATAGATCATGTTGCTTGTCTCGGTTTTGGTAGATCCATTGCGTCATTAGTTTGGAAGAAGTTCTTTTTTGTGTCTTTTCATCTGCTTCGGGATTGATTGTCTCGAAAACGTTTTCATTGAAGTGTTTTACAAAAAAATCATTTTTTCGTTTCATGAAAAGTACACAATTCTAGTTTTCTTCATCAATGTGTTACATTAGTTAGCATCATTGAAGATGAGAGTTGCATTTGCATTTGAAAAGAAAATGAATTCTCCTTACCTCTTGGAAGGACTGCTTGAAGTGCACTTATTAGGAAAATAGGAATTGGGAAGAGTTTTTTTTATTGTTTTGTTTTCAAAAAGTGATGTCATGAAAAAATCATTTTGTTTTCAGTTGCTTGGTTGTTTGCATTTGATTGTGTTCCCTATTTCTCAATTAGCATTAACTTTCATTGAAGACAAAGATCTCTTTTCTTATATAGCTGCATGTAGGCGTTTTGTCAGATGAAACCAGTAGGGCCTTGTAATTGAAACCTAATTCAAGGTCAACTGTTAAAATTTATCGATTTAACCTAAGGAAGCATTGAAACTTAACGCTTACAGTTAGAGGTCTAGGCTAGAGACATGTTCTGGCATCTTAAAACCTAGTAGTTGTCATTCGCACTAGACAGAGCTTGTATGAACTTGTGCTCCCTATACCACCATGTATATAAAGGGAGACCCCACTAGGTTGCAATCCTTTATCTATAAGAAGCTAAGACTGTCGCCTTGTAAACGTGATACACCAAACACAGCATTCAGGGAGATTGCCTTCCCATACTTCTTGGTTCGTCGGGAGGTATTCTGCAGTTCACAGTTACCTGGTAATACTTTTGCCTAGATTATCTAGAGAAGTCATTTTTAATCTTTTCTGACTCTTTAAATTTGAAAATATCATCGAGCAATTCTCCTTTCAAGCTCGTTAATTCTGAAAGCAACAAGACTCACCTTTCTTCCTTTTCTCGAATCTTAAAATATGAAAAGGCAAAGTTTTGTTTCAGTGTCTTAAAATTAACTACCCATTAAATATTCCTGGTTAAAGTTATCTTCCTTAGTGTTACTTTAAAAGTCGATTTCAATGGCAACATTCGCATAGTCTACCAGTCAAGGGTTCCCCTCAGATGGGAATCCTGGTCCTTTTCCTTCTTTTGGAAATTTTTATGCTCCTTATATGGCGATGTTTTCCCTTCCTAGGTTAACCATTGGTCTACATGTTTGGTTGTTTTCAACCTCAGTGGTCCCAAGTGTCCTGATTCCTGTCCAAACGTCTCCTTCATTTGAATTGTGTCACGATGATTCTAAGGTTGACCCCTCTCCTTCTTCCCCTATTTCTTCACCCTCCTCTTCTACTTCGTCTGGTGAAAGTTTGAAATCCAGTACCCAAGAGGTTAAGAAGAAGAAGAAGAAGTCTGATAAGCTAGAGGCCAACCGTGCAGTTGTTTCTCTAAATGCATTTCTTGTCAACAAACATTTTGATCCTCCACGGAAGGTCAGATTCCCTTGCAAGATATGTAAGGGTGTCCATCTCCTTCGAGACTGTCCTGGCGTCCCCAGAGTCTTAGAGGTATGGTCTCAAGACCTGAATCGACCATCCCCGTCGACCTCTAGAGATCATGTAGATGCTACACCTTCAGCTAATGATGGTAAGAAGAAGAGAAATATTAGATTCCCTTGTAGGTTATGTGAAGGAGAGCATATTCTTCACCTTTTTCCTCTTATGGATAAAGCTTCCAAAGTTTTCGAAAATCTTGTAGCTCCTCAACCCCAACTTCATGTTGGCTATCAGAAGCTTTCTTCTGACCCTCTCCCGATTGGTAAAGAGATTGACTTGGATTCATCTCTTGTCCATCCTACTCTTCCTAAGTGATACTCTCTTGTGTTTGTTCTCGACCAACCATTGGTCGAAAAGAGTGTCGACTTGGTCCCGCCACCAGTTGATCACTCTGTTCCAGAAGAGAGTGGTGATCATATTGCTCATGTTCTTCTCGCCTCCTCAGATTCTCATGAATAGAAGAGTGATCCTCCCATCCCAGTTGCTCAAGAGAGTCATTCTCCTATTCCTATGGAGCATGGGGAAATCATATGATACCCCCACCAAGTAGTTATGTCGTCTCTTTTGATTGGAGTCAATTGACTGCTTTCTGCCTTCCATTTTATGTGCCTTTCCAGATCACATTGCAAGCCTATAATATGGTAGTACATGGAACTATATTAGATGAAGGCACATCTGTTAGCATCACATCTTCTACTACTTGGCAGGCTTTGGGTTCCCCATAGCTTGTGCATGTCACCCAGAATCTGTTGGCTTCATCGGAGGAACTAGTTAGCCCTTAGGGATCCTTCCGAAGTTCACTATTACTTTGGAACAAAAGATCATATATATAGAAGTGATGGTAGTCCAAGGCCCCTTAGATTTCAATCTTCTCCTTGAACACAACTACGTTTATGTCACGGAAGCTCTTGTTTCTTTACTTTTGTATCTGGTTTGTTTTCCGCACGAATGGATAATTGTGATTATTGATCAACTGTTGTTCATTAGTCACCAGGTGCCTCATTTGCAACCATCGTCCCCTCTACTCTTTTTTACAAACAATACCTTCCCCGCCATAGGTCAATTATGTGGCTACTCGTTCTGTCTCCACATCTGCTGATGATCACACAGATGGTATAGTACATTATGTACTAGGGGCATTGGAACCCGATCTATCTATGGTACCAATTGACATGTATTCCTCCCAGAGCATGGTTCTTCCATCTAGTGAAGACCTCTTGGGAGCCATGTTCTCATATGGTTCATTCACATATGTCATGAGGATGGTTCCTAGTCTTGTTTCAACCTCATTAAAAATGAAACAAAGGGTGTGAGCATAGTTCTTTGTCTGGTGTCAAGCTTGTTAAAAAATGAAACAAGGGTCTCAAGGATAGTTCTTTTACTGTGTCAAACTCATTAAAAAATGAAGAAACTCCCTTTTCCAAATTGATTCTTTGATTAATATCTTGTAAAATCCCAGTCGAGTCTTTCCAAGATCTCGAAAGTGAACCTTCATTCCATCCACCTAGTTGACTGAAATAAAACTTGGGGGGCATGTACCTTGATTGAGTCATTATCTTGGGGGCATGCAAACTTATAGAAAGCATAGTTTTTCGTTTCAAGCTTGTGTAAACATGAAACCAAATCCAAGCAAAGTTCTCCATGGTTCAAGCTTGTGTAAAAATGAACCCATGAACAAATTACATCTCATTATTTCTGTTTTAATCAGATAATTTCTGCTAGATGATCCTTGGTTGTTTTATTCCATCGCCACCATCTCTTTGGCCAATCATATGCTTTCACTTGGTTTTTTTTTCCTTTCCTAAGGAACCATAGCAATGAGTGGTTTTATTATCCAACCTCTTGACCATTACATGTTTTGAGCAATTCCTCCATTGCCAAAACCAATTGCTTCCCTTTATACCACTCGTTCCTCTAGGTCAAGTCACCTTTAAGCTCTTTTCTGACTCGTAAAATATGAAAAGATCGCCAATTATTTTCCCTTTTGACTCTTTAAATAAAATAAAAAGGGGAGGTCTACTTTCAATTCTTTTTTGGCCTTTAAAACACAAAAAGATTGCCAAGCTCTTGTCATTTTGAACTCGTTAACAGATGCAAAACATCGTTTTCCCAGTATACGTTTACCCCTTTTTCGGGTTGGGACAAACTATTTATGAAAAAGGTATTCCTTGATTGAAATGGTCAAGCGATTCTCTCAAGTATCATTTTCTACCTTTTTGGGCTCGAGAGACACAAATGTACAGAAAGGGACCATGTGGAGTTTTATTTTCCGTGTCTTTTTCAAACTCTCTAAACATGAAAAAGATACCAAGTTACACCTTTGTCAGACTCATTAAAACATTAAACAACATTAAATTCGTCACCATGATGAACATGAGCTTCTCCTTCTTAGGGCTCATTAAAACTTACTAGGTTCGATTCGTCCAAAGGATGAACTTACAGTGTAATCATATGCTATCCCCTTCAAGCTTATGATAAAAAAAAATTGGGGTACCTAGCAAAAATGGTGGGGGAAAATTTGTAAATTCAATTAGTTGTTTTGGCAGCTCACTCTTGAACATGACCCTATCTTTTCGTGTCAGGTTGGGATACCCTCCTTTTCATCATTGACCTTCCTGGGTTGGGCCACTCATTTTTTTCCTTCAATTTGATCTCTGCAACGTCATCATGACCACCGATCCTATGGATCCTAAAGATGCCAAACTCTGGAGTCGTGTCGCTGATATGTTCAAGAGTTAGTCCCTCTACAGTTACACTTACTCGTGATCTTCTGTATCATCTGAAATCATTTGCATCCCATTGTTTCGTGTTGATGATGTGGGATACATCATGGCCTTGCTTTAACATGGTCGCTTCTTGTCATCTTTAGATCATTATCTAGTAAGCTTGTTGAGAGACTCCCTTCTAGTACCTTAGAGCTTTCATGCCCTAATGGCAAGTTCTTTGCACTCTATGAAAAGTTCACATCATTGGATTTTGATCGAATGATTTCACGGGTGTTCAACATCAATTCCTTTATTCACATTCCATGAAATTTGCTACCAGTACCTTGAGAGCCATTGTCATTATTGGTGGTTTCTCTCACACTTGTTAACAATTCACATCATTGACCAATAATCAAGCGACTTCTTAGCATGTTCGACTTCAACACGTTCATTCACATGTTAGGATTTGTACTTTGATTGGTTCATTTGGAGCGCAAGACCCTGGGCTAAGATTACACAAGTCCAGGTTGTGAGGCTATATGACATGATTATGTTGATATACATCTATCTTTCAAATGGATGGTTGAGACCATATCATGAGTTGTTCTATGTGATCCTTCTCATTATTGGATGGTTGCAACCATGCCTTGGTTTCATTATGATCCTTTCTGCTGGATGGCCTTGGATCCATTTACATGATCATTCTCTGGATGGTTGCATCCATACCATGATTCATGTATTATTATTCATGGTTTTCAATGATGTATATGTATCTATGCTTGCTTGCAGGTTCTCCGATGATAGACTCCGATTCCCCACACACACTTGTAAATCATTTCACTCCTCACTCTAGTTCGGCCTTCATGCTTTAGGGGGCATCTGTTACATAGTATTTTGTCACTGTCCCTGTACTCCCCATCCACGATCCTAGAGGACCTCTATAGTGCACCCTAAATGCTTTACTGCCTTGAATAAAATTCCATTGTGTCCCTCTTCATGAGTAGAACAATTCCCTTTTGCATCATTTCCCAAAATCTTTTGTTTATCCCAGTTTACAAGACCGGCAGTAATGACCTGTGTCCTCCTCACGGTGATATGCAGGGTTTACAAATATCCCTAGCACTGATCAGATCGACTGAACCCTTTCTCAGTCATGCCAATCCTCTTTTGGAAAGTTTTTTAAATATGGCGCTGAAGCTTCCAGCTCTAGAAGCTTCATAACGAAAGTATGGTAAATGGTTAGGTCGGATGGAGTCGAGGAGGTCAATTTGTGCTCCTTTCCCCTATTAGGATGGAACTAATGCAAGAGATAATGCCTTCTCCCATGAGAAGAGGAACCATCTCCCTCCATCCCAGCTATATATACCTCTCTTTTTCCCAAGCATAAGTTAGCTTTTAGTCCTAATTAAGTTATGGCTGAGGTTTTGATTTGGAGTAGTCAGCAAGCTACCCATAGCTTGCAGATTTCTAGTTTGTGTTTAAGGGAGAATTGCATGTTTGGTTTGGTGTGAAGACTAAAGGGAAGAGCCTTGAGACTACCATTGTCGAGGCTATCCATGAGATGCTAGTAGAAGTGTGGGAACCTGGATATGTCAGAGGATAACAGCAACGTCAAGACATTGGTTGTAATCTCTTCTTGAACTAATATATATGCAACTACTGATTTATTTCCTACATGAAATGTCATCTCATATATTTATGTCTTAATGTTTCTTGACCTATTAAGTAGGTTGAATACAATATTTTATGCTATTACGTTTTTTGTTTGTTGTTGTTTGCTTGTTTCAAGTGTGCGAAGGAAGGAAACTAAAGATAGCTGGAGCGAGGAAGCAGAATCATCACCAAGAAGAATAGCATTCTAAGAGCTAGGCCCTCTTAATCAATTCTAGCCTAAGGAAATCTTCCATAGATTATCTGTTTGTGACTAGACCCGTTGTCTCGGGCTAGAGGAATTATTTGTGTCCACACTTGGAATTCACCTACATCACAATAGGTTATCTAATTAAGTGCATCATATACTAACCTTAGATCTGAATCCACACAGATTTGCTTAAGTGCTTAATAAACTTAACAGAAAGTATTATAACTCCCTTGTAAATACTTAACATGCATTGCATTCAATCAATAGACTTATTGAGTAGATTCACTCATCAATACATCATTACTTAAGAAATACATTATCTCATCACAACATATATCACAAACATAAATAGCAGAAGGAAATAGATAAAACATATGAATTTCTCCATCAATCTTCTTTATTGATTTTCAGTATAAGGTTCCAAACTCAAAACTTACCTGCGCACTCAGCTGCAAGGGTTCGTGCACTCAACTACAGACTCTACTCTAGGCCTCTGCGCACTCAGTTGTAAAGCCTTCTCCCCATCTAAGACTTCTCTGTGCTAACTCCTTAAGACTCCATTCGTTGTAACCATAGACAAAGTATATATCTACCTTAGACTCTCTAAGACACACCAATTTATGCAATACCATGGTCCATGGACCAAGGGTAGATCTCAAAACCGACTCAATCATTTACATAGACGAGGGTAAAAACTATTTTTGACTCCTATCTACCTACACTCTCTGCATCCACAATTCGCAGAGACTTTACATCTTTTGTCAAAATTTACACCAAAACTTGGGTTTTTATCCCAAAACTAACCCAGGGAACCCCATCCCAACATCTGTGACAGTAAGTGTTGTAGAATTTATTGTTATTTAAAATTCGTTCTTTAATCATATAAAAACTGAACAAAAATAAAAAAATCATATATTGTATTCCAAAAATTAAAAGAGAATAAAAAGTCCAAAGAAATTGTTTATTGATGACGACATTCAAAGTCAATGTAAGTGTTGTGCCCTACAACAACCCCCCATTTCATATCATTCTTATTTTTCAAAAAATTAACATATGGAATGGGTCCCTTTTAAAATTTTGGCATCAATGCTTGTATGTTCAAAAAAAGGCCGCATAATCAAATGAGTTTTCATATATTTAAGCCTTTTTGGGATATTAATGGCCAAATAATAAATAATCTTTTATTATTGCGATAAAGCGATTGCATATCGCGACAACATGAGAGATGCATTCAAATGGCATTTTTGGTCCCCGCCGATGCGATATCGCTATCGGCGATCGGCGATGTTACATACACACCAAGTTACGGCACATGACTCATGCCCCGACGCGACGCTATATCGGCGATACCTCATGTGGAACCGCTTTATGATTTAAATCCCGACCCGATGCGATATCGCTATCGGCCGTCGGCAGAATTTCACGCACTTCAGTAAGGCACCCGGTTCCTACCCCTGATGTGATATCGCTTATCGGCTATCGGCACGATCTTTTGGTTATAATTGTGCAGCACCTATTCCCCGAGGCGATGCGATATCGCTCATCGGTGGTCGGCAGTCTTAAAAGCCATCACTTAAAAGCTTCAATATTATATTCATATCCGATTGATAAAGCGCGAATCCCAAAATGCTGTTAATGCAAGGGATAAGGTAATGCGTGTGTATTTAAAAGATTTTGCCCCTTCGATTAATGAACACCTGCGTTTAACCGTCAGAATATCTGTTGCACGCTTAAGTGAGTCATTCACCCGGATAACGGTGTAATCATCACATTTAATGGGTAGCAGGCCTCAAATCACCATTAATTGCATCTGCAATATCCTCTCAGCAATTGGATCCGCAGCCACTTTTTAAAATTAATCTTGGCACGCTTCAAATGATATATCTATCCCGCTGTGAAGCGTCATTGTTATTATGTTGTTACGATTTCTCTTGCAATTGTGTAGAATTCATCTTTTGAGAGAAGCTTAAGCATGATGGGGAAAAGATCCAAGAGGGCTACGGGCTCTACTGTTACACCTATAGCAGGTCAAGCTGCTGCAAATAGAAAGAAAGGCCTCGTTTCAGACACTACATGCACTGGTCTTAACAAGACTACTTGGCAGGGCACATATAATTTACTAGAAGCTGAGCAACCAGAAGTTTCAGCGTCAGTGGTTACTGCGGACTCACTCAAAAAGTCCGACGCAACTCTCAAAGAGTTGGCCGATTCCTTTCTTCACAGAATTGCGGCCAGAGAGCAAGTCCTTCCCTACACTGATGTAGTGCGATGGGCAATCGAGGAAATTCCAATCATTGACAGAACGTTCCACACAAGAGACGGACGAATTTTCGAGTCGTTTAAGACAGAGCACCTAAGGCAAATGTATCATTTGCCTGAGCCAGAGAAAATCTACAACAAATACTTCGTGGAGAATTTTGCAGCTGAAAATGAAGTACCATCCGAGCCCATTCGGGATTGGAGGCAGAACCCGACCAAACACAAGCACGAAAGCTCGGGTAAGTACTCCGTCGATTCCTTGGCTTCTCCCTATTGCTATGTGGGAATTATGATGTGTAGGCTATGGGGATTACATGATTCTGCCAATTTCGATATAGAAATGGTTCCCCTGATGGAGGCCGCTGTTAATAGTTTTATCATGAATTGGGCCACCATTCTTTCTGATAAATTGACTCTAGCTGTTCGGGATTTTAGAGCTAAATCTGTAGTCACCGAAAGGAAAATCCCCCCATTTTATTATAGTGCCTACATTATGGACACATTGTGTTTTAACTCTGAGTTTCCCATCCTCGGTTGGAGATGGACCACCCAAGACCCTTCTCCCATTCATTTGTATCATCGGAAATTGTGGAAGTCCTCTTACAAGGAACATTTGTATCAAATTTGCAATGGTTTTATGGTTCCCATTCATTATTCCATTTTTGATCGACCTATTCCCAAAATTTCCTATCTCGCTACCTTCGACTTACCAGCTGTAGCAGGTTGGTTTGGAGAAGAGCATTTTACCTATATTAGAGTTTATGGAAGCCAAGCCAAACCGCATGTTCTCCCTCTATATGTTCCAGACAAACTGTTAGCCCGAGAGATATCCTACCAAATTATGGCCGGGAGTGTAACCCAAACACTCAAGAAAGAGAAGAAGAGGGGCTGGCCCCCTTTTCCCTTGAGGATGGGTGTTTTTACTCTGCATAATATTCAGCATGCAGAAAAGGAGGCAATAAAGATGCAAGCTTTATCCCTGCCCACTATGCCAGCCAGACTCTATGATCCACATAAAACTGCCTACAATGCCCTAGAACAGGCCAAATTGACCAAGATTGACCATCAAGAAGATGAGTTTGATGACCTGTTCGTAGCTGCCGATTCAATAGGCCAAACCAAGCAGTTTGCCATGATGAGATACAATGATGTGAATTTAACTGAGTTCAATAAACTTAGAGAGCAGAGGTTGCAAACTCTGCCTCTAGATTTATTGTCATTAACCTCAGCGTCCTCCTCAAGCGAGCCTGGTCGGAAACAGACAAGCCAACTTCCTGTTATAAATAAAGAACAAAAGAAACAACAGGAGGAAAGGCAAGAGAAGCAGCAGGCAGAGAAGCAGAGAAAGGAGCAAATGGATAAGCAGCAGAAAGAGCAGAAAGAACAAGAACAGAAAAAGCAGAAGCAGATGGAGGAACAGCGGAAGAAGGAAGAAGAAGAAAAACAAAAGAAAGAACTAGTAGATAAGCAAAGAAGAGAGCAAGAAGAGAAACAGAGAAAGGAGTTAGAAGAACAGCAACAGAAAGAGTTGGAGGAGCAAAAGAGGTTGGAACAAGAAAAGGAGAAGAGTAAATCCCAGACCTCCATAGATCCTGAATTGCTGAAACAATGGAATCAATTCGATTCCATTATCAGTGGAAAGGAAGGCTCCAAAGACACACCAGACACCACTTCTTCTCAGGTTCTAAGCGGAACCAGTGGCCCACCCACTTCAAAGGAGCTCGAGGTAATCACCAAAGACCCTTCCGATCAGATTGTGCTCCAGGTGGAAGATATTCCTCCCCTGGACGTTTTCTATAGCCCTAGGCACAAAGCGGTTGTTAAGCGCTCAAGGAAGAGACGAAGGCTTAATCAACCTTCCATCTTTCCTGAGCAGACAGTTACGGGGAATGTAGTCTGGAAGGAAGAATTGGACCCCTCCGATGATCTAACCAAGCTATCGCAGTATGCGGGAGCTTATTATGCAGCGACTATTGATAAAGCATCGGAGGTAAGTCTTTTGTTAAAGACTAAGGACCAGGAGATTTGTGCATTGCAAGCAGAAGTAGCCGAGGCGCGAAACAAGGTAGCACAGGTAGAAGAGCAGTTGCTGGCACAACAGCAAGCAAACAATGTATTAACCCAGCAACTGCAGACTGAAAAACAGAAGATTGACCAGAGCGCAATCCAGAAGCAGAAAGAATTAACAGAGGCATTGGCACAATTGAGAGCGGCAAACGAGCAAATGACGAAGTCAAAGGATGAGCAAATCGCTCAACTGTTAGCACAGCTCGAAGATATCAAGGGCACCAAGAAAGTCGAGGATTTCAGAGCAGAGGCAGCTCAAATAAATAATGCATTAATCTCTCAGGTTAGACTCTTGTGCCAACAACTAACTGAGGCTGAGCCATTATGTGAAGCATCTACAGCAGTATGTCAGCAAATTGAAAAAGCCAGAAATGAGCTAGATCAGACCGAAGATACAATAGCCTCATATATTGATTGGCAAGATAATGATGTGGGGAAAGAAGCAAACTTGCCTAGGATCTATGAGCTATTCAAGGAGATACTCTTCACGGAATGGAACACTTAGATGATGAAAGCGGAAAGGGCAGCTTCAAGGTGTAAAATGATTGCCAACAATATGATTGATTTGGTCAACAATACACTCTATTTGGCCAACATGATCTCTCAGTGCACACCTGGAAGCATAACCACGGCGAACATGATTGAACAAACAAGTTATCATGGACTGGAGGAAAAGAGAAAGTTAATCGCTGGAATAAATACTTTAACCTCCGACGCCTATTGGCTCTTTCTAATCAAGCCGCACACTCAAAGGTTGGCTCTTAAGTGTTTAACAGATGCTCTCAAGTGCCTGATCCCCGACTTTCAGGATGCCATATATGATGCCCAGCTCACGTCGCGTCTCAACACTCCACCGGAAGTAGAGCCAATGCTGGCGATATGTCAGTTGAGGTTTAAAGGCAAAGAGCCCACCGAATGAAGCATTTCTGCCGACTGCCAGATCACCAAAAAAGATGGAAAATATTTATTGATGCCAATTTCATAGCTGTTCAGTTTTTTTTTAGATATTTAGATTAGACTAGTATTTATAGACCCTTTCATTGTTTTGGAAAGGGTCGTAAAATTTTGTAATAGACTTAAAGGCTGAAGTTTGCACTATTGTGCTTCAGCCTATATTCTTTTGTGAAACTCGATCGATAGTCCTTAATTTGACGAGAAGGTTGTTTTATGCATTTGTGCACTATTGTCTCTTGTTTGGAATGCTTTCTGGTTTGAAGAAAGGACTGCGACATAGCGATTTATATAATGGATTGTTGAGCAGCTTACATGGTACTTTTATCTGCATCTGTCCTCTTTCCTTTCATATGAATTGCTGTGTTATTATTTTTGCTATTGTTGAATACATGTATGTGCTGTAACAGCAAATCTTCATTTCGTTCCACTATTGGATGCTTTGTGATATGCCTTTCTTTTAATCATGCATGTAGCAATGATATGAATGACAATGTGTAGTAATTCGCTATTATCGCTCTGCATAACTAATTATGCAGAGCAATCTTAAATGGTTTAAACGTCTATGCTTTAGTGTTAGAGTCATCTATATGCCTGCCTTAAAGCACAGATTATCAAACGCTACGCTTTGAAAGATTGATAAGTCCCGGGATTAGATTATAGTTATTATATATTTTGCTGATAGTTTTAGTTATTCGCTTATCACTATACTACCTCATAAGTTACTCATCCATCCCACTTTTATCTATTATTGGGAAACTGGTCCCATTATCCCCAGTTGGAGCCACTATTCCAAACGAAAAAGCAGCTGTACTAAGGTCCGGACCGGGTGGTTTCCCCTTTGTTGTGGCAGCGATTTTCGAGGCCTCAACAAAATTGGCACTAGAAGGAGGGCCTCAGCTGTGGATGGAACATAAGTCCAAACCTATAAGCCATTCCAAGAGTACTTCGCCCTCTGAATCCCCTCGATCTTCCAATTTATATACTAGTTCGCCGGTATCCAAACAAGAAGAAGAGGAATCAACTACCACTGCTCAAACCCATCATACCACAGAACAATTAAGTCTTGAATCACCTGAAGTTCAGTCTCTAATCCATAAACTTCAGAGCTTCTCGATTTCACCACAGAAATCTGAGGTATCAGAAAGCAGTGCGACTTCGCAGTTCAACCTCACTCACCCTCTCACCAGACTTCAGAGCGAAAAACTCAGTATTGAACCCACTGAGTTTCCTTTACCTAAAAGGAAAAGGGCAAAGAAAATTACTGAAGGATCTGATAATGAAGGGCTTTCATCCACGTCTTCCATTTCATTTTCTCCACTGCGAGGTCAACCATCCACTCCCCCATTACAAATTGTTGTTCACCAGGGATCAGAAGCCTCAATATCCCAACACACTCACTCCTCATCTTTAATCCCTTCCCATACATCCGGAATCCCAGCAGTGGTCTCAACCACTGTTGCTATCATAATGGTAGATCCATGGACCACGCCAGGAGCAGTCAATATGCCTGCACCCTTGCATGATCTACCCGATTATCCCGAAAAATGGCTGCCTAAATTCAATCCAGATGATGGGACCCCGGCTGAAGAACACACGAACAACTTTATGTTAGCAGTTAACCTAAAAGGAGTGACAGAGCAAGATGTTTTTGTAAGACTCTTCCCTTACACTTTACAAGGATCAGCAGGATCCTGGTATTTTTCCTTACCTTTTGGTTCAATTACCAGTTGGAACACATGCCAATAGTAGTTTCTCACCAAATATGGAGATGATAGGTCCCTAGCAACTTTAATAAACGACCTCTCCAATTTGAGAATAGAGCATAGGGAACCAATAAAAGAGTTCAATGCCAGATTTAATAAACTACTGAATAAAATCCCTACCGCTTCTAAACCAAGTGAACAAATCCGAAGCGAATGGTATATCACTGCCTTACCTGCCAACATAGCAATTTTTGTAGACAGAGCTGGCAAACCTACCTTAGCTGAAAATATGAGAGAGGCACTTGTTGTTGAAAAGTGCATCAATGCTCTAGAAAAGAAAGCTTCTTTGGAAGATAGAAAATCTAAAAAAGTCTCGTTTAAAGAAGATTCTAAGAAGAAAACCCCGAAGGACCCGTATGACATGGAGGGTTTACAAAAGGTCCTTAAAACAATGTCTAACGAAATGGTTGAGATAAAGAAGCAGGTGGCCGAAACTTCAAACAAAAGACCATTTAGAACTTTTAAGAAAACCGAATAAAAGCTGCCCAATGTTATATCTAACGCTGATTCAGACCAAGAAGAAGAGGAAGAGGAAACATCTTCACAGACCGATGATGAAGAAGAAGTAGTTGAATGCCATGGAATGTGGGATTTTATACTCCCAAACTCTGAAACCGAGAACGAAGAAGAAGCCTTTCCGGTTACTACAAGAAGTAAAAGCACTCCTGAACCCGCCCAGGCAACTTCAAAAAAGAGGAGCGCAGGTGCTGCTACGACAAAGGAAAAAGTTCCCCCAAAGAAGTCACCTGTAGTAGTCCCCAAAAACCAGCCTTCAACTTCTAGTTCTCCTACAACATCCAAGACTCTAGTAGTATCCGATTCATTGGAATATAACATTGTTGATGACATGAAGAAAACCAAGGCAAATATAACCATGTTTGAACTTAGCAAACTAAAGCATCAACAAAAGTTACTTCTCAAAGAATTAAATGTTGTTCCCTCTACTCCCCTTCCCATTGCAAGAGCTGCCAATGATTCAGGCCAGCCTCCTGCAGGTATAGTTGAAATTACCGATTCAGTCTTAATCGGAGATAAATCAAATTCTCACACTCCACCCTTCCTGCTGACTTATGAGATTTATAATAGAAACCTGCACAACTGTTTAATTGATTCAGGGGCCTCATCTAATATAATGCCAACTTCAGTTTGCTCTAAGCTGAACATTGAACCCCAGAAGTCTGCCATTCATATTGTACAGTTGGATAGGACTAAAGTGCAGGTTGTGGGAGAAATTAATTCTGTAACCATCAGGTTGTCAGTCGACCCCAAAATTGTTCAAAGGATTGACATCTTAATTGCTGACATACCTGAATTTTATGGTTTGATTTTAAGCAGAGATTGGTCCGAAAAACTGCATGGGTATATTTCCACAGATTGGTCACATATGTGGCTTCCCTACAAGGGAAAGCCGAATCAAATAAGGATCGATCGGGAGAAGCATATGACCCACACAGTTACTGAATTTGAGCAAGAAAACCAACATGTGGCATTCAACAACAATATTTTGGGGAACTATTCGTCCGAATCATTCTTTGGCAACTTTGTTGCCCAACCATCTCCTTTTTCAGTCAATCATTGTACATCTCAAATTGAAAATTTTTCACAAACAGATAATTCCAGATGTTTTAATGATGCTGAGAAGCATATAGATATTTTTGATAATACTCCTTTATTTTGGTCTTTATATTTTGATGGCTCTAAGTCCAACGAAGGCTCAGGAGCAGGTTGCATTCTGGTTAGCCCGCAAGGAGAAAAGACAATGCTGTCTTGTAGGTTAGAATTTGAGTGTACTAATAACACAGCCGAATATGAAGCTTTGGTCCAGGGTTTATATAAAGCGATCGGCCTTGAAGTGCGATATCTAAAAGTGTTCGGCGATTCGGAAATCATTGTTAAACAAGTTAGAAATGCAATTCATTGCCTTTCGACTCACCTCAAGCATTACCAATCGCTAGTGCAGGATCTTACCTCGCACTTTTCAGCCTTCAACATTTCTTCCATTCCTAGGTCACAAAATTCAGCAGCCGACCTACTAGCCAATGTAGCTTCCAAGCTTCTACCTTCTGAAGACTACAGCCTTGATAGATTTTCTGTAGAATTACTTTTTAGGCCTTCAATTCTTGACAATGTCACTAATTGGAGAGTATTAAACCATGACGAAGATATCTTGCAGTTTCTAACTTCGGAAAAATCCTATGACAGTCAAGTCATTGAGGAAGATGATCACGATCTACAGATGAAACAAGCGCCTCAAGAAAATTCAATTCCCAAACCTGTGGTGAAGCTTGAAGATCTTTATGATATCAAAGACAGGTTTAAACTTGTGATTAATGCAAAGCTTCAAAGTTCCACCCTTAGGTTTGAATTAATAAATCTAGGCACTGACGATGCTCCTCAAAACATCAACTTAGGAATAGGACTTTAACAGGAAGAAAAGGAAGTGTTTATTAAACTATTGAGAAAAATACATCCAAATTTGGAAACCCAGATAAAGTCGGAGCTTAATAAGCTTTTGAAAGCCAAAATTATCTTTCCAGTCCGACATTCAAATTGGGTCTCTAATATGGTGCCAGTCAGAAAGAAGAATGGCGACATTCGAATCTGTATTGATTTCAGGAACCTAAATAAAGCAAGCTTGAAAGATAATTTCCCGTTACCTACTATGGAGCAAATTCTTCAATCATTAGCAGGTTCTGAATTGATGTCCTTTCTTGATGGATTCTCCGGATACAACCAAGTTTTGGTTCATCCTGATGACCAACTTAAAACCACATTCAGAACAAAATGGGGAACTTATGCATATCAGAAAATGCCTTTTGGACTCATAAATGCAGGAGCGACATTCCAGAGAGCCATGGATATAGCCTTCAAAGGGTTGATTAATCAATCAGTAGTCGTCTATCTAGATGATATTACTGTATATTCTAAAAAGAGATATAATCATTTGCATCACTTAAATCAAATCTTTCAGTGATGCAAAAGATATGGTATTTCTCTAAAACCAAAGAAGTCTTTCTTTGCTCTTGACCAAGGAAAACTCTTAGGCTTTATAGTGTCCAAAGATGGCATTTACATTGATCCTGATCGGATTAAGGAAATTTCTGAAATCCCTTTCCCACACAATAAAAAATCGATGCAGTCATTTTTGGGTCAGATTAATTTTTTCAAACGATTTGTTCCAGATTTCTCTCAAATTGTATTACCACTTCAGATGATGATCAAGAAGAATTCAGTCTTCAAGTGGGGATCAGAAGAAAAGCAAGCTTTTGATGTTATCAAGCAATCAATAATCAATGCCCCAGACTTGAATACTCCCAATTTTTCTAATCATTTTACATTGTATACCGTTGCGTCCGATGTATCCTATGCTGCAGTTCTCACGCAGCCAAATGCTCACAACTTGGAAGCACCCATTTCATTTTTTAGCTCAAATCTTCAGGGTGCCGAACTAAATTATTCCGATGTGGAGAAACAAGCCTTTGCTGTGTTCAAAGCAGTTAAACATTACAGTCCCTTTCTTTTGAAAACTCACACGAAAGTTATAGTCCCTTTCCCAGCGGTAAGGCAACTATTAATTCAAAAAGAACTAGGTGAAAGAAGAGCCAATTGGGTCACAACGCTTCAAGAATATGACCTAGAAATAAAGCCAGCAAAGATTGTTAGGGGCCAAGGTTTTTGCAGGATATTGGCAGGAGCATCAAGCATTCCTGAATCAAGCGACATGGATCAGACTCAATCAATCAATCAGATAAGTGTCACCGATTCTCAATCTCAATATGCAGATTTAATATTTTATTTGAAGAATGGTTATGCTCCTCCAAATTTATCTTACAAAAATAAAAGGGCCATTAGGTTAAAAGCGAAGAATTTCACTCTCATTGATGATGTGCTCTTTAGACAAAATTATGATTCTATCCTGTTAAGATGTCTTGAGAAACCTGAAGCTCAAAAGGTTTTACAGGAGCTACATGATGGGCCAGCGGGAGGACATTTTGGAGCAGACACAACAGCCCACAAAGTTATTCATGCTGGATATTATTGGCCTACATTATTTAGAGATGCTCATGAATACGTAAGAAAATGCTTCAATTGCCAAACTTCTAGTGGAAGACAACGGAAATCAACTTTCCCTCTGCAACCTGTCAACATTGAACAACCATTTGAACAATGGGGATTAGATATCATTGGAGAGATTACTCCACCATCTTCCAAACAACACAGGTATATCCTCACTGCTACCGATTATTTTACCAAATGGGTAGAGGCTATTCCTTTGAAGGCAGCCAATTCAGACGCAATCATCGAGTTCATAGACCAATTCATCATTACCAGGTTTGGTGTTCCAAACGCTCTCGTTTTTTATAATGCTTCCTATTTCTCAGGAAATGCTATATATGATTTTGCTATTAAGAGAGGATTTAAACTGAAATATTCTGCTAATTATTATCCCCAGGGAAATGGTTTAGCCGAATCTACTAATAAGAATCTCATCAAAATCATTAAGCGAACTGTTGAACAGAATCATAGAAACTGGCACAAATCTCTGGTGTTTGCATTATGGGCTGATAGAGTTACACAAAAGGCTTCTATAGGTTCCTCTCCATTTAATCTAGTATATGGAAAAGAAGCAGTATTGCCTACCAATCTTGTTTTACCCTCTTTAGCCCTAGTACAGTACATCGAAGAGACTCCTTCTTCCTCTGTTCAACTTAGACATGACCAAATTCTCAAATTAGAAGAAGAAAGAGAGAAAGCCAGAATCACCCACGCCAAACATCAACAAATGATAAAAGCATCCTTTGACTTAACATCATCCGATTCCAAACACTTTCAAGTTGGTGACTTAGTTCTCAAATGGGACAAGGCCCATGAAGATAAAGGTAAGCATACCAAATTTCAGAAAATGTGGCTTGGACCATTTCAGATCAGTGAGAAGATAGGCCATTCAACCTTTATATTGCAAGATTTATCAGGGTTGAGAGATTCTCTCCCTGTTAATGGCCTGATCTTAAAGAAATTCTTCAATTGAGAAGGTAATCCCTTCTCCTCTTTGTAGATTTTTGTAGTTTGTAGGACCGATAGGAAATAAAATTGTAGAGTATTTCCATTGACCTTTAGCTTGGTTTGAAAAAGCTGTCTCACAAAATAATACAAATATTTGCTTTTAGATAGTAGAACCCTCAACCAAAAGGAATAATTTCTCGGGAACTAGATATCTGTTTGTTCTGAAATCACCACCTAACGTTTTGAAGACTCTTCTCGAAAGGTTAAACTTCTGTGAATCATTTTCTGTTTTCAAAATGGTCTCAAAAGGTTATCCATTTTAAGATGAAAACTAACCCATTTTCAGCATCCTCAACTCTTCACCTGTCATCCATTTGCTCTTAAGGAGAAAATTGTTCACCCCATTCACTAAAGTTTATGGTTACTCAGAGTGTAATTCTAAAATATAAAAGATTAAAGATAAGAGGTCTTATTACAAGCCTGCTTACCATGTTCATAGGAAAGTAGTTTGACTGACATTACCAATACTGCCTATCATAACAGGGTAATGGCTTGAAATTTCAAGACAAGAGGTCTCATCACGAGCCGGCTTGTTCAGTTAAATTATTACCAGTGAATGGCATTGTCAATAGCTGGCCACCAAACCAGGACAATGGCTTTTTATCTTATCAATGACAAAGAAGAAAAAACAGATAAAAAAATAAAATATGGAAACATATTTTAGTTTCATTCTGTTAACTACAATCTTATGTGAATGGAAAAGTGAATAATACTATGGTTAAAAGGTATCCCTGTCGAGACTATAAACGTTTGCTGGCAACAGAGGCTCTACCTATGACAGAGGGGTTAATTATAAAATCTGATTTGGGAAAGTTTTTGTTTTAACATTATAAACCAATAAAGGCCTATTTTAAGACTTAGAATGTATTTATTTTTCTTGAAACCAAAAGAAAAGAAGTTAACAGAATTCACTTGGTTCAGAACACGCGAATATCCAGTTAAATTAGAAGTTTTCCCTTCTGATTGAGTTCCTAGTTTTGAAGAGCTTAAGTGTTTGGATTACTTTCAGAGATAACTGGTTCTTCCAGCGAATCGCCAATTGTTGTGCCCTACAACAACCCCCCATTTCATATCATTCTTATTTTTCAAAAAATTAACATATGGAATGGGTCCCTTTTAAAATTTTGGCATCAATGCTTGCATGTTCAAAAAAAGGCCGCATAATCAAATGCGTTTTCATATATTTAAGCCTTTTTGGGATATTAATGGCCAAATAATAAATAATCTTTTATTATTGCGATAAAGCGATCGCAAGATCGCATATCGTGACAACATGAGAGATGCATTCAAATGGCATTTTTGGTCCCCGCCGATGCGATATCGCTATCGGCGATCGGCGATGTTACATACACACCAAGTTACGGCACATGACTCTTGCCCCGACGCGACGCTATATCGGCGATACCTCATGTGGAACCGCTTTATGATTTAAATCCCGACCCGATGCGATATCGCTATCGGCCGTCGGCAGAATTCCACGCACTTCAGTAAGGCACCCGGTTCCTACCCCCGATGCGATATCGCTTATCAGTTGTCGGCACGATCTTTTGGTTATAATTGTGCAGCACCTATTCCCCGAGGCGATGCGATATCGCTCATCGGTGGTCGGCAGTCTTAAAAGCCATCACTTAAAAGCTTCAATTTTATATTCATATCCAGTTGATAAAGCGCGAATCCCAAAATGCCGTTAATGCAAGGGATAAGGTAATGTGTGTGTATTTAAAAGATTTTTCCCCTTCGATTAATGAACACCTGCGTTTAACCGTCAGAATATCTATTGCACGCTTAAGTGAGTCATTCACCCGGATAACGGTGTAATAATCACATTTAATGGGTAGCAGGCCTCAAATCACCATTAATTGCATCTGCAATATCCTCTCAGCAATTGGATCCGCAGCCACTTTTTAAAATTAATCTTGGCACGCTTCAAATGATATATCTATCCCGCTGTGAAGCGTCATTGTTATTATGTTGTTACGATTTCTCTTGCAATTGTGTAGAATTCGTCTTTTGAGAGAAGCTTAAGCATGATGGGGAAAAGATCCAAGAGGGCTACGGGCTCTACTGTTACACCTATAGCAGGTCAAGCTACTGCAAATAGCAAGAAAGGCCTCGTTTCAGACACTACATGCACTGGTCTTAACAAGACTACTTGGCAGGGCACATATAATTTACTAGAAGCTGAGCAACCAGAAGTTTCAGCGTCAGTGGTTACTGCGGACTCACTCAAAAAGTCCGACGCAACTCTCAAAGAGTTGGCCGATTCCTTTCTTCACAGAATTGCGGCCAGAGAGCAAGTCCTTCCCTACACTGATGTAGTGCGATGGGCAATCGAGGAAATTCCAATCATTGACAGAATGTTCCACACAAGAGACGGACGAATTTTCGGGTCGTTTAAGCCAAAGCACCTAAGGCAAATGTATCATTTGCCTGAGCCAGAGAAAATCTACAACAAAGACTTCGTGGAGAATTTTGCAGCTGAAAATGAAGTACCATCGAGCCCATTCGGGATTGGAGGCAGAACCCGGCCAAACACAAGCACGAAAGCTCGGGTAAGTACTCCGTCGATTCCTTGGCTTCTCCCTATTGCTATGCAGGAATTATGATGTGTAGGCTATGGGGATTACATGATTCTGCCAATTTCGATATAGAAATGGTTCCCGTGATGGAGGCCGCTGTTAATAGTTTTATCATGAATTGGGCCACCATTCTTTCTGATAAATTGACTCTAGCTGTTCGGGATTTTAGAGCTAAATCTGTAGTCACCGAAAGGAAAATCCCCCCATTTTATTATAGTGCCTACATTATGGACACATTGTGTTTTAACTCTGAGTTTCCCATCCTCGGTTGGAGATGGACCACCCAAGACCCTTCGCCCATTCATTTGTATCATCGGAAATTGTGGAAGTCCTCTTACAAGGAACATTTGTATCAAATTTGCAATGGTTTTATGGTTCCCATTCATTATTCCATTTTTGATCGACCTATTCCCAAAATTTCCTATCTCGCTACCTTCGACTTACCAGCTGTAGCAGGTTGGTTTGGAGAAGAGCATTTTACCTATATTAGAGTTTATGGAAGCCAAGCCAAAACGCATGTTCTCCCTCTATATGTTCCAGACAAACTGTTAGCCCGAGAGATATCCTACCAAATTATGGCCGAGAGTGTAACCCAAACACTCAAGAAAGAGAAGAAGAGGGGTTGGCCCCCTTTTCCCTTGAGGATGGGTGTTTTTACTCTGCATAATATTCAGCATGCAGAAAAGGAGGCAACAAAGATGCAAGCTTTATCCCTGCCCACTATGCCAGCCAGACTCTATGATCCACATAAAACTGCCTACAATGCCCTAGAACAGGCCAAATTGACCAAGATTGACCATCAAGAAGATGAGTTTGATGACCTGTTCGTAGCTGCCGATTCAATAGGCCAAACCAAGCAGTTTTCCATGATGAGATACAATGATGTGAATTTAACTGAGTTCAATAAACTTAGAGAGCAGAGGTTGCAAACTCTGCCTCTAGATTTATTGTCATTAACCTCAGCGTCCTCCTCAAGCGAGCCCGGTCGGAAACAGACAAGCCAACTTCCTGTTATAAATAAAGAACAAAAGAAACAACAGGAGGAAAGGCAAGAGAAGCAGCAGGCAGAGAAGCAGAGAAAGGAGCAAATGGATAAGCAGCAGAAAGAGCAGAAAGAACAAGAACAGAAAAAGCAGAAGCAGATGGAGGAACAGCGGAAGAAGGAAGAAGAAGAAAAACAAAAGAAAGAACTAGCAGATAAGCAAAGAAGAGAGCAAGAAGAGAAACAGAGAAAGGAGTTAGAAGAACAGCAACAGAAAGAGTTGGAGGAGCAAAAGAGGTTGGAACAAGAAAAGGAGAAGAGTAAATCCCAGACCTCCATAGATCCTGAATTGCTGAAACAATGGAATCAATTCGATTCCATTATCAGTGGAAAGGAAGGCTCCAAAGACACACCAGACACCACTTCTTCTCAGGTTCTAAGCGGAACCAGCGGCCCACCCACTTCAAAGGAGCTCGAGGTAATCACCAAAGACCCTTCCGATCAGATTGTGCTCTAGGTGGAAGATATTCCTCCCCTGGACGTTTTATACAGCCCTAGGCACAAAGCGGTTGTTAAGCGCTCAAGGAAGAGATGAAGGCTTGATCAACCTTCCATCTTTCCTGAGCAAACAGTTACGGGGAATGTAGTCTGGAAGGAAGAATTGGACCCCTCCGATGATCTAATCAAGCTATCGCAGTATGCGGGAGCTTATTCTGCAGCGACTATTGATAAATCATCGGAGGTAAGTCTTTTGTTAAAGACTAAGGACCAGGAGATTTGTGCATTGCAAGAAGAAGTAGCGGAGGCGCGAAACAAGGTAGCACAGGTAGAAGAGCAGTTGCTGGCACAACAACAAGCAAACAATGTATTAACCCAGCAACTGCAGACTGAAAAACAGAAGATTGACCAGAGCACAATCCAGAAGCAGAAAGAATTAACAGAGGCATTGGCACAATTGAGAGTGGCAAACGAGCAAATGACGAAGTCAAAGGATGAGCAAATCGCTCAACTGTTAGCACAGCTCGAAGATATCAAGGGCACCGAGAAAGTCGAGGATTTCAGAGCAGAGGCAGCTCAAATAAATAATGCATTAATCTCTCAGGTTAGACTCTTGTGCCAACAACTAACTGAGGCTAAGCCATTATGTGAAGCATCTACAGCAGTATGTCAGCGAATTGAAAAAGCCAGAAATGAGCTAGATCAGACCGAAGATACAATAGCCTCATATATTGATTGGCAAGATACTGATGTGGGGAAAGAAGTAAACTTGCCTAGGATCTATGAGCCATTCAAGGAGATACTCTTCACGGAATGGAACACTCAGATGATGAAAGTGGAAAGGGCAGCTTCAAGGTGTAAAATGATTGCCAACAATATGATTGATTTGGTCAACAATACACTCTATTTGGCCAACATGATCTCTCAGTGCACACCTGGAAGCATAACCACGGCGAACATGATTGAACAAACAAGTTATCATGGACTCGAGGAAAAGAGAAAGTTAATCGCTGGAATAAATACTTTAACCTCCGATGCCTATTGGCTCTTTCTAATCAAGCCGCACACTCAAAGGTTGGCTCTTAAGTGTTTAACAGATGCTCTCAAGTGCCTGATCCCCGACTTTCAGGATGCCACATATGATGCCCAGCTCACGTCGCGTCTCAACACTCCACCGGAAGTAGAGCCAATGCTGGCGATATGTCAGTTGAGGTTTAAAGGCAAAGAGCCCACCGAATGAAGCATTTCTGCCGACTGTCAGATCACCAAAAAAGATGGAAAATATTTATTGATGCCAATTTCATAGCTGTTCAGTTTTTTTTTAGATATTTAGATTAGACTAGTATTTATAGACCCTTTCATTGTTTTGGAAAGGGTCGTAAAATTTTGTAATAGACTTAAAGGCTGATGTTTGCACTATTGTGCTTCAGCCTATATTCTTTTGTGAAACTCGACCGATAGTCCTTAATTTGACGAGAACGCTGTTTTATGCATTTGTGCACTATTGTCTCTTGTTTGGAATGCTTTCTGGTTTGAAGAAAGGACTGCGACATAGCGATTTATATAATGGATTGTTGAGCAGCTTACATGGTACTTTTATCTGCATCTGTCCTCTTTCCTTTCATATGAATTGTTGTGTTATTATTTTTGCTATTGTTGAATACATGTATGTGCTGTAACAGCAAATCTTCATTTCGTTCCACTATTGGATGCTTTGTGATATGCCTTTCTTTTAATCATGCATGTAGCAATGATATGAATGACAATGTGTAGTAATTCGCTATTATCACTCTGCATAACTAATTATGCAAAGCAATCTTAAATGGTTTAAACGTCTATGCTTTAGTGTTAGAGTCATCTATATGCCTGCCTTAAAGCACAGATTATCAAACGCTACGCTTTGAAAGATTGATAAGTCCCGGGATTAGATTATAGTTATTATATATTTTGCTGATAGTTTTAGTTATTCGCTTATCACTATCCTACCTCATAAGTTACTCGTCCATCCCACTTTTATCTATTATTGGGAAACTGGTCCCATTATCCCCAGTCGGAGCCACTATTCCAAACGGAAAAGGAGCTGTACTAAGGTCCGGACCGGGTGGTTTCCCCTTTGTTGTGGCAGTGATTTTCGAGGCCTCAACAGTAAGGTATGCCATGAACCATATTAAAGTGCAAGTGCTATCCTCAAATCTAAGTGAGCATGGGATCAGGAGGTTGATAAAGTGCTCTGCGGGGGAGCAACAAGCACGAGTTTTAACTGAGGCTCAACCCCCATAGTTGACCATGGCATCAAGATGGTTGACCACGATCTACGGCCCTTACTGCAGGGGTTTAAACCTGATGAATATCCTGTACACTTCCTACCCCCACAGTGGGCCACCCTCATCACTTCACTCCATCTCATCTCCTCCACGTCATCCACCACTCTCATTTATTATCAACCACTTCATCCACTATTCCTCGTCACTTCACCCGTCATTCCATTAATTAAGTTCATTAACTGCAGTTTTTGTTTCCCCCCGTTCAATTATTTTATATTTAAGAGATCAGCAAAACCCCATTGTTTTAGCCTTTTTTTAATATTAAGTAGTCTTGTAGCCAATTTAGCGAATCCAAGTCAACAGCCGTGCCAGTAACATCCAAGTTAGCAATCATGCTAGTAAATATCATTTGTATCCGTCACCTACAATAACCATGGCCCAACAAGTAAGTTCATCATTAGTTATTCATACCCCCTTAATGGATGTTGAAAGAGATATTTCTGATACCCTCTATACAATTAAACATCTCTCGTTATATCAAGAGGTCATTCTAAACCATAAGTCTCTTATATTCATGGCAATGGTCAGGTCAGGTGTTCTAGTTGCTTTTGTTCCCATAACTCATTTATTTCCTGAATTTATTCAATGTCTAGCCTCAGCAATGTACCCCAAGAAATGTTTTGTAATGAATCAGTCTGGGGAAAATGTTTTTCAAGTGACTTCACAGTTAATACACCAAGCTTTGAATTACCCTGTGTCAGGAACTTACACCACCTTTACTGAGGAATCCTTGATTTCTTATTATGATAGCATGTCTCCTCAGGAGCTTTCTCATGTCACTTCTTTCTTAGCTCCTAAATCTAGCCAATTCTCCTTAGATGGCAATATTTTCTCTTTAGAAATGTTTGCAGTGGATATAATACATGGGTTGCAATTAATTGCTAAGATTCTAGGGAAAGAAGACTCCAAGTAGGTATATAAAGTTGTTTTAGGATTTTTCTCTTTAATGATGAAGCCTGAAGTTGTACTAGACATACCAGCATTCTAGGTAGATGCCATCAATACTCAATTTATGACTTTGCCTCTCACTGGTTCTTTCAAGTTTCCTTCAGTCATTACTTATTTATTTTTGTACTAGAATGTTGAACATTTCTCTAGTTTGCGGTTAAAAGTTGTTGATATCAATAAAAAGAAGAAATCAGTGGTTTTCTGGACAAACCTAATAAGGAATGATCCAGGAGATAGTGGTTTATTTGAGTTTACTTCCTTATTTCTTCCAGTGTCTTATAAGGTTCTGAATGGAAGCCTACCCCTAACTTCCTTTCCTAAAGCTCAAGAGTGTCTTCAATTGAGTAAGGATGTGAGATGTGGGTATTGGTTCATCTTTGAAGAGCATGTAGAAATTAGGCTTTATGGAGCCTCTGTCAAACCTTATAGATTACCTAAGTTTGTGCCAATGAGGCTTTTTGCCCTGGTATTTATAATTCAAAGCTTAAATGTTGATCAAGTTCATTTTGTCCCTATGAAGAAAGGCCACTTATTCAAGCTGCATAAAGCAGTGGGACCCTTCATTGTAAATACCAGACAGGTTGCCCAGGAAGTTGAAAGATTATTGAATGGTATGTGTCTTTTACAGGAGATTGATTGGGCTTATGACCCTCACCAAATTATTTCAAAGAGAAGACTGGAGAATGGCTAGTTAGACTTTATGCATGAAAGTAGACTTGAAGAAGAAAAATTGGCAAATGGAGGCTTCAAAAGAACTCAGGAAATAGAGATTGAAACCCCTAGCATTACTGAAAAATGGGTCAAGAGGGTTAGAGAGGAAACTATTGATCCAGATGAGGAAGAATCTGAAGTAGCAAAAAGAATCAAGCTTCAGGATGTAATGTCTTTGGCTCAACCTGGTTTGATTATTCAGTTAGGAGAGACAGAGGGTGCCCCTACTTCACCATCCTACAGAGAACCTGTTCATGATAGGCTGCTTTAATTCAAAGTATGTTTGCTAAAATATTTGAGAAAAATCAGAAGATGAAGTTAAATATGGAAGCTCAGGCTGAGTCTTAGGTAACCCCTGAACAAACAAGATTGTTATCTGCCATGGATTTGGAGAAGAGTCAACTCAGAATTTCTTTTTCTAATCCTACAGAAATATCAATGGGATCTTCTAGCAATTTCAAGACTGTAAATTTGGCTATTAAAACTCACAAGATTCCAATGCTTGACAAGGTCAATCTGCATATGCAAACTGGGCAGTTGATTGTAAATGATCTATATAAGACAAATACAGCAGCTGCCAAGGCCGAGAAAATGCAAAATAAAGTGATTCAGCAGCTGAAGTTGGAGAAAGATAATTCCAGAGCTTTGAATTCTCAAGTTGATGAGCTAAAGAAGATTATCATTAAAATAGGGGTCAATCCTGATGACCAACCTGTTGTTCAAAAGTTTTTGTAATCTGCCAAATCAAACATTGGAGCTTTGAAAATGAATTTGAATCTACCTATAGGTGAGCATCCCTTAGCTACAGGGATAGCTAAAGTAGAAAATGAAAAAGAAAAGCTCCTACAAGATGTGTTGCAGAAGACTGAAGAAGTTTCTTTACATAAAGAAACTATGGACAAGCTACAAAGACAGGTAGACACTCATGTTTGTACAATGGTAATGCAAGCCAACACAGATGATCTAGTGGCACAGGTTCTACAATTGGGAACAAAGATTAAAATGGATGAGCATGATGTGAAGAAAGCTGAAAGAGGGTTAGAAACATCTTGTAAATTATTGAATTTAAGTGAAGACGAAACAATAAGAGAAAGAGATAATGCCAAGAAATACAGGGAAGATCTCCTGAGGGCTGAAGATGAAATCGAAAGGCTAAAGGAGAAAATGAAGGGCAACATATCTTTAATTCAAGCCAGAGAAATCCTATGTGATGAAGTTATTGAGGTTGTCAAAGGTATTTGGGAATTTGTGGTGATTATATCTGAAGAAAAAATACTAATTATGGATATGGAGGAGGTGGTTATTAAAAATAAGCAAAAATATCTAAACAGATCAAAGTTTGCAAAGAGGAAAATAAACTTCATTAACTCTAAGTCTACTGCGGAGTTGAAGGAGCATGACATGACAGACAGAATAACATGTGCAATTTATTTCAATAAAATTATTGTCAGAAACATCTACAGGATTACTACTGAGAAGAAGATAAAGGAGATAAAGGAATCAATTTCAAATTTTAACATCTTGTTTGACAAAAGGGTTAAGGTTGGAATTCTTTCTTGCTGGGATCTTCAGGGAAACTTGCTACCATGGAAAACATATGAGACTTTGCTGGTTGAGGCAAGAAGAAAAGTTGATAACACTCATGAAAGTACAACAATATTAAAAGGAGTCACCATTATGAATTTCCTAAACAAATATTTTAAACTTCTCTGGATGGTGAAGACTCTATTTTCTGACAAATCTACTTATGGTAGGATAACAGCTTGCAGAATAGCGCTCGACAAGCTAGAGGAAGCACCAAAGTCAAATGTGCCACTATGGAGAAAGTGTAAGGAATGGATGATATAGCAGAACAAAGGTACATCAGCAGAACCACATACTCAGGTTACAGATCCGAATAGTGAGCAAAAATCACCAATCATATTCTGATTTCTGTCACTTCTTATTTTCTTTTTTTCTTAAGAAGAATGAGGTGTCTTTTACCCTCCTTGTAATATTTTGTAATGACCCTTTACCTTAGATACTTAGGAAGATTGTTAAATAGTTTGGCAGTTTTGGTGGTTACCAACTGTTCCATGATGTACAAGAAAAGGAAAAATTATAGAAAGAGGGTTCGAATTTTGAAGGACTTAGGATATAATATTGTATTTTTTATATGAATTGATGATTAATGAAAGAATCAGGAGTTTTCCACACATTGTTGGGTATGATTTTGTAATTTCTCTATTATGTGCCATTATGTGTTGTCCTTTCTTTAAATATGGTAATGAAGTTGCAGGTCTTTGTTTACTTATGTGAATGAAGTTAAAATCCCTTAAAAGGGTGCTCCTATATTTAAAGTTCCTACTTCTACATTTCCTCTAAGTTATAGATAATAGTTTCTGTGAAAAGTAGCATATTGTCTCTAACTTCTCAAAGCATTCTTCACTCAACATTTATATTTAGAAATCAAATGGCATTCTGAGACTTTCATGTCACTTAATTATTGAATATTAAAAATAAGGTGTTTCATGTTCTTCATTTGAAAGTGTAATATATAATTAAATGACCACTAAGTGACATAAATAATAAACATCAATGTCTTAAGCACAATTTCTACACAATGACGAAACTGGTTTCTTAAGGGACAACATTAATTGGCGCCGCCGCTGGGGAGAGGCTAGTTTCCAAGAGGGTCGGAAGGCCAAAAAATCTACTTACACCAAGTCCTACACTGTTTGCACCTAGCAATAATTTGACTCTTTTTTCATTCAGACATTCATATTTTATTGACCAAGAGTCACTTCTTACGGTCAAACCATTTCAAGAACCCAACTGTCAAGAACAGTCTCTAGAGTTAGTTTCTTTTTTAGTACCTGCTATAATTATTCAACTTGAACCTATAACTACATTGCCACCTTCTCATACTCCATCTACCCATCAATGAGTTTCCACATCTGCTGGAAATCAGGGTTTAGTAAGTTCAGGAGAAAATATGGCAGCACCTGCATTCTTGATGAATAGGTATGCACCTATTCAATTGCCACCACAGTTGAATCAAATGCCACAAGAATATTTGAATATTCTTCCTCGTTTCACAGGAGAGGATGAACAAACAGCAAATAATCATATAGCAGTATCTTGTAATTTCGCAGAAAACCTAAATGTTGAACATTTAGATGTTATTCTAAGACTTTTTTGTGCAATCCTTGGATGGCAAAGCAAGAAAATGGTTTAAAGGACTTCCTAATAACTCTATTCCTACATGGAAAGAGATGGAGTGCTTGTTCATTCAGAGAATTCTCAGAGGCAAGCTCAACAGAATAGGAAATTTAATCCTCAATATAGAAGACAACCTATACAAATCCTACAGAAGGAGAGAAAAGATCAAGATTAGATTCAAGTACCATTGTTTATAGAGGCAGATCTTGATGAAGTACCAGAGCATTCCAGGGACCATGATGATCATATTTCCACACTGTATGTAGTAGATGAATATGAACTAGGTGTTGAGGGAGAAGAATATGAATATGCTGAAACAAATGTAATTTATGATGAAAATGAAATTGATGAGCATTGGAAACAGTTTACTGACTTTATGCAAGAAGAATTACATAAGAAATATGACTTGAGATCAAGGAAAAGATATAGAAGTCAAGAAGAGGAAGCTGAGCAGCAAGTCCTAGATCCCTTAACAAAGGCGACTCCACAAGAACCCCAGCCTGCAAAACAAGTAAATAAAGGAAAGCAATAGAAAAATACAAACAACAAGACTCAAATACTTCAAGATGAGTTTTCCCAAGACAAAAGTGAAAAAATCCCTTTAGAAAAAATTGTTTCCATTCCACAAGAGATTTTATTCATACAGAGAGGTGAAGATGAAAATGAAAATAATACTAAACAAGGTCATGTGTTTAGTCTTACCAAAGAATTGAAAAAAATCAGAATTCAAGTTCCCCTCACAGAGTTGGTCAAAACACTAGTCTATCAAAGAGAGATTGCTAAGTTTGTTAATCTAAAAGAGAATGTGAATGTAAATGACATTGTGAATCTGCATGATGATAAACTAGTAGTGGTTTTTGGTCCACACGTGGAGGAGGTAGTTCCTTCAACACCTCCTTTCTATATTTCCATATTGATCCATGATTTCCTCTTGCATAATTGTATGTTTGATTCAGGAGCTTCACATAACCTCATGCCATGGTCAATAATGAAACAATTAAAACTACAAGTTACTAAACCCTATAGAGACCTATACTCTTTTGATTCAAATAAAGTTAAGTGTATAGGGGTCATTAAAGATATGGTGGTGTCACTAGCCTAGATCCTAGCTAAGAGCTTGGTAATGGATGTAGTGGTAGCAGATATCCCTGCTAGATTTGGAATGTTACTATCTAGGTCATGGGGGGCTAAATTGGGTGGTGTTTTGAAGCTAGATTTTACATATTCTATCATAGCAACTTCTGGTGGGGAAGAAAGGAGGTTATACAAAGAAACTAGATTTGTAAAAACAATTACAAAAAATGGAGCAAGCAATTCACCTGTATATATCCAGGAGAAAGATGACTTTGCTTGCTTCATGTTGTTGAAGATAACCAGAAGCAGCTTACTTCAGCCAATGTAAATACAGAGCTACAAATAGAATGGATGTGGAAATGCTTCTTTGATGGACCCTATTCCAAGAAAGGAACAGGTGTTGGTTTCCTTCTAATTGCACCTAGAGGTAATATGTTCCCTTTTTATTTTAAATTGGAGTTCGAAGCAACAAATAATGTGGTAGAATATCAATCCTTGATCATTCCTCTGCAAACAGCTAAACAAATGGGAGTCAAGTCAATTTCTGTCTTTGGAGATTCAGATCTGATTATAAAACAAATTAAAAACCACTTCCAGACAAATCACCCTAGGCTTATGGCATACAAAAATGAAGTGTGGGATTTGGTTGAGAACTTATTGGAAGCTTTCAACATTCAATTCCTTCCCAGGGATGGAAATAGGTTAGCAGACTCATTAACTGTGGCTTCTAGTACTTTGGGGCCTCCTATTAATACAAAGCTAAGATATGAGGTAAAAATGAGGCATAGGCCTTTTGTCCCTGATAATATAAAGCATTGGCAAATATTTGAAGATGATCAACAGATTAAGGAATTTTTGGCTATGATTGAATATTCTTAGGATACTGAGATTGATCAAGATAAATATGAAGCAACAGAAGGTGCAGAAGTAAGTGGTTTGAAAAATTCTATTGTTAATAAAAAAAAAATTCAATTGAAAAATAATATTCTGCTAAGGGGACTTTTCCCTCTTGAAAGACATTTTAACTCTAATGATGTAGCTGTCAGTTCAAAAAAAAAAAAAAAAAATCCACAAGATGAGCACATTCAAGATTATAATACTGGAACTCAGGAAGAGCCCAAGTTAATCAAATTATTTGATGAAGTTCCAATTAATTATAAGGAAAGATATCTTAAGCTTTTTAAGGACTGTATTGATGTTTTTGCTTGGTCCTATGAGGATCTAAAAACATATGATACAAGTATTATTCAAAAAAATATTCCCTTGAAAGCGGATAAAACCATTTAAGCATAAACTTAGATAGATAAATCCACTGCTTTCACCATAAATTGAGAAAGAGGTCAAAAAGTTACATGATGCTAAAATAATAGTTCCACTCAGGTACTCTAACTGGGCGGCCAATTTAGTGCATGTAAGGAAGAAAAATGGAGAGATAAGGCTATGCGTGGACTTTAGAAATCTCAATAAGGCTTCCTTAAAAGATAAATACCTGTTACTTGAAATGGATCTTGTATTACAGAAGGTAACAGGATCATTCAGGATGTCAATGTTGGATGGGTTATCTGGGTATAATCCAGTTGTTGTGGATAAAGAAGATCAGAAAAAAACTACGTTCACAACTCCTTTGGGAAATTTTATGTACGCTCGAATGCCTTTTGGGCTGATGAATGGAGGTGCTACATTTCAGAGGGCTATGGACATTGCTTTTGTGGGTGACAAGTTTGTAGTGATATATTTGGATGACATTACTGGTTTCTCCAAGTCTGATGAGGAGCACCTAAACTATCTTAAGAAGACTTGTGAGAAATGTAGAAAGTTTGGGCTTTCCTTGAATCCTAAGAAGTCTATTTTTGCTCTTGAACAGGGAAAATTGTTGGGGCACATTGTTTCTAGGGATGGAGTGAAGATAGATCTAACAAGAGTGAAATTTGTGTAGAAAATACCCATGCATAGGAGTAAGAAAGACATTCAAAGATTTCTGGGAAAAATAAATTTTTTTAAGGAGGTTCGTGTCCAACTATGCGGAAATTGTAAAGGAAATTAGAAATGTGCTGAAGAAGGAGAATGAAGTGCATTGGACTAAGGGAGCCAGAGAGTCATTCTCTAGGATTAAGCAAGCATTACAAGAAAATCCAGTCCTAATCAGCCCTGATTATCAAAATCCTTTCCAAGTTTTTTCATTTGCATCACCTAATTCAATAGTTTCTGTCTTGTTGCAAAAAACTGATGAAGAGAAGGAGCAGCTAGTTTCTTTCTTTAGCAAGATTCTCAAGAATGCTTAACTAAAGTATAATATTCTTGAAAAATAGGTATATGCTTTGGTAAAATCCCTAAAGGCCTTCAAAACTTATGTGTTGCAGTCATAGATTGTTGCTTATGTGCCAAATGTTGTAGTAAAGGATGTATTAGTATAGAGTGATGTAGAGGGAAAAAGAGGAAAATGGATAGCCAAGATCCAAGAGTATGACTTGGACATAAAGCCCACAAAGTTGGTGAAAGGACAAGGATTTGAAACGATTTTGACAGAGTTGAACTTTCAGGCATTGGGAATCAACTTGTTGACACTTGTGAATGAAGGAACAATTGAAGAAGGTGAAGAAAAACCCGATCCAGGTATGATGATCAGGTATAAATTTTCATGTTCATAATGGTACAAGCATATGGTTCAATATTTGTGTTTTACTTCTTGTCCTCAATCCTTGGATAGAACAAAGTATAGAGCATTAAAGATCAAAGCACAACCATATTTGATTGTTGAGGGTAGATTGTATTGGAAGGATCATGTAGGAATATTGTTGTTATGTTTAACAGAGGATGAATTCATAGAAACCATCAAATATTATCATGAGAAGTTATGTGGAGGACATTATAGTTGGAAGGCTACTGCACATAAAATCCTCCAGGCATGGTTTTGTTGGCCGACTCTATTTGGTGATACATATAAGTTTGTCAAAAGTTGTCAGAAGTGTCATCTTTTTGCTGAGAAGAAGAGGCTAGCTCCCTTGACTTTGATCTCGTTCTTCATAGAAGAACCATTCAGACAATGGGGATTAGATTTTGTTGGAGAGATTAACCCACCTTCAAGTAGGCAACACAAGAGGGTTCTTACAGCTACTGATTATTTCACCAAGTGGGTAGAAGTTATACCTACTAAAAGGGGAAATGACTAGGTGGTGATGAAGTTCTTAGAAGAGAATATTTTCAGTAGATTTGGATGCCCTGTCAAAATTATAACAAACAATGCTCAAGTCTTCAGTTCAAGTACGTTTAGTGCTTTTTGCCAAAATTATAATGTTATTATATCCCATTCAACAACCTATCATCCACAGGGAAATGGATTGGTTGATTCCATGAACAAAACATTGATGAAGATCCTTAAGAAAACTATTGTAGAGAACCAGAAGGACTGGGATTCCAAGTTAAAGTTTCCTCTATGGACTACTAGAGAAACTACATGAAGGTCTACAGGAAAATCACCTTTTGAGTTAGTCAACGGAACCCAGGCTCTGTTCCCAAGTCAGCTTGTGAAGCCTATGATTGCAATGATTCAGGATGCAAAAGAAGATCCCAATTTCCCTAATAAGAAGAATGAATAAGGTAGTAGAGTTAAGTGAATAGGGATAAGGTAAGAGACAACCTGATTATGTATCAATCAAAGGTGAAGAGTATTTTTGATAGAAAAGCAAGAGAGGTTGTTTTTAAAGTTGGAGACTTCGTATTAAGGTGGGATACTAGAAGAGAAGATAGGGGTAAACATGGTAAGTTTGATCCTATCTGGTATGACCCATTTAGAATTATAGAAGCCAAGGAAAATATTACATTCTTCCTGGAGAATCTTGATGGTGAATATTTATAGTTGCTTGTTAATGGGCAGTACCTCAAACATTATTTTCAGTTTTGAAGCACAAGAATCCTATCATTGTAGATATCAAAGTGAATTCATTGTATAAATTCTATAGAATTTTAATTGGATAAGTAATATGTGACTCCATGCCCAAGGTGAAGACATGGATCTGCAGTTCTTAGTGCTTTTGTGGCAAAAGCACTATCCCTAGGTGGAGCCATATTTTGTAGCATCTATTGTTATTTAAAATTCATTATTTAATTTTATAAAAAATGAACAAAAATAGACAAACCATATATTATATTCCAAAAATTAAAAGAGAATAAAAATTCCATAGCAATTTTTTATTGCTGACGGCATTCAAAGCTAATGTAAGGTGGGCCCCGACCCATATTAAATTGCAAGCGATATCCTAAAATCTGAGTAAGCATGGGATTGGGAGGTTGATAAAGTGCTCTGTTAGGGAGCAACAAGCATGAGTTTTAACTCAGGCTCAACCCCCGCAGTTGACCATGGCATCAAGCTGGTTGACCAAGATCTACGGCCCAAGATTACTGCGGGGGTTCAAACCCGATGAATATCCCATACACTCCCTACCCCCGCAGTGGGCCACCCTCATCACTTCACTCCATATCATCTCCTCCACGTCATCTGCCACCCTCATTTATTATCAACTGCTTCATCCACTGCTCCCTGTTATTTCACCTATCATTCCATTAATTAAGTTCATTAATTACAGTTTTTGTTTCCCCCCATTCGATTATTTTATATATAATAGATCAGTAAAACCTCGTTGTTTTAGCCTTGTTTTAATATTAAGCAGTCTTGCAGCCAGTTCAATGAATCCAAGTCAGCAACCGCGCCAATAACATCCAAGTCAGCAACCATGCCAGTAACTGTCATATGTAATTGTCACCTACAGTCACCATGGCCCAACAAGTAAGTTCCTCATCAGTTATTCATACCCCCTTAATCGATGTTGAAAGAGATATTTTTGATACCCTATGCACAATTAAACATCTCTCATTATATCAAGAGGTCATTCTAAACCATAAGAAGTCTCCTTTATTCATGGAAATGGTCAGGTCAAGTGTTATAGCTTCTTTTGTTCCCATAACTCATTTATTTCCTGAATTTATTCAATTGCTAGCCTCAGCAATGTACCTCAAGAAATGTTTTGTAATGAATCAGTTTGGGGAAAATGTTTTTCAAGTGACTTCACAGTTAATACACCAAGCTTTGAATTACACTATGTTAGGAACTTACACCACCTTTACTGAGGAATCCCTGATTTCTTATTATGATAGCATGTCTCCTCAGGAGCTTTCTCATGTCACTTCTTTCTTAGCTCCTAAATCTAGCCAATTCTCCTTAGATGGCAATCTTTTCTCTTTAGAAATTTTTGTAGTGGATATAAGACCTATGTTGCAAGTAATTAGTACGATTCCAGGAAAGAAGACTCCAAGCAGGTAGATAAAGTTGTTTTGTGATTTTTCTCCTTAATGATGAAGCCTGAAGTTATACTAGACATCCCAGCATTTTGGGTAGATGCCATCAATACTCAATTTATGACTTTGCCTCTCACTGGTTCATTCAAGTTTCCTTCAGTCATTACTTATTTACTTTTATACCAAAATGCTTAACATTTCTCTGGTTTGGGGTTAAACATTTTTGATATCAATAAAAAGAAGCAATTAGTGGTTTTGTGGACAGACCTAATAAGGAATGATCCAGGAGATAGTGGTTTATTTGAGTTTACTTCCTTATTTCTTCCAGTGGATTATAAGGTTCTGAATGGAAGCCTATCCCCAACTTTCTTTCCTAAAGCTCAAGAGTGTCTTCAATTGAGTAAGGATGTGAGATGTGGGGATTGGTTCATCTTTGAAGGCAAGCGGAGATTAGGCTTTATGGAGCCTCTGTCAAACCTTATAGATTAACTAATTTTGTTCCAATGATGCTTTCTACCCTAGAATTTATAAGGCAAAGCTTAAATGTTGATCAAGTTCATTTTGTCCCTATGAAGATAGGCTTCTTCTTCAAGCTACCTACAAGAGTAGGACCCTTCATTATAAATACCAGACAGGCTGCCCAGGAAGTTGAAAGATTATTGAATGATATGTGTCTTTTACAGGAGGTTGAGTGGGCTTATGATCCTCACCAAATTATTTCAAATAGAAGAGTGAAGAACAGTTATTCAGCCTTTATGCTTGAAAGTAGACCTAAAGCCAAAAAAATGGCAAACGGAGGCTTGCAAAGCACTTAGAAAACAGAGATTGAAACCCCTAGCATTACTGAAAAATGGGTCAAGAGGGTTAGAGAGGAAATTATTGATCTAGATGAGGAAGAATCTGAAGCAGCAAAAAGAATCAAGCTTCAGGATGTAATGTCTTTGGCTCAACTTGGTTTGATTATTCAGTTAGGAGAGATAGAGGGTGCCCCTACTTCACGATCCTCCAGAGAACTTGTTCATGATCAGGTTCCTTTAATTCAAAGTATGTTTGCTCAAATAGTTGAGAAAAATCAAAAGATGAAGTTAAATATGGAAGCTCGGGCTGAGTCTCAGGTAACTGCTGAATAAACAAGATTGTTATCTTCCATGGATTTGGAGAAGCATCAACTCAGAATTGATTTTTCTCATCCTTCAGAAATATCAGTGGGATCTTCTAGCAATTTCAAGACTGTAAATTTGATTGTTGACACTCACAAGCTTCCAATGCTTGACAAGGTCAATTTGCATATGAAAACTCGGCAGTTGATTGTAAATGATCTATATAAGACAAATGCAGTAGCTTCCAAGGCAGAGAAAATGCTAAATAAAGTGATTCAGCAGTTGAAGTTGGAGAAATATAATTCCAGAGCTTTGAATGCTCAAGGTGACGAGGTAAAGAGGATTATCATTAAAATAGGGGTCAATCCTGATGACCAACCTATTGTTCAAAAGTTGTTGCAATTCGCTAAATTAGATATTGGAGCTTTGAAGAAGAAGTTGAATCTACCTACAAGTGAGCATCCCTTAGTTGCAGGGATAGCTAAAGTAGAAAATGAAAAAGAAAATCTCCTACAAGATGTGTTGCAGAAGAATGAAGAATTTTATTTACTTAAAGAAACTTTGGACAAGCTACAAAGACAGGTAGACACTCATGTTTGTACAGTGGTCATGCCAACCAACACAGATGATCCAGTAGCACAGGTTCTATAATTGGGAACAAAGCTTAAAATGGCTAAGCATGATGTGAAGAAATCTCAAAGACAGTTAGAAACAGCTTGCAAATTATTGAATTTAAGTGAAGAAGAAACAATAAGCGAAAGAGATAATGCTAAGAAATATAGGGAAGATCTCCTGAGGGCTGAATATGAAATCAAAAGGCTAAAGGAGAAAATGAAGGGAAACATTTCCTTAATTCAAGCCAGATAAATCCTATGGGATGAAGTTATTGAGGTTGTCAGAGGTATTTGGGAGTTTTTGGTGATTATATCTAAAGAAAAAAATACTAATTAGGGATATGGAGGAGGTGGTTATTAAAAATAAGCAAAAAGATCTAGACAGATCAAAGTTTGCAAAGAGGATGATAGACTTCATTAACTCTAAGTCTATTGCAGATTTGAAGGAGCATGACATGTCAGACAGAATAACATGTGCAACTGATTTCAATAAAATGATTTTCAGAATCATCTATAGGATTATTGATGAGAAGAAGATACACAAAAGGGTTAGGGCTGGACTTCCTTCTTGCTAGGATCTTCAGGGAAACTTGCTGCCTTGGAAAACATATGAGACTTTTCTATTTGAGGCAAAAAGAAAAGTTGATAACACTCATGAAAGGACAACAGTATTAAAAGGAGCCACCATTGTGAATTTCCTAAAAAAATATTTTAAACTTCTCTGGATGGTGAAGACTCTATTTTCTCACAAACCTACTTATGGTAGGATAATATCTTGCAGAATAGCACTCGACAAGCTGGAGGAAGCACCAAAGTCAAATGTGCCACTATGGAGAAAGTGTAAGGAATGGATGATAGAGCAGAACAAAGGTACATCAGCAGAACCACATACTCAAGCTATAGATCCGAACAGTGAGCAGTAATCACCAATCATACTCTGATTTCTACCACTTCATATTTTCTTGTTTTCTTAAGAAGAATGAGATGTCTTTTACCCTCCATGTAATATTTTGTAATGACCCTTTACCTTAGACAATTAGGAAGATAGTTAAACAATTTTGCAGTTTTGGTGGTTACCAACTCTTCTGTTATCACTGTAAAACTTCCTTAAAAAATTTGGACAACTTACATGGTTTCTCAATTCTTGTATCAGTCATGGTCAAATCATGGTGAAGTCATTTTTATGTTTTAGAGTCTAAGTCATAGGGTTAGAGTCTCATGTCCATCTTCAAATAAAGTTTGATAGCCTCATTCCATGTCCTAGAAGCCTCACCATGTGTTTAGAAGACATATCTCACATAATTTCGGAGAAATTTTGAAACTAGCTACGAATCCACGTTTTCGTAGCGCAGACAGTGTAAAAATCCTGTTTTGCGCTACGAAATCAGTGTTTTCATAGCGCTACGAAACCCCTGTAGCAGCCTGTTTCAGCAGAAAAAACTGTTTTACTAGTTAACTTCCAGAAGCTTTTCTGAGCAGTGGAAAACTCATCTCTGAAAATTGAAAGAGGTTTTTATTTATAAGATACTAAAGTACAAAAACCTCTTCCACTTTCTTCAAATACATTATGATCTGGGAGAAATAAAGGACCAAAGTTGCGCTATGAAACTGCTGTAGGTGCAGTTTTTCATCTCCTGTTTTACACCTGTTTTTCAAAGACTCATTCTGGGCAGTAAAAAATATGTTTCAAAAAACCAAGAGACGTTTTTGTTAAGCACATATTGGTTCACAAAAACCTCCTTCAGTTTTTCCAAATAAATTTTGTACAAGAAGTTATGACCTCTGTCCCAAGACCTATTTTTCAGCCAGAACAGAGCAAGGGACAATTTCCTGTTTGACACGTGTTTTTCAAGGACAGTTTCTGGACAGCTGGAGAAATGTTTTAAAAATCTAGGAGAGGTTTTTGTTCTGGAAAACATGGGCTACAACAACCTCCTTTAGTTTCATAAAATGTGTCATGGATGAAGAGATAAAGGCTCTGTCCCACGTGCCAATTTTCAAGTATCTAATCCTAAAAACAGGGAAACATGTTCCCTAATTTCTAGGGTTTGTCATCAGCAGTTGGGTGACCACATGGGAGGCTTCATCAAATTCGACTTCATGGAGTGTTAGGTGTCAAAGAATGTTTTAAATGTTTAGATAAGTTTGTTGTAATCATAATAAGGAGTTACACTCCTAGTTGTATTAGGTCTCTAGGACTGCTAGTTAGGTGTCAAATGCATTTAAAGTCTTGTTTTATGGTTAGAATAGGTGTCACTGATGGTAAATTCGAATTCCCCTCATGATGGAGGAAGGAATCCAAGCATGTAAAGAGCTCTATATATAGAAGAACATCTGATGTACAAAGGGTTGGAAAATGTGAGAGAAAAAGACTACTTTTGTAAATGCTATGCAGGGATTGATATATACAGAAGCAGTTGGACTTTTCTAAAGCTGAGATTCTTAGTGTACTTCAGTGAGCTTCATATTTTATCTTTGAAATGCTTTAATTCCATAGTCTTAATGCTTATTACTTAGAATTCATGGAGGAACATGCTCTGACTTCCTTTAAGTGTTAAACTATGGTGAATTGAGTTCTTGCGTCCTATCTTTGGATGTTTTTCTTCAATGTTTCAATACTTACTTCTCAGGATTCATGAGGGATTTTTTATGTTCAGAATATTTGATGTTGTCCTTTTCTTAATTCTTACAGTGGTATGGATGTATAATCACTTAGAATTCAATGAATGTGCTCTGACTTCCTGTATACATTTATAAACTGTGTGGTCCCCTATGAGTTTATGTTCTGAATGTTTAAATACTAAATGCCCTGACTTCCATGTAAGGTTGAGTTCATTGATGAACTTCAAGTTGTTGAGACTTTCTTGAATGTGTTACTCTTTCATTGAAGTAAGTACAAGCCTCAGTTTTATAAGAAGAGCTATTTGTTATCCTTATCTCTGTCACTGACTCCATAGCCCAATGGTAGCAAGTCTCCATCTTCCAATCTACAAACATATAAAATCACAAACCATAGAGTTAGCCATCTATCCATATCTTTAATCAATATCATTAACCCTTTGAGAGAGCCCTCTCAGGCTAAGGAGGCTAAGCCTTAGCTAAAAGATTGGTTTGAAATAGTTAGACTGAGATAGTCTGATCAGCAGCCTATCAGGGTCTTATTTTGGTGATAACATTTTGGTGCGTCTGTCGGGAGCCTGAAGTCTATTCATTCCCGAAATTAAGAGGTTGAACTTCTGAAGGTAGCAGGAGCTCAGACATCTATTTGAGGCTGCAAAACTACCTTGGCGACTACACACATCGAATAAGAAATTGGAAGGTGACTCCACTGCTAGAAGATCAGTAGCTTGATGAAGTTACAAGATGAATTCCACTGCAAGAATGAATGCCAGGTATGCTCCTATGAATCGGTCTCATATCCCTGGTTTTCCAAATCCTATGCCAAAGGTTGATTGGTTAGAGGATCTTCCGATATTCAAAGATGAAAAGAAAGACAATGCTGCTCTTCATTTGGTTAGGTTTCATATGCATGTACGCAGTCTTAAGGTTCATTTCCCTGAAGATTGTCTCATGAGGATGTTTATGACCACTTTATAAGGAAAAGCATGGTCTTGGTATAAAAGTTTGGAAAATGGTTCATTATATTCTCTTGCTGATTTCCATGATGTGTTCTATGACATGTATGAAGAGTGTCATCCCTCCTTATTGCTGGTCAAAGATTGTTGTAAACATTCTACGAGTTTTATTCAATATTTGGAGGATTTTTATGATGATGATGAATTTATGGATGAAGAAATTTTAGAGGCTCTTCATAACAATGCATTTCAACACCAAGAAGAAAGTATAACATCTCATGAAATGCAGCATGAAGAGCAGTAGGGATTTACTTGTGAAAACCATGTTTCATCCTTTGATATGAATGAAGAGATGCAGCAGTATTGTCAGTCTTTTGATCATAAAGAATATGAAATTGATTGCAAACACCAAGAAGAAATACTGGAAGAAATTTCTTATAATCCTCAGGCAGAAGAAAAGGTTGTTCAATTTTGTAATTCCTTGCAGCAGCTTACTTCAAAGAATGATAACAATAGTGAGGAAAATTACGTTGTTTATGAGAATCATGCAGAAAGGCAGTTGGATAGCACATCAAAGGAATTTTGTGTGGTTGAGAATCAGTTGTCTAAAGATGTAGAGTTTTCTTATGATCATCAAAATAACCATGTCTTCTTTGACCCTATAAGTGAATACATGGCAAAGCTTTGCACACCAGTATTTCGTTTTCATTTGCATTATGAAGATCATGTACATTATAAGTTGATTTGGTCATCTCACTATCATGGTTATTTTGAGGTTGAATGCAGTCAAGAGCCTCCCATATCAGAAAGGACAATTGATTGGCTTTATTGGAAATATCATGTTGCTTGAGCTACAAGTGGAGCTTGCAGCTGATAGGGTAGGTAGGAATGTGCAAATAAGCTCAGGGTAGGTTGACTGAGCATCTATTTCAGTAGGTATAGTTTGAATTCTTCTTACAAAAAATCATTCAAGGCTTGAGGAGAAAATTGGGCAGAAGTTTAAAGTTTTCTTCTAGAGGATGGATAGCGGCACTAGAGCTACAGGTTCTTAATGTACCACAAGGGCACACTATCCCTAGTGGAGCCACTGTTATCACTGTAAAACTTCCTTAAAAATTTTGGACAACTTACATGGTTTCTCAATTCTTGTATCAGTCATGGTCAAGTCATGGTGAAGTCATTTTTATGTTTTAGAGTCTAAGTCATAGGGTTAGAGTCTCATGTCCATCTTCAAATAAAGTTTGATAGCCTCATTCCATGTCCTAGAAGCCTCACCATGTGTTTAGAAGACATATCTCACATAATTTCGGAGAAATTTTGGAACTAGCTACGAATCCACGTTTTCGTAGCGCAGACAGTGTAAAAATCCTGTTTTGCGCTACGAAATCAGTGTTTTCATAGCGCTACGAAACCCCTGTAGCAGCCTGTTTCAGCAGAAAAAACTGTTTTACTAGTTAACTTCCAGAAGCTTTTCTGAGCAGTTGAAACCTCATCTCTGAAAATTGAAAGAGGTTTTTATTCTTAAGATACTAAAGTACAAAAACCTCTTCCACTTTCTTCAAATCCATTATGATCTGGGAGAAATGAAGGACCAAAGTTGCGCTACGAAACTGCTGTAGGTGCAGTTTTTCATCTCCTGTTTTACACCGGTTTTTCAAAGACTCATTCTGGGCGGTAAAAAAGATGTTTCGAAAAACAAAGAGAGATTTTTGTTAAGAACATATTGGTTCACAAAAACCTCCTTCAGTTTTTCCAAATACATTTTGTACGAGAAGTTATGACCTCTGTCCCAAGACCTATTTTTCAGCCAGAACAGAGCAAGGGACAGTTTCCTGTTTGACACGTGTTTTTCAAGGACAGTTTCTGGACAGCTGGAGAAATGTTTTAAAAATCCAGGAGAGGTTTTTGTTCTGGACAACATGGGCTAAAAAAACCTCCTTCAGTTTCGTAAAATGTGTCATGGATGAAGAGATAAAGGCTCTGTCCCTCATGCCAGTTTTCAAGTATCTAATCCTAAAAACAGGGAAACATGTTCCCTAATTTCTAGGGTTTGTCTAGGGTTTGTCATCAGCAGTTGGGTGACCACATGGGAGGCTTCATCAAATTCGAATTCATGGAGTTTTAGGTGTCAAAGAATGTTTTAAATGTTTAGATAAGTTTGTTGTAATCATAATAAGGAGTTACACTCGTAGTTGTATTAGGTCTCTAAGACTGCTAGTTAGGTGTCAAATGCATTTAAAGTCTTGTTTTATGGTTAGAATAGGTGTCACTGATGGTAAATTAGAATTCCCCTCATGATGGAGGAAGGAATCCAAGCATGTAAAGAGCTCTATATATAGAAGAACATCTGATGTACAAAGGGTTGGAAAATGTGAGAGAAAAAGACTACTTTTGTAAATGTTATGCAGGGATTGATATATACAGAAGCAGTTGGACTTTTCTAAAGCTGAGATTCTTAGTGTACTTCAGTGAGCTTCATCTTTTATCTTTTAAATGCTTTACTTCCATAGTCTTAATGCTTATTACTCAGAATTCATGGAGGAACATGCTCTGACTTCCTTTAAGTGTTAAACTATGGTGAATTGAGTTCTTGGGTCCTATCTTTGGATGTTTTTCTTCAATGTTTCAATACTTACTTCTCAGGATTCATGAGGGATTTTTTATGTTCAGAATATGTGATGTTTTCCTTTTCTTAATTCTTACAGTGGTATGGATGTATAATCACTCAGAATTCACTGAATGTGCTCTGACTTCCTGTATACATTTATAAACTATGTGGTCCCCTATGAGTTTATGTTCTGAATGTTTAAATGCTAAATGCCCTCACTTCCATGTAAGGTTGAGTTCATTGATGAACTTCAAGTTGTTGAGACTTTCTTGAATGTGTTACTCTTTCATTGAAGTATATACAAGCCTCAATTTTATAAGAAGAGCTATTTGTTATCCTTATCTCTGTCACTGACTCCATAGCCCAATGGTAGCAAGTCTCCATCTTCCAATCTACAAACATATAAAATCACAAACCATAGAGTTAGCCATCTATCCATATCTTTAATCAATATCATTAACCCTTTGAGAGAGCCCTCTCAGGCTAAGGAGGCTAAGCCTTAGCTAAAAGATTGGTTTGAAATAGTTACACTGAGATAGTCTGATCAGCAGCCTATCAGGGTCTTATTTTGGTGATAACATCTTCCATGATGTATAAGAAAAGGAAAAATTATAGAAAGAGGGTTTCAATTTAGAAGGACCTGGGATATGCTATTGTATTTTTTATATTTATTGATGATTAATGAAAGAATCAGGAGTTTTCCACACATTGTTGGGTATGATTTTGTAATTTCTCTGGTATCTGTCATTATGTGTCTTCCTTTCTTTAAATATGGTAATGAAGCTACAGGTCTTTGTTTACTTATGTTAATGAAGTTAAAACCCCTTAAAAGAGCGCTCCTATATTTAAAGTTCCTACATCTACAATTCATCTAAGTTACAGATAACAGTTTCTGTGAAAAGTAGCATATCGTCTCTAACTTCTCAAAACATTATTCACTCAGCATTTATGTTCAACAATCAAATGGAGTTCTAAGACTTTCATGTCACTTAAGTATTGAAGATTAAAAATCAGGTGTTTCATGCTCTTCATTTGAAGGTATAATATATAATTAAGTGACCACTAAGTGACATAAACAATAAACATTAATGTCTTAAGTACAATTTCTACACAGCCGGGAAATTGGTTTCTTAAGGGACAACAGTGAGTATCCACTTATGTTGAGCTAGAGGATGAATCTGACCGATGAAGTCAAGCCCCCACTGCTGAAAGGGTGCCTGAACTAAAATTGGTTGAAAGGGAAGTGGTAACAACTTTATCATTCCCTGGAAAATTTGGCACTCATGACAACTCATGATTTTTTTATACACGTCAGAAAACAAACTCGACGAATATAAACCAGCCCTCAATATATTATTTGATGTAGTTTTCTAGAAACGATGACCACCACAATCACCTTTACGGAAATCATTCAACACTTCTTTAGCTTCACTTTCCACCAAATAGTTCAATAAAACCCCACCTGGATCCTTCCAATATAAAGCATTATCAATAATACAATACTTTAGAGCCTTCAATTTCAATCATCTACCTTTACTCATGGACCCATCCAATGGAAGATTTAAATATTGCAGCACATGAACTATATCTAAATACCATGGTGATGAAGTAAAAAGTTGAGATACCTGAGGAAATGAATCAACCACCTACTCCTTGAAAAGTGCAGCAATAAGGTTGATGTCCAAGGCATGTAAGTTAGACTCCGCCATGATCTTAACCAAACCATGTCCTTTGACTAGCTTAGTAGGCCTAATCTCCAAGTCATACTATAGTGTAGCAGCTATCCACTTACCACACCTTCCTTCAAGATCATTCTACATTAACACATCCTTGACATCAACATTTGGAACATAGGAAATAATATGGGAATGAAGGATATAAACTCGGAAGTCTTTCAAAGCTTTAACTAGTGCCAATGCCTACTTTTCAATGATGTTATATTTAAGAGCCCCATCCCTTATTATTCTACTAAAGAAGGAAATTGGTTGCTCTATTTTCTGATCTTTCTTTTGCATGAGGACAACAACTAATGTATGTTCAAAGGCAAAGGAAAATATGATAAAATCAAGTGTATAATCTAGTTGTTGAATCATTCAATCAAGTCAATTTTGCATTGTCCCATGCTCTTATCCTGATTGGGCTGAACCAAATCTTTCTTTCAGTTAATCACCCCTGTACCATATTCCAAGCATGAATGAGAGACTCACAACAAAACCAAACAAGGCTTCCTCAAGATTTACCATATATCCCACCACGATATTCCTAGGCCTGAACTCTCATCAATACAATCAGGCTTTAGTGTAATCCCCACCAGATCAATAGGCCCTAAATAATCATGGATGCCTCTAGATCTATCCACCTAAACCGCAAGGAATTTTTCCATATCAACCTCTCATCTTTACCATATATTCCACCATTACTGGTCAAGGGACTCCTAGGCCTATAAGGTCACTACCCTCTAGGCTTTACCATGTATCCTGCCATTACCGGTTAAGGGATTCATAGGCCCAATCGAGGGTATTCACCACTGAGCTTTACCATGTATCTCATTGCTCACTTATCAAGGGATTCCTGGGCTCAATCGAGGTATTCACAACCCGACTTTACCATTTACCCCATCAGGGGATTCCTAGGCCGTGTGAATAATCCTGAGACCACCCCACTCAGGTTCAAGTCCATTTGACAATTTAACTCAACCAAATACAAGAGAACCCACCAAACCATGGCTATCCAAAAGTGGTAGGGTAAAGTTTAAGAACATTGTCACACTTGGAAAAACCCACACCAATGACAATAAGAGAACCAAAAACAACCATGCATGCCAACTCTAGCAAAGAAATCACACATGCAAATCGATACCTGCAAATAATCTTGCTTTAGCCACTTGATTCTGCTCTTCCTTGCTTGATCTTTTCTTCCCTTTTCCTTCTTTTCTCTTCCTTCATTTTTCTTGATCCATTACTAGAGTGCTCCAAGAATTCTCTAAGTGTCCAAGAGTGAGAGAGAGAGAGTGAGAATAAAGAGAGAGATCCAAAACTAAATTGAAAAAGGATACTAACTGGTCCTCAAAAGCCTTTTTATTAATGAGGCCTCTATTTTCTTCATTTTCCATTATTTTCCTTCATTTTCCTCCTCACATACAACCTGTGACCTTTCACTTTCCTTTTCTCCTAATTTTGCATTATTTTCATAAATAAAATGCCAATTAATGCCACTTTTCCTTTCCAAATCCTTTTCCATTGCATTTTCCAATTTCCTTAGCCATAATAAACCAAATCAACACCCACACTAGAATGTTTTGTCCAAAATTTAGCTTGGAATACGTGTCCCATGACCTTGGTTATTATTTTTCCTTTATTAACTTATCCAGGTGGCTCCAAGGACACACATAGGACAAAGAGGGCTTATGGAAACTCAAATATCAAAGTGCTCAAAATGATTTCGAACTAGGATCAGAGTGTGTATCTCATCGTCCTGATCATAGCAGTGCAAACAATTCGTCAATCCAAGCTCGTATGAGGGAGAACGAGCCAGTCAAAGTTTTGGTTGACTTTTGCTCACTGGGTAGGCTTAAGGAGGCCACAATTTGGACAAAATCTAGCCACTAGATTCCGGCCAACCTGGGCTAGATTCTAGGTAAATTTGTGGCCTATCTAATTTCACTCCTTCGGTCAAATTTTGAAATTTTCAAAAAGGCCTCATTATTATTAAAAATTAAGAAAAATAAAATATAAAAAGGAGGTGGTGGGCCACCACCCCCACCACCCCACACCTCTCCATATAAATAACATAACCGTATGCCATTTGATGTGATGCTAGCAAGGATCAAACCCGCCTAGCCCATGTGGGTCGGCCCCATGTGGTGGAAAACCCCAATCAAAACACAACGGCCCAAAAATTTAATGTGCCAACAAACTTTATTACAACTCCCAACGAGCCAGACACCATTTAATTCAAACAAAGTATGGGAGTTATGGGGTGGGCCACCCAATGCAGACTCGAGCCCCCTCTAAAAATAATATTGTGGTATTATTAAAACAACAAAAAAAGTTAAACATGGAGGAGGCGAGATTTGACCACCCGACCTCCTCCACCTAATTCGGATCCCTTACCAATCCATCTAAATGAAATCGTTGGTTAATCTGCCACAAAATTTATATAAAACCTCTTTTGCACAGTGCATCTAGGCAACATGGAGGAACCAAGAGTGAGAACGGAATTTGAGGTAATATTTTTTAATTAATTTATTTTAGGGGGAACCATGATTGAGCAAAATTTCGAGGAGGGTGAAATTTTTGCAGTGTCCAAATTGGACAAACTTTATGTCGATCTTACACCTCTCGGAAACACGAACCCAATGGCACAGTCAGTTTCCTAATCTGAGCATCCAATTTGTACAGGACCTAGAGGAGGGAATCTTTCAGGAATCTAGGGGGAATCTAAAAGATTCCTTGAGCCCCAGATTTTCATTTTCTCAGAATTCAGAAATTTGACAGTCAATTTTACACTATTCAACACCACAAATCTGATGGTGTGTTCATATTTTCCATTCACTCGTTTCATTTTTCGATCACTTTTCTAAGTGGAGTGCAGGTGTCAACATTCATATGAGAGTAGTCATTTCCATGCGATTCAACACTGTGAGATCGATGGAATGAACAGCCTCAAAACTTGACATCCTTTTCTTCAGATGACCCCTAGATGTGAGGTATATGCAATGGGTTCATGCACTTATTTTTGCTATGCATTGTGCTACACAAATCCCTATTTGTTGTTTGATGTGGGATATTGTTTCTTACTTCTTTTCATGATTCCTGCTTGATGTGATGCAAAATCATTTGTGGGATGTACTTGTTGTCATGATTCATCATGTTTTATTTAAGATCCCTTTGTTGTATGTTGATGGGATACTCATGTTGTCACCATGTATGTTTACATTGAGATCCCTTTTATGCCATGTTGGCAGGATGCTCATTATCATCATGCATGAGTTTGTGTCATACTGATAGGAGTCCTTTTGACTGAGAGTTCCTGTAGCAGAACATCTCTTGGAGCCACTCCTGCGTGAGGGAATTTTCCTTGTATGATAGCGACATCACCTCTTATGTACATCACCACTATTTACAACACTTAATGAAACGATCTACACCATCTTGACATCGGGGCCCGGAGGCGTAGTCCCTCCTAGACGTAGTTCCTCTTCTTTATAGCATGAAGACATACTCATTTATGTTATTTTAAAAATGCAATTTAACACATCATGAAAGTAAAGTTCTTGGAAGGGTCCTTTGTCACACCCAGACCTAGATCATTAACTCTTTTACATGGATTTTTTGACCAGGGTTGTTACATAATGTCACCCACCTCAGTTTGAATGCAAGTTATATTTATTGCTTGATAATATTTGTGGGTTATTACATCAGGCCAATGGGTTATAGTGCTAACAATGTGGTGTGATCCCTTGTGGTTTAGAGATTGTGTGTTTTAGTAGTTGTTTCCCTCCTCGTTAAATTAAACAAATGCAATAGGAATTAGTAACTATAAAATAATATTGAATTATGTAAAGGGAGTGAATAAAAATACATAAGGGGAAAGGAAAGTTTAAGGCCTAATTTTCCATCTTCTTTTCCAAAAAATGATTTGCAAATTCCAATTTATTCACCCAAATTTTATAGCATAAGAACGTTTTACTTTAAAAATGCCTAAATTTTCTATAAACTACATAAGATTCTTATAACTTTTAATATTAGAAAAATATCACCAAATATTTCATGGTTGGCATTTTAAGAGTTATTTAGATTTGCTAAGCTTTATACAATTTAAGATAAATATGGGTCCTTCAAATTTTTATTAATAAAGAAGAGGGGAATGAGTTGGGTAATATATTATAAATTGAAAATTTGAGAAATTAACAGGTAGAAGATTAAGTTTGGGACTAAGGTATCAATTAGGATTAATAAAGGTATAAATTAATATCATATCAAGTAAATTACCATGATGAAAAGAAGAGTCTTAAAAAATGTTTAAAAACAATAATAATTTAAGGTATATAATTGGGTATTGTTCCATTAAGAGGTGCTTTCTACAACCCAATATAAAAAGGATGCATATTTCTTTCATTCTCAACGTGAAGTTGGCACGTGTCATTAAAAAATTAGATGTTGGTCATAAATAAAATATTTCAATGTCCATTTCCAGTTAAAAAAATGAGAGAGAGAGAGAGATGTCTTATATTCAATATTAGGAATATACATGTTTCAGTTCTCGAGGGGATGCTAAGATAACAAGTCTCAAAAACATTACATGATATAATTAATGTGAGCTCAACATGTCACATATGATAATTTAACCTGGGTGGGGAGGATAACATTTATTCCTCTCAACCACCTGAGCTAAACCCAATTAACATATATGAGGAATGATTGTTATTCTCCCTCACCTAGGTTCAATTCCCACTAGTGGCATGATGACCTTTGTTGTAATGAATTTTCTTTGTTGTTGAGTTTAAGAAATACCTCAATAATTGAAACATGCATATTCCTCATATGTAATAAAAATATGTTTATCATGGAAGAAGATACGCCCAAAGAGAGAGAGATATGGCCCCAAAAAACATCCTCAAAAGTTAAGTGTGGGAAACAACTATCCTTAATTTGGGTTCTTAGAGAAAATGCTCTAGTCAAGGGTTTTAGATGAATTTTCTATCCCTTGGTTGAAAAGGGATGGCCAAACCCTTAAAAAATTTGGTCGTAAAGAAGTTAGTAGAAAATTCCAAACCTCTATTATTATGTTGTAAGAGACAATGACAAATGGGAGGAGAATCACTCAAAAACCCTCTAAACTATCAAGTAACTAGGACTTTTATTTTGTAGATTCCAATGGGTGATTGGGTGGGAATGTTACTTGATGGAATAAATGATCCTCCTACTCTCTAATTTTTGGGTCTTTCTAACTTGAATAGGGAATTCCTTTTCCTATTTGGATCGATGGAAAGGTATCAGAGCGTTGATTATTTGTCAACCTTAAATGGAAATGTTGGACTACTGGGACATATTTTTCAAAATGGATAGTATATAAAATGGTTTGGTTATGATGGGGGAGACTTTAAATTCACCTTAGGAGGATCATAATTGCAACGCATGTGTGCTTAGCTAGACCCTTTCTCTAGTTATTTCATTATAAAATTGGAAGAATCTATCTTTTGGATATTAAACCTTCTAAAATATCTACCACTCAGAGTAATGAAAGAGTTGGGAAAACCAAAATTACTAAAAGTCTTAGCAAGTGTTTAATCTCTAGAACATTCATAGATGAATTCATAAGGATCAAGAAATGGGGCACTACTTTGGGGGACTCTAATCATAATCTTGTGGTGTAACATTCTAGTTTTGAGCCTCGAAATTTACTATGTATGTATATGAATACATGATAAATTAAACAAGGCCCAAGTGATGTACCATTTAATTGTACAATGAATAATAATAAAAAATTACATCAAGAGTTGCAAATGGAAAAGGATGAAATATATGGGGGGCTATGATTCCAACAAAGCATAATGAAAGGGGGCTAAAAAAGTAGATAAAGTAAAATAATATGAATTTAATAATGAGTTTATGTCCTTGTATTCTTTTATTCTAAGTTATATAAAGCTTGGGATTAATTACCAAAGGAGTATGTGGGCTTCTTAAGAAGGCATTTCAAGTTGAGAGCATGAAAACATAATTCTTGACTTTTAGTTTTTGTGAGAGTTTTTTTCCATTCATTATTTCTAAAGGTTATGGAGGGGAGCCTATGCCACACCGTAAGCGAACCTTAGGAGTATTATTGGGGTCAAGGTGAAAAAGGTGTTTTTTTTAAATATGGCTAAGTATCGAGAAACCACTTGGTAAGGAGGAAAAAGGGAATACTGCATGCAACATAGGTTAGAAGACACCACATGCAACACAAAAGTAGACAGGCACAATGTGAATATGTTTGACACACCACACATATGTGTGTCAAAAGTAGTGTGTTGTCGCTGCTACAACACCCTCCAAAATTTTGGCTTGCACTCAAATTTTGGAGCCTACTCTGACCTTGAATGTTGTGATTTCTAGTAGTAAGAGTCATTCCAAGTATATTCTCTAAGATTTCTAGTCCCTTTTGGAATAAAACTCAAGTGCCATCTTTTGGCTCGGGAAGTGTCACACATCCCAAAAGTAGTGTTTTGGTCTATTTCAAGAGGAAACTTTGATGTTGATGGGTCCTATTTATCATATAGACATGTAGTAGGCCCATTCTCAAAGTTTTATGCATTGTTGTCGTAAAGTGCATCTTAAGTGTTGCACTTCGAGGAGATTATTATATTTCCATCACATTGAGGGAATCATGTTGTTCTTGTGCATTAAGTATTAAATTTTATGTCATGAATTATTCTGAGTGTGAGTGATCATTGATAAATTCAACATTGATTTCATTTCTACCTCACTGATCCCACACTTGGTCAATTTCTGGAAAATTCCTACCTGATCAATTTGACCTCACTCAACCCCCTGGAACTATGCACAACACAGTGTTACCCTCAAGCTCCTCCCTTGCCTCCTAGAACTACAGAATGCACAATTCCTTCCTCTGAGGACTACACATTGTGCAGTCTTAGTGCTCAACCCTAGCCCCTTAACCTATACAACTACATAGTTCAAACTCCCAGTCAACCTACTTTTGCAAACTACGTAGTGGCAAGCCTCAAGATACCATCTTGCCTCCTTGAAATTCACAATTTCATAATCCTTAGGCCTCTCTTTCTTGTACTATGTAGTGGGAAACCTCAAGGCTCAAGACTGCCTCACTAAGCTCCTCAACTGTGCAATCATCTTTCCCATGCCTCTAGAACTATGCACTACACAGTATCAAGCTTCAGTCCATCACTCTTGACCCTTGGAATTGTGCACTACACAATCCCCGAGCCTGCCTCTTAGCCCAACACCAAGTTCCATCTCAACCGGTGATTTCCATGAAGCATGTTCTACTAGGTTTTTTTGAACTGATGTCATATTTTCATGAGTGTTTTCTAGTTGTAGGTACTACATATTCAAATGACTAGATGATGACTGAAGAGAAGGAGAAGGAAACTATACTATAAGACACTTATGAAGCTATAAATACAAGTTGATCATTGAAGGAGAAGATGAAGGGACACCAGATTGCGAAAATAGTTGAAGATCAACATTACAGTGAAGAATCCCTACCTTCAAACCTTATTGAGGAGGAAGAAGAAAAACATGTACCATATTTCAAGAAGACACACATATAGCAACATAAGGAATGGCTTAACATTGCCACATCATCATTGAGTTCATGTCATCAATGTCATGTCATGTACTGTCAAGGTGTTATGTCAAGATGTCATATGAGTCATTGTTTTCCACATCATTTTCTGGACATGATTATGTAATTTTAAATATATGAGAAATGTAATTTAAAGTGGAAGTCCAAGAGTCATCTATAGAATTTGAAAAGTCATGAAGAAGTCAAAAGGTTATGTGGAAGTCAAAGGGTCATGAGGGAAGTACAAGAGTCACAAGGGAGGTGAGGAGTCACCCCATTTGTTATATAGACACACTCATAGCTCAAGCAAATGAATTTCTCTCCTTGGCTCCTCCCACTAGGCATTAGAGATGAAGATAGTTCTTTTGGAGGAGCAAGTGGTCGCTCTAACACTTTAGTATTGGAGCTAGTGGTGTTTATTTTACTAATGTATCTTGGAAATTTTGCTCAATACTTGAAGCTCATTGATCCAACACACTTTCATGCATATGTTGTAAATTTTGTAGGACTATTATTTGAATGCTTTTGATATATGTTGTTTTCATCTGTACTAGAGAAAATTAAGTATTTGGTGGATTTGGTTATTATCTTGTTAAAGGTGTGTTGTACTTATTTTAACAATTGTTTATTCTATGTGAATTGTTTCATTAGTTGATCAATGATTCATTCATTCATTCATATTCATATATATATATATATATATGCTCGTATGTCATTATTAGATTAGTACTATTAATTTTCTCTTAAAGGCTCACCTTTATTTCCCCTCTAGTGAGAGAACATTTATACATTATGTAATTGGAAATTCCACAAGGCATACTCACATGTTCATTCAAAAGTACATGTGCATTACTCTCTTGTGTTGACCATCATAGCCAAGGAAAATCTCTAAGAGAAATGGCAATCAATCCTACACCAAATAGTGCGAAGTCTAACTGGGATTTTTTATCGGGGAGACCCCTTTACATTTTGGCGAGATCCAACACCGTCAACATTTTGGTGCTAGAAGGAGGGAAACCACCTTTTTATGGATAATAACTCACCACATCCTAATAAGAAAAATTTTGCACAAGATAGTAACGTTCCCATTTCCACTCCAAATCATACTCCCGAGAAAGAAGAAACTTATCAGTCTAGTTTGAGACAAGCATTTTTAGTTACTTATGATCAACTCTAGACCATATAACCCATTACTCATCAGTTTTTGAATGCTCTTGGTTTACTCCTTATCACTAATATTCTACCTCATAAGCCTATTGAGGCAATTCAACAACTAGATTTTCCTAGAAATAAAAAGGAAATTCAATCTTTCAATGGTAAGATCAATTTTTGAGGAGGTTTATTCCTAACCTTGCTGAACATTTAAGGGAAATTACTAATATGTTGAAGAAAAGCAACGAAGTGAAATCAATTCTATGATGCCATCCTTAGATATGATATGACTGAGCAATTTTCCCTCATCCATAGAAAATAAACTTTTCTTTGGATTCAGTGATATGCAAAATTTCCTGCATATTTGGAAGACTTTACTTAAATGTGGAAAGTGCTATTCATTCGCCTTGGAAAAATTGTTATCTCATCAATATAAATGACAAAAAATACATCCTTCTCATTGGAAAATGGGATATCCATTGCTTGCTGAAAAGTTTCTCCTGCATTCTTCAATCCAAAAGGCATCTTAACGTACATAAAAGTACCCCAGGGTGTCACGAAAGTTGTCTTTTCTTGGCCATCTGGATGAACTAAGATATGATTGTATCCTAAATGTATATCTAGCAATGACATCCTGGAAGAACCAACCACCCTTTTGTAGGATTTGATCCATCTTTGGAATTGGACAGTTTTCCTTCAATGACACTTTATTTAAATTGCAGAAATCAATACACAACCAGATCTCACCTATCTTCTTTCTTACTGGTACTAAATTTGACATCCAATTTGAGAAACAGAGAGAGACAATAATACCAGCAGTATACAACCTATTTACTTCCTTTTAAATAGAGGGCAGCAACTTCAAATTCATCCTTATGAGCCTCTGACATAAAGGCTTCTGATCAAGCTTTAGGGGGATGGTATGTTGAATTATGTTTTTTTCATAAAACTTCAGATCAGTTTAATCCCATCAAGAAACATCATCAAATTTAGTCATTAGTGTTGCATATTTACCTTTCATTTATGGACTCAAAGACTTTAATACCTTAACCATTTTTGGCTTCTCAGGCATGCCAATATTAAGGTCTTCTACTCCTACTTCAGTTGGCAACATTTTTGGTTTCTATGCAACATCATCATGACCAAACAAATCCTATAGGGGTACTAGACCTCTTGGAATTGAGATATCCTTCAGTTGTAGTACTTCTAATTTGGAAGCATGCATTTCTTGATCATAAAACAGATCATCAATCTAAGAACTATCAAACTCTTCTTCCATCTGCAGAAAAATTGCTATTTTTCTTGTCATCCTGAAAGACTTACCAATATCGAAGGTTGTCTAAAACAACAGGGCAATGTTTGACATTGATGTCATAATTCTTGTTGGGATATACCATAATTTTAAACATACTGGCTCAATTAGAAAGGGAATCAACAATGGGATTTTTGCTTCTTGGGATCAATGATAAAGTATATTCAAGAAATATTTTAAAAATATCTAATATTTCATTGTGGTATGCTCACATTCTAGGATGATTAGCCTGGTATTCCCCTTTGACTTGATTTATTACTAACTCAAATTCGGCATATACAGAAATCCTCTTAGAACCAAGTTTCTTGAGTATTTTAAGATCGACTATCAAAGCCTCATATTCTGCTTCATTGTTAGAACATTCAAATGCTAGTTTATAGGAACACAACTGAACATTACAAGGAAGATTAGCCAATTGATTCATAGGACCATGAAATCCCAATTCCATCTCCCTCCTTACCTAAAGCTCCATCAAAATCCATGGTCCATAGACCATTTTCTTCATCAATAAGCTCAATGTTGGATGACTGATTTTGATTATCTGCTTGAGAATGATCTGCTATCCCAATAGATTCTCTCTCATTTATTGTTTTAGTTGTCTTTTCAACTGCTTCACTTGACTGCAAACTGCTTGGTACCTTTTCCTGTTCTTCTACATTCGAAACTTCCTGAACACAATCTGAAATTCCTGAAATTTCTACTTTTTCTTCTATCTGATTTTCTAACTCAACTAAAAAATCATCATTGTACAAAATAAAAGACTTTAAATTTGTATGTACATCATGAATTGGGTGATTATTGGGTCTCTCCTTGCTACTAATCATGTACTTCATCTTTTTCTCCCTATATAATTTTTTGAGCTGTCTAGTAGCATAGGAAAAATCTAGTTGCAAAGTGCCTTTAATTTTGGCTCCCCATGATCATGAGAGTAGCATTCCATATCTCGAGGGAATGTCAGCTACAAAAACATCCATGAGAACATTCTTTGTTGGAATTTGATCTAAGGATACCACTAAATCTTTGATAAGACCAAGACACTTAACCCTTCCTGAGTCAAAAGAGTAAAGGTCATGGTATGGTCTGGTAATATCCAATCCTAACTTATCCATGATGGCTTTGGGCATAAGATTATGGGAGGCCCTGGAGTCTAGCATAGCATTATGGATAATGAAGTCATGAAGTTTGAGACTGAGGTAAAAAGGAGGAAGTTTGTTATCTTCTAGGTTACCATCTACAGTAGGTCCAAACAAAAGCTTAGGGTGGTCATTAGTGACATTCACCATATCAGACATTTGGTCAACCTCAAACATTTTGGCTACTAGGAACTTGTACTGGTTATCAAGGCTACATAAAGTGGAATCATTTTCTACCTCTTTAGATGGCATGTCCTTATTCTCAGGTTGTTCTCTGACAAGAATCTCCTTTCTTTGTCCTCTAGCTTAAGTTTCTTTTTCTTTCTTCTGAGTGCTAGTAGAAGCTTCATTACTTTTTCCCTAATTAGCAGAAGGAGCTTCTTTTTCCTTATTCTGATTTGTAGAGGTCATCTCTTTATTCTGAGTATCTGTTTGAGAATTTTTCCTTTTCAAATTTGAAGTTACAAGAACATTTATATTTCTCATAATATCTTGCTTTTGCACTTCTATAAGATCATTTTGATAACCTCTTTGATAATCCTCTGTTTGTACTACCAACATATCATCATTAGAAATAACATATTGTTGATCATCAAGTACATAAGGTTCTTCAGAAAATTCATCCTCTTCAGTCAAGAAAATAGGTTGTTGATCTTCCTCAAAAAAGTGAATTTGATCCTCTGAGATTTCATCTTCCTCATCAAGGCCCTGTGCATAATTTTTTTAAAGGAGTACGGATCTGCTACTGAATTTGCTAATCTTGAACCCTCTACTCCCTTTTCTTAATCCTAAAATGGGGTTCTTGTTGTTGACCTCTGTAATTGGGATTTTTAATTGGAGGTTCTGCTTGTATTTATATGATAGTCATCTTATCCATCATCTTCTCCATTGTCTTGATCGAAGTATCAAGTTTACCCTCAAATGAAGTGGATGGATCCTCCTTTATGGTGACCTTCTTTTTTGACTTTGTCTTTGACTTCTTAATAAGCATATTTGCCTCAACACTTACTGCATTCCTTTGCATTTATTCAAGAGTGGAAGGACTTCTCTCCCTCAACTGGTAGGCCATATCTAGATCAAAAGCATCTAGATAATGAAGAAGTTCCAAGCTAAGAGGAGGCTTAATACTTTCTAGGATAGAGTTATATATCAGATTAAATCTGGCTATGAAATCTTGCACAGATTCATTAGTGTTTCTTTTCAAGGAATTATACTAGGCTAGAATTTGAAGAGGATTCTTCTTCTCTTCCCACTTTGCTAGGAATAGGTCCATCAACTATTGGGAGGTAGTTATGGAATCAATTGTTAAGGAATGGAACCATTTCTTGACTTCCCCAAAAAAACTTTGTGCTATAATGCGCATTTTGGCATCTTCATTATCAATTTCCTCAAGATCAATAAAATCAACCACTTTATCTATATGTTGCCTGGCTGTGACTTCTATTGTCCCATCAAACAAAGGAAATCTCTAACCATAACCTTGAGGCAAAGCAGTGAGTTGTGCAGGTAAAACTAAAGGAGCAAATCTTGCCATAACTGTTGCAGAAGGTGGTGTAACAGTCACAACAGGAGGTGTTGATGAAGGAGATGATTTTGGAGGAAGCAATGGATTGACAGTGGAGGATGATGGAGAAATTGTATGAGGAGGTATAATAGTAGATATAGTAGTAGATAAAATCTCTTGTTGGTACTGGATATAAGCCTTTTCATAGGTTGATTGGAGCTGATTAAATAAATCCTAAAGTTTATTGAATTGTGTCCAAAGTTTCCTATCAAACTTAGCAGATGGAGACTCAAGAGATGAAAAATATGATTCAAACTTAGAAGGGTCAAAAATTATTTTTTTGAGGAAAGACTCTGACTTAGATTTGAATAAAGTTAACTCGAATTTGATGTCAAAATATAAATCTTGAAGATCTACCAATTTTGCAGGCAAAGATGTTGATATTACAAGTAAGGGTGTACCTTGTTTGACTTCTTTAGGTTATGACATTTTCTTTCTCACTAGATTTTCTGAATCATCAACTACTAATGGAGGATTTGGATTAGGGTTGGACCTCGTATGCCTTTTGGGAGCCAGTTTTCTTCTCAATATGCACTTTGGCTCTGAAAAATTGAATCAACCTTCTTTGAAAGCTAGGACCTGTCACCCATAGGCCTAGACCTCAACAAAATTGTAAGAAAAATCCCAGGGAAGAGTTAAGACTCATCCTCTGACAACGACACCAAAAATTTTAACACTCCTTAGTTTCCCAAGGTTGAGAAAGGAAGCCAAGGAGGTAACCTCATACCAACTTTGGACTTGGCATCTAGCCCTGCCAAATCAGAGAGGGCTCTCTCTCAAAAAAAATCTCACAGTCAATGGAAGTGATTGGAGAATATTTGGATATTAGTCTAGGTTTTTAGCACAGTAAGCTTTGATTTAGGGTTTGTTGGACATACGCACTAGGTCTGAGAACTAGGTCAAGTATTCCAAATGATTAGTGGCAGAGATAAGATGCAGAAATGTAGATACAATCAGTGGTACAAAGCAAATTTGTCATTATAGTATGGTGAGGGGAAAAGAAGAAGAAAAATGAGCACATAAGTATGAATTCATTTGCTTAGAAGAAAAAATTCTTATTGGAAAACCTCAAACAAAATAGAGCATGTGGATCATGAAATCTGCTTTAAAATTTAAGAGATAATCACCAGAAGAATATAGATGGATGCTAGAAATACTTAGTCATCAAATGCATAAAGAAAACTGAAGAAATACGGTGCCACAAACCACATCACAAGAATCCCATGAAAATAGTTGCAACAACATAAATTTCTGCAAAAATTTCTAGTACACTAGTCCAAGAGATGAGCTTTAGGAATCTAACCCCCTCTCTGAGTTCGTTTTGAATACATATAGATGTAAAACAACATTCCTCCTCTCAGGGGTCGAATCCTCCTTCTTAGGAACTAATTTCCTACTCCTACCTAATCCCTACAACATCATGAGTAGTTAGAAACTACTTGCCTCTTTTACATTGATTGATTTGAGTTTGACTTGAGAGCATTTAATTATAAAATATCCACTCTAACCATCATTATAAAATTCAATTACATTGGGTGAAACCATTTAGAAACTAATTACATCGACCAAAGCTAAATTTTGACAATGAAAACTAAGAAAAAGGCTTCCTCCACAAAACCGCAACGAAAATTGTAGAAGCGCAGCATGCAGGCATAGTAGCGCAGTGAAATTTTGAAGACTGGTTGAATAAATTTGGTGCATATTTAAGCTGAAGTGAAGACTATTACTGGTAGCTAGGGATGTCCTCTATATCACTGAAGCTTGAAACCATCAAAAGCACTTCTCCAAGACCACTTAAAACTCAATTTTTTGCAACTACTCTAGAAGCGCAGTGTGGGACCAAAAGTAGTGGCAGAAAGGTGAAATTTTAGTGGTTTTTGACCTTCTCGTGAAAATCCATGAGTTGACAAGATACCAAAAGTAGATTTATGAGATGTACTAACTATAAGACACCTGTACATGTTTTCCATTTTTCATTTGGAGGTCCTAGGAAAAATCGCAGCATGGGCATGTTGCGTTTCTATAGGATGACTTTTGCCAGTACATACAAAAACTCAAAAAAATTCAAAACTTTACCAAAATTTGTCTCCTTTCCCATTTTCTGACATCACTTTAAACAACTAAGAAGGCATCAGCCAAGAGTTCAAGATTATCTCTCTTCCAAAGCTTCTTTAAGGTCTTCTTAAGCTTCTTCTTCATGTTCTTAAACTTAATCTTGCACACCATGTTTCTTATATAATAGTGCCTTGTCGTATGCCTCTACAGGGTAGTGTTTCTATTTGCCTTCCTCACAAGATTCTCTAGGTGTACATTCTCTCTCTCCAACTAATACTCCTTTGTCTCTTCAATTTCAGCTTCTATGGAGTTATCAAAGGTTTTTAGGGTTTGAGGAGGAGAGCAGATTTCTACTTGTTGTCCCCTCTTAGCCATGGCTCTGGTTGTAGGTCTCCTTGGATGTACCTTTATGTCTTATTCTTGTTGTTCTACATCAGTGACAACCATACCTTTGTCCTTATTTTCCTTGATAGATGATGGAGGTTCTTCATGTGATTCAGCTCGCTGCATTATGCTTAGTTTCAGTTTCCTATTTTCTTGTTTCAAGAGAGCCACAATGAAATTTGCTTTAGAAAGGTCATCCTGTAACTCTTTGATCTGTGGTTGCTGCTCTTTAATGATGTCTTTTCTTCACTTATTCCCATGATCAGTCATATCTACCTCAAGAGGTACCTCTCCATGATGCTGCAATGGTGAATCTCCTCTAAACCTAGGTGATTTCTCCCTCACGGCTTCAGATTGAACTTCTTAAGTGATAACCTCCTTAGGCACTCTTTTTGCTTGAGCCCTAGTCATATGTCTAGGAGTAGGTATGTCACTTTCTATCTTAGGGGAAAAAACCAACCTCCTCCCCTTCTTGTACATTTGTGAAAACTCTACCCTAGGTTTTCTTTCTGTCATTGATGGTATACTAGATGGCTCAGGTCCTGGTGGCCCAGATGATGTAGGATTATTGGAGCTTTTGGACTAATCAGAGATAGGAAAGAGAGAAATTTCTTCCATGAATGATTCCCATGACATATTGACCTATGTGAGCTGGTGGAGAACTATGGATTTGATCAAAGCATGATGGAATAATCTTGCTTGATGACTTTTCCCTTTAGTTTGAACTTTTTCAGTCATCTTAACCAGGCTTCTAAACAAGTAATTTACTAGGCTTAGTGGTTTGATGGATGTGAAATGCATCAACGGCCTAATGTTATACTAATACAACTTGCGGAAACTACCTTCACAAGTGAAATATTTCATAATCATCTTCATCAAAGGAGTATACTTTTCCAACAATTTCCCGTGAGGAAAGATATGAGATGGGGTTTCTTTATACTGTGGTTTCAGGAACACTTTGTAGTTTTCAATGTCCAAATCCATCCCTTTAAACCAAATTTCTCCTTGATTGGGGATACCAGTGGCTAAATCTATAACCTCTGTTGAGACTTGGAAGTCCATCCCTACTATGGTGGTCTTGTTCTTCTTGAAATTGGTGGCAAATAGACTAGTTAGCTCACAATGGTAGCCCACCTCTAATACTTTCTCACAAAATCCTAGGTAGCCTACTTGTTTAAATGACCTCTTGATGCACTCTGAAGCATTGAACTCTTGCATATGAGTTGGCTCATATATGGAGACTTGTCCCCCCTTTTTGTATTTCTTCTTTTCACTGGACATGTTTTTGGCTTTGCTTAATTGAAAACCCTAGGTTGATAGGGGAAATGGTAGGAATTTAAGGTTACAAAACAGGGGAAATGGAGCAGCTAGTTTAGGAAGGGAAATGGAGGGCATAGGAGTTAGGTAAAAAATATAGGGAAAATTTAGGGGGCTGGGGTAGATTTTAGGGACACAAAGGTAGTAAAATTTCTTAGAATGGGAGAAGAAAGGAAGCGAAAAAATGGAAAACACAAGGAAAACCCAGAAACACAGCAGAAAAACAGTGTGGGCTTGGGTTTTTTGGGAAAAGTGGTGAGATGGGGAAAACATGTATGGGAAATGGTTGAGGAAGGGTTTATCAAGTGTATAAAAGTTTTTTTAGGTAGAAAACGTAGGGATTTTCTCCTTGGAAGAAAACAAAAACCATGAAATCTTAAAAACGCAGCATAAAACCCTGAGAGAGGGATTTCATCATTTTTTGAAGGAAATCACTACATGAGAGGGCTGATGAATGCTTCACTTACTTGTTTAGGAGTGTTGAAAACTTCTTGAAGGAGAAATAACTTGTTTCTTGCTTTCTTTTACCTTCAAACTCAAAAACGCAGTGAATGTCTAGAAGTACAGTGTGTTGGAAGCATAAACACAGCGAGCTAATGGGCAAGGTGTTTTGATTATGAAGATCGATGCTCTGATAATTGATATGAGGTACAATGGTGGAGAAGATCTCTTGGAGGATGAAATGAGTTTTTTGAATGCTTGGATGGTCTTTTAATAGCTTGAAACTCAATTTTTTGCTTTGGTGATGGTGTGACATTATCATGTACTTTGAAAAGTGACTTGAAGAGGTAGTGTATTGTAGCTTTATTACTTTTTTTGGAATGGTTACATCTCCATGTGGGGTAAATTTACCTTTGATACCTTTTTACAAACTTATCCCTAATTACTAACTCTCATGATGTTGAAAATGGTGACGACATGACTCCCATGTAGATTTTGATGGCATGAGCAAATGATGACACCTAATGCATATCTTAACCATGATTTGGAACTTCGAACCTTTTAAGTATGCATGTGAATGACTTAATGAACAAAATGATGACCAATTCACTCATTTTATGACCTATTACAAGGAATGATGACATTATCATGATGACATTTTATGACCTTGAAAATGGAGGGAGTAGTAATAACACCTAGGACATGACTCAAGACTCATTTGACAATTAAAAGACATCAAATTTTATTTGAAAAATTATTTGAAAGTATAACAATTTTACCTAATGGCCCTATCAATCACATGGAAAGAGTACATTTGGTCACTGGAACTAATGGACACTAACAGATACCATACAAATGACCTACCTTCTAAAGTGTACAAAAGGAGTCTACAAGTAACATTGTCAAAACATAACTCAAATATATGTAAATTCATGTAGAATTCGTCAATATGGTATTATGCTCTGGTCTTAGTATTGGGATCAAACTTTAACAACAAATTTCCAGTATGTTTTGGCACCTTATGAATATTATCTGAAAGAGTGAGTGGCACTTCGGCCATCCAATCTAAGTTTGCATCAGCCATGTCTCTGTCTCCTTCCTCCTCCTCTTCATCTGAGTCCGAAGAGGCTCCTCCTTCACCGTTCAAATATGTGTTATAATCAAGATGTTCCTCATTAGAAAACTAAAAATATTCCCCTTCATTGTCTGGATTCTCCTCAATACGTGGAATTTCCCCTTGGTGACTTGCCCCTTCATTAGGATCAGCTAATTCCTTAAGGGTTGTGATAACCAAATATTCCACCAAAGAAATCGATATGTCACTAAGAGTTGTTTCTTTCCTTGTAGGCTCATGAGGTAGAATATTAGTGATAAGGAGTAAACCAAGAGCATTCACAAACTAACTAGTAATGGGTCGGATCGTCCGAAGTTGATCATAAGTAACCACAAATGCTTGTCTCAGACTAGACTAATAAGTTTCTTCTTTCTCGGGAGTATGATTTGGAGTGGAAATGGGAACGTTACTATCTTGTGCGAAATTTTTCTTACTAGGATGTGGTGAGTTATTATCCATAAAAATGTGGTTTCCCTCCTTCTAGCACCAAAATTTTGACCGTGTTGGATCTTGCCAAAATGTAAATGGGTCTCCCCGATAAAAATTCCCAATTAGACTTCGCACTATTTGGTGTAGGACTGACTGCCATTTCTCTTAGAGATTTTCCTTAGCTATGATGGTCAACACAAGAGAGTAATGTACATGTACTTTTGAATGAACATGTGAGTATGCCTTGTGGAATTTCCAATTACATAATGTATAAAGGTTCTCTCACCGGAGGGGAAATAAAGGTGAGCCTTTAAAAAAAAATAATAGTACTAATCTAATAATGACACACAAGTGTAGATATATATATATATATTATATATATATATATATATATATAATATATATATATTATATATATATATATATTGTTGGCATTATGATTCAAGTGTTGTCCTTGATGGCAACTCACTCAGAGGTTGGTACAGGTGCTCAGAGGTTGGTACAGGTGAGGTTGGTACAGGTGCTCAGAGGTTGGTACAGGTGATGGCAACTTAATCAGAAGACAGATCTCAGTACAGCATGCCAAGGAAGTTCATACACGCCGTTTCGTTAAGCCCAAGTCGCGTGTACACGCTAGTTCGATTCAGAAAAAGCGCGTGTATGTGGAAAGGTTCCTTTGGTCCATGGTGGTTAGTCCTTGGAAGTTGTGCCTATGATTTCGGACCATTATGTCTCGACGGGCGTGTCGATCCCTAGTTTTAAATTGATGGTATTGTGTTACTATGGTTTTGGCTCTTGGTATTGAGCAAGGCCTAAGGCTATATAAGGAGAAGAAGATCATTAGGCAATATCATCTTTTGACAAGGCTTGAATATCTAAGAGAGAAAGAGATCTGATATGCAGGGTTCGGGTTGCTTGATATGAGCTAAGGAGAAATCACATCGGCGGATGGAAGACTAGATCTAAGGACAAATCGGGATCTAATGGTTTGAAATGCTCTATTATGATATGGTTGATTATGCGTATTTCTAGATCTGCATACTGTCGCAATATTATGTTCTGGATCTAACTGATGTCTGGTACAGCTGCAAGTTGAGAGAATCTATTTTTAGATCTGTACGCAGGTTGGCTTAAGTAAAAACGCGTGTACACGCGGGTTTCGCTCATTGAAGTAGCGTATATCTCTTAAAGCTTGATTTTGGGTTTGCAGTTGGATCTGACTGTTATTGCAGAGTTCTGTAGACTGCTCTGGGTTCTGGTATCTGGTGATTGACAGGGTTCAGTGGTTCAGTGATTCAAAGTTTGATAATTCTAGTATTGGTTGTTTTATGCTTCATGGATCTGTTATGAAAGTTGAATGAATTGGGTTCTACAGATTGAATGATGTGCTTCAGGAATATCCAGTCTGAAAATGTATGAAAGGTGGTACCTGAAAGAAAGAAGATTGTAGGCCAGCACCTACGTACTAGTATCTTGGCTAGTACAAGAGCAAAGGGGGTTGGAGCTCCCTTCCAAGGAAGTTTGGAGAACGAGAGAAGGTTGTAGCCTTCTGCAGGTTGTAGCCTGCGTACTGGTACAAGGCTGCACCAGTACAAAATATTGTAAACTGAAGTTTCTTATTAAAGAAAGATAGAGACAACTTGCAGCAGGTGGTTTTCACCCACATTGGGTTTCCACCTTATATCTTGGTGTTCATGTGTGTGGTTTTTGATCTGTTCTGTTATACTGCACCTGCTTACTGTTAATGTGGTGAATAATGTCCTGATGAACTTAACTGAAGAATAAGCTAACTAAATTATGAGTTTTCTTCTTATACGCTGTTTTACTTAATCACAGTAGCGTGTACACGCTGGTTCACCTAACTGAAGTAGCGTATATGTTTCTGAGCATTGAAAAGTTTGATTGATCTGATAATACTGATTCACCCCCCCCCCTCTCAGTATTATTTCCAACAATTGGTATCAGAGCAGGTCCTTCAGAGAAGCTTGATCGCTTGAAGGTAGATCATTCATCATGAGCAGCTACGAGAAAGAAGCATCAATCAGGCCACCATTTTTGATGGGACAAATTTCAATTATTGGAAGGTAAGAGTTACTGCATATCTTCAATCTCTTGGTACAGAAGTTTGGAACATTGTAGAAACAGGCTATGCTTTTCCTTCAGCTACTCCTACAGATCCAGCTGAGAAAAAGAAGTATGAAACAAATGCAAAAGCAGTCAGTACTCTATTAGGAAGTATATCTCAAACAGAATTCATGAAGGTCATGCACTTCAAATCAGCAAAAGAAATATGGGACAAAATGATCACTAGCTATGAAGGAGATGAACAGGTAAAGCAAGCTAAACTTCAAACTCTCAGGATTCAATATGAGACTCTCAAGATGTATAATGATGAAAGTGTGGCTAATTATTTTCTTCGGGTAGATGAGATTGTTAATTGTATGAAAAATTTGGGTGAAGAAATAAGAGAAACTATAGTAGTTCAAAAGATTCTAAGATCATTATCCCCCAAGTTTGAATCTAAAGTATCTGCAATAGAAGAAAAAGAAAATCTCCGTGTTCTCACTATGTCTCAGCTACATGGAATTCTAACCGCTTATGAAATGAGAAAGGGAGGTCCATCTGACAGAAGGGAAGCTGCTTTTAAGGCATCAGGAAAAGAAGATTACTATGAAGCAAGCCATGTTCCAGAAGAAGAGGAAGAAGAATCAAATTTTGTCAGAAATCTTCAAAGGGGTTCTGGAAGGTTCAGAGGTAAGCTACCTTTCAAATGCTTTGCTTGTGGGAGAGTAGGTCATTATGCTGCAAAATGTCCTTATAAGGATAAAGGAAAAGAACCTGCTAGATGGAACAAGAAACAAAGTGCAAATAAGAAAAGCTACTACACCCATGAAGATAGTGATGGCTTATCAAACAGTGATGAAGATGAACAAGGTAATAAATATAAGCTGTTAATGGCATTTGAAGATGATGATTATGAGGATGCTGTAGATGTGGATAATCTCTATAATGAAATCACTAGACTCAAGAGAGGCATAGAAGAAAAGAATGTGATCATTGATACTTTGCAATTTCAAATTGATGAAAAGGAAAAACATCTTGAAAAACTAGAAGGTGAAATTGTTGGTCTCAGAAAAGAAATTGAGAAAACAAAAGCTATTAATCTTAAATTTGTCAAAGGATCTGAAACTTTGGATGAGATTATCATGTGCAGCGGTCTCCTCTAAACAAGACAGGTTTGGGCTATAATGGAGAAACCTCTCAAGCATCCACCTCAAAAAGTTATCTTGATGCAGCAAGAAGAAATGAGCGGAAGAACAATGAAGATAATCAGGTAAAGCAGGGACGAATTACAAACAGAAACTATCAGGGACAATCCTCCTTAAGGATGAACAAAAGCTACAACCAACCACAGGTAAAATCTTCTCAGTTTGGCTCAAGAATAGATGAAAATAGAAATTACAATCAGTTGGCTGGTAGATTCAATAACCGCAGAAGCTTCTTCAATGGACAATGCTTTTCTTGCCACAACTTTGGTCACAGAGCAGCTCAATGTGTTGCATATAAAACAATCATGACTAGGGAAGCTCAAAAACAAAGAAGTATGACAGGGATTACAAAAAGGACCTATAACAACTTTTCGGTTCTTGAAAATGAAGTTGAATGTTCTATTTGCAATAATTTTGGTCATAAAGACTCTGAATGCAGGAGCAGGTTTCAGGAGAAAAAGGAACAAGCCACGAGCACCAAAACATGGAGAATAAAGGAACCTCAAACAGAAAGATGTGGGATAGCATTTTATGCAGAAGGACAGGAAAATCTATGGTACATTGACAGTGGATGTTCGAAACATATGACAGGTGATAAAGAAAAACTTGAATCTTATTCTACTTTAGAAAAGGGAAAGAAAGTTTCTTTTGGAAATGATACTCCTGCAACTATAAAAGGAAAAGGTATTGCTCCTTTGAAAGAAAAGGTCAAGGCTGGAAATGTTTTATATGTTGATGGATTGAAGCATAATCTTCTAAGTGTCAGCCAGATGTGTGATCAAAAAACCGAGGTTATTTTTAGATCGAATGGATGTCTTGTTCGTGATCTTGATACAGGAAAAACAGTTCTCAAGGGCAAAAGAACTCCAAATAATCTGTACATATTTGAAGAAGGACAACAACAATGCTATCTTAGCAAGGATGAAGAGCACTGGTTATGGCATCGAAGGTTGGGACATCTAAATTTCTCACAAATAAGGAAAGCATGCAAATATCAGGCAGTTCGCGATCTTCCAGATATCAAAATTCCAGACAACACCATATGCAAATCTTGTCAGTTTGGAAAGCAAACCAGAACTAACTTTCCAGAGAAGGAAGGATCAGCTAGCTTGCCTCTTGAGCTAGTCCATACAGATGTATGTGGTCCATTTAGGAAAAGGACACCTCGAGGAGAAGAATATCTGATATTATTCATTGATGATTTCTCAAGGTTTGTTTGGTTAGGGCTTATGAAGCACAAAGATGAAGCATTTGAAAAATTCAAATCCTTCAAAGCATTGGCTGAAAATGAATCAGGACACAAAATTAAGTGCCTCAGATCTGACAGAGGTGGGGAGTTCACATCAAATGAATTTTTCGATTTCTGCGATGAACATGGGATAAGAAGAGAATTCTCTACAGCTAGAACTCCTCAGCAAAATGGGGTTGTGGAAAGAATGAACAGAACTATCCAACAAATGGCTCGTGCTATGCTCGATGAATCAGGTACTCCTGCAACCTTCTGGGGTGAAGCTGCACATGCTGCTGTTATTATTCTTAACAAAACAAATGTCCGAGTAAACAGCACTCAAACACCTCATGAGCTTTGGAGTGGTAAAACTCCTTCCGTGAAGCACTTCAAAATCTTTGGGAGCAAATGTTATATCAAGAATACTGATGAGCAACTTGGCAAACTTGAACCTAGAGCAGATGAGGGCATTCTTCTTGGTTATTCTCCACATAGCAAAGCATACAAGTGCTACAATAAAAGACTTGGCAGAATTGTTGACAGTATTGATATAGTGGTTGATGAGAAGGGATATATTCCTAGGCAAGTTCATCATGAAGACATTGAAGAAGATGAAGGTTACTCTCAAAGGCGAAATAATGAAGAAGAAGAACCTCAAGAAGAAGAAGAATCTCAAGAAGAACCAGAGGAGCAGACAAGAACGGAAGAGAAGACTCCATCCAGATATGTTCAAAAGAATCATCCAGAAACTCAGATTGTGGGGCAGAAAGAAGCAGGAGTACAAACAAGAAGGACACTTGCAGAAGCTTCAAGCTACTTGGCATTACTCTCCTCCACTGAACCACAAAATGTGAAAGAGGCATGCAAAGATGAAGTTGGGTCAAAGCAATGGATGAAGAACTTGAGCAAATCGAAAAGAACAACACTTGGGAATTAGTTCCTAGACCAAAAGATAAGAATGTAATAGGAACAAAATGGGTCTTCAAGAATAAATTAAATGAAAATGGAGAAGTAATTAGAAACAAGGCCAGACTTGTTTGTAAAGGGTATGCACAGCAAGAAGGAATAGATTTTGAAGAGACCTTTGCTCCTGTGGCAAGACTTGAGGCCATCCGAATGTTCCTTGCTCTCTCAAGCTTTCAAAACTTCAAGGTATTTCAAATGGACGTGAAATCAGCCTTCCTGAATGGAGACTTAGAAGAGGAAGTATATATTGAGCAGCTAGATGGTTTCATTCTTGGGAATGATCCAAACCTTGTTTGCAGATTGAAAAAGGCACTCTATGGACTCAAACAAGCTCCAAGGGCTTGGTACTATCGGTTGGACAAATATCTTCACCAACAAGGCTTTTCAAAAGGATCAGCAGATAGCAATCTCTATATAAAAGTTGAAAATAACAAATTGCTAATTCTTGTTGTTTATGTAGATGATATTATTTTTGGCAGCAATGAAGAGACTATGAGTCAGAACTTTGCCTTGGTTATGCAGAAAGAATTCGAAATGTCACTTCTTGGAGAATTGACATATTTTCTTGGATTGCAAATCCAACAAAATGAAGGAGGTATCTTCTTGTCTCAAACCAAATACCTCAAGCAGATCTTGAAGAAGTATGGCATGGAAGAGTCAAAGCCAGTATGTACACCCATGGTTACAGGATGCAGCCTCAGTGCAAATGATGAATCAGCAGCAGTTCACCAACCCACTTATAGATCCATGATTGGGAGTTTGCTCTATTTGACAGGTACTCGACCAGATATTACACATGCAGAAGGAATGGTTGGAAGATTTCAAGCCAACCCAAAGGAAACTCATCTTCAGGCAGTCAAAAGAATCTTCAAATATCTTCAAGGGACCCAAAACTATGGCTTATGGTATCCTAGAAATACAGATCTCACTCTTCATGCTTACACAGATGCAGATTGGGCTGGAAGTGTGGATGATAGGAAAAGCACAAGTGGTGGTGCTTTCTTCATGGGTTCCAGATTAGTATCTTGGTTCAGCAAGAAGCAGAGTTCGATTGCCTTATCTACAGCTGAAGCAGAATATGTGGCTGCAGCATCTTGTTGCACACAACTTCTTTGGATGATGCAGACCTTGCAGGACTTTCAAATCACTTGCACTCCACCCGTCTCTATCCTATGTGATAATACAAGTGCAATCAGCATTTCAAAGAATCCAGTCATGCACTCAAAGACCAAGCACATACCAATCAAGTACCATTTTCTTCGGGAACAAGTGCTTGAGCAGAAGGTCAAGTTGGAGTATGTTCCTTCTAAGGAACAAGTTGCTGATATTCTCACAAAACCACTGCCCAGGGAAACTTTTGAATATCTCAGACAAAAGCTGGGAGTAGTTGATGCTTCATCCTGCTGTTGAAGCTTGTCTGTTCTACAGAAAAGTTGGTATACGCAAGTTACGAAAGGTATATACGCGTATACACGCGTATTTATGCTGGGAAAGTCGCGTGTATGGTGTACGCATGTTTCAGAGAGTATATCCGCGTTCATACGCCGTTTTGTACAGGATAAAACGCGTATATGGAGTTCTGAGCAGCAAGGGCAAACTCTGGAGTCCTGAACAACAATGGGTATGTCAGAATTCTTCAAGCACGGTTTCAGGGGGTGTAGCAGGCACAGGTTCAGGGGGAGCAGCTTAAAAGTCTCATAAAGTTTTGTTGGCATTCAGATGTTTTGGTTGTTGATTTCAGGAAAAGGAGCTCGGAAAGAAATCCTGATTGCTGATCTAAAAAGATGTTTATCATATGCTGCTGGTGACTTTCATAAGTCTTGGTCTAGATCTATTGTCTCTATGTCATGTTTCTCTCTTGTCATATCTCTTTTATGATGTCAAGGTCATGTAACGGCCTATGTTGGTTTCCCCACTATGCCTGGGATGAATGATGTAATATAATTGGTTGTTTCTGATATGTCCCTTTCTTGGTAGGGAATATGGATGTATGTATTGAGTCTTTTGGTGATAGGAAGGTCCCTTATGGTGTATAAGTCCTGTTGAAGAACATCTTTTGCAGATCTGGCCTACTGTCAGGGGGAGCATGAGTCAGCACAGCAAGCAGAGGTATCAGCATGTCCTCAGGGGGAGCACAGCCCTTTGCCCTTGATGTCAAAGGGGGAGAATGACTTGGTATGGTGGTTGCCATCAAGTCCAAAGGGGGAGATTGTTGGCATTATGATTCAAGTGTTGTCCTTGATGGCAACTCACTCAGAGGTTGGTACAGGTGCTCAGAGGTTGGTACAGGTGATGGCAACTTAATCAGAAGACAGATCTCAGTACAGCATGCCAAGGAAGTTCATACACGCCGTTTCGTTAAGCCCAAGTCGCGTGTACACGCTAGTTCGATTCAGAAAAAGCGCGTGTATGTGGAAAGGTTCCTTTGGTCCATGGTGGTTAGTCCTTGGAAGTTGTGCCTATGATTTCGGACCATTATGTCTCGACGGGCGTGTCGATCCCTAGTTTTAAAGTTGATGGTATTGTGTTACTATGGTTTTGGCTCTTGGTATTGAGCAAGGCCTAAGGCTATATAAGGAGAAGAAGATCATTAGGCAATATCATCTTTTGACAAGGCTTGAATATCTAAGAGAGAAAGAGATCTGATATGCAGGGTTCGGGTTGCTTGATATGAGCTAAGGAGAAATCACATCGGCGGATGGAAGACTAGATCTAAGGACAAATCGGGATCTAATGGTTTGAAATGCTCTATTATGATATGGTTGATTATGCGTATTTCTAGATCTGCATACTGTCGCAATATTATGTTCTGGATCTAACTGATGTCTGGTACAGCTGCAAGTTGAGAGAATCTATTTTTAGATCTGTACGCAGGTTGGCTTAAGTAAAAACGCGTGTACACGCGGGTTTCGCTCATTGAAGTAGCGTATATCTCTTAAAGCTTGATTTTTGGGTTTGCAGTTGGATCTGACTGTTATTACAGAGTTCTGTAGACTGCTCTGGGTTCTGGTATCTGGTGATTGACAGGGTTCAGTGGTTCAGTGATTCAAAGTTTGATAATTCTAGTATTGGTTGTTTTATGCTTCATGGATCTGTTATGAAAGTTGAATGAATTGGGTTCTACAGATTGAATGATGTGCTTCAGGAATATCCAGTCTGAAAATGTATGAAAGGTGGTACCTGAAAGAAAGAAGATTGTAGGCCAGCACCTACGTACTAGTATCTTGGCTAGTACAAGAGCAAAGGGGGTTGGAGCTCCCTTCCAAGGAAGTTTGGAGAACGAGAGAAGGTTGTAGCCTTCTGCAGGTTGTAGCCTGCGTACTGGTACAAGGCTGCACCAGTACAAAATATTGTAAACTGAAGTTTCTTATTAAAGAAAGATAGAGACAACTTGCAGTAGGTGGTTTTCACCCACATTGGGTTTCCACCTTATATCTTGGTGTTCATGTGTGTGGTTTTTGATCTGTTCTGTTATACTGCACCTTCTTACTGTTAATGTGGTGAATAATGTCCTGATGAACTTAACTGAAGAATAAGCTAACTAAATTATGAGTTTTCTTCTTATACGCTGTTTTACTTAATCACAGTAGCGTGTACACGCTGGTTCACCTAACTGAAGTAGCGTATATGTTTCTGAGCATTGAAAAGTTTGATTGATCTGATAATACTGATTCACCCCCCCCTCTCAGTATTATTTCCAACATATATATATATATATATATATATATATATATATATATATATATAATATATATATATATATATATATAAATATATATATATATATATGATATATAATATATATATATATATATATATATATAGATATATATATATATATATATATATATATATATATATAAATATATATATATATATATATATATATAGATATATTATTTTCCACTGGAAAAATCGTAATCTTTCATTAATATTGAAAAAATACATGTTGTAGATGCCTTTCGGCATATGCATTAATCAGATGTCAAAAATGGTGTTTATGAGAATGTAGTGTTCCGTCAACACCGCGCAGGGTGTGCGAGTACAAGTAAATGGCATGTTATGCAGATATAATTATGTACATGTGGGGGAAAAATCAGAGTTTTCGCCCCTTTTTCTTCTCAACTTTTTTCCAGCCCCCTTGTGTCTCTGCTGGACTTATCAGTGCGAGTGCAGTTTCAACCATAGGTGGTGGATTTTCTTTATCAGAGTCTGACGAGTCTGATATGTGTTGTCGTTTGTTTCTGCCCATGTCCATAATTTCTGTTGATAGTGCCTGTGTTGTTTCTAACTGTTCCTGGGGTGTTTTGTCTTCCGCTGATGGTTCTTTGTTCATCTGACTATGCTGGTTGGGATTTTTATACACCATTTCTTCTTCCTCCTCCTCATCTGGATCAGGTGGAGGAAATTGCCATCCCCTCGCTTGTTTTTCTGTTCTCTTCTTTCTTCGATTGTCTTTTTTGGCTGTTGGACATGTGTTTTGTAGGCGTCCTATTTGTCTACATATTCGACATCTAAAAGCGGTATTTTCAAAATCTAAACCCTGGGTCCAGCTCCTCTGACCATGCTTTAGCTGAAGCTGGTCTGGCAGGCCTTTGTTGAGGTCTACTTCTACACATATCCGAGCATATGTGTAAATTCATTCCTCCACTCGCTGGGTGTCCCATTTGATGTAGCTTCTGATGGTGTTTCCAATTCCAGCTAGTACTTGTTCAGTCCAGAGATGAATTGGGAGGTTGTGTAGTCAAACCCAAACAGGCATTTTGGTAACAACCATTGTGTTTGCGTCAAATTCTGGGAACCAAGGTGTGATGAAAAGTCCTGTGGATCCCCAGAACCACTGTCCATCTTGTAACACTTTATCCCTGTCAGCTGCTGATATGAAATTTACTATAAAAAATCCTTTGGAGCAGAGGTGAATATCGCATTGCGTGGTCCAATTAGTGTAGATCCAATGGAATAAATCCACTGGTTTGGGCCAAAAGCTATTAAATCTGCATATTATTGCATACCTTTCATATGTAGAACAGTACTCCTCAATTTCTGGTATGTCTATGTTATATTCTGGGATATGATCCAGCTGTTCCACAATATATGGCCTGGCCTCCGTACCTGTTTGATTTGATGTTGTTCCTTCTTTGTTTTTCCCTTGTAGGATGTCTTTGAAGGAAATGTTGCTTGGTTTTTTCTTTGCACCTGTACCACTCCCTTCAGCACTGTTATTATTCCTGCCATTTACAGATGCTCCCCCTCTCAATCTCAGATTGAGTATGATTGTTGACTGGGGTACAATCTGGTATTCCCAGAGATATTTTGTATCTTGAAGAGCTCTGCCCTGGTATATCAGATTTTGTAATCTGATGGGGAATCCTAATTGTTCCATGATCATTTCCTGCATTTGTTTAACAGTATCAGATTCCTTTACCCAGATAGTTTTTGATTTTCCTTCAGGTAGTTTTATAAAAACCTGGAATCCTCCTGCCGGAGTTCCCTTTCTTGTATTCAATGGATCAATTGCAGAAAGTTTGATCTGTGGCTTTTGCATGCCCCCTTTCAGGGGTCGGGCGTCCAGATCTGATATGAGATTGGTTCGTTCTGCCCTGCGGGGATCTAGTTCAGAGGTCCCAGGTCTAGATCTGCGCATAATCTCCTGGATCGGAATAAAAAAGATTCGATTGACCATAAAGAGGTCTAGAGCTGATAGCCCGGTGCTCGATCTGTTCTGGGTGCCGCGGAGCGATGGATATGGCTCCCAATCAGAGCCCCATGGTATGTGGGTAACCAGATCTACACCATAAATAACCAGATCAGCATTTTGATATTCCATGAGAAGGGTTTTTCCTTCATACCTTAAACCAAATCTGCATTTTTCCATCCTGAGGGCTCCATTATTGCTGTAGATCGCTCCTTTGCCAAGTTTGTTCTCGCTGTCAACTATGACCTGTTGGCGGCCTGACGAATGGCCGTTCAGACCGCTTGTGCCAAGCCTAGGGTTGTCGACATTCTTCATCTTCTGGGCGTAACCCATACCTGTCCGATCATGGCAAATAAGTGGATCGATCAGATCTGGGTGCTTTTGTACAGGTGATTGCATAGGCGATCCATCGGCGTGGGCTCTGGCCCCTTCATGCGCTATCAAACCTTGCTGCTTCTGGTAAATGACAAGAACGAGGTAGCACCTCCATCCCCTCTGCACTTCGGCTCTCCAGACAGTGCCTTCGCAGGAAGGACAAGTACCCGGATCCGCCTCTGTTTTCAGAGGTGACTCGCTGTAGCCGCGCAACAGAAACATTTTGTTCTTCAGGGTTTTCTTCAGACCTCCACTCATATATATATATATATATATATGAATGAATCATTGATCAACTAATGAAATAATTCACATAGAATAAACAATTGCTAAAATAGGGTACAACACACCTTTAACAAGATAATAACCAAATACACCAAATACTTCATTTTCTCTAGTACAGATGAAAACAACATATATAACAAGCATTCAAATAATAGTCCTACAACATTTACAACATACACATGAAATTATGTTGGATCAATGAGCTTCAAGTATTAAGCAAAATTTCCAAGATACATTAGTACAATAAACACCACTAGCTCCAATAGTGAAGTGTTAGAGCTACCACTTGCTCCTCCAAAAGAACTATCTTCATCTCTAATGCCTAGTGGGAGGAGCCAAGGAGAGAAATTCGTTTTCTTGAGCTATGAGGGTGTAGATATAACAAATGGGATGACTCCTCACCTCCCTTGTGACTCTTGTACATCCCTCATGACTCTTTGACTTCCATATAACCTTTTGACTTATTCATGAATTTTCACATTCTATAGATGACTCTTGGACTTCCACTTTACATTACATTTCTCATATATTTAAAATTAAATAAGCATGTCCAGAAAATGATGTGGAAAACGATGACTCATCTGACATCTTGACATAACACCTTGACAATACATGACATGACATTGATGACATGAACTCAATGATGATGTGGCAATGTCAACCCATTCTTTATGTTGCTATATGTGTGTCTTCTTGAAATATGGTACATGTTTTTCTTCTTCCTCCTCAATAAGGTTTGAAGGTAGGGATTCTTCACTATAATGTTGATCTTCAGTTGTTTTTGCAATCTAGTGTCCCTTCATCTTCTCGTTCAATGATCAACTTGTATTTATAGCTTCGTAAGTGTCTTATAGTATAGTTTCCTTCTCCTTCTCTTCAATCATCATCCAGTCATATGAATATGTAGTACCTGCAACTAGAAAACACTCATGAAATATGACATCAGTTAAAAAACACCTAGTAGAACATGCTTCATGGAAATCACCAGTTGAGATGGAACTTGGTGTTGAGATTGCAACAAGATGATGGAGCTTAGTGAAAAGAGTCGCCTTCACTAAGTGGGCCCGCAGGCTATTTTTGGCGCAAGTCTATTTTTTAGACTATGTCTATTTTTAGACATATGGATCATGTCTATGGATTGCAGGTTGTTGTTTATGGATGATTGATCAAGTTGGGAAAAAATAGATGGACTTCTATTTTTGATGAAAGTGTGAGTGATCACAGTGTGAGTGATCAAAGTCTATTTTTAGACTGGCTGTCAAAAAATAGAAAAGTCAAATATTATTATCTCACAATAATATTTGGACTATAAACTTAATCTTATTCTCTTGGAGCACTTCAGTTTGAGCTACAGAGGTGGCACATGCAGTTGTCAGAAGGAAATACGCTTTTCTTATGAGTCAGTTGATTTGTTGCATGCATGACTTCAGTTAGAACTCAATCAGTTGAGTTTGGTGGAGTTGATTGTGGAGTTGATGGAGTTGTGTTCAGTTTAGCTTTGTTAAACTGGTTGTATTTAGTCTAACTGGAAAATAGACTAGAGATGAGTTGGGTGAATTAGTTATTAATTAATTCACAAGTTATTAACTCATAATACAACTAATGAATACATCAATTAACTCAGTTGCATGTCAGTGCATGTTCAGTTCAACAGGGACAGGTGGTAGAGAATCAGATTGCTATCAGTTGTGACTATAGTTGTGCACCAGATCTTGCACAATAAAGGGATTGAGTATGCCAATGAGTTTTCTCACGTATTTGCCCACATTATAGCTTGTGCTCACGTCCAAAAAAGTGTGAGTGACTATTTTGCAGGTGAAAAACGAGTTTGGTAAGCCATTCTCATCAGTTCTTGAGCAGGTATTGAGCAGTGGAGGCAGGCAAGCAGTGGAAGAGATTTGGAGATCAGATCTGAGTTGTATTGTGTGTAACAGAGGTCAAGATACTTGTGAGAAGTATTATGTTGTGTAATGTTACATGACTCAATCATTAATATACAGATAGTTGGGGTTTTTAGCAAGATGCTTTCCCCAGGATACATACTGTGTTAATGTGTGAATGCTCTTGATGTTTTATTGTTATTGATGCTGCTATATTGATTATCAACGTAGAGGAGCTTATGTATTGTGTATGTTTTCCGCAATAGTACATGATCAGGATAATCTCCATTGAATATGTGTTAAATTATTCAAAATTTCTACATGGTATCAGAGCGAGCTAGATAATTGTAGAAAAAGTTTCTACATGGTATCGGAGCTGTTGATCATCAGATCTACTATTCAGGAAGTGTTTACATTCTATTTCTTCAGGCAGAGTCTATAATCGGGCCAGGTAGCCTCTGGATTCATCCTTCCTTTGGAAGGTGAGATATCTGGTGAATGCCCATACAGTCAATCTCTGTATGGGAAATATTGTGTTCTCACGAATTTTAGATCGGAGGCGGTTGAGTTTGGAGCTGGTGGAAAATCGAATTTGCAGCAGTGTTGTTGAAATGTCTTTCAACGGATTGCAAATGTTATTCCAAAGCAAGAGCGACTTGGCGCTCAAGGATAAACTCAGAAACAATAAAGGTGAGAATGGATCTTCATCAAAGGTATCTGATGAAGAGAATTGCGCTTTGGCTGCCAAAGTAAAGAAGGGGAAGAACAAGAAAGCTTCTCAGTCTGGTGCAAAAGGCAAGAAGCAGGATATGTCCAAGGTGAAGTGTTTTCACTGTCACCAGCACGGACACTATGCCACAAATTGTCCGCAGAAGAAGAAGAACAAGCAAGCTGCTGGATCTGCAGGGGGAGAGGCCTTAGCTTCTCAGTTTGAGCTTGATTTTTCATTGATCGCATGCTTGGTTTCAAGTGTGATGGGATCAGTGTGGTTCTTGGACAGTGGTGTGTCTTTTCACATGACGGGAGATAGAGATTTGTTCTCTGATCTGGAGGACAAGGATCTTGATGATGGTAGATACAGTGCGACCGGTATCGGTACCATTTCCTTTGAGAGGGAGTTTGGTAAACCCTTTGTATTGAAGGAAGTCATGCATGTTCCAAGATTGAAGAAGAATCTCATCTCAGTGGCGATGTTAGAAGACAAGGGGTATGATGTTGTTTTCAGCGAGGGAAAGGCCTTCCTGCGCAGCAAGACAACCGGTGAGACCCGGAAGATAGGGGTTTGAGTGAGGAACCTTTATCAGTTGCATGTAGATGGATGCGCAGCAATGGCAGGCAAGGCAGAAGGATTGGTGAGCCGGGATGATGGCGAGTTGTGGCACAGGAGATTGGGTCACCTTCACCATGGAGCCTTGAAGATACTACAGCAAATCACTACAGGGCTTCCTAAAGGCACACTTGCGCAGTCAGATCAGTGCAAGGGGTGTACTTTGGGGAAGTTTGTGAAAGCCACCTTTCACAAGAAGGATAGTCGTGCCACGACAATTCTTGAGAGAATTCCACAGACGTGTGTGGACCTTTCTCAGTTGCTTCGACAGCAAAACACAGGTATTATGTGATTTTTGTTGATGATTTCTCTCGTAAGTGCTGGATCTTCTTCATGCAGAAGAAGAGCGAGACATATTCAAAGTTCTGTGAATTCAAAGCATTGGTCGAGAAGGAGTCGGGGAAGAAGGTGAAGGCTCTTAGGAGCGATAATGGTGGTGAATACATCTCGGACGAGTTCAAGGATTTCTGCAAGACAGAAGGGATTCGTAGAGAGCTCATAACTCCCCATAACCCATAGCAGAACGGGGTAGCTGAGCGGAAGAACAGAACGATTGTGGGTGCTGCACGGGCAATGTTGCATGATCAGGGCCTACCCCTTCACTTGTGGGCGGAAGCATGCAATACAACAGTTTATGTGCAGAACTGTTGTCCTCATAGGATACTTGGCATGAGTACAACCGAGGAGGCTTATTCTGGTAAGAAGCCTGATCTTTCTCTTTTGAGGATTTTTGGTGCTAACGTTTACATGCATGTGACGAAGGATGCTAGGAAGAAGTTGGAGCCGACTGCAGAGGTTGGAATATTTGTGGGGTACACTGATATGCCCCACAACTATCGTGTGTATTTGCCAGACAGTGGTAAAACTGTTGTGCGACGGGATATAAAATTTCAAGAGGAGAAAGCCATGAAGTGTTCGCTTGAGAGGGAGCTACACTTGCATGTAGATGAGGAGCTATTAGTTCCTAAGGATGAGCTTCAGGATGTGGATCAGCCACAGGATGAGGTTCATGGAGTGGACGAGTCCACTCATGCAGCGCCAACCATCAGAGGGCGAAAGCGCTTGATAGAAGCTGAGCGACTGGCTCAAGATGCAGAGAAAGTTGTAGGACCACCTACAGCCCAACGTAGGCAGAGACAGTCACCTGATCCATACACTGGATACATGGCTCTTATGAGCAAGTGTGTTGTGACTGAGCCATCCTCTTTCGAGGAAGCTGTGGAGGATCCTGCATGGGTAGACGCCATGGTGGAAGAGTATGATTCTATTGTCAAAAACAGTGCATGGGAGATTGTTCCTAGACCGGAAGGGAAATCAGTGGTGGGTTCGAGATGGATCTACAAAGTTAAGTAGGCAGCTGACGGGAGTGTGGAGAAGTACAAGGCAAGATTTGTTGCCCGAGGCTTTTCACAGATTGAGGGGATCGATTATGAGGAGACCTTTGCACCTGTTGCAAGGTATTCTTCCATACGGACAATTCTTGCTCTCTCAGCGCAGATGGGATGGCACATTCATTAGATGGATGTGAAGACTGCGTTCCTCAATGGAGTCATTGAGGAGGAGGTGTACATTGAGCAACCCTAAGGCTTTGAAGTCTTCAGCAGCGAGTCGCATGTGTGCAGGCTCAAGAGAGCGTGGTATGGGTTGAAGCAAGCACCACGTGCTTGGTACACACGGATAGACAACTATTTCACAGGACTTGGATTCTCCAAGAGCAAGGCGGATCCGAACCTATACTAGAATGTGGTGGAGGGTAAGTTGCTTATCATTGTACTGTATGTTGATGATTTGATTCTAACGGGTGATGAGCTGTTGATACTGTCATGCAAGAAGGACCTTGCTACAGAGTTTGAGATGAAGGATTTGGGCCTCCTTCACTATTTCCTGGGATTGGAAATATGGTAGCGCAGTGGTGGACTGTTTGTTTCTCAGGGCAAGTATGCTCGGGAGATACTGGAGAAGTTCAACATGCATGGCTGCAAGCCTGTTGATACTCCTCTTCCTGGAGGTTGGAGGAAGGAGGATGCCACTTCGGGAGAAGAAGTGGATGCCACTGTTTATCGACAGTTGGTGGGGTCGCTGATGTATTTGGTCAATATACGACCTGATATATGCTATGCAGTTAACCAGCTTTCACAAGCTATGGTTAAGCCTACCAAGCTCTTATGGAAGGCGGGAAAGCATGTATTGCGCTACTTGAGAGGCACATTGGGATATGGTTTGTGGTACAGACAGGAGGATGAGGTGAAGCTATGTGGCTTCATGGATGCAGATTGGGCAGGGAGCCCAACAGACAGAAAGAGCACATCAGGAGGGGTCTTCAGTATTGGATCGACAGCAGTTTCTTGGTACAGCAGGAAACAGAGATCCATGGCACTCAGTTCAGCGGAGTCCGAGTATATGGCAGCAAGTTTGGCTGCATGCGAGGCTATATGGATGAGGAAGATCCTAGTTGGTTTGTTCGGTTCTCATTTCGATCCTACTGTGATTTACTGTGATAACCAGAGTTGCATTAAACTCTCGGCTAATCCTATATTTCATGATAGATATAAACATATTGACATCAGGTACCATCATATCAGAGATTGTGTGCAGCGGAGGATCATGTTACTTTCGTACATTCCAACGGAGGATCAGGATGCTGATATTCTGACGAAGGCTCTCACCAGGAGAAAATTCGAGTACCACCAAGGCAGGATAGGGGTTGTTGATAATCCATATCTTGTCGAGAGGGAGTGTTGAGATTGCAACAAGATGATGGAGCTTAGTGAAAAGAGTCGCCTTCACTAAGTGGGCCCGCAGGCTATTTTTGGCGCAAGTCTATTTTTTAGACTATGTCTATTTTTAGACTATGTCTATTTTTAGACATATGGATCATGTCTATGGATTGCAGGTTGTTGTTTATGGATGATTGATCAAGTTGGGAAAAAATAGATGGACTTCTATTTTTGATGAAAGTGTGAGTGATCACAGTGTGAGTGATCAAAGTCTATTTTTAGACTGGCTGTCAAAAAATAGAAAAGTCAAATATTATTATCTCACAATAATATTTGGACTATAAACTTAATCTTATTCTCTTGGAGAACTTCAGTTTGAGCTACAGAGGTGGCACATGCAGCTGTCAGAAGGAAATACGCTTTTCTTATGAGTCAGTTGAGTTGTTGCATGCATGACTTCAGTTAGAACTCAATCAGTTGAGTTTGGTGGAGTTGATTGTGGAGTTGATGGAGTTGTGTTCAGTTTAGCTTTGTTAAACTGGTTGTATTTAGTCTAACTGGCAAATAGACTAGAGATGAGTTGGGTGAATTAGTTATTAATTAATTCACAAGTTATTAACTCATAATACAACTAATGAATACATCAGTTAACTCAGTTGCATGTCAGTGCATGTTCAGTTCAACAGGGACAGGTGGTAGAGAATCAGATTGCTATCAGTTGTGACTATAGTTGTGCACCAGATCTTGCACAATAAAGGGATTGAGTATGCCAATGAGTTTTCTCACGTATTTTCCCACATTACTGCTTGTGCTCACGTCCAACAAAGTGTGAGTGACTATTTTGCAGGTGAAAAACGAGTTTGGTAAGCCATTCTCATCAGTTCTTGAGCAGGTATTGAGCAGTGGAGGCAAGCAAGCAGTGGAAGAGATTTGGAGATCAGATCTGAGTTGTATTGTGTGTAACAGAGGTGGAGATACTTGTGAGAAGTATTATGCTGTGTAATGTTACATGACTCAATCATTAATATACAGATAGTTGGGGTTTTTAGCGAGATGCTTTCCCCGGGATACATACTGTGTTAATGTGTGAATGCTCTTGATGTTTTATTGTTATTGATGCTACTATATTGATGATCAACGTAGAGGAGCTTATGTATTGTGTATGTTTTCCGCAATAGTACATGATCAGGATAATCTCCATTGAATATGTGTTAAATTATTCAAAATTTCTACACTTGGTGTTGGGCTAAGAGGCAGGCTTGGGGATTGTGCAGTCCACAATTCCAAGGGTCAAGAGTGATAGACTGAAGCTTGATACTGTGTAGTGCATAGTTCTAGAGGCATGGGAAAGATGATTGTGCAATTGAGGAGCTTAGTGAGGCAGTCTTGAGCCTTGAGGTTTCCCAATACATAGTACAAGAGAGATGCCTAATGATTATGAAATTTTTCATTTCAAGGAGGCAAGATGGTATCTTGAGGCTTGCCACTACATAGTTTGCAAAAGTAGGTTGACTGGTAGATTGAACTATGTAGTTGTATAGGTTAAGGGGCTAGGGTTGAGCACTGAGACTGCACAATGTGTAGTCCTCAGAGGAAGGAATCGTGCATTTTGTAGTTCTAGGAGGCAAGGGAGGAGATTGAGGGTAACACTATGTTGTGCACAGTTCCAGGGGGCTGAGTGAGGTCAAGTTGATCCAGTATAAATTTTCCAGAAATTGACCAAGTGTGGGATCAGTGAGGTAGAAATGAAACCAATATTGAATTTATGAATGATCACTCGCACTCAGAATAATTCATGACATAAAATTTAATACTTAATGCACAAGAACAACATGATTCCCTGAATGTGATGGCAATATAATAATCTCCTCCAAGTGCGACACTCAAGATGCACTTTACGACAACAATGAATAAAACTTTGAGAATGGGCCTAATACATGTCTATATGATAAATTGGACCCATCAACATCAAAGTTTCCTCTTGAAATAGACCAAAACACTACTTCTGGGATGTGTGACACTTCCCAAGCCAAAATATGGCACTTGAGTTTTATTCCAAAAGGCACTAGAAATCTTAGAGAATATACTTGGAATGACTCTTACTACTAGAAACCACAACATGAAAGGTCAGAGTAGGCTCCAAAATTTGAGTGCAAGCCAAAATTTTGGAGGATGTTGTAGCAGCGACAACACACTGCTTCTGACACACATATGTGTGGTGTGTCAAACATATTCACATTGTGCATGTCTACTTTTGTGTTGCATGTGGTGTCTGCTAACCTCTGTTGCACACAGTATTCCGTTTTTCCTCCTTACCAAGTGGTTTCTCGATACTTAGCCAGATTTAAAAAAAAAAAAAAAAAAAAAAAAAAAAAAACACCTTTTTCACCTTGGCCCCAATTATACTCCTAAGGTTCGCTTACGGTGTGGCATAGGCTCCCCTCCATAACCTTTAGAAATAGTGAATGGAAAAAAAAATCTCACAAAAACCAAAAGTAAAGAATTATGTTTTCATGCTCTCAACTTGACATGCCTTCTTAAGAAGCCCACATAATTCCTTTGGTAATTAATCCCAAGCTTGATATAACTTAGAATAAAAGAAGACAAGGACATAAACTCATTATTAAATTCATATTATTTTACTTTATCTGCTTTTCTAGCCCCCTTTCATTATGCTTTGTTTGAATCATAGCCCCCCATGTATTTCATCCTTTTCCATTTGCAAATCTTGATGTATTTTTTTATTAGTATTCATTGTACAATTAAATGGTACATCACTTGGGCCTTGTTTTATTTATCATGTATTCATATACATACATGGTAAATTTTGAGGCTCAAAACTAGAATGTTACACCACAAGATTATGATTAGAGTACCCCAAAGTAGTGACCCATTTCTTGATCCTTATGACTTCATCTATGAATGTTCTAGAGATTAAACACTTGCTAAGACTCTTAGTAATTTTGGTTTTCCCAACTCTTTCATTACTCTGAGTGGTAGATATTTTAGAAGGTTTAATATCCAAAAGATAGATTCTTCCAATTTTATAATGAAATAACTAGAGAAAGGGTCTAGCTAAGCACACATGCGATGCAATTATGATCCTCCTAAGGTGAATTTAAAGTCTCCCCCTTATCATAACCAAACCATTTTGTACACTGTCCATTTTTAAAAATATGTCCTAGTAGTCCAACATTTCCATTTAAGGTCGACAAATAATCAATGTTATGATACCTTTCCGTCAGTCCAAATAGGAAAAGGAGCTCCCTAGTCAAGTTAGAAAGGCCCAAAAATTAGAGAGTTGGAGGAGCATTTATTCCATCAAGTAACATTCCCACCCAATAACCCATTGGAATCTACAAAATAAAAGTCCTAGTTACTTGATAGTTTAGAGGGCTTTTGAGTGATTCTCTTCCCATTTGTCATTGTCTCTTACAACATAATAAGAGAGGTTTGGAATTTTCTACTAACTTCTTTACTACCAAATCTTTTAAGGGTTTGGCCATCCCTTTGCAACCAAGGGATAGAAAAATCATCTAAAACCCTTGACTAGAGCATTTTCTCTAAGAAACCAAATTAAGGATAGTTGTTTCCCACACTTAACTTTTGAGGATGTTTTTTGGGGCCATATTTCTCTCTCTCTTTGGGCATATCTTCTTCCAGGATAAATATCTTTTTATTACATATGAGGAATATGCATGTTTCAATTATTGAGGTATTGCTTAAACTCAACAACAACAAAAATTCATTACAACAAAGGTCATCATGCCACTAGTGGGAATTGAACCTAGATGAGGGAGAATAACAATCATTCCTCGTATATGTTAATTGGGTTTAGCTCAGGTGGTTGAGAGGAATAAATGTTATCCTCCCCACCCAGGTTAAATTATCATATGTGACATGTTGAGCTCACATTAATTATATCATGTAATGGTTTTGAGACTTGTTATCTTAGCATCCCCTCGAGAACTGAAACATGTATATTCCTCATATTGAATATAAGACATCTCTCTCTCTCTCTCTCATTTTTTTTAACTGAAAGTGGACATTGAAATATTTTATTTATGACCAACATCCAATTTTTTAATGACACGTATCAACTTCACGTTGAGAATGAAAGAAATATGCATCCTTTTTATATTGGGTTGTAGAAACCACCTCTTAATGCAACAATACCCAATTATATACCTTAAATTATTATTGTTTTTAAACATTTTTTAAAACTCTTCTTTTCATCATGGTAATTTACTTGATATGATATTAATTTATACTTTTATTAATCCTAATTCATACCTTTGTCCCAAACTTAATCTTCTACCTGTTAATTTCTCAAATTTTCAATTTATAATAATATATTACCCAAATCATTCCCCTCTTCTTTATTAATGAAAATTTGAAGGATCCATATTTATCTTAAATTGTATAAAGCTTAGCAAATCTAAATAACTCTTAAAATTCCAACCATGAAATATTTGGTGATATTTTTCTAATATTAAAAGTTATAACAATTTTATGTAGTTTATAGAAAATTTAGTCATTTTTAAACTAAAATGTTTTTATGCTATAAAATTTGGGTGAATAAATTGGAATCTGCAAATCATTTTTTGGAAAAGAAGATGGAAAATTAGGCCTTAAACTTTCCTTTCCCTTTATGTATTTTTATTCACTCCCTTTACATAATTCAATATTATTTTATAATTACTAATTCCTATTGCATTTGTTTGTTTTAACGAGGAGGGAACCAACTACTAAAACACACAACCTCTAAACCACAAGGGATCACACCACACTGTTAGCACTATAACCCATTGGCCTGATGTAATAACCCACAAATATTATCAAGCAATAAATATAACTTGGATTCAAACTGAGGTGGGCGACATTATGTAACATCCCTGGTAGAAAAATCCATGTAATAAAGTTAATGATCCAGGTCCGGGTGTGACAAAGGACCTTTCCAAGACCTTTTACTTTCGTGATGTTTTAAATTGCATTTTTAAAAGAACATAAATGAATATATCTTGATGATGTAAAGAAGAGGAACATGACAATCATCAACACATGAAAACATAAGCCGTTGATAATGGAGTTCATCTAGGAGGGACTATGTCTCCAGGCCCCGATGTCAAGATGGTGTAGATCGTTTCATTAAGTGTTTTCAATAGTGGTGATTGTAGAGCATTGGAAAGGTATGTTTTAATGAATAATTTAGTGGTGTTTCAAGCAATGTTTGCAACCTTTTCTTTGTTATAAACTAGGGAAAATGTAATGAGAATGAGCACGAATGACCCAATCACTAATAGTTATCTTCTCTATGCAGAAAAAGACAAAAGTAGGAAGGCGCGGTGCAAAACTGGAGTTCCATGAGGAGATAACGGCTGTCCCTCCAAAACCAACTAAAATCCAGACCAGGGCGAGCAAATCACGGCAGATCAATCTGGGACGAGATAAAGGACTGTCAGTTCGGAAGACTAGGCAAAGAAAAGAGAGGAGTTAACAGTTTAACAGATCCCTCAGGATCTTTGATCCTGAGGGATCGTTACTTTCAATTATTTTGTTGTCTGGTTAACTCCGCCATTACTAGTATAAAAAGGGGCAGCATTGAAGACTTCGGGGACTTTTTTATTATCTTGTATCTTTATTTTCTGTTTACAGACTTCACAGTCCGTCAAATTCAGACTATCGAGTCTCTTTGAGACTTAGTTTTTGCTGTACTATCGTTGATGCGTTAATATAATATATTTGGTGTTACTTTCTCCCTGCGTCTGAAGTAAGTTACGGCGGTGTGCCATTGGAAGCTAAGGGCCCGGCTCCAACGGACACTGGCTGATTGTATCATTACAGTTTGGCTTTGTGTGGTTTGTTTATTGTTCTTAATAATCTGATATACTTATATGTTGTTCCATACTCGTTCATCAGTAGTTTTTCCTTTCGTAAATCTTTGTAACAAGTTCACATCATATTTCCAGAATTGGTCACATAACATTGTTCTGAGTTGTTCACTTCTGTTACAGAATTTATAAGTGGAATGTTTTAGCTACATATGGTTGGAGTGACGATCATAAGAAGATGGAATTAACGTTGTAGATGGACTACTGGTGATCATTTCAGATTATGTGTACATATGATTGACGTTTCCTGTTTATTTGATTCAGCTGTCTACTTTTATATATGATTGACGTTTCTTGTTTATGGTGGTTTGTTGTTCCATTTGGTTAAGCTGTTTACTTGTACAAAAGATTGCTCTTTCTTTGTATATAAGTTGATGCCAAGGATTGAGAGTGTTGAACTCGCGAGACTTAGTTTCCTTACTGCTATTCCTTTTACTGTTGTTCCATTTCTGCATTGCCGTTCCATTTTTCTTTCCTGTTGTTCCTTTTTACTTGCATTCATTGGTTTAGTGTGGGAGGAGGATCAAGGCTGTCGAGAGACACAGCAGACGCTATTATGCTCCCAGATCCATGATCCATACTCTAATTCCTTTTCCTTCATCAGTTTCTAGAGGGATGGGTTACTATTTCCGTACCCTTGACTGGTAAAGTTGCTGCGTGTGATTTCTTTCTGCAAAAGTAATTTAGCCATAGCTTAGCATCCATTTACTCTTGTATTTCTTAGACCTATACTACTAAGCATTACTTTGACAAATAGCCTCAAATTGAGATACCCTTTACAATAACAAAACGCTCCCGGATTGACTTGTAATGTGAGATAACTAGAGGTGAAAAAGGCCCTTGTTACAGCTCTACAGTGATGTACATAAGAGGTGATGTCGCTATCATACAAGGAAAATGCCCTCACGCAGGAGTGGCTCCAAGAGATGTTTCGCTACAGGAACTCTCAGTCAAAAGGACTCCTATCAGTATGACACAAACTCATGCATGATGATAATGAGCATCCCGCCAACATGGCATAAAAGGGATCTCAATGTAAACATACATGGTGACGACATGAGTATCCCATCATCATACAACAAAGGGATCTCAAATAAAACATGATGAATCATGACAACAAGTGCATCCCACAAATGATTATGCATCACATCAAGCAGGAATTATGAAAACAAGTAAGAAACAAGATCCCACATCAAACATCAAATAGGGATTTGTGTAGCACAATGCATAGCAAAAATAAGTACATGAACACAGTACATATACCTCACATCTAGGGGTCATCTGAAGAAAAGGATGTCAAGTTGCTGAGGTTGTTCATTCCACCGATCTCACGGCGTCGAATCGCATGGAAATGACTGCTCGCATATGAATGTTGACACCTGCACTCCACTTAGAAAAGTGGTCGAAAAATGAAATGAGAAAATGGAAAATATGAACACACCATCAGATTCATGGTGTTGAATAGTGTAAAATTGACTGTCAAATTTCTGAATTCTGAAAAAATGAAAATCTGGGGCTCAAGGAATATTTTAGGTTCCCCCTAGATTACTCAAATATTCCCTCCTCCGAGCCCTCTACAAATTGGTTGCTCAGATCAGGAAACTAACTATGCCATTGGGTTCATGTCGCCGAGAGGTGTAAGATTGACATAAAGTTTGTCCAATTTGGACACTGCAAAAATTTCACCCTCCTGGAAATCTCCCTCAATCATGGTTCCCCCTGCAATAAATTAATTAAAAAATATCACCTCGAATTCTGTGCTCGCTCCTTGTTCCTCCATATTGCCTAGACACATTGTGCAAATGAGGTTTTATATAAATTCTATGGCAGACTAACCAATGAGTTTGTTTAGATGGATTGGTAAAGGATTTGAATTTGGTGGAGGAGGTCGGGTGGTCAAACCTTGCCTCCTTCATGTTTAACCTTTTTTGTTGTTTTAATAAAACCACAACATTATTTTTAGAGGGGGCTTGTGTCCTCATTGGGTGGCCTGCCCCATAACTCCCATAATCTGTTTGAATTAAATGGTGTATGGCACGTTGGGGGTTGTAATAAATTTTGTTGGCACATTAAAGTTTTGGGCCATTGTGTTTTGGTTGGGGTTTGCCACCACATGGGGCCGCCCAGTGGGGGTCGGCCCATGTAGGCTAGGTAGGTTCAATCCCTACTAGCATCACATCAAATGGCATACGGTTATGTTATTGATATGGAGAGGCGTGGGGTGGTGGGGGTGGTGGCCCACCACCTCCTTTTTATACTTTATTTTTCTTAACTTTTAATAATAATGAGGCCTTTTCGAAAATTTCAAAATTTTACCGAAGGAGTCAAATTAAATAGGCCAGAAATTCACCCAGAATCTAGCCCAAGTTGGATGGAATCCAATGGCTAGATTTTGTCCAAATTGCGGCCTCCTTAAGCCTACCCAGTGAGCAAAAGTCAACCAAAACTTTGACTGGCTCGTTCTCCCTCATACGTGCTCGGATTGACAAACTGTTTGCACCGTTGTGATCAAGGCGTTGAGATATACGCTCTAATCCTAGTTCGAAATCATTTTGAGCAGTTTGATTTTTGAGCTTCTATAAGCCCTCTTTGTCCTGTGTGTGTCCCTGGAGCCACCTGGATCAGTTAATAAAGGAAAAATAATAACCAAGGTCATGGACACATATTCCAAGCTAAATTTTGGACAAAACATCCTAGTGTGGGTGTTCATTTGGTTTATTATGGCTAAGGAAATTGGAAAATGCAAAGGAAAAGAATTTGGAAAGGCAAAGTAGCATTAATTTGCATTTTATTTATGAAAATAATGCAAAATTAGGAGAAAAGGAAAGTGAAAGGTCACAGGTTGCATGTGAGGAGGAAAATGAAGGAAAATAATGGAAAATGAAGAAAATAGAGGCCTCATTAATAAAAAGGCTTCTGAGGATCAGTTAGAACCTTTTTTTCAATTCAGTTTTGGATCTCTCTCTTTATTCTCACCCTTGGACACTTAGATCATTCTCGGAGCACTCTAGTAATGGATCAAGAAAAATGAAGGAAGAGAAAAGAAGGCAAAGGGAAGAAAAGATCAAGCAAGGAAGAGCAGAATCAAGTGGCTAAAGCGGGATTATTTGCAGGTATCGATTTGCATGTGTGATTTCTTTGCTAGATTTGGCATGTATGGGTGTTTTTGGTTCTCTTATTGTCATTGGTGTCGCTTTCTCCAAGTGTGACAATTTTCTTAAACCTTACCCTACCATTTTCGGATAGCCATGGTGTGGTGGGTTCTCTTTTATTTGGTTGAGTTAAATTGTCGAATGGACTTGAACCTGAGTGGGGTGATCTCAAGATTATTCACAAGGCCTAGGAATCCCATGATGGGATAAATGGTAAATTCAGGTTGTGAATACCTCAATTGAACCTAGGAATGCCTTGACAAGTGAACAATGGGATACATGGTAAATCTCAGTGGTGAATACCCTCGATTGGGCCTAAGAATCCCTTAACCGGTAATGGAAGGATACATGGTAAAGCCCAGAGGGTAGTGACCTCATAGGCCTAGGAGTCCCTTGACCGGTAATGGTGGAATATATGGTAAATATGAGAGGTTGATATGGAAAAATTCCTTGCAGTTTAGGTGGATATATCTAGAGGCATCCATGCTTATTTAGGGTCTATTCATCTTGTGGGGATTATGCTAAAGCCTAATTGTATTGATGAGGGTTCAGGTCTAGGAATATCGTGCTGGGATATATGGTAAATCCTGAGGAAGCCCTGGTTTGTTTTTTTGTGAATCTTCAATTCACGCTTGGAATATGGTACATGGGTGATTAGCTGAAAGAAAGATTTGGTTCAGCCCAATCTATGGTTGGATGGTTCATGGAAGTCCTAGACCTGGTTGGCTTATGCATTCATTAATAAGATTTCCTTCTCCTTGCTATTTCATATGTAGATGTAATGGTTCATATTTGATTTTTATGGCTATTGTATCCTTGTTATTTATGTTGGTTATATGTTGGTTATGAGTATGTTCTATGACAAACTTGATGTATGGTTCTCAATTTGTTTTGATTAGAAAATGATTTTAAAATGACTATATGACCTAATAGATGATAATGCAATGATTTTGATAAGGCAACAATGCTTCTTTATGAATCTTAGATAAGTATGAGACCCCTATGCTATGATTTGTTGTTATGACCTGTAGATTACATATTTGTGACATGTTTGAAAAAATGTTCGTCATGGCTAGTAGGGGTGAGATAAAGTACTTGTACTAGTGATTACAATAGTAACCTTATTCCATTGTTATTTATCATTTATGGAAGTTCCATGAAGTTATGGGCAGTGGCCTAAGACCTAGACCTCGAAAAGTGGCTCAAAATTCAAGGTCACTAGCTCATAACTGGCTGAAAAAGTCAACAGTCATTGGCATGCCTTGTTGTGGGAGCGACTAGAAGGCCTCAGTCACATGCATGGATTTTCATGGGAGCGATTGAGGGTCTAGACCAGTGAAATGTCAATTTCTCTCACGGTTTGGTCACCTGGAAGGGTTGGTTGGCTCTTGAAGTTTTTATAGCATGTGTGGAAGGTTAGAAAGGTTTTGTTTTGTCGATTCCACTTCCTTAACTGTACACGGGGATTTGAATCAAATCATAGTGTCCTCTCATCACATTTTTACCCCAGTGGACTGGTTAACTTGGGTAAATTTGGGAGGAGAGTGTTACAAAGTGATAACAATGCATGGCTCACCCATTGGACTGGATGGGCAGCGTGTTGGTCATGCATACATGTTAGTTGCATATGTGTTCTTTATGCTTGTGGTATATGTGCTTATTGTGTATGCATGGTGGTGGTAATGGTTGCATTTGTGTCATCATGTGAAAGTTCATAATGTTGTTGTCATGAGTGTATCTTGGTCATGCCTTGGTTATGCATGTTAGTGCTTATATGTTGTTATGCATACATTGACATGGTTATAGTTGTCATGCATGAGGTCATGGTATGTAGTCAGTATGGTCATGTATCGTAATTGAATAGTGGTTGAAATGATGATTATATGTTGATATGATTATGATTATACATGTATTGTGCTAATCTGGTTGATCTTGCAAACGATATATCCTCCCCTGAACTATGCTGAGGTATATTGATTATGTTATGTTTTGGTTTAAGCTGACATGGTATACTTGCAAGAAGAAGCTCAAATATGACTAGTAAGATGGTAGACTACAGTCCACGAGACTCTCCTTATGGATCAAATGAGCAGTGTGGTGTCAGGCACTCTTCTGACTTAGTAGACACATTAAGAAGTTTGAAGATGGAAATAAGAAGTTGCAAGGAAGATAATGACCTAATCATTTAGGCACTAGAGAAACAAGCAGAATTCAATGTAGTAATCCTTTAGAGTTTTTCAGAATTGTAGAGACAGGGACCACTTCATGTTGGGCATGGAATCCCCCCACAGCATTTTTTGGGCTCAAAGCTCAAGTTTTGGTCAAATAATGTTGTAAGAATCCGCGAATTGTGGGACCAGAGCGCGAAATGTATATTGAGTCATAGGGTTGTCCACCCTAAGTTTTGTAATGTAATGTCATGTCGACCTACCCATGGTCGGTGGACCATGGGATTGTATAAATAAGAGCGAGGCTCTAAGTTGTAAATAGGAATCGATGGATTGATTAATGTAATGGATGCAATGATCTAGTAGCAGATCGAGAAGAAGTCTAAGTGTCTTGGGTCATAGCAGTAGGAAGAGGCTTTGCAGCTGAGTGTGCAAAGCCCTAGTCGAGTCTGCAACTGAGTGTGCAGACCCCTGCAGCTGAGTGCGCAAAGGCCTAGTCGAGTCCGCAGCTGAGTGCGCAGACCCCTGCAGCTGAGTGCATAGGGCGGAGTAAAGTCTGTAACCCAAGAAGAAGAATAATAAAGAGAATTTTGATTCCAATTACTGTGTATCTACTTTTGTATTACTTTCTATGCATTTATACTATTTTGTTTATCGCGTGCACTTACATGAATACTGAAAATTGTTAGGTATAATTGGGCTCATACTGATAAGTTAAGTAATCGGATAATATCGGATTAATAGTAAGGAACTTGGGTAAATAACATGGATCGAGCCTCGAGCAGGGCTGTGCAAAGGCAGCAACATAGGCTGCGAGGGACCAATAGATGCGTGTAGAGACATGCGCGCAGGGTCAAACCGCGGACCACCGAAAAACCATCAGACATCTCTAGGGTGTAGAAACTTGGTTCTATCACCCTCCCATACTACTTTGGGAGACCTCATTCCATGCTCCACGTACTGTTGTCGAAAGGGCCAATACTACTAGGATTTGTTTGGCTAAATCATCTCAGGCCCCTCTAACCCAACAAATGGTTCCGTTGCCGGGACCGAGATCTGCATAAGTGATGTCTAATGTCATGTCACTGGAATCCAACAAAGAAATAAATTGAAGGGTGATTGGACAAGAAGATTCATGAGTTCGCGGTGCAGGAAAGCAGATTAGTAGTTGTTGGAATCCTGCCCTCTCTTCCTAATTGTTTCTTCCCTTTCCCTCCCCCCTCCGTATATTAATAGTTTGTTCTAGAAAATGTTTCCCTTGTTACCCTTAGCATACTTTCCTAAGCCTTCCTTTTATCTTCTTAAAAATATCTTCCTTGAATTATTTTATTTATCTATTTTTTTTAACTATCTAAATAGATTAAATTATCGAACATTTAATATTTATACAACTTTACCAATAGATTCATATTAATGAGTTACCCTTCCTTTAATAATAATACTATTCTAATAATAATACATTAAATCCTTACTATCACTAATTTTCCTAGAAATTTTAGTTACCCTAACCATTAATAATTAGAATAATACTATAACTAGAATATAATAATAACTAATATTATTATTTTTGGTTAATATTACTAATAATATATATTAGGTATTAATATAAGTATTACCTTTTCTTAACTATTCCAAATGATCTAGTATATAAAATATAACAATAATTAATATTATATTAGTTATTACTAAATCCTTAGTATTTACTCATATCCCTACAACTCGTAATACTTACTCCCATTAAATAACCTCAATATTAAATTTATACTAATTAGTTACACATGCCACCATTAATAAGATTAATAATATAACATTATTATAAGAATAATATAACATTAATTATTATTAGTTTAATTAATATCTAATATTTCCAATTAATAACTATGGTGTTATAGACATCTTTGGGCACTGCAACCCCAATCATATATGTTTATAAACCAAGGACTCCTGAGTCCCTAAAAGTTTTGTTTCATGCCCTAAAGGAACAAGGTCAGCTGATTACATCATCTCCCAGAAGTTCTCCACAGGAAACTGCTCAAAACTAGTCAAAACTGGACCATACAAGTTTCTCGGTGCTAAGGGTGTGATGCATCTCACCTGCCTAGTGTAAAAGGTGTGATGCATACTAAAAATCCCTTCCGTAGGGTACAATGGGTGAGAGTGGACAAATGGCAGAGACAGTTTGCGAGTTGGATGATCATAGAATCTTCCAGAAACTTCTCCTGTGACACTTGCCTCTCTGAATTCGCCCAGGGATTAGTAATATATCATCAATATCCAAGTGGAACCAAGAACTATCAAAGAGAAGACACTAATCAAAAACCCAGAAGCTGACTCACCTCCCTGCAATCATCTATATATGGATCCCTCATCCCAGAGATCCAAAGGTTGGAATTTTGTATCTTGTAAGGAAGTGTTGTTGGTTTCCTGGTGGAATATCATAGTGTTGGGTGATCTAAGCTTTTCATGAGGTGAAGAAGGGCTTTCATGCTGGGAGGATGACACTGGGTCAGAACAATGGGTTGTAATCCTCTCTTCTAATCTTCATATTAATAAAGCTATTCAAGTTTTCCTCCACATTCTTGTATGTCTGATAGTATATGCATTTGTGTGGTCAATATATATCTGGTCCTATATTGTTTATAATTGTAGATCCCTGCACTTTGAAGGTATTATGTTTCTTTGACTTTACAAGTACTCTTTGAAGCGGAGTGGTCAAGGGAGAAGTGGCAAAGACCAGTCGGTGAGGAGAAGGGACAAGCAAAGAACCGAGCAAGGATTTAGGTTGGTATTCTTTGATCTTCTCCTATCTGCTTCTCATAAAGGAAAACGAAAGTAACTTTAATCTGTTTGTTTCTAAGATAGCTACCCGTCTCAGTGGGACTAGCAGCTCTGCATAGACACTATATTTACCGATAACAAAATGGCGACTCCGTTGGGGACGAATAGATTGTTTGCTTGTCTATATTTGTTTGTTTTATAAACTTACAGACAGACCTTGAATTTAAGCCAGCTAGCCTTCAAACTGCATTTGCTATGCAAGTGCAAAGTAGATCAATGCTACTTCAGTCTATCTCCGGGTTTTGTTTATAAACTGAACAATTGATTTCCAAACATCGTAATTGCCCTAGTGGTGGCTCTAGTAACCTCATTAGATCAACCCCTCTGATTTCTATTTACTGGCTATCATTAGCTCGACCTAAATCCCTGAACTAAGCTGGAAACTGTGACCAAGAACCAAATTGAAGTCTTGTCCCTAGACCATCGCACTTTCTCGTCTTGGGAATCTAGATGCATCACACCTTCCGTGTGCAGTAGGTGCGCTGCATCGCACTTTCCCTGTGTTGCAGGTGCGCTGATCAGATAAGACCTCTTCTGCTCTCAGATTTTGGTTTTCTATTCACTCTCTTCAGCTTTATTCAAGAGTTTTGTTGTCTGTGATCAGTATACCACTGTGGAAACTCCCTTCCTTTGCATGATTCCACCTCCATAGTACAAAGAATTGTGAATGTTTTTATGTATTGTGCACCATTTACAGTTCTCTTTTACAAAAAGTAGCGTAATCAAACTGTCATTTTTTGATTTGGAAGTGTCGCAAGTGTCGTTTTCAGTCAAAGAAAAGAATTCTATTGTTCTCGATGGTCGATTATACAGTTACTATTGTATTTAATTTGAATTAGTAGTTTTTCAAGTATCGAAAAATGTTTTCAATTCAAAGTCGCAAAGTGTCATCATTATCTTACTTTCATTTTTGAAGAGAAATTTGTTAGTACTGTCGCTTTGAAAAGATAATTCAAATTTGTACTTAGGATTCTTCTTTTCATTCACACATTAAGAAGGTTGAAAACAAATACATGCATGTGCATTTGCATTTAGACTGCTTGTTGGTTTGATTTAGGACAGTGCATCTAGTGTGTGCTCTCTGCTCTATGTTGAAAGAATATCATCTCTCTTTCTTTAGTAGCTAGGATTTTCATTGCAAAAAGAAGATTAAACGATTGTTTATCATCTTAGATTGCATTTTAGGAATTGTATATCTACATTACGTGGTGAACCTGAAAGGAAAATTTCTTAAGAAAGATCAACTGTAAAATAAATTCAATGAACATAAAAACACTTTGGAACCTAGCGCACAACATCTAGAAGTCTAGGCTAGAGACTTATTCCGGCGTCGTAAAGTCTGGTAACTATCACTTTTATTGTTGATTGGGTGATTCCTCCTCTTTGAGACGACAAGTGCTAGTACAGACTTGTTCTCCCACGTACTGTCGAGTATATATTGGGAGACCACAATATGCTATATCCTTTATCCATAGGAAGCCATGTCTGCCGCCCTATCGATCGCAATGCATTGAACACAGCATTCGGGAAGATTGACTGCCGTACCATAAAAAGTATGCTGCAGTTTTGCAATTGGTTTGGTAATCCCTCTGTCTAGATTTCTAGAGTAGTCTCTTTCGTTCCTTTTTAGACTCCTTAAAGGAAAAGGTCCATCTGAGCACTTGTCACTTCAGGCTCATTAAAAATCGAAGGCAACTAGAGTCATCTTTTGTTTTTTCTCGACTCTTAAAAATAGAAAAAACAAGTTGTGTGAAAGCGTCTAAAATTTATTTTAATCGGAAAAATATCACTATTCCCGTGTTGGTCTTAGGTTGAGGAAAATGGAGTCCACCAACTAAGGATTTCCCCTTGGAGGAAATCCTAGTCCTTTCTCCTCTTAGGGAGATGTTGGTGCACCCCATATGGCCACATTGTCACTTCCAGGATTGACGATGGGCTTGCTAATATGGCTCTTCTCGACCTCCGTCATTTAGAACATCGTGATTCCTGAACAATCGAGTCAATAGCTAGATGATACTAAAGTTACCCCCCAACCTTCTACTTCGTCCGATTCTCCCTCTCCTCCTTCCTCTTCGCTTGATGAATCTGGTAAAGCCAAAAATCAAGTAACTAAGAAGGAGAAGAAGGGGAAAGAGAAGAAAGAGAAGAAGAAGAAGCAGCCAAAGGCGAAAAGGGGTAATCGGGCATCGTCTAGTGAAAATCCACACACTACACCATCCAAACCTAAATCTCCATGTGTCATTTGCAAAGGAGACCACTATCATCGAGATTGTCCTTACATCCCTCAGATCTTAAGGGACTGGTCTCCTCGTTTGTACAATTCGATTTCATTAACCTCTGAAGATCATGTTGAAAGTACACCATCAACTAGTGAAAGCGAAGCATTTGGACATAGAAGGAAACGTAAATTTCCTTGTAAACTGTGTGAAGGTGATCGCGTCATCTACCGTTTTCCCTTCCTAGACGAAGCTAAAAGAGTCTTTGATAATTGTCCTGCTTCACCACTACGGCTTCCTACTGGATACAAGAAACTCTTGCCAAGTCCATCACTAGTTGAAAATCCGATTGACATGCCATTGTGGTCGGTCGAAGCATATATAACTGAAGATAAACCCACTGAATCCATACCAGACGAAATTCAAAAGGTTGAGGCGGAAGTCGACCCGGTCTTGTCTTTGGAAGGTCCATCTTCATATGATACAATCAGCAAACAGAATGAGAACGACTCCGTTCAAATTATTTTCGTAAACACAGACTCCGATGAACATGGGGTCAATATACCCATTCCTTTACCGTAGGAAGGAAGTTTGTCAGAGTCATATCCGGCCATCTATTCGGTCCCACCTCCAAGCAACCTAGTTGTTTCCTTCGATTGGAATCTACTAGGCAGACCCCGTTTACCGGCTAATGTACCATTCTGAATCATTGTACAAGCTTACAAAATGATCATGGTCGGTACCATGATAGATGAAGGGGCTTCTGTGAGTATCCTTTCCTCAACTTCTTGGGAAGCGCTAGGTTCGCCATCGCTTCTGCCTGAGATGAGAAATCTGACAGGCTTCGACAAAGGAACCAATTGACTGTTAGGGATCCTCCCCAATGTGCCTATAACGTTGAGAAGGAAAACCATTTATATGAATGTAATGCTAGTCCAAGGACCTCTAGACTATAATATACTCCTCGAGCGTGACTATATTTATTGCATGGGAGACATTGTCTCCTCACTCTTTCGGGTAATATGTTTTCCGCATGAAGGCCGAGTGGTCCAGCTCGTAGACCAGCTTTCGTTCCCCGACTCACACATAGCTAATAGTCAAATTCCATCCCTAAATGGTCTTTTCATGCAAGTAATGTCTCATCAATCTCCATTTCGTCCACCTAAAGAACGCGAGTAATTCTGGGGGTCGTGACTAAAATCCAGGGGGCATGTGCCTTGGTCTGCTCCGGCAGGAAAACTCTGGGTATAGAGTAGGTTTCGGCGAAGGATATATGACTATTCTGACACCCGTCCGTATAGGAAAATGGGATTAGACTAGATAATATACCTCTGTTAGAAGGTATTCCTTTCCTGATAGAATGAATGTTTTGTTTGCAAATTGAGGGGTAACCTGTATAAGGTAGGCCTTTCCTAACGAAGCAAACATTTTGTTTCCAAATTGAAGTGCAACCTAGAAAATCTACTTCACTATACCTGGGGGCATGCAAACCTTTTTGCGTGCAAGTGAAGAGTGACCATTTATTTTCTTAGTTTATAGGTTCTCAGACCCTTTAAACTCGTAGGATTGGTCGTTCCTAGCTTACATAAAGGAAGGATATGGAGCAAAGCTTTGAAAGGTGCAAGCTCCATAAAAATGGAATCTATCGATGAGACATACTTATCATACGACTGGCATGAGTAGTTTTTATGTGAAGTTCAAGCTCGTTAAAAATTAAACCTAAGCAATGAGCAAATGTTTCCCCCAAACTTTAAGCTCATTAAAAAATGAACCAATTTCCAGTAAATAGCCATTGTGAATGCATTATCATCAGCTTTTGAGCCTTGGTCGTGTTCTCATCGTCACCTCCACTCCGTTTTAGCCGATCATACGCCTCCATTTGATTGTTTACCCCTTTTGAGGAACATCTGCGAAGAGTGATTCTGTTAGCCATCCTTGTGACACTGCCATGATCGGAAATTCCAAACCTTACCTGGAATCAGCTGCTACTCGAAATTATTACTCGTTCCTCAAAAAATGAGTCTCCTTTAAGCTCTTTTCGTCTGACTCGTAAAATATGAAAATATTGTTGAGCAGTTGGCCTCTCCAGCTCGTTAAAGATACCGGGATTGTTATCCGTCCTTTATATTTTAATCTTTTTGGACCAAAGTGATTATTACACAAAACGATCGAGCGCTTGTTTTGTTCGGCCCGTTAAAATTATCGAAAATTCATCCCTTTTGTATTATTTTATACTTTTTTCGGAGTTAAGGGATTATATGACAAAAAAGGATTATTGGAGTTCCTTTATGTCCCTTTCAGACTCTCTAAAATTGAAAAGGACCGAGTTATCTTTGTAGTTAAACTCGTTAAAACAAATAGCAACAAACTTGTCCATATATACAAGAACGAGTCTCACTGTCGCTAGGCTTGTTAAAACATAGTGACGGGTTTTCCTGAAGGGAAAATTATAGAACAAACATATGTTATCCTCCTCAAGCTTGATAAAAATAAAGAGGTATTGTTCAGCAATGATTGGGGAAAAATTGGGAAGAAAACTTGAAGAAACTTTATTGGTAGCAAAGTCGCTCTTGAACATGACACATTCACTCCATGTCCGAGTCGGGTTGGATTATTTCGTTCATTGGTCATATTACCATTGGTCCATCGTACCATCCATCTTTGGGGTTAACGCTACCAATCCATTCCAAGTGTCACCGATATGTTCAAGAGAAGTCGATCAGAGAATTCACCATCCTATCTTGTATCTCATCCACTCCAATACCTTTACGCTTCATTCTTTCATGACCGCCACCCTGAACCCTGTATCATCAAATCATTTTCACCTCCAAAATTCATTTGCTCCATTCCATGTCATATATGTGGGATTCATTAAGGCCCTCCTACGACACATCACTTCTTTTCAACATCAGCTCATTATCCAAGAAGTTGACCTAGGAACAACCCTTTCAGTACTTTGAAGCTTGCATGCCTCAATGGCAAGTTTCTCACTTTCGGTGACAGGTTTACATCAATGGAATTTGACCGAGATATTTTGAGTGGTGTTCGACGCCAAGTCCCATTCTCACACCACGCAAATTGTACTGTCGTACCTTGAGGGTCATCATCATTATTGGTGATTCCTCTCGCACCTATTAACAGCTTACATCATTGGCTGGTAATTAGGCGATGTCTTTCCATGTTCGACTCCATAACATTTTTCACATGGATCGACTTGTACTTCGAGCGAAGATTGGATGAGTTTGAAGACCCCATATCTAATTTCATCCATCCGGGTTGCGATATATTCAGGAAAATAAAGACATCAAATGTACATCATTGCTGCACAAATGATCATCTGGATCAAAGGATGATGGCTCTATCAGAATCATTAGTCTTCTACACAGACGGTTGTATGTCCTATGTACATGAAAATGAATTTATAAAGCTGAGGATAGGAATGCCCGCCTTAGCTAGATCATGAAAATATCATGAAGATAATGTATTGTATTGTATCTTACTACAGGTCACCTTCCAGTTCGAAAAACCTCGGATCCTCATGATAAAGCATTTCACCCGACATCAAAAGATTAATGACCTCATGCTTTAGGGGGCAACTGTTATAGACATTTTTGGGCACTACAATCCCAATCATATATGTCTATAAACCAAGGACTCCTGAGTCCCTAAAAGTGTTGTTTCATGCCCTAAAGGAACAAGGTCATCTGATTACATCATCTCCCAGAAGTTCTCCACCGGAAACTTCTCAGAACTAGTCAAAATTGGACCATACAGGTTGCTCGGTGCTAAGGGTGTGATGCATCTCACCTACCCAGTGTAAAAGATGTGATGCATACTGAAAAGACCTTCTGTAGGGTGCAATGGGCAAGAGTGGACAAATGGTAGAGATAGTTTGCGAGGTGGATGATCATAGAATCTTCCAAAAACTTCTCCTGTGACACTTGCCTCTCTGAATTCGCCCAGGGATGAGTAAGAGATCATCAATCTCCAAGTGGAACCAAAAACTATTAGAGAGAAGACACTAATCAAAAACCCAGAAGCTGACTCGCCTCCCTGTAATCATCTATATATCGATCCCTCATCACAGGGATCCAAAGGCTAGAATTTTGTATCTTGTAAGGAAGTGTTGTTGGTTTCCTGGTGGAATATCATAGTGTTGGGTGATCTAAGATTTTCATGAGGTGAAGAAGGGCTTTCATGCTGGGAGGATGATGCTGGGTTAGAACAATGGGTTTTAATCCTCTCTTCTTCTTCATATTAATAAATCTATTCAAGTTTTCCTCCACATTCTTGTATGTCTGATAGTATATGCATTTGTGTGGTCAATATATATCTGGTCCTATATTGTTTATGATTGTAGATCCCTGCACTTTGAAGGTATTATGCCGCTTTGAATTTACAGGTACTCTTTGAAGTGGAGTGGTCAAGGGAGAAGCGGCAAAGACTGATCGGTGAGGAGAAGGGACAAGCGAAGAACCGAGCGAAGGATTGAGGTTGGTATTCTTTGATCTTCTCCTATCTTCTTCTCATAAAGGAAAATGAAAGTAACTTTAATCTGTTTGTTTCTAAGATAGCTACTCGTCTTAGTAGGACTAGAAACTCTGCATAGGCACTAGATTTCCCGATAACATATGGTTAACTAATTAATGAAATATCTTAAAATAATTCTTACATTTACTAATATCCCTAGATCTATTAATATTGGAATAATAATTTAACTAATAGTATATTAATAATCAATATTATTCTAGTTAATATTAAATCCTTACACACTAATCTATTAGTGTTTTGCTAATTAATTTATATTAAATAGTTACCCTAGCCATTAATAATAAGAATAATTCTACTATGTTAATATAATATTAATATTATTCTAATAATACAAGTTAACAATTTTATCACATTCCCTAGATTTTTGACTCATAATTGGTTAATTTTTTACTTAAAATAAAAATTAAAATAAGATTCTTTTTAACATAACAATATTATTTTAATTAAATAGCCAAATATAGCCATTTCTGGGTCAATTATAGTCATTTGCCTTGTCTAGTCTAATATATCCATTTTTCAGTCAAAACTAGCCATTGGAAAGTCTACTCTCCCTATTTAAGATGTAGCCATGATCCTATTCTTCAACTTGTCCTAACGATGAACCACACTCGTTGGTTCGAAACGTGTCAACAAATGTACTATCATGTGATTTACGCTGAAATATTTTTTCTCATGAAATTGATATGGATCACAGAAACCTCAATTCAACTAATGTAATGTCTTTAAGTTGTGAAGAGGAATCGATGGATTGATTAATGTAATGGATGCAATGATCTAGTAGCGGATAAAGAAGAATTCTAAGTGTCTTGGGTCATAGTAGTAGGAAGAGGTTCTGCAGCTGAGTTCGCAGAGGCCTAGTTGAGTCTACAGCTGAGTGCACAGACCCCTACAGCTGAGTGCACAGAGGCCTAGTCGAGTCTGCAGCTGAGTGCACGGACCCCCGCAGCTGAGTGCGTAGGGAAAAGTCAAGTCTGTAACCCAAGAAGAAGAATAATAAAGAGAAGTTTGATTCCAATTACTGTGTATCTACTTTTGTATTACTTTCTATGCATTTATATTGTTTTTTTTATCGCGCGCACTTATATGAATGTTGAACACTGTTAAGTATAATTGGGCTCATACAAATAAGTTAAGTAATTGGATAATATTGAATTAATAGTAAGGAACTTGGGTAATAACACAGATCGCGCCTCGAGCAGGGCTGCGTGAAGGCAAAATTGGAGGGTGGGGGGGACCGATAGATGTGCATAGCGACGTGCGCGTAGGGTCAAACCGTGGACCACAAAAAATCCATTATACATCTCTAGGGTGCGGAAACATGGTTCTAGCACCCTCCCATACTACTTCGGGTGATACCTCAGTCCGCGCTCTATGGATTGTTGCCGAAAGGGCCAGTAGTACGGAGATTGGTTAGGCTAAATCATCTCTGAACCTGGGTCAGGTCCCTCTAAGACAACACTTCAGACCAACCATGGGGAGGAGGATAGGACTAATGGCACATATGGTAGCATATCTCATGGTGGGCATAGGTCGGATAGAGATGATAGGATCTAAGATGGAAGGTTCTTGGATACACCGGATAGGAGAGGCGATGGGCATAAGTTTTATTCTATTTCTAGTTCTAACAGACACTAAGATCATCATTGTTATCATCCTTATAGGAGGAATGGAAGGGGATATTTTCCAGATGAGTTCAAGAAATCTAAGCCAACTACCTTTGATGGGGATTTAAAGAAGTTGAAGGATGCAGAAGCATGGCTACTTGGGATGAAGAAATTCTTTGAGCTGCATGAGTACATAAAAAATATGAAGGAAAAAATAGTTATCTTCAACCTCAAAGGGAAAGCAAACATCTAGTGGGAAGAATTGAAGTGGTTCATAAACATCGAGATAGAAGAGTTGAGTTGGCATGAATTCAAGAGACTTTTCTAGAGGAAATACTTGTCAGAAAGGTACTACGGTAGCAAAGCTAAGGAATTCTATGAACTAAATATGGGATTAATGACAAATGAGGAGTATACGACCAAGTTTCTGGAGTTATTGAGGTATGTATCATATCTTAAAGATGAAAAGGCTAAATTTTAGAGATTTTTTAGTGGATTTCCATTATCATTTAGAGATCGGATTGAGTATGATGAGCCTCATTCACTTGAGGAAGTTATTGGGAAATTAAAGAACTATTTGAGCAATCAAAGCATAAGAAATAATCATAGTAGGGTTGGAAATGGAAATGCAAATCTAAGGGTAAATGGTAGGTGAAAATAACAAGGCCTCAAGATGCGGGTGAGAAAGAAAATGTTGCACCTAATAAGAAGTTCAACGTAGTTAGACAGGGACATGGGTCATAGCCTAGAGGGCAGCAGAATATAGGTGATGGTATGGGACTATTGCAGTGTTGGATATGTGGCGAGCATCTCAAGAGAGATTGTCCGCAGTATCAGGGTGGTAGGCCTCAACTCTACAATGCATAGGAGGCACAGACTTTTTGAATGCTAAGCAAAGTATTCCTCGTATCTATGCAGCATTGGATATAGGGAGGAAGATCATCAAGCATCCATTCTCAAGATGGAAGATAAACTTTTTGATCAAGTTGTTTCTATTTTTATTGAACCTAGATCTAATTATAGTTATGTTAGTCCTGATCTAGTGGATAAGTGTGGTTTGAATAAAAAAGTGCATGTAGAATCCTGGTTAGTGTATTTGGATATAGGTACAAAGAAGAGAGTGCACCACTCGGTAATAGCTTGTGCATTTGAGCTAAATGGTATGCCTACCTCAGCACATTTGAATGTATTATCATTGGGATCATATAGTATGATTTTTGGTATGGATTGGTTATATCTTCATAGGACCAAAGTGAACTGTTATGACAAGGCCATTGAGTGCTTGGATGAAAACAGAGAACATAAAGTCTTTCAAGGTAAGAATAAGGAAACATCGGTTAGAATGGTGACTGTTATGTAAGAAAAGCATAGTCGCACAAAAGGGTGTGTGTTATTTGTAGTACACATTTCTAGTGATAAAGGTAAGGATGCTAAGGATGCTGAGGTATTAATAAGATACCCGATATTATAGCGGTTTTAGGATGTCTTTCCGGCAAAGATTTCATAGTTTTTGCCTCATAAAGAAGTGAAATTTTCCATTGAGTTGGTACTAGGGTAAACAACATCATTAAAGGTACCTTACAAGATGACCACTCTAGATTTAGTAGAATTGAAGTTGCAGTTGAAGGAAATTCTTGACAAGGGATACATTAGGCCAAGTGTACCGTCGTGGGGTGCACTAGTGTTGTTTGTGAGGAAGAAGGATGGAACTCTAAAAATATGCCTTGATTACTGTTGAGGGCCCCAAAATCGGGTCAACAACAAGGGGGATACCCACCCGGTCCGGAACCTGGTTGGCGGCTCCTTGCCCGTTTGGTGTAGCGGGTCCGACTGGGGATGATGGGACCAGCTTCCCAATTTAAAGGATGTGTGTGTGTGTGTAGATTTTGATGATGCTAATCTAGAGGTAATTTTAAGCTAATCTAATTCTAAACTCTAAAATGACTCTATGCTACTATAATCTAACAAAAACAACACATCTAATCTATACTAACCCGGGGTAGGATTCTTTCATCATGCGATCTAAAAAGATTTCATACAATAACTGGTAATAAATATCATTCAGCTATCATAAGAATATAAATCAATTAAGATAAACCATTATGCATAAGAAGTTAGGCAAAATAGTTGTGAACAACATATCGCATGATAAGTTATTCATATGTTAAGCACAAACAAATGATTCCACCGTACAAAAGTGCCAAATGGTAACCCAAACATTCATACATCAACATATAAACAACTCAGCTGTATATCACTCTGAGAATATGAGCAGAAATTAATCAAGAGATAAAAGTACCATTTATGACTGATTTTACTCACAAACTTCAAGAAATAACGATTTATCTCTACTTACTTCTAACATCTACTAAGAGTACAGAAGTGCAACATCAGCAACAGACATTAAAATGTAAACATAAATAAATCTCGATCCATCCATTCATCAAAAACCACCTCCGAGGGTGCAAAAGTGCATGTTCTGAGGACAAGTTTTTTGACAAATTTCCGGACCCTTCTCCAAATGCCATGAGAAGGGTTAAATACTACTAACTAACTAATCTTAATTACACAAATTTAGGGAACGGCTTCAAATGACCGCCCTTTTACTAAAACAAATTTATTTCTAAAAATTGAATCTAATTTGTAACCGTTTTTGTATCTGCTCCTTAGTGCTGTAAGCAATGCGAGGTTCACCTAGAAAGAGTCGGCTGGTTGTCTTTTCCTTTTGCTCGAGCGATAAAAGTAGAAATAACAAAAGTTGGCACCTCTTTCTAACAAACTAGAAGATATTTTTGAAAATCTTCCTCTGGTTGGGTGTATTTGCTGTGTGTATACTTAGTATAACCCAGATTTCTTTCAAACTGATTGTGTTTTTGCTATTTCGGTTTCCGGCCATGCGAATGACTCAATGAGTTAGGGATTTCGTTGCCTGAACAATCTTACGTATTGAAAATTTCTTCCGTTCTTTGTTCCAGGATTTTCTGGAGCGTCCTCCCTTTTTAGCGTTTTTCTTTTTGCTTTATCCAATCTGAGCTTCAGGATCTTTTGCAAACATGCTGCTTTTGTGCGCCTTTGACTCTGAGTCTTGGATAGTCTATTTTCATCAGTGTCTGTGGAGTGATACTCTGGAATCCGTGGCTCTGCTGCATGCGGCATCCATTTGCGAAGGCATCTCCTCTCTGTTCTTCAAGTATTGGCGCTTTCCCCTTTTCCTTAGATGTTTCCTGCATATAGATTTATATTAGTTGCTGCCTTACAGTTTACGCAAAGGAAAAGAGAAATGACGAAAAGATTGACATGAAAGCTTTAAGTTCTAATGAATGCATAATCATGACACTCATAATGACTTGACTCTTCGAAAAACGCAACACGATCATCTTTGGATACTCAGGCGTGCAATCATTAATTTCCCTTAAGGTGAGCGCTCGATTTTGGGTTTACAGATCATGCCGAAGAAACTTTGCGATGAGTGGTTTTTGCGATTCGTATCGTAGCAATTAATAGTCTCATTCGTCGCAGATCGCAAATCGCAAAATCGCAGTTTGTAAGATCGCAGATCGCAAATCGCAATATCGCAATTTTCATTTGCTCATTGTGTGCTGCTTATGCGACGTCGCATATCGGCCATCGGCGATTCCTTAGGTTTTCTTTTAAGGGCGCTTTCAAAAATATGCGATGCGATGAATGTCGCATCGCTTCATTGCAGCTTACTTATGCGCATAGGAAAACGCTTCACTCTCTCTTTGCGATGCGATATAGCTTTTAGGGAGTTAAATACAAAAATTTTGATAAAAATATTTTTGAGATTTTTTGTTAAGGGTCCCCCTTTGCTTGATATTATTGCTAATACTAAACAAAGAGGGGGGTTGTTGGTGACCACAACAATGGCGATTCACTGTGAAGAACCAGTTATCTCTGCTTTTCTATTGACATTTCCACTTCCGAAACAGAAAAAATTTTCATATGCCTAAATTTTGTTATGGACAGATAGAGTAGATTACCCCTCATCCTGTCAATGATACTTTGTTTCAACCTTTCTTTTTGTCCAATTGTCTGCTTCCCTAGGCTTAGTTCTTGCATTCATACCAGACATTACTCGGTCCTTTTTAAAGATAAAATAAGGTCTTCTCTGCGTACTGGCTTTTAAAATATGCTCATTTGTCGTAGGTAGAGCCTCTGCTGCCCGCAAGCGTCCATAGCCTCAACAGGTTTACCATGTTATCCAGCAATGATCCTTTTTCCTGCTTGAGGTTATTTACAACACTTCAAAGCAAAATCTTTTTTGACACTTTTTCCTTTTTTATTCTCTAAAGAACAATGTCTTGGTTTGGTGGCCAAATTATGACACAGTCATTCACTTGATTTACACTTTTGCTGAACAAGTTGGCTCGTGATGAGACCCCTTGTCTTTCAATTGCAAAAATCTTGAGTCGTTGCCCTGTTTTGATAGATAGTTTTGGCAAAGTCAGCAAGTTATAATATCTGTGATCATGATAAGTCGGCTCGTGATGAGACCTCTTATTCTTTGAGATATAGTGTTTTCTCGGATTGTTTCTCTGAATGTTGCAGCTTCCTTTTGCAGGGAGGAAGTCATTGTTTTTCCTTAAGAAAGCTCTGGACAACAATAATAGAGTTTGAAAACAACAGCTTTACAGAGAATATTTATTTTATTATTGATGATACCTTTCATTGTGCTGACATAAAACAATTTTTTACCAAAGGTTGCTTTCATCAAAGTCTTTTGAGAGGTTGAAACTAATATCATATTCAGGGTAAAGTTAACTCTATTTGTCAATAATAAAAATCATATTTTTCGAAAAGTTTTGCTATTTGTACAAGTGAAATCAAAATCTGATAGAGAGTTAGTGTGCTCTTTCATGAATCCTTTTCAATGATCGCTTACAACCGGTTTTATTTATAAGAAAGAGAAAAACAAAATAAAAATAAAAAACAAACTAAAACTATCCTACAAAAATAGAAGAATGATCTTCTTATGGAAAATACATTTTAAGAATCTGTCCATTCACAGGCAAAGAATCTCTTCTACCTGCCAAATCCTGCAACACAAACGTCGATGGGCCTATGACTTCTACAATCTGAAAAGGACCAAGCCACAGCTTCTAAAATTTTGTATGCTTGCCCTTTTCTTCATGAGCCTTATCCCATTTCAAAACTAAATCTCCCATCTGAAAGCTCTTTCTGGTTATGATGTTTGAGTCAAAAGAGGATTTTATTAGCGCTTGGTGGTGAGCATGGGTTTTCTTAGCTTGTTCTCATCGTTATTCTAGTTTGATTATCTCCATTTGTCTCAATTGCAAAGAGGAAGTAGATACTTCATCGATGTGTTGGACTAAAGACAAAGAGGGAATGACTAAGTGAGTAGGAAGAACCACTTCTTTCCCATAAACTAAATTTAAGGGAGAAGTGTCGATCGAAGCTTTCTTCATAATTCTGTCTACCCATAAAGCATTAACCAGCGCTTTGTGCCAATTCTTTTGGTTTTGGTCAACTGTTCTTTTAATAATCCTGATTAGGTTTTTGTTTGTTGATTCAGCCAACCCGTTACCTTGCGGATAGTAGTTAGCAGAATATTTCAGTTTGAACCCTCTTTTAAGTGCAAACTCAGTCATTGCATTTCCAGAAAAATATGATGCATTATCAAACATTAAGGCCGTTGGCAATCCAAACCTAGTGATGATAAATTGATCTATGAATTCAATAATGTTTTTAGAATTAACTGTCTTGAGAGGAACTGCTTCTACCCATTTAGTAAAATAATCTGTTGCCGTGAGGATATACCTATGTTGCTTAGAAGAGTGAGGAAAGATCTCACCTATTATTTCCAAGCCCCATTGGCTGAATGGTTGCTCGATGTTAACCGGCTGTAGTGGCATGGACGATTTCTTTTGTTTCCCTGCAGCAGTCTGGCAGATTTGGCATTTCCTTACGTAATTGTATGAGTCTTTGAACAGTGTGGGCCAATAATATCCTGCACGTAAGATCTTATGTGAAGTAGTTTCTCCAGCATAGTGTCCACCTGCTGGTCCATCGTGGAGTTCCTGCAAAACCTTTTCGGCTTCAGTTTTCTCAAGACACCTAAGAAGTACAGAATCGTAATTCCTTTTAAACAGAACATCATTTATGAGTTGGTATTGTTTAGCTTTCAATCTTAGAGCTCTTTTCTTGGTGTGATCCAAGTGTGATGGAGCATACCCGTTCTTAAGATAATAAATGGTGTCCGCATATAATGATTCTGCGTCGTTTAGGCTTACCTCATATGTATGTACCTCTTCAGATGAGTTCTCAGGAATTTGCGATGTTCCAGCTAACATCTTGCAGAAGCCTTGACCTCTTACGATGTTTGTTGGTTTGATATCAAGATCGTATTCTTGTAAAGCGGTAATCCAATTCGCCCTCTTTTCGCCCACATCCTTCTGTACCAACAAGTTTCTTACCGCTGGAAACGGTACGACGACTTTGGTATGGGCTTTAAGCAAGAAAGGTCTGAAATATTTGATCGCTTTGAAAACAGCATATGCTTGTTTCTCCACGTCTGAATAATTGAGCTCAGCACCTTGTAAGTTCGAGCTAAAGAATGTGATTGGAGCTTCCGCCTTCTCTTGATTTGCTTGAGTTAAAATCACAGCATAATATTTCTGTGAGGCAAAAGTGTATAAGATAAAGGATTCTAAAAAATTCGGGGTAGCTAAAGATGGAGCGTTGATGATAGCTTGTTTGATCAAGTTAAATGCTTCGTGCTCATCTAGGCCCCGTTTAAAATTTGAATTCTTTTTTATCATATTTTGTAAAGGAGAAATAATATGTGAAAAATTCGGGACAAACCTTTTTACAAAATTGATTTGTCCAAGGAAAGATTGCATGGCCTTTTTGTTATGGGGAATGGATATTTCGGAAATTTCTTTGATTCTGTCAGGTTCAATGTGAATACCAGATTTCGACACTATGAATTCGAGCAATTTCCCTTCACTTAATGCGAAAAAAGATTTCTTTGGGTTAAGTGAAATCCCATACCTTAAACATCTTTGAAAGATTTGTTTCAAGTCTTTGAGATGGTCGCTTCGCTTCTTGGAGTACACTGTTATATCATCCAGGTAAATCACTACCGATTTATTGACTAAACCTTTAAACGCGATGCCCATGGCTCTCTGAAAGGTAGCGCCGGCATTGATCAGACCAAATGGCATCTTCTGATATGCGTATGTGCCCCATTTGGTTTGGAATGTGGTTTTTAACTGATCATCGGGATGTACCAGCACTTGATTGTATCCTGAAAATCCATCCAGGAAAGACATTAATTCTGAGCCCGCTACGACCTGTAGTATTTGCTCCATAGGTGGGAGGGGAAAATTGTCTTTCTGACAGGCTCTGTTGAGATTCCGGAAATCAATACAGATTCTAATATCTCCATTTTTCTTTCTAACGGGCACCATATTGGATACCCATTTGGAATGTCTGACGGGGAAAATTATTCTGGCTCTCAACAACTTATTTAGCTCAGTCTTTATCTAATTTTCTAAGTTGGGGTGGATTTTTCTGAGCTTCTGCTGGACAGGTTTTTCATTGTCAATCATAGGGATAGTGTGTTGAATGATAGAAGTGTTGTATGTCCTCAGCTCATCGTAATTCCATGCAAAAACGTTTTTGTATTGTCTTAGAAGATGGATATATGCTGATTTTTCTTCAGGGGCTAGGCTGTGGCCCAGATTAACGTTTTGCGGCTTCTGATCGGTTCCTAGGTTCACTAATTCATAATTCAAAGTTGAACTGTAGAGTTTAGAATTGGCAGACCTTTTAAACCGACTTTTCAAATCATATAAATCTTCTAACTTAACCACCGATTTAGGTATAGCATTATCAGTGCTATTTTGTTGAATTTGGTGATCATGATGGTCTTCGTCAATTATTTGATTTGAGTAGGATCCTTCAGAAGTGAGGAAATTTACAATGTCAGGGTCGTCGTTGAATACTCTCCAGTTGGTGATGTTGTCAGAGATGGATGGTCTAAAGATTAATTCTATTGAGAACCTATCGGGACTAAAATCTTCGGAGGGAATAAGTCTAGAGGCTACGTTAGCTAACAGGTCTGCACTCGCATTTTGGAGTCTTGGGATTGACGAAATATTGAATGCTATGAAATGTGAAGTCAGATCTTGTACTAAAGATTGATAGTGCTTTAAATGACTTGACAGGCAATGTATGGTGTTACGTACCTGTTTGACGACAATTTCAGAATCTCCAAAGACTTGAAGATACTTAACATTCATCCTGATTGCTTTGTATAGGCCTTGCACCAAGGCTTCGTATTTCGCTGTATTGTTTGTGCAATCAAACTCAAGTCTGCATGTAAGGATGGTCTTGTTTCTGTTTGGGCTAATCAGAACGCATCCTGCTCCTGCTCCCTCGTTAGATTTAGAGCCATCAAAATACAATTTCCAAAACAAAGATGTATTTACAGAGTTATCTAAAAATTTAAAACACTTTGAATCATCAGTTTGGGAAAAAATTTCAACTTGGGACAAAACTGAATTTTCTAAGTAAGGTGAGGTGTGAGCATTGAAATTGCCGAGGAAAGAATCTATTGAGTAATTGCCTATGATACTGCTGTTGTATGCTATTGCTTCATTCTCTCCTTCCAATTCAGTCACTATGTATTTTTGGTGCAACTCTCGTTCAACCTTTATTTGATTGGGTTTACCGTTGTAGGGTAACCACATGTGCGACCAGTCGGTTGAGAAATATCCGTGGAGTTTTTTAGACCAATCCCTGCTAAGAATTAAACCATAGAATTCAGGGATATCAGCTACTAGAATGTCGATAACCTGGCATACTTTCGGGTTGGATGAAAATCTTATGGTCACCTGGTTAAGTTCACCAATCACTTCGACTTGAGATCGATCAAGTTGAACTATGCGCACTGCAGATTTTTGTGGTTGAAAATTCAATTTGGCACATATTGATCTGGGTAAAATATTCGTTGAAGCACCAGAATCAACCAAGAAATTGTGCACGTTTTTATTGAAAATTTCATAAGTGAGGAGAAAAGGAGGAGTATGAGATCTTGATCTTCCTCCAATCAAGGCAATGCCATTTGGATCAATCTTATTGATCATGTTGGTTGGAGGTCTTCCCATGTTGTGGGAAGCTATAGCTGTGGGTAAAGATGTAGTAGGCACGGCATGTAATTCTTTCATCATTATTTTCTATTGATGTTTCAATTTGCTCAATTCGTAAAGAGTGATATTAGCCCTAGTCTTTTCCATGTCATCGATAATGTTATACTCCATTTCATCCGACATTATCAGTGTTCTTGATGGAGGTGCTTGATCTAATTGGATTGGGCTAAATAGGGTCGCTCTAGCAGTTGTTTTCTTTGTTGCGACCTTATCTTTTGTTGCAGGGCTTGCGCCCTTCTGTTTAGGGGTAGTTTGGGGAGGATCAAGTTGATTTTTGCTTCGTGTGCTAACCGGAAATGCTTCTTGATCTTCTTCTTGTGGGAGGATGAAATCCCACATTCCTTGTAGTTCCACAACTTCTTCATCATCGGTCTGCCCTTCAGTGGTATTATCTTCTTCTTCTTCTTCTTCAGATTCGACATTTGAGATAGCATTGGGTGGTTTCATCTCCATGGGAAGATTTCTTTTAAAAGATCTGTAGGGATTTTTTGAAAAATTTTATGCTACTTGATTTCTTATGTCAATCATCTCATTGGACATGGCATTTAACACTTTTTGTAATCCTTCCATATCGAAAGGATCTTTCGTTTGTTTCTTCTTGGTGTCTTCTTTGAAAGAGATTTTCTTAGATTTGCGTTCTTCTATTGCAGATCTCTTTTCTAGGGCAACTACGCGTTTTTCTACTGCTAACGCCTCAGTCAAGTTTTCAACTAAGGTCATCTTGTTTGCCCTATCTACGAAGATAGCCAAGTTCGATGGTAAGGTCATGATGTACCATTCACATCTTACTTCCTCGCTGGGTTGAGAAGCAGTGGGAATTTTGTTGAGGATCTTATTTAACCGTAAATTGAAATCTTTAATGGGTTCTCTAGTCTCAGCTTTAAGATTATATAGGTCATTGATCAATGTCGTTGTTGATCTGTCATCGCGAAACTTGGTAAGGAATTGACTTTGAAAAATGTCCCAACTTGTGATGGACCCGGAAGGTAACGAGAAGTACCATGACCCAGCTGTTCCTTGCATTGTATAAGGAAAAAGCCTGACGACGGCATCCTCGTTAGTAACTCCGTTGAGATTAACAGAAAGCATGAAATTATTGATATGCTCTTCGGCTAGCATGCCTATTTCTGGATTGAATTTGAGTAGCCATTTCTCGGTATGGGCCGGTATTGGGCTCAGGGGTGGAGGCATCAAAACCGCCCTAGGATTGTTCCATGGAGACTGGGCCATCGTTGAGCTACTAGTTAATGAAAGTGCAGAAGATGGTCCCTGATGCTGAGAAGATGAAGATGTTATGATCTTTGATGATTGAAGAGGAAGGGTCGTGGAAGATGGATGAGTGATTTGGGATGAGGATGTGGGTGGTTGACTTTGCGGTGAGGGGGTTGAAATGGACGAAGTAGATGAAAGAGTCTCACGGTCAGACTCTAGTGGTGTTTTCATTGCTCTTTTCCTAGTAGGGAGAGGGAGTTCACTTGGTTGAATACCAAATTTTTCACTCTTCAATCTGGTCAGGGGATGAGCAGGATTGTACTGCGAAGTCATGCTGCTGTGAGATTTATCAAACCTGTGAGAAAAAATAGAGAATCCCTGGAGTTTACGAATCAAAGTTTGAATTTCAGGGGGTTAATGATCGGTTGGTCTGATATATTAGGGTAGGTAGCAGTGGTGGATACTCGAGCGACTTCTAACCCCGGGTTTAACCGTATTGGAGAAGTCGGGGGAGTTGATGAGGTTGATTTACTCTCATAATGGTATTTGGATTTTTACTTAGTTGCCATTCATAGTTCGTGCCCTCCTTCTAGCGCCAAATATGTTGAGGGCCCCAAAATCGGGTCAACAACAAGGGGGATACCCACCCGGTCCGGAACCTAGTTGGCGGCTCCTTGCCCGTTTGGTGTAGCGGGTCCGACTGGGGATGATGGGACCAGCTTCCCAATTTAAAGGATGTGTGTGTGTGTGTAGATTTTGATGATGCTAATCTAGAGGTAATTTTAAGCTAATCTAATTCTAAACTCTAAACTGACTCTATGCTACTATAATCTAACAAAAACAACACATCTAATCTATACTAACCCGGGGTAGGATTCTTTCATCATGCGATCTAAAACGATTTCATACAATAACTGGTAATAAAGATCATTCAACTATCATAAGAATATAAATCAATTAAGATAAACCATTCTGCATAAGAAGTTAGGCAAAACAATTGTGAACAACATATCGCATGATAAGTTATTCATATGTTAAGCACAAACAAATGATTCCACCGTACAAAAGTGCCAAATGGTAACCCAGACATTCATACATCAACATATAAACAACTCAGCTACATATCACTCTGAGAATATGAGCAGAAATTAATCAAGAGATAAAAGTACCATTTATGACTGATTTTACTCACAAACTTCAAGCAATAACGATTTATCTCTACTTACTTCTAACATCTACTAAGAGTACAGAAGTGCAACATCAGTAGCAGACATTAAAATGCAAACATAAATAAATCTCGATCCATCCATTCATCAAAAACAACCTCCGAGGGTGCAAAAGTGCATGTTCTGAGGACAAGTTTTTTGACAAATTTCCGGACCCTTCTCCAAATGCCATGAGAAGGGTTAAATACTACTAACTAACTAATCTTAATTACACAAATTTAGGGAACGGCTTCAAATGACCGCCCTTTTACTAAAACAAATTTATTTCTAAAAATTGAATCTAATTTCTAACCGTTTATGTATCTGCTCCTTAGTGCTGTAAGCAATGCGAGGTTCACCTGGAAAGAGTCGGTTGGTTGTCTTTTCCTTTTGCTCGAGTGATAAAAGTAGAAATAACAAAAGCTGGCACCTCTTTCTGACAAACTAGAAGATATTTTTGAAAATCTTCCTCTGGCTGGCTGTATTTGCTGTGTGTATACTTAGTATAACCCAGATTTCTTTCAAACTGATTGTGCTATTGCTATTTCGGTTTCCGGCCGTGCGAATGACTCAATGAGTTAGGGATTTCATTGCCTGAACAATCTTACGTATTGAAAATTGCTTCCGTTCTTTGTTCCAGGCTTTTCTGGAGCGTCCCTCCTTTTTAGCGTTTTTCTTTTTTCTTTATCCAATCTGAGCTTCAGGATCTTTTGCAAACATGCTGCTTTTGTGCGCCTTTGACTCTGAGTCTTGGATGGTCTATTTTCATCAGTGTCTATGGAGTGATACTCTAGAATCCGCGGCTCTGCTGCATGCGGCATCCATTTGCGAAGGCATCTCCTCTCTGTTCTTCAAGTATTGGCGCTTTCCCCTTTTCCTTAGATGTTTCCTGCATATAGATTTATGTTAGTTGTTGCCTTACAGTTTACGCAAAGGAAAAGAGAAATGACGAAAAGATTGACATGAAAGCTTTAAGTTCTAATGAATGCATAATCATGACACTCATAATGACTTGACTCCTCGAAAAATGCAACACGATCATCTTTGGATACTCAGGCGTGCAATCATTAATTTCCCTTAAGGTGCGCGCTCGATTTTGGGTTTACAGATCATGCCGAAGAAACTTTGCGATGAGTGGTTTCTGCGATTCGTATCGCAGCAATTAATAGTCTCATTCGTCGCAGATCGCAAATCTCAAAATCGCAGTTTGTAAGATCGCAAATCACAATATCGCAATTTTCATTTGCTCATTGTGCGCTGCTTATGCGACGTTGCGATATGCGACGTCGCATATCGGCCATCGGCGATTCCTTAGGTTTTCTTTTAAGGGCGCTTTCAAAAATATGCGATGCGATGAATGTCGCATCGCTTCATTGCAGCTTACTTATGCGCATAGGAAAACGCTTCACTCTCTCTTTGCGATGCGATATAGCTTTTAGGGAGTTAAATACAAAAATTTTGATAAAAATATTTTTGAGATTTTTTGTTAAGGGTCCCCCTTTGCTTGATATTATTGCTAATACTAAACAAAGAGGGGGGTTGTTGGTGACTACAACAATTACAGGGAGTTGAACAAGGTGACCATTAAGAATAGGTATACGTTTTTTAGGATTGATGACTTGTTCGATCAGTTGAAGGGAAAAGCAGTGCTCTCAAATATTGATCTAAGATCAAGATACCATCAGGTAAGCATTAAAGAAGAGGACATTTACAGATAGCTTTCTGAACTAGGTATGTGCATATGAGTTTGTCGTAGTTCCATTTGGTTTGACTAATGCTCTAGCTATTTTTATATGCTTGATGAATAGTGTGTTACTTCCTTGTTTGGACAAGTTTTTTTATTGTATTCATCGATGACATCTTGATGTATTCTAAGAATGAGGAAGAGCATGTTAAAAATTTAGCAGCAGTATTAAGATTGTTGAGAGAACATTAGTTATATGCTAAGTTCATTAAATTTAGTTTCTTTCAGACAAAGGTACACTACTTGGGGCATATGGTTTCCAAGTAAGGCATAGAAGTAGATCCAGAGAAGATAACGGCTATCATGGATTGGGAAACTCCTAGAAATTTGGATGAGGTAAGATCATTCATGGGGTTAGCAGGTTATTATAGGAGGTTCATCAGGAAATTCTCTTGCACTGAATATCCTATTATGTCACTGTAGAGGTAAGGTAAGAAATTTGAATGGAAAAAAGAATGTGTAGCCAGTTTTGAGCAATTGAAGCAGTTGTTGATGAATGCTCTAGTGTTAAATATTGCAAATATGGATAAAGAGTTTGTGGTGTGTATAGATGCTTGTAAGAGAGGACATGGTGGTTTCCTTATGCAGGAAGGATAGGTAGTTTGATATGATTCATAGAAACTAAATGAGCATGAGTAGAATTATCTGATACATGATTTTGAGTTGGCAGTAATCATCCATGCATTGAAGATGTGGCAGCACTACTTGGTAGGAGGTTTGTATTGATGAGTGATCACAGTGGACTGAGGTATCTATTTGACCAACCGAATCTGAATGCCAGACAACCTAGATGGTTGGAAATTATTAGTGAGTTTGGTTATGAGATAAGATACATTGAAGGTAAAGAGAACATAGTTGCAGATGCTCTTAGCAAGAGGATATAGGTGAATCATATAGAAGCTATGAGTTCTTATGGGACAGACTTACAATATCAGATAATATAAACAGGACAATAGGATGGAAGGTACATGGATCTTATGCACAGATTACAGTAGGGTACAGGTTAGAAGGATGTGGACTATCGTCTTACAGCAGATGGTTTGATCAAACTTAGAAAAAAATGCACTAGGAAAGACTATCTTGTGAGAATTTCATGCAAAACCGTATTCAGGTCACCTAAGATACCAAAAGACATTGGCAGCAGTGAAGAATTTTTATCATTGGCCGAATATGAAGAAGGACGTGGTAGATTTTGTGGCTATATGTTTGGACTGTCAACGGGTGAAAGAAGAATGTAAGCATCTAGGTAGAATGCTACAGTCGATTTTGATTCTCGAGTGGAAGTGGGAGGTCATTTCCATGGACTTCATCACAAGTTTGTTGAGGACATCTATACAACATGATTCCATCATGGTTGTGGTAGATAAGTTGACAAAGGTAGTGCACTTCATTCCAGTGAAATCTATGTATTCAGCTAGTGATGTGGAACAAGTATTCATTAGAGATGTAGTGAGGTTACATGGTGTTCCAAGGAAGATTGTATCAGACAAGGATGCTAAGTTCACCTCCAAGTTTTCGAAGTAGTTGCTTTTAGGTTTGGGGATAGAATTGGCCTTAAGTACATCATATCATCTGCAAAAATATGGACAGACAGAGAGGCTCAACATGATATTGGAGGACATGTTTAGGATGTATGTGATGCATCAGCAGAGGAGATGGGAGGAGTACCTTTTGTTGGTTGAATTCACTTATAAAAATGGGTATCAAGAGTCACTGTGGATGATTATGTTCAAGGCATGGTATGGGCGGATTTGTAATACTCCCATCAGTTGGATTGATCCAGTGAATAAGGTGTTGATTGGACCAAATATGTTGGCAGAGATGGAATAGGAAATGAAAGTAATAAATAAGAATCTAAAGGAAACATAGGAAATATATAAAAGTTACGGATGTCATAACATGGTGTTTAAGGAGTTTTAGGTTGGGGGATAGGTGTACTTGTGCATCAAAACGAAGAAGAGCTCCTTGAGGATTGGATCGTGTGTCAAGTTGGCACCTCAGTTCTGTGGACCTTTCAAGATTCTTTAAAGGATTGGACCAGTAGCCTACTACCTTGCACTACCTCCGACAGTGAAATTCCATCATGTTTTCCATGTGTCCTTGCTTAAGAAGTATGTTAAATATGTTGATCATGTGATTGACTAGTTTTTATTGCAAGTGGAGCCAGATGGAGAATTCTAGCCGAAGCCTAAGTGTATATTGCAAAAAAATATGCTCATGCTCTAGAACCAAGAAATCGAGCAGGTTAAAGTGTAGTGGAAGAACTTTGGGCCCGATGAAGATACATGGGAGATGGAGGATCATATGCAGGCTATGTCTCCTTCTATATTCATTGGGCGAGCGAATGTTTTTGGTATATGTTTTGGTGTGATGTTTCAGTATATGTACATATGTATGTGGATGTAAATATGACCATGAGTTGAGTTATAAATCTCCAATAAGAGGTATGGGCGTCATGCTATTATGGTTTTCATGTTGTTATGTTCATGTTGGTTTGCTTCTCAACAAATTGATCATTGTAAACACTGCATCGAGCTAAGTTATAAAGCTCCATGGGCAGTATGTTTTGATTTCAACAATCTTGTTGGTTGTGTGTGTCATTGAACACCGAGGATGGTGTTCCCCAAGGGGGAGGGTTCTATAATAGCCCTAGTAAAAAAATCCATGTAATAAAGTTAATAAATGCAAAATAATAACCAAGCTCATGGAACACATATTCCAAGTTGAATGTTGGGAAAAACATCCTAGTGTGGGTTTTCATTTGGTTTATTATGGCTAAGTAAATTGACAAAGGCAATAGCAAAGGCTTTGGAAAGGAAAAGTGGCATTAATTGGCATTTTATTTATGAAAATAATGGAAATTAGGAGAAAAGGAAGGTGAAAGGTCACGAGTTTCATGTGAGGAGGAAAATGAAGGAAAATAATGGGAAATGAAGAAAATAGAGGCCTCATTAATAAAAAGGCCTTTGAGGATCAGTTGGTGCATTTTTATTAGTTCGGTTTTGGATATCTCTCTCTATTCTCTCTCTCTCTATCACACTCTTTGACAATTAGAGCATTCTTAGATAAATCTAGTATTAGATCAATAAAAGCAAAGGAAGATCAAAGAAGGCAAAGGGAAGCAAAGATCAAGCAAGAGAAGAATCAAGCAGCCATAGAAAGATTATTTGCATGTGTGATTTCCTTGCTAGATTTGGCATGCATGGTACACCCATGGGTGTTTTTAGCTCTCTTGTTTTCATTTGCATAGGTTTTGCTAGGTTTGACAATGTTCTTCAACCTTTCCTTTCCATTTCCATATAGCCATGGTGTGGTGATTTCTCTTGTATTTGGTTGAGATGGATTGCCAGATGGACTCAAAGTTGAGTGGGGTGGCCTCAATATTATTCACAAGGCCTAGGAATCCTAGGATGGGATACACAGTAAAGCCTGGTTGTGAACACCTCCATTAAGCCTAGGAATCCCTTGACCGTTGAATGGCAGGGTACACGGCAAAGATTAGTGGTGAATACCATTGATTGGGCCTAGGAATCCATTGAATAGTAATGGAGGGATACACTGTACAGCCCATAGGGTAATCACCTCATAGGCCTAGGAATCCCTGGATCGGTAATGGCGGGATACATGGTAAAGCCGAGAGGTTGATATAGACAAATTCCTCACAATTTAGGTGGAGAGATCTAAAGGAATTCATGCTTGTTTAGGGCATAGTGATCTAGTGAGGATTGTGGCAAAGCCTAATTGTATTGATGAAGGTTTGGGCCTAGGAATCCCTTGGTGGGATATACGGTAAAACCTGAGGAATCCATAGTTGGTTTTGTTGTGAGTCCCATATTCATGCTTGGAATATGGCACGGGGGTGATTGGTTGAAAGAAATATTTGGTTCAACCTAATCTATGGTTGAGTGGTTCGTGGAAGTCCTAGAGTTGGCTTATGCATTCATTAATAAGAGCTCCTTCTCCTTGGTATTTCATGTGTAGATATACTGATTCGTATGTGATTTTTATAGTTGTTGTATCCTTGTTATTTTTGTTTCTTATATGTTGGTTATGAGTATGTTCTATGACAAACTTGATGTATGGTTCTCATCGTGTTTTAATTAGAAAATTAATGTATAATGACTCTATGACCTAATAGATGATAATTGAACTATTGGATAAGGAAACAATTCTTTTTTATGAATCTCAGATAATTATGAGACTCTTATGCTCAGATATGTTGTTATGACCTTTAGATTACATATTTGTGACATGTTTAATGAAATTCTTGTCATCGCCAGTAGGGGTTAGATCAAGTACATGTACCAGTGATTGAATTAGTAACCTTATTCCATTGTTATTTATCATTTCTAAAATTTTCATGAAGTATGGGCAGTGGTCTGAGAGCTAGCCCTGAAAAAGTGGCTCAGAATCTGGGGTCTCTAGCTGAGAAATTCCACAGCCATTGGCATGCCTGGTTGTGGGAGTGACTGGAAGGCCTCAGTCACATGCATGGATTTTCATGGGAGCGGTTGAGGGTCTAGACTATTTAAATGTCAAGTTGTCTCAGGGGTTGGTCACATGGAAGGGTTGGTTGGCTCTTGAAGGTTTTGTAGCATGTGTGGAAGGTCAGAATGGTTTTTTTGTCAATTCCACTTCCTTAACTATACATGGGGAGTTGAATCACATCATAGAATTCTTTCATCATATGTTTATCCTAGCTGACCGGTTAACTTGGGTAAATGTGAGAGGAGGGTGTTACACATTAACACCATTATTCCCAAATACATGGTATACCTTTCATGGGCTTAACATTTAGAATGACAAGAGGATGGGATTTTATCCACTTATATGTGTACAGGTCACAAAGTCATTTAATATAATATCTATGGGGTGCAACCACATGTTTTACCTCTATTTCAAGGTCACCTCATGACTCACTATTTTCTATTACGTATTAGCTTTATTCCTTGACAATGGATAGAATTTCCATTAAAAAATATTAAATTTTGACACAAATTTATTTCAAAAAAATCTTATTACAAAATTGATTTTCTTTTTCCTTTAAATTTTTTCCTTTAAAATTTTTAAATTACTTTTCTTTGAATTTAATAGTTTTTGTACTTTACTTGTTAAGCCTCTTAGTAATTCTAGCTTCCCCAACTCTCTTATTACTCCACGTTGGAGATAGTTTAGAAGGTTCAATATCCAAAAGATTAGTTTCTTCAATTTTTCTAATGAAACAACAAAAGAGAGGGTCATCTAAGCAACCAAGCCTTAGGTTTTTAATGCCCTTAAGGTGAATTTCAATTCTCCCACTATCACAATTAAACCATTTTATAGACTTAATTTGTAAAATATATCCTAGTAGTCAACCATGTCTATTTAAGGGGCACAAGTATTCAATAGTGTGATATATTTCCTTAAATCTAGATAGGAAAATGAGGCCCTTATTCATGTAGGAAAGGCCCAAGAATTAGTGAGGTGGATGAGAATTTACTCCATCTAGTCACATTCCCACCCAATCTACCAATGGAATCTACAAAACAAATGTCCTAGTTATTTAGTATTCAAAAGAAATTTTGAGTAATTCTCTCCCTAATTGTCATTGTTTCTTGCAACATAATAGTAGAAGGATTGATATTGTCTACTAACCTATTTATAGCCAACTTCCTTGAGGGGTTGGCCATCCCTTTTTTTCTACCATGGTGAATCAGTTGTATAAGCAAGGCCCAAGATCAAACCTAGTGGTTGCCACTATAACACCAAGAGTATATCCAACGACCCAATTATACCATGAATTTATGACCACTACAACAAAATAGGCAATTTGTGCCAGATTTTAGTGCATTTTTTTCTCAATTGGGATGAGTAGCCTGGTGCTAAATCTGGCTCTAATGTACAATTTTTAAAGCGTCCTTTTTTGAACCAAATTTTGCATCCTTTTTTACGCCAAATTTTCCATCATTTTTTGCATCATATTTTGCACCAAGATTTTCATTTGGTTTTACAACAGGTTTTGCTTCTAGTTTTGTGCCATTTTTTGCATCTATTTTTGCATCATTTTTTTATTCCTCTTTTGTGGCATTCTTTGCTTCTAGTTTTGTGTCATAATTTGCATCGAGTTTTACACCATCTTTGGCATCTGATTTAGTGCCTGTTTTTACATCCAGATTGTGCCAATCTTTTCATCTGGTCTTATGCCACTTTTGGCTTCTAATTTTGTACTTATTTTTACATCTATTTTTGCGCCAGTTTTTCTACCTTTTTTTACACCATTTTTTCTATCCAATTTTGCACCATATGTTGAATCTAATCTAGCGCCAAATTTTGCATGCACTTTTGCACCATTTTTTGCAGCTAATTTTGCACCATTTGTTGCATCCAATTTAGCATCATTTTTAACACCATTTCTTGCATCCAATTTTACATCCTTTTGAGCATCTAAATTTGCATCCTATGTTGAACCATGTGTTGCATTCACCTTTGCATCCCATTTTGTGTCTATTGTTACGTTCAATTTTGAGCCATTTTTTTCGTCTACTTTTGCATTTGTTTTTGCACCAAGTTTTGAATGATTTGTTACACCTCATTTTACATCCAATGTTGCATCTCAATTTGCATCCAAACTTGAGCCATTTTTATGCCCATTGTTGCACCATTTTTTCTTCTTTTGTGTCCAATTTTACAATTTAAACATTAATATTACCATACAATTATTTATAAAATTATTACCAAATGCTTGATAATATGTTATTTAATTTATCAAAATGTGTTATTGTCCATATTATTGTTAAATGTTAATGTTAAATATATTGGTTTTTGAGCATTGTTTAGCAAAACGTTCCCAAAAGGTTTATAGATTGTATTTTATAATGCAACGATTCATTGCTTGATGAAATTGTTTTGGATATTTTTTGTTAAATGATTCATTGATTGATGAAATTGTTGTGGATATTTTTTTTTAGTAAGTAAAAAGTCACCTCTTTTTCAGATTTTCATTGGTCAATTTCCCTTAATGCCATCATGTTCACCATTTGGTCCCAGCTAAAGGAAATATAGGAGTCATGAACTGGAATTGTCCAAACACTTAAATCTTGAGACATGTTTTTTTTAGTCGCATTATACTTCCTTTTTGTGTAAATTCTCGATGAAATAGTCTCATGGAACATGAGGGGCCTCAATAGTAAAGGAAAACAAATACTCATAAAAGAAAAATGGTACACAAAGCACCCATCGATAATGTTGACATAAGAAACAAAAATATTAAGTGAGGTTCTACCTCATATAATTAGCAAATGGGGGAGGAATTTCCAAGTAGTATTATTTGATGCTTAGAGATACTTGGGTGGAATGGTTATTATTTGAAATGATCATGACATCAAGGTTACTAATATGTTTACCTCTTTCCACATTATGACAATGCAATTTTAGTCAATTAACATCGAGGACTACTACCATGTATCAAATGTCTATGACTCCAATATCGCAAATGGAAAACCTAGATTTCTCAATTCTATTTCTAGCACAAGTAATTTATACTCCCCATCTCCATGGATTATTGGGAGTGACTTCAATATTATCAAATGTCTCAAAGAAAAGAAAGGATGAATCACAATGTTTAACAAGATATTTTGTAAGCTATACCATTAAAGCCATAAAGTAGTCTCCATTAAAGTTGTCAAGAAATGAGTCTCCAACCCACACATGTGGATCAATGAGATATAATACATGTGTGTGTGGTGACTAACCTAATACATTGTTCTAATAGCTCCACAAACTTATGTATTTCACTCCGTCACATAAATTGACAGTAGTGTGACATAAGTAAACCAAGAGTAGACATTAAACCCTTAGGCAACAAACATTCCCTAGATCCTCAATTAGGTGCTTAAATGATGAAGTGAAAATGCAAGGGGAAAAGAGGATTTCATGATTTAACCATCACAAACATGTGATCAAGTGTGGCTAGGAGTGTATAGATTCATATAATTTCCAAAGAGGGAGTGAATACATGAGTTACCATTAATTGGGCCTTATTTTTCTTTCTTTTTCTTTTTCTTATATATAGGACTTAGGGAATAAGGTTTTCATAAGTTTGGCACAACTCATAGATATAACATTTACATGAATTTTCACTTCAACCTTAGAGTTTAGACTTAAATAAATCATTATAGTGCATCTTTAATGATTTTCGCTTTCACTTTTTTATTTTATTTCATCACAAATGACAAAAGGGGAAATATTTTTCCACAAATCTATGAATGCTTAATCATAAAGGCGTCATGCGATGAAAACAAATTAATGATGTTATTCTCTATGAAAATGATGGGTATTCTTGAGAAAATCTTATGCTTGTGGATGTCTCCTCTCTCGTTGAGAGGGAGTGAGGGTAGACACCATATTATCCATGTGTCATGTACTATGGCCAGGACTAACAATCGTAAGCCTAGTAAAGGCACCAGTAGGGAGAATGGTGGATTCGATAAACATATGGGACCAATATTCTTTGAGAATTTGTACTTTGACTAAGACTAACCGCCATAAGTCAAGTACATTAATCCAAGATAAGAATAGTCATGAGGATTGACATTTACTGGTGTCAAATATTATGATAGTGGATTAGGAAATGATCATGTGAGGACATACCTGGTGAAAATCCTAGTGGGGTAAGTGCCTAAAGACGCAATGGTGTCCAAATTTATGCCTCCCAACATTGTGCTCTGATCTAATGGAGAGATAAAATTATTAGTCAAGGCCTTACTATTTTGACAATGTTGGCTATGATGATGTAAATCATCATTGATGCTTATCAATCCAGATCCCTTCTTATATGAATATTTCAACTTGAGAGTACTTTTTTGTCTCATTATGAGTACCTCCCTAGTTTAGAGGGAGGGTCATCATCTTCAATATTTTCATTATCATCACCATCATCGTCATCATTATTGTCATCATTTCATTATCGTCATAATCACCATTCATGTCTTCATCATGATCATTATGGACATTGTCGTCAATTTCTCATAATTATAGGTATCATAAGAAATATCATCAACCCAAAAAATGGTACGAGTGCTCGAAAAGGGTTGTTAGGACACATGATATATGCAAGAGAAATAACAACCTTATTTTTTAGAGATGATTGATGATCATCATCATCACTACCATTATCATCGTCATTGTAATTTTCATCATCCCCATCATCATAACTAATATAATTTTTATCATAATTGTTGTCATCTTCATCATGAACTTCATAATCATCATTCACGTCATTATTGTTGTTGATGATGACCAAGATGAAAATAATGATAATGATGATCAGATGATGATGACTTGGAAGACGTAACCAAAGATAATTATTATGATTATGACCATGACAACATTAAAAGATTGGGAAGAATGGTCAAGGTCATTAGCATCGTCATCATCATTGTCATTGTAACCCCCATCGCATTTATCATCATTTTCATTATCATAACAATCGCAATTCATGTCATCGTCATCATCGTCATTATCATCATCATCATCATCATCATCATTATTGATATTGTCATCAGTTGTTCATAATTTTCAATGTCATAAGAAATATCATCAATGCAAAAAATATGATGTGTGTTGGAAAAGGGATGCAAAAGTGAACAAAAGAAATGGGGGTAAAAATAGATGTAAAATTGGATGAAGCATGGACACAACATAAGTAGATGCAAAAAAAGATAGAAAATTGACACAAGTGGATGAAAAAGTAGATGCAATATTTGATGCAAACCTGAATACAAAATAGGATTCAAACATGGATGAAAAAGTGGAAGAAAACATAGGAACAATAGTAGGCATAAAACATAGCATGAATTGTGGTGAAACAAATGTGGATACAACAATGAATGTAAAAAAAAGACACAAACTTGAATGCAAAAAGGAGGAAAACTTGGATGCAAAAATGGATGTAAACATGGGCCAAACATGGGTGCAATAGTGGACAGAAAATTAGTTGCAAAATTGGACGAATCAAAAGTGGATGTAAAAGTAGATTCAAAATGGGATGCAAAAAACATAAACAATATTTGATGCAAGCTTGGACACAAAAGAGGATGCAAATGTGGATGAAATAGTGGAATAAAATGTGGGTTTCAATGATAGGCATAAGATATGGCACAAATCATAGCTCAACAAAATTCGATGAGAAAGTGGATGTAATATTAGACACAAAAAAAGATGCATGCTATAAGGGATGTAAAAGTGGATGCGAACACGAGTGCAATAGGAGAAACAAAATTGGATGCAAAATATGGATGCAATGGAAGTACATGCAAAAGAAGATACAAAATGAGATGCAAAAGCCAACACAAAAGTGGATGCAAAAATAGATGTAATATTTTATGCAAAAGAGGATGCGAAGATGGATGCAAAATTGGAAGCAAATGTGGGTACAACAGTAATTACAAAACATGCCACAATTTGTGTCACAACAAAAGTGGATGTAATGATAGATGCAAAAAAATAAGAAAATGAAGATGCAAAATAAGATGCAAAAATGGATGTTAAAGTGGGCATAAACATGGGTGCAACAATGGATGTAAAATAGGATGCAAAATTTGATGCAACAAAATTCGAGGCAAAAGTAGATGCAATATGAGACACAAAACCCGATGCAAATATTGATGCAAAAGTGGATATAAAAAGGGATGCAAAAGTAGATGTAAAATTCGATGAAAACCTAGATGTATATGAGGACGCAATCGTGGATGAAAATTTAGAAACAAAAAAGGGTGCAAAGGGAGGTGTCAAACTAGGTGCAAATTATGGCACAAGAAAAATGGATGCAATAGTGGACACAATAGCAGATGAAAAAGAGGATGTAAATATGGATGCAAAACAAGATGTAAAAGTCAATGCAACAAAAGTAGATGCAAAATTAGATGCAAAACTAGACACAAACCTTGATGCAAAACTTGGCACAAAGGAGATGCAAAAAATATGCAAAAATGGATGCACAAAATGATTTTTAAAATGATGCAAAAGAGAATGCAAGAGATGATGCAAAAGTTGATGCAAGTGTAGGCGCAAAAAGTGGATGCAATAGAGGATGCAAAAGTTGGTGAAACAAAATCAGGTGCCAAACTTGATGCAAAAAATGGTGCAAAGGATGGCACAAAACTTGGCATAAAACTTGGCGTAAAACTTGGTGTAAAATCTGGTGCAAAACCTATTAAAATACCTGGTGCTAAACTTGATGTAAGACTTGGTGCAAAACTTGGTGCAGAATTTGCATCAAGTTTTGCACCACATTTTATAAATGGACACAAATAGCACCAAAAATGGGCTCTAGACGCAAAAAAGGAAGCAAAAAGGGATGTTAATCATAGGGTTTTGTTGTAGTGGACATAGCTAGAGTTGAGACTCCATGAGGGTGTGGCAGCCTACTCCTTTAGGGTAAAAAAGTCATTTGGAACCCTTCACTAGGGTATTTACCGTAACAACTCTAATTAAGGATATTTGTTTCCTACATATGACTTCTGAGGATGATTTTTCAAGCCATCAACATGATTCTCACACAAAACCATCCAATAATTAAGGATGATTGTTTTTAGCACTTATTTCACTGGTTATGTGTCTTGGGCCCATATATATATATATATATATATATATATATATATATTACTTAAGGTGAATATTGAAAATTTATTTTAAATACCACATGTCAACTCCAAGTTAACACTAAAGGAATTACACATCTACCTCATATTGGGATGTATAAACCACCTATTTATGAAACAAGAATTTTTTAATTTTCAAACTAGGCATATAAAATATCCCTCTCTCCTTTTATATATATATATATATATATATATATATATATATATGTATGTATGTATGTATGTATGTATGTATATTTTTTTTTTAAGCTGTGGTTCACGGTCACTGAGTGGCCGCTACATCCACGGGAAAATATCGGGCCAAATCCACCCGAAGGGATCTTCCCATCGGCCAATCTTAACAGGCCTAACCCTCAGGGCGTCGAGGAGATTTGACCCCGTGACCTCCCAAACTGGGAAAGTGCTTTAGCAATGGGAACTTGACCATTTGAGCTATCCCTTGGGGCTTATATATATGTATGTATATATATGTATGTATGTATGTATATATATATATATATATATATATATATATATATATATATATATATATATATATATATACATATATATATATACATATATACATATATATATATATATATATATATAGATATCTATCTATCTATACATATATATATATATATATGGAAAGATATATTCTCTATATGTATATCTATATAAGTTTTAAACTACACCTATAAAATATCTCTCCTTTATATGTGTGTGTGTGTGTGGACATTGAAATTGTTTATCTATGCCTAAAGTTAATGTCAACTCCATGTTAAGCATTGAAGGGGTTACATATATCTCTCAGATTCAAATGTACGAAGAAAATGCATAAATATAAAGATATTTTACTTAAGAAGGATATTGAAATATTATATTTATGATTAACATTGAAGTTATTTTTGAAGGGCAGGATCGAAAGGAACAGTGATTGTGAACGTCTAGGGTTTGCGCGAGTTGCAAGCAACGCTCCTCATGGAGGGTCGTAGAGGAGGGAGAGCATCTCCCTCCTTCAAGGAAGTCGTGGCTAGCAGAGGTAAGAAACCTCTAGAAAGTACTAAAGGAACTTCGGGAGAAGGAAAAGAAACCATGGAAGAGGAGATAGCAGGAGGCAACACTGAGGGAATCAACGGCACAAAGGACAAGGAGGGAGAAGACAAAAAACAAGACACTAAAGACAAGAAACAACAGGGACCCTGCAAACCCAAAGCTGAGATCACTCCAAGAGTTGTTTTAAATGATCCTGCCCTGCAAGCATATAGGGATCACATGCGGACATATGCTATTATTTGTAAGTTCATGGGACTATGGCCCACTAAAAACTCTTTACAGACTTGGATCAAATATCATTAGAAACCTAAAGGGAGCATAGACCTTCATCATGGGTCAAAGGGTTTCTTTACGGTGGTGTTCACGAATATTGAAGATAAGGACAAAGTCTTTGAAGGTGGACCCTACTTCTTTGCGGCAGCTAGAGTCTACATGAGGCCATGGATTATGAATTTTGTCCCGGAACAGGAAACTTTTACCTTTGTACCAGTCTAGGTAAGACTTTATTCCTTACCTCTTGATTACTGGAAAAATGAATCATTAATGGCCATAGGCAATAAATTAGGTCGCTTTGTCAAAATATCTAAAGCCACGAGAAGAGGAAAATACACTTCATTTGCTAGAATATGCATGGAAATAGATCTATCAGGAGCCTTACTAGATGAAGTGATCCTGGAAGTCTTTGATGAAGAATGGGTGCAAACAGTAGACTACGAGCATATTCCCTTCAGATGTCATAGATGTCATGAGCACAGCCATCTATCTAGAGACTGTCCACAAGGGAAAGTAGGAAATAACAGCAAAACAAATACAATGAAGGAAACAAACAGCTTTTAGAAAGTGGTCCATAGAGGAAAAGGAAGCAAGAAAGGAACTAAGAAACATCAAGATGAAGGACTTAAAGGTAGCCAAAACAAGTTCCAAGTTCTAGAGGAAGATGAAGAAACCACAAAGGAAGATCAAGCAATAGAAGGAAAGGATGGATAAAAGAGAAAAGAAGATGAATGGGACCAAAATCAGAAAATGGGGTACCAGACAGAAACCATTATGAGTGAAACAGAACTTGAGATGGATCAGGATATGACCCCGAGTGAGATGGACTTGGAAGACCATGAGTTACAGGAGATATTGGACAAAGAAAACCTAGATCTAGAAGGGTTCTTGTTCCAGGGAACCACGGGAGGAGTGTATTCAGTACCCCAAGAAGAACTTAATAAAATACAACAGTTGTTTTTATGGAAAACACAATCCAATGCATTGGGAAAAGGAAAAAATACAGATAAACCAGAAAATAGAGGAGTGAAGGCGCTAAAAGTAACCCCGGGACTAGCGATAAGAAACCCAGGTAAGAAAAGAGGCAGGAAAAAGTAGAATGAACTCTTGATGGAGTGTAGCAAGCTAATGATAGATTCAGGTAAGATGAAAGATCTTGCCAGCTAATCCTTCACAAATATTTAATTATGAAGTTTATTTCTTGGAATATAAGAGGTCTAGGGAGTAAAAGAAAGCAAAGAATACTCAGTAATATAATGAAACAAGAAATGTCAGACATTATCTTTATCCAAGAAACAAAAAGTTCCATTCAAAAAATCAGACAAATCCACAGTAAATGGCTGAGTAGATTTGAGTTTCTAGAAGTCAAAGCACAGGATACTGCGGGGGGAATCCTCACTCTTTGGAACCCTCACAAATTAAGTGTTATAGATTTTGAGGCTACCAAGAATTATCTATCAGTTACCATACAACCGGAAGGAGACAGACACTACTATCTAGTAACCAATGTTTATGGTCCTCAAAGAACAGATGATAAACTCAAGTTCCTAGACTCACTAGAGGATCTTAGGGCCAGACACATAGGAATACCTTGGATCATGGGAGGGGACTTCAATATGATCAAATCTCTTTCTGAGAAAAAAGGAGGAATGAGAATCCTCAGTAAAGACTCATTGGAATTTCAAGCCTTTATAGACAAGATGAACCTAGTAGAGGCTAAAATGAATACTAGCCTCTTTACTTGGAATAATAAAAGAGGTGGAGAAGCTCAAGTAGCCTCTAAGTTAGACAGGGTCCTGATCTCAGAGAATCTGATGCTAGCAAATAAGGAAATAATAGCTAAAGTTCTCACCTTTGGAGGTTCAGACCACTGGTCAGTCCAAATGGAGATCAAAGGTATGGACATTCTTAGAAACAGACCATTCAGGTTTGAAAATATCTAGCTCTCCCACCCAGATTTCTTCAACAATATTAAAAATTGGTGGACAGAAGACTTACAAATTCAAGGAACAAGAATGTTTCTTCTGCATAAAAGATTAAAGCATATCAAACTCAAACTAAAAGATTGGAACAGAAATGAATTTGGTAATATTTTTGTAGAGAAAAAATCAATTGAAAATAAAATGAAGGAACTCAACCAGGCTCTAATCAAGGAAGGATTTGATAAAGACAAAAGCAATCAAGTGGATAAATATCAGCATAAGTGGGACAATCTGTGCAAGCAGGAGGAAGTCTTCTGGAAACAAAAATCTAGAGTCCAATGGCTGAAGGAAGGGGAGCGTAATACGAAGTTTTTTCACAGGTCCACTATGGCAAATAGAATGCATAACAGAATATCTTCAATCAAAAACAAAGAAGGGGATATTCTCACATCCCATGAGAATATTGAAGCGGAGTTAGTTCAACACTTCAGAAGCATTACTCAGGAAAATAATTTGTACAGAGAACAGTTTATTCGGGAGGTAACTAGAAACATACCAAAGATGGTATCCAGAGAGGATAATTTTAATCTAAATAGACCAGTTTCTGAAAAAGAGGTAGACGATACCCTCAAAGAAATGCAGAATGGAAAAGCACCAGGCCCAGATGGGTTCAATGTGGATTTTTTCAAGGCATGCTGGAATATTGTTAAACAGGATATCTTGAAGGTGGTGGAGGATTCCAGAGTGAACAGTACCATCTTGAAAGTGTTGAATACCTCCTTTATCTCCCTTATCCCTAAGCAGGAGGATGCTCAAACTCCGGATAAATTCAGACCCATCGCTCTGTGCAATGTGGTCTATAAAATTATATCCAAAGTAGTGGCAAATAGACTTAAGCCTTTGCTTCCTACCCTAGTTTCATGGGAACAATCAGGATATGTGGAAGGCAGAAAAATTTTAGAAAACATCATACAAGCTCATGAGGTAGTTCACTCGCTAAAAAGAAAAAAGAAGGCCGGTATGATCATGAAATTAGATATAGCGAAAGCTTATGACAAAGTAAATTGGACCTATATGAGAAGGGTTCTAGTGCTTTTGGTTTTGATCATAAATTGGTCAGATGGGTAATGGCCCTAGTCACCTCGTCCAGCTTCTCTATTTTGGTAAATGGTTCTCCCTCTGAGATTTTCAATCCTTCCAGAGCCTCAGACAGGGAGACCCACTCTCCTTTTCTTTTCATTCTTATGGTGGAAGGACTTGGCAGGGCCATCAAGCAAGCTAAAGTTGCAGGCAAGATTAAAGGCCTTCTACTTTCTGAGAATGGTCAAGCTCTTACTCATCAACAATTTGTAGATGACACAATGCTTCAAGGAATCCCTACTGTTAAAGAAGCAACAGCTTATAAACAAATTTTGAACGCTTTTGCCATGGCCACAGGTATGGAAGTAAACCTTTCTAAATCAAAAATCTTTTTCTTTAACACCAATTTGGCAATCCAAAGGAATATTTCTAGAATTCTGGGTTTTCAAAGGGATTCCCTTCCCTCAAAATATTTGGGTATCCCTCTAACAGATAAACCATTGCTCAAAAGCATTTGGGAACCCTTGATGAATAAGTTGCAGGACAAAGTCAGCAAATGGACCTTCAGATCTCTAAATCTTGCAAGCAGGTTGGTTCTCACTAAAGCTGTTCTGCAAGCCATCCCTATTTTTATGTTATCTGCCCTCCCAGCTCTGAAAGGAGTCCTTCAGCAACTGAGAAATATACAAAGAAACTTCATTTGGGGAAAGGAGGAGAATAAGAAGAAATGGGCTTTAGTGTCTTGGGAGAAACTTTGTAGACATATACCATGGAGGGCTTGGTTTGGGTGATCAGGAAATTCTCAGCAAGGCTTTAGGGGAAAAACTTTGGTGGCGCTGGGTTCATAATCCAGAGACTCTATGGGCTAATATCTGGAAAGAAAAATATGCAATATCCTGGCAAACTAATGATCTCATAAGAATTTTAGGGAACATTAAGGGATCACAAATCTGGAACAAAGCCTAGGAAAACAAAAAATTAGTTCAAGAAAATAGTTTTTGGGAAATCAGAGAGAGGAATCAAGCCCTCTTTTGGGAAGATAAATGGCAACAGGAACCAATACTGTTAAAATAGAACTTCTGCGAGCTTAAACAAGAGACAAATTCACAAGTCTTAATTGAAGTCATGGACTTCTGGGATAAAACTCAGCCAATGGGGAAATGGAGAATCTGGAAGAATATTGATTGCAGAAATAATATCCTCTTGAAAAGTAAAGCAGAGGAACTAAAAAAAACAGTGGAACAAAGGAAGATCTTAGTTTCTAAAGGGCAAGACCAACTAAGATGGGGCAAGAATCAAGAGGACGCCTTTAATCTCAAAGAAGCCAAAGGCATTCTCCTGGAGCTGAATCCCCAGGTTCTGGATAAAATCTGGAAAAAAATTTGGAGGCACCAAGGGTGGATGAAAATCAAACTCTTCATGTGGTTGGTTTACCACAGGAAAATTCTAACTTGGGACAACATTAGGAAGAGAGGTGTTTTAGGGCCTTCCAGATGCTCTCTTTGTGGAGAGCAAGAAGAAACGATGGAACATCTTCTTAACAACTACTATTTCACCTCCTGGTTATGGGACATTTTTGCTAAAAAATTTCAACAAACTGACAGGGACAGAGGAAGCATCTTCAAGACCCTCATCAGTTGGAGGGGAAATTTCTCAGAGCATGAAATTCTCAACTCAGAATGGACCCTTACACCGAGCTTTATTATATGGAATGTATGGAAGGAGAGGAATAAAAGAATATTCAAAGAGGAGAAAAATCCCCCACATCTACTGTTTGAGATTATTTTGAAACAACTTAAGGAGACTGTAGGCTCCACATTTTGTAGCCACCATATTAATCCTCCCTTGGATCTAGAAAGTAATATTCTCAAACAATTAGGGCTGTAGGAACTTACTCCTCAAGATCTTAACAGAAAGGTTACAATAAGGGACAGGGAGCAGGATTTATGGCATCCTCCCCTGACTGGATATCTAAAATTCAACATTGATGGGGTGGCTAAAGGAAATGCAGGAATTGCTGGGTATGGGGGAGTACTAAGGGATTCCAAAGGAAGTATTATCTTCATTTTCCATTTTCATCTCGACACTACTATCAATAACATGGTTGAACTCATGGCTTTGGAGCAATGCCTAGATTTTATAAGTCAGGAGAATTGCTGCAATGTGATAGTGGAAGCAGATCCAGAGATAGTTATTAACTCACTGAAAAGAATTAATAATGGATCAACATCGGAGAAAGTCTCTAAACACTGAAAGTTAATCAGGGTTTTCCAGAGAATTCAGAATCACCTACATAAATTGCGCACGGTCAACTTCCAACATGTTCGCAGAAAGGCCAACAAGCTGGCTGACCTGTTAGCTAATCAGGGGGTCAACAATACAGATGTCAATGTTTCGATAGGATGGCAGGAGTTGAGACAAATCAATTTAAAAACTCTTTGCAGTGAACAAGAGGAAGACATTAGATTCTTCAAACATAGAGCCCTGGAAGCAAGCCCTTAATTTCAAGGCCTTCATATGTTTTTTCAGCATCAAGCTTACAGGTCCTTGAAGAAGGGTCGATCACCGAAAGGTGATAGATTCCTTAGTAGGAGTAAGAGTGTTAGCACTGATCTATAGGGAATGTATGTTCAGGATAGAAAGACAAGGTAGGGATGTCATCGGTAGCCGGAATCAACTTTTTTGGGGTCTTGGATAGAAAAACCGCTTCCTGAGTGGTTTTTTGATGATCGCACAGCTTTGAAAGGGAAAGTGGTTTTAGAGAAGTTGCATCAATCCCTTACATCTTCCCACAAGTGGTAGAGGGAGGATAGGAAAACCACCCATTTCACGCATTAAAGTATGGTTAACTCGGGCGAGGGGATTTTCTGGATAGCCGTTGGATTTCGCGGTGGGGGAATTTCTTCCCTGCACAGCCCCAGAATCAGAAGCAGGGTTTTCTCTTTCAGCAGAGAGGAAGTTTGGATTAATAGTGAGCGGGAATTTTTTCATAAGTTTCGGGGGCATGTCACTAAACTGCCTCTAAAGCGGTTTTTCTGCGATCACACCGCTTTCCTATGGAAGGCTATTTTAATCTTCGGGCAGCGATTCCTATCTACTCTTGACACGTGGATGAGGACAGGGTTGGAAAACCACCCTCATCGCACGCTAAAGAGTGATCACTTTGGCTGTGCGATATTACATTTCAAGAGTCCGATGGGATCATGAAAATCAACGGTCGGTATTAGTCGTAAGGTTTCGCACACTGTAGTCCAATCTATTAGGTTGCGTGATTTGCTACTCCGCTGTTCGATGGGAGATGGCAGATCAACGATTGGGATTAAAATGTGTGGTTTGGGGGGGTCTTCTCAGGGCGCGATGGATCTCATACTTTGATTTACTTTTGAAGTTTGGACAGTGGGGTTATAGAGGCTTCTGGGGCTTTGATTAGCGCGGCTTTGTGATGGGAAGGAACCCTGTGGGTTTACTTTGGTATGTAATTTTTTGGTTTGGGAGATAATTTTTGTGGGGGTAGGCTTAGTTTCTGTCCACACTGCATAGTGGTTTGGTGTAAATATTGCAAACTTTGCTTGATTTATTGAATGAGAAGGCATGACTCTTGCTTAAGCAAAAAAAAACATTAAAGTCATTTTTCTTATTAATATTTTTTTAATATCATTTGTCAACTACATGTTTAAAAGGAAAGGAAATATACATCTTTCATATAATGATGTAACAATGTTGAATTATATACCCTAAATTATTATTGATTTTAAATCCTATTTTCAAATCTATTTTTTGAATGTGATTTAGTTTACATGATATTAATTTATACTTTGATCAACCTTAATTATGTTGATTTTGACATAGGACTTCCAAAATTTTAATTTAATTATCAATATTAGACAAATGGTAGGATTTAACCTCCATGAAATATTCTAGCATATTCATATTAATATATACAAAATCAAAGGTTGAGATTATCTCCAGAGTAGTTATGTTTTTTTTATCTTTTTAATTAAAATTGATTAATTAAAAAATTTCGTATGAACAAATAAGATATGAAGTGAGTTATGGTTTTTGAAGGTTGTGGTATTGATAAGCCATGGTATTGGATCATGGTATTGTAAAGCCTATTTACATATTAAGAATCTCCATTGTAAAATTGGGGTAAATCTCCATGGTTAACAATCTTCTTTCATTTTTTTTAGATGTATATATTTAAGTTATATATTAATTGTTTTTATAATTTAACAATAATAATTATAATTAAAATAAATTTATAATTTAGTTAGTTTTTATGATTTCTAAAATTTTAGCCACTTGAGATATATTATGAAATAAGTGGTTTGAGACTTATTATAGATTCATGTCTATCAACATTTACAAGTAGTTTCATTTATATAATGACACCAGTTTAATTCTTATTTTTAATATTAATCTTGTACTTGTTAATTTTTTATTTTTCAATTTTTAATTAATTAATCTATTATCTAGATTGTTTCCTTTTTAATAAAGATTTTTTTATAATTAAAATATTATATGAATCATTCCTCTCCTTTTTATTAGAAAATTTTTAAATATCCATAATTATCTTAAAATATATAAAATTTAACAAATTTAATTAAATCTTAAAATATCAATTTGTAAAAATATTTTACAAAATCTAATGAAATTTAAATTAAAAAAATAAAAATTAATAAATAATTTAAACCATATATATCTATATAGCCTCAAGTTTTCATTATCATATTACAAACAATTTCCATAATAGAATTTCCCATTGCAAACCTAACAATTTTACATAAATACCATGAAAAACACATCTAACAAAAATAGGAATCATTACCAAATGGCTACCGTGGATAGATACCACATATATTTATCCTTCACATACCATTTTTACCATCTTTGAAGACAAATAAGGCCAACCTTTAGTTTCTTTTAAGTAAAGTTGAAATATATGTCACAAAGCTATTGGTGTTTGTTCTTTTTAGTCCTTGCCATAGGCAGCAGGGACTATTGTAATCAACATGCTAGCTTGCTTTGGGATGGGATGGGAGGTGATGTGATCCATCTGCAAGACTAAAAATGTTTTAAACAAAGTCTCTATGTAATTCACCTTTTTTTGTTGAGCCTATTAAACATTGAATATGTTGTAAAACACTGAAATTGAAATTGAAATTGAAATTGAAATTGTTTCCTAATAGCGAATCACACATCCAAAGTTATTATTTACTTCTTTGGCCTCTTCCTCTTCCGGAGGCGGAGGGGCATATATTGTATAAAAACTGAGCTTAAAAATGCACACCATCAAGTCAGTTTTCCATAGTGTAGTAAATGTTATGAGTTAAAAAATTAGCTTTAAAATGCATACCATCAAGTCAGTTTTCCATAGTCTAGTAAATGTTATGAGTTAAAAAATTAAATTAGCTTTAAAATGCATACCATCAAGTCAGTTTTCCATAGTCTAATAAATGTTATGAGTTTGCACTTTCTGTCACCATGCCACGCTACCACGATTTGGCACTTTCTGCCACGCTAATGATCATGCAATGCAATGCAATGCAATGTTGTCACCTGCATAGAACAAAATATGCAACTAGTTAACTGTTAGAAATCTGAGAATGGAACAGGAGTGGGAGTAGCTACGAGTTAGCGAAGGATGTGGGCGGTAACAAAATCAACAAATATGTATACAAAATTCATAAATATATATGCATACAAGATTTACGTCTAATACTTAATTTTCACCTTAAAATTCTTGGAATCGCATGCAGGATCTTACTCTATGAAAGAAGCGAGTAAAGATGCACTGCAGGTTCACTCTCTAATTTAGAGAAAGTGCCCCGGGCCCCCCCATGACTAAACTTTCGAAAATAAAGGATTGTGGAATATCTCTTACTTATGGAACTGGTACCATGATTATTGTAGTGTTTGAATGGGAAGGGATGGCGGGAGGGAAGGACGTTGGGGGTGTTGAAACCACTGCCTCTTGAAAACCTCGTTGCAGAGTGGGATAAATGCAAAGTACAGTGATAAGATGCGAAAGAGTAAAAAGTGTAGAATGATGATAAGCCCTTACAGAAAACTGGGCTTCCTTCCTTTTTTGTCTTGAATTGAATTGTTGTCTTTTTTGGTAAGTGTTGAAGAGCCTCGACGATTTCAACAAAGCAAGCAAAACAAGTCTTAGACTAAATTCATTTTCAACAGTAGACGGACGGAATTAAAGGGCATTATTCAACCATTTATAGACCTCATCCATCAAGTTACAAAGACCTCAATCTAATCATCAAAAGGAAAAATTCATGTTCACTCAGATCCGTGTCACCGTATAAATCCCCATCCTGCATCATCGCTAGCAGCTCTAAGTCCAACCGTAGCGCACCTGAATTCTTCTTCAATATCTCCAAAGTTATCAGACTGAGTCGGGGATATGCTTGAAGATGGAACCCCTTACACTGCTCTGCCATAAACTCACGCTCTCTCAATTTCTGCGCCATAACTGGCAGGAAATCCTTGAATTCTGCCATTGTCGATGTTGAAACCCATCCACTGGACTTTACCTCCATCTCTTCGTCAGAAATGTGAATTATGAGAACTGCAGGTAGCTGAACAAGTGACACCTGCTCATGTTCTCACAGGGAGCACCGAGAACACTGTGAATCCGTTATTGGACTTCACTCCCAAATAAACCATGAAAACAAATAATCATTTCCCTTCATTAGGTCTACTGTCCATTTCTACATATCGTGCAAGCATGATTAGAGGGGCCATGTATATTGTGTAGAGGGTGGGGTATGGGGTCGATAGGTGGCTTGTAGGGGACACCTATGTGTTTCTTAGTGTAGAGTTGGTGGTTCAAAGCTTCATTGTCGAGTCTTTGTGTGAATTTTGGGGACCGAGAGTTCGATGGAAAGCAGTAGGAGTGCATCCATGATCGCAGTGATATTTTTTCAGAGTTGTACAACCATGGAAATACACAACAAAAATGTTAAGATCATATTATGCATAACTTTTCCTTAAACAAAGAAGAGGTGCAACTTCCTACTATGGCTTGAATAAAGCAGGAACTTCCTACTATGGCTTGAATAAAGCCTTCATGGTGGAATGCCAACTTCTGAATCTTCTTTGATGCAAAGTAACTAGACATGTTATGGTAATAGATCTCTTTTTTGTGTTGTCCATCTTGCATGTTGGGTTATGGAAAGATATAAGTGTTAAAATTGTGGGCCCACAGGGATTTATATCTAATTAACTTGTCAATAGATGATTAAGAATATTTGTATACATCTCTTTATGCATTACACTTGTATTTTGCATAAACTTTTCTTCTGCAAAAGGTGCATAAACCTATCTTTTGCAGAAGGCTTAAGAGGATGTTGAGGTGTTGGTAGCATGACCTTATGTACCTTGCCTAAACCTATGTCCTTCCTGTTATTATTCCATGTATTATCAAAAGTTCCTGTGGTGCATATGCGTGGTCAATCCCTGAGAATTTTATATATAATGCACTTGAATGTTTATTTGTACCTTCACAAATTTGATATTGAAGAATACTATTAATGCACATTGAAGAATATTGTCAATGCACATCAAGGAAAGGAAGAAATGCTATTAATTCAGATAGTTGAGATAAACTACTAAAAAAAGTCATGCGTACATTCGATGCTATCAATGCTCATGGGAGATCTAACAAGACAATGTTCAAGATTGAACGTAGCAGTCAATAAGATGTCCAGGTACGAAATCTGATTTTGTCTATCATATCCCAAGGCAGATTAGAATAATGTCTATCCAATATCAGTCAGTCCATCTTAACAGAATCATGATATCATACACAAAAGAGATTTGAACAAAAAATAGAACTTTGGAAAGGTCAAAAAAGAAGTGGATTAGTATTTTGTGTCTTTCGTGTTTACCATATTTATTTAAAATTGTCAATTGACAAATTATGCAACTAATAAAATTCCCAATCTAAAACAATTTAGTCTTGTAGTAGATTAAGATATATCTCTAAAATATCTCATCTTTGTGATTTTGACACTGATAAGTTAATTAAAGCCAGTAAGAAAACAGATTTTCCTGACGTTGAACGTGAGTTTAGGGTTGGTTTTTCATTCTCTCTAAATATTCAGTAAGAGAAGGCATCATTCAACTATTTTCTTTCTTAATCTCAAATATGGAAGTATACTTCAGAACATTTGAAGATCATTTCTTAATAATGATAAGGATGATATTTCCATCCCTTCAAAAGAGAAGATTATTACTAAGTTATCATTGCATCAAAATACCCCCCTCTTACATCCCCATGCAAGTGAAGAACTTGTAAATTCATGTTGTGTAAATGATGTTTAGACATTTCATTTGTGGAGTAAAGAAGCTACATATGACAATAGTTATTTACAACCTTTCTTGTGAGGCTTGACATCAATAGATTTATAATCCCAATAAGATTTTGTAGGAAAGGCCATGTACAATTGCGACGACTAGAGATTTTCTGATGAGGAACCATGAGCTGCCTACTTTTCTGGTATACACTTGGCCATTCTCACCATAAAATATATATATATATATATATATATATATATATATATATATATATATATATATATATATATATATATATATATCAATCTAAACTAGTGTTTGGCATACCTATTAATATGCACGGGAAGCTGGAAGAATGGATTTCCCAATCTACTCTTTTGCAGTGTTTCCTTCCAATTCCTCTACTGATGCAATGCCAAAAAATTTATCTAGTGCTTTTGAACTGACTGAGGAAGGAGCTAGATTCAAGATAAAAAATCATTTGGGCAAGAGGACCTAATTGTTGGACAATGGATTTACAAATTACGAGGAAACAGATTTAGAAACACACCTCAAGTACTTTAGCGTCACAAATAGTAAAAGAGAGTAGGAACTAGAAAGAACATATGGAACTCGTTCCTCTATTGATCGTGGGGAGGTTAAAGTCTTGTCAAATTAAGGGTGTAAAGTGGTTGATTTCTCTGTGGCAAAATGGGCTCAATGGAATTTTGGTATACCAAATGGGTGGAAAGACAGTGAAAACTATTGGTCTTCTTGCTCATATGAAGGGAATGATCATCCATGGGCCCTTTTTAATAGTTTCTCCTCTTTATACTCTCTCAAATTGGGTGAATGGAATCAATAGATGGGGTTTTAGATCTCTGCGAGTATTGATTTTCTTTTGTCTTTCCCTCGTTCTTATTCTTATGAATGTAAAACTTTTGAGGGTATATTTGTAGGCTTGTTGCAAGCATGAATGTTATGATCTATCATGGATCCAAAATTCAGCAACAAGACCTGAGGAAATCGACATGCCTCAAACAATTTGAGTGTCCAACATTCCCTATTATTGTCACTTCTTTGGGGGCTTTGAATGATAAAAAGGCAATTATGTTGTGATTAAGGTGTCTTGTATAACTTTCTATTTCAAGCTAGTAGCCAGCAATGTGTATTACCCTTTTCAACCCTAACTATCAATGTCATATTCAAACCCTTTCCACAATAAAGGATAATCCATGCTCCCCATGAAATATTCTCAAACTAGGCGAGAAAATCATGAAGAAATTGGTCGTCCTTGGGTGACAAGATATCTAAGTAACCAAGAGTACCAACAGAATCGATGCAAAGTGCACAAGAGAGAAAGACCTATAATAGATTTCTAAAGTAAACTATGCACACATACATCTCCTTTAGGGATTTTTGTAAGTTTGAACTGTTGAGAAATGGCAATAAGAAAATCCAGTTTAAATTTGTCCTTGAATTCAAATTGAGAATTAAAATAGAATTATATTCTCATAGCAACTTGTAATAGTTAACTAAGTTAAGTTGACTTAGTTATCTTAGGAAATTGGAGTTGGAAGTCTATTTGTAGTCATGTAAGTGTGATCCCTAAGTTTTAGGGGTCCAGATTGAGTTTATTTGAGTTGTAAATAGATAGCTCAGTTTGACTAAGTTATAGGCAATTTAAACTAGTTCTAATTGTTTGTTGAACTAGTAGAGGATTAGTATTCAGTTGGTGCACTGGTGCATCCACGGGTGCTACTCCATCTAACTGAATATTTGCTTATTGGAAACTCATGAATGTCAATTCTGAGAAAGACCCATTTGAGACTAAAGTGCAGGGACATTGTACTATTAGTTGTATGATTTACCGAGTTGTCCAGATCATGCATGAAATCAGGAAAGGACCTAGATTTGAATTGCACGGTTATGGAAGCATGAATTCCCAATTAATTATGGGTTATTCATTTTAGGAATTTCACAAGGAAATACGAGCTTGGCAGGTAGCAGAAATTGGCTAAGTTTTGGCTAAGAGCAAGCTTGTGAGGTAGAGGGTTGAACATACTTGTGTGGAATTGTTCTAGTGAGAACAAGCTCTATATCTTCACTCATATTGATGATTAATGCAATACTAATAGGTGGGGTTTTAAGCAGTGGCTTTCCCCATAAAATTTTATTATGTTATGTGCTATAGATTTTCTTCCTCTTGCTATTATTGCTTTCATCTATTTATTGTCTTCCACTAATTGAAAGTAGTAGTAGATTATTGTCTTTTGTTTTAGTGCATTACATAAGTTGTGAATCTACAGGAAAATTTACATGTTATTAGAGCTGAAGATAGTATACTAGAGGAGATTTTGAAGTTTTGAGTTTGGGGTTACTAGTGAAATTCGAATTTGCAATACATACTTCAGGATCGATAGATGGCTTTTTACGGTTTGAGGCTGGAGTATGCCTTGGAAGTAACCTCAAATTATATAGCCTAGAAGGATAGGATGGAGGTAGTTTTGGAGGATAATGGCCTCAAGGAATTCATTGATCAAGACATTCTTAAGTCAGGGACATCATATGCACAGAACCTAGCCGAATGGAATAAGTGTGTGGCGAAGGCAAGGGGGATAATCCTTGAGGGAGTTCGAGGCCACATTGTCTTGAGTCTCCATGGGAAGGAAACTCTATATGCTATGTGGAAAGCATTGGCAGACTCATTATAGAACAACAGCGGCCATAGGAAGTTGGCACTGAAAGACAAACTTCAAAAAATATGGATGGAGAAAGGTGAGACATTTCCAAGATACTTGACCAAGTTCACAACCTATCGTGATGAGCTTGGAAGTGTTGGAATAATCGTTGTCAAGGATGATATGGTGAGCCTAGCTCTCCTAGGCCTTCCTAAGAGTTGGAATAGCTATCAGGACTCTGCAAATGGAAGGGAGAAGCTACCAGATAGGGCGTGTCATTTGATTTGATGCAAGAGGAGATCAGAAAAAAAAAACACCAAAGATGGTTCCTCATCAAAGACTGATGATGAGGAAAATTGTGCCTTAGCAGGTAAGGAAAATAAGGTGAAAGGGAAGGCATCCCATTCCAAATTAGATTCTTTCCATGAGGTAAGAAGAAAGATATTTCGAAAGTTAATTGCTTTCATTGTCACGAGCTAGGACATTTTGCTACAAATTGTTCGCTCAAGAAGTCAAAGAAGTCCTCATGACGAGAGGGGGGTGAGGCTTTGGCCTTTCAATTCGAATTAAACTTTTCCTTCATTGCATACATGGTGTCATCAATGATGGGAAGTGTATGATACTTAGACAGTGGAGCTTCATTCCACATGACTGGAGAAATGGAGTTATTCAGTGACCTGGAGGAGAAGGATCTCCAGATGCATATCGAGATGGGTGACGACGGGAGGTATGGTGCTACTGGATTGGGAACGTTTTTTCATAGGGAGCGGGGTGCTCCTCTCACCTTGAAGGATGTTATGTATGTGCATGGGTTGAAGAAGAACTTGGTATTCATTTCCATGCTTGAGGATAGAGTTTATGATGTGATTTTCTCAAAAGGAAAGGTGTTCCTTCGATACATAGCTACGGTTCAAGTAAAGAAGATATGGATTCGGGCAAAGAATCTCTATAAGCTGGAGGTATAGGATTGTGTTTCTTTGAGCATGAAAGAAGACATGGTGCAGATCTAAGACATTGGTGAGTTGTGGCACAAGTAATTGGGTCACTTGCATCATGGGGCTTTGAAAATCTTGCAGCAGATTTCTACCGGTTTTCCCAAAGGTACGCTAGAGCAAGTTGATACATGCAAGGGGTGTACTTTGGGTAAATACACCAAGTCTTCATTTCATGATAGAGACAGTAAAGTAGATACTATTCTAAAGAAATTCTACTCAGATGTGTCTAGACCATTCTCGATGGCATCCATGGCCAAACACAGGTATTATGTTATCTTTGTTGATGATTTTTCTCGTAAATGCTAGATATTTTTCATGCAGAAAAAGGATCAAACTTTCACAAAGTTTTGTGAATTTAAAGCATTAGTCGAGAAAGATTCTTAAAAGAAGGTTAAATATCTATGGAGTGATAATGGTGGTGAGTATGCCTCAAATCACTTTAATAACTTATGTGTGGTAGAAGGGATTAAACAGGAGTTGACGGAACCCAATAACCCCCAGCAGAATGGGGTATTTGAGAGGAATAACAAAAGCATTGTAGGGGTAGTGAGGGAAATTTTGCATGTCCAGGGCCTCCCAATACACTTTTGGGTTGAGGCATGCAACACAGTGGTTTATGTTCAGAATTGTAGCCTGCAACAAATACTTGGGATGAAGACACCAGAAGAGGCTTTCTCCAGTAAGAGGCCAGATGTCAGTCACTTCAGGATTTTTGGGTCATCGATATATTGCAATGTGACCAAAGATGCATGGAATAAGCTTGAGCCAACAATATAGTTGGGGATATTTGTGGGGTACACTGATACACCTCACAACTATCGAGGTATTTTCAGACCAACAGGATGACAGTGGTTCGCAGGGATGTTAGATTCGATGAGTAGAAGGCCATGTGAGTTTCCCTTAAGAGGGAGCTTGAGCTACATGTGGTGGAGGAAATTTTGGTTCCTAAGGTTGAGGAGCCTTAGATTGATTTGAAGTAGCCACATGCAGACGATCCAAGAGTGGAGGTATCCACTCAAGGAGAGTCTTCTAGAGATGTGAGAAAGCGCACCAGAGAGGCTAACAAATTGTTGTTGAATGCTAGAGAGAATGTGGAAGCACCCACATCATAGCACAGGAAAAGGAGGTCACTTGAGAGGTACTCTAGATACATGGCTATTATGAGCAGATGTGTTGTGATAGATCCATCTTCCTTTGAGGAAGCATTACAGCAGCCGATTTGGGTTGATAACATGGTGGAGGAGTATGACTCCATAGCTCATAACAGTGTTTGGGATGTGGTCCCGAGACCTAAGGACAAGTTATTGGTGAGCTTCTGATGGTTTTACAAGGTAAAGCAAGCTACAAATGGTAGTGTGGAGAAGAATAAGGCCAGATTTGTGGCCTGTGGCTTTTCATAGGTAGAGGGGATTGGTTATGATGATACCTTTTCTCCTGTTACAAGGTACTTATCAATCAAATCTATATTGGCCTTATCAGCACAAATGGGTTGGAAGATACATCAGATGGATGTGAAGACAACCTTCCTTAATGGAATGATTAAGGAAGATGTGTACATAGAGTAGCCTAAAAGTTTTGAGACCTTCAACCGTGATTCCCATGTGTGTTGTCTCAAGAGACCATTGTATGGGAAGAAGTAAGAACCTCATGCTTGCTACACCAGGATAGATAGCTAATTCACTGGGTTGGGCTTCACAAAGAGTGAAGTGGATGTGAACTTGTACCAGATAGTGGTGGAAGGTAAACTGATCATTGTACTTTATGTTGATGATCTAATTCTGATAGGTGATGATCAACTGATCAAATCTTGCAATGAGGACCTCACAAGAGAGTTTGAGATGAAGGACTTGGGGCTCATGCATTACTTTCTGGGCATGGAAGTATGGCAAGGTTATGGGGAGTTGTTTGCATCTCAAGGAAATTATGCTAACGAGATACTCAGGAGGTTTGGCATGGAGAATAGCAAGCCTATGGAAACTCCTCTAGCAGGTAACTGGAGGAAGGAGGATGCTACTTCGGGAGAAGTAGTGGAAGCTACTATTTATAAGCAGCTTATGGTTTCACTCATGTACTTGGTGAACACACAACCAAATCTGTGGTATGCAGTTAACTAGCTTAGCCAAGCGATGGTTAAGTGTGGTGAAGTAAAATTCTAAGTGTGGATACAAACAATTCCTCTAGCCTGACATCGAGTCTAGCCACAAACAAGACATTCTATGGAAGATTTCCTTAGGTTATAACAAATTAAGAGGGCCTACCTCTTAGTACGCTTATCCCATTTGGTGATGGCCTTGCTTGCTCGCTCTAGCTATTTCCCATTTCCTTCTTTGAACACCTGAAACAAGTAAACAATAGCAAAAAAAAACCGTGATAATATACAAATTGCAATTCAACCTACTTAACAAGTCAAGAAGCATTAAGCCATAAACATGTGAGATAACACATTATGTAGGAAAGCGATCGATAGTTGCATATATATTAAATCAAGAAGAGATTACAAACATTGCCTTGATGTTGTTGTTCTCCTCCGACAAAACCAGGTTCCCACACACTTTCGTTAGCATTCCATGATGGCCTCAACAATGATATTTTTAAGGCTCTACCCTTTAGTCTTCACACTAAACCAAATTCACACTTCTCCCTCACACACAACTAAAGAGCTACAACTATGAATAGCTTTATTTTTACTCCAAACTTAATTAGAACTAGCACACCAAAATTAACACTTAACACTAGCTTGTGCTTCAGAAAAAGGGAGGTTTATATGGCATGAATGTATGGGAGATGGTTCCTCTTCTAATGGGAGAAGGTATTATCTCTTGAGGTAGTTCCATCCTAATAGGGGAAAGGAGCCCAAACTGATATCCTCGACTCCATCCAGCCCAACCATTTACCAAACTTCCATTACGAAGCTTCTAGAGCTCAAAGCTTCGGCTCCTTATTTAAAAACTTTCCAAAAGAGGATTAGTGTGACTGGAACAAGGCTCATTCACTCCAATCCATGCTGGGGACATTTATAATCTCTACATATCGGCGCGAGCAGAACAAGGGTCATTAGCGTCGATCTTGTAAACTGGGAAAAATAGAAGATTTGTGGGAAATGATGCAAAAGGGAATTGCTCTGCTCATGAAGAGGGACACAATTGGAGTTTCTTCATGAAGGAAAAGCATGTGAGGTTCACTGTAGAGGTCCTCCAGGATCAAGGAATGGGGACTACAAGGACAGTGACAAATTGTTGTGTAACAGATGCCCCCTAAAGCATGAAGGTTGAGCAGGAGTGAGGGATGAAATGCTTTATAAATCAGTGTGGGGAACCGGTCTGTCATTGGAAAACCTGCAAGCAAGTACAGATACATATACATAAATTGAGATGTCTATCAAATGATACATGAATCATGGCATGGACGTAGTCATCTAGAGAATGATCATGTAAATGGATCCAGGTATGGGCACAACCATCCGTTAAAGAGGATCATAAACCGAGGTATGGTTGCACCCATCCAATAATGAGAAGGATCACATATGATAGCTCATGGTCTAGTCGCAGCTAGCCATCTGAAAGAGACATGCATATCATCATAACCATGTCACACCTCTTCGCAACCTAGACTTGTGTGATATGAGTCCAGGGTCTTGCATTCCAACAGGACCTGATCAAAGTACAGATCCTAGCATGTGAATAGATACGTTGACGTTGAACATGCTAGAAAGGCGCTTGATTACCAGTCAATGATGTAAACTATTAAAAAGCACAAGAGAAATCACCAAAAATGACAATGGTCCTCAAGGTACTATCAGCACAATCCATGGAATGTGAATACACGAACTGAAGTCGAACACCCATGAAATCACTCGATCGAAATCCAATGATGTTGACTTGTTATCGAGTGTAGAGAACTTGCCATTAGGGCATGCAAGCTCTAAGGTACTAGAAGGGAGTCTCTCGATCAACTTCTCGGATAATGAGCTGAAGTCGATAGGAAGAAATCGTGTCGAAGGAGGGCCATAATGTATCCCACATCATCGACACAAGACAAAGGGATGAAAAATGATTTTGGATGATACAAAGAATCAGGGGTAAGTGTAACTGCAGAAGGACAACTCTTGAACATATCGGCGACATGACTAGAAGTTTGGCAGATTTTGGATCCATAGGATCGGTGGTCATGATGACATGGCAGAGATAAAATGGAAGGAAAAAATGAACGGCCCAACCCAAGAAGGTCAACGATAAAAAGGAGGATATCCCATCCCAACACGAAGCAGAAAGTGTCATGTTCAAGAGTGAGTTGCCAACACAACTGATTAGATTTCCAAATTTTCCCCCACTATTCCTGGCAGGTACCCCAATTATTTTTTAATCGCAAGATTGAATGAGATAGCATAATATTACACTGTAAGTTCATCCTTTGGACGAATCCGACCTAGCAAGTTTAATGAGCCCTAGGAAGGATAAGCTCATGTTCGTGATGGTGACGAATCCGATGTCGTTTAATATTTTAACGAGTCCAACAAAGGTGTAACTCAACATCTTTTTCATGTTTAGAGAGCTTGAAAAAGACAAGGAAAAGAGAACTCCACATGGTCCCTTTTCATACATTTGTCTCTCTCGATCCCAAAAAGGTAGAAAATGATGCTTAAGAGAACTGCTTGACAATTTTAGTCAAGGAGTACCTTTTTCGTAAATAGTGCATCACAACCCGAAAAATGGGTAAATGTATACTAGGCACATGACGTTTCACATCCGTTAACGAGCTCAAAATTACAAGGGCTCGGTTATCTTTTTGTGTTTAAAGGGTCGGAAAAGAGCTTGAAAGCAAACCCTCCATTTTATTCTCTTTTACGAGCCAAAAGGGAAAAACTCAGCAATCTTTTCATTTGAGTTTTACGAGTTGAGAAAAGAGGTGAAACGTGACTCGACATCATTGTCAAACATCCATCTCCTGTTGCTGTGCAAAAAGGGTAATGCACATTATCTAATCCTTGAGGTAAAATAGGTCAAAAATACTTTAAAACCCTAATATTTCATGAAAAACTGAATAAAAGGAGGGAAAAGTAAATATCTTTTACCATTTACCATTTTACCTTGTGAAAAAAATTTCACCCACTTTTGCCCTAATTTTTCTAGAGCAGATTGCGGGAGATCCGGGAGGTCATTCGCCGAGCCGCTAGTTGCAGGTAAGAGCCAAGTCCCTAAGCTCCATTTCCATACTATTTATTCCTATTTTCATCCATTTTTTGGATTTCTGAGGGAGGTTTTGGCAAAAAAAATCGCCCTCGGTCGGCGTGATTTCCAGGCACAGAATCATGCCGAATGATGGTAATTAAAACGCCTAACCACATCTTTGACACAACTGTTTTTAAAACAGGCGCACCGGTGCTGTGAACAAGGAAAAAATCATTTTCCTCTCAAATCCACTGTTTGAATCCAAATTTTACTTGCCAAAAATGATTATTGACTTGAATACATGGTTTTTGCAGGAAAGAATCATCGAAAATGGTAGACTGGAAAGAATGTGAGAACAAAGATGTGGACACCCAGGAAATGAACGATCCAAAATGCCTAAATTCCTTAAGGAACTGTGGGCTCCTCAAGTTCTTTCTCACACCAGGGATGAGGGCTCAACCTGAGCTGCTTCAATACCTGATTAGTCTCTAGGACATAAATCGGGAAATATTCATCATTGGTGACCAGGAGATGGAGTTAGAAACTTCAACCTATATGGGTCATGACGATCGAGGCAAGTATATCCATGCTACTTGTTGAAGATTTCCCAGAAGCCCTAAAATCTAAAAGCAGCAAGATTGTGATTGCCACTGTGCGAGATATGACACTAAGAGTGCTATTGTTGACTATCAACGGAGTGGCGGGATCCCAAGCGGTGCACGAGACTAACAAGTCAACATTTATATGTGCTATCAACTGTACAGCACCGACGTTCTTCAATTGGGAGGAAGCCATGAAGATAAACATAAAACGCCAGCTGACAAAAGCTAAGGTGGGGAATCTGAAGCAATTTTTCTTCGGATCTGTACTAGTGACCCTTTTCTTGGAACTGGTTCCGTTGTTCTAGTACCAGCTGACTGAGGTAGATCTATCAATGCCATGAGACCCATGGATGGACCGTTGGAGTCATCTAATGCCTAGGATCACTGGGGGCCAGCATATGTCCTATAGGCCCGCCTTCTTTTCATGGCTACGACGACAGATGATTGCAGTGGAGGATTGGCCATACAGCAGTACCGAATTTTGTGGAGATCCAGACATGCCATTGCTAGATGGGGAGGATTTTGACGACGAAGGTAAAAAATCAATTTTGTGATTTTGTGATTTTTTAATTGTTTTTAACATATATGCATTTATAAAATTTTGTTTTATCAATGCAAATGTTGTACCAGAGTGTCTTGTTGGGATGTCCCCAATAGCCAGGTGTGTCGCTCACCAGTTTGATGTCGCTCCTTATCAAGAGGGGAATGACAACGAGGAGGAGATCATGAGGAACCTTGAGGGGTTGACTTGTGGTATCCTAGGGTATGCTCGAGTGGGAGACATCCCGCGCCAATACCAAAAGCATACGGTGGGAGTATCAGACCGGATCCAACGATTGCTGACTCGTGTTGCATGGGAAGTTTCATGCTACCATGATCACCATGCTGATTAGTTCCTAGGTCTAGCATTTATATTTTTGGGGCTTGCATGCCATGGATACATGAGGCCTACGACTCGCCGATGTTATTTGAACACACATATTATTTTTTTGGGGTTTTTATGTATCAACATTATCCCCATATATATATATATATATATATATATATATATGTTGTATTTTCTTGCTTACTATGGTACAAATGATTTATTTTGGCTTTTCGCATGTTTCGTAAATGTCTATCCAACACATAATTAGCTAATGCGTCTGTCAATGTATTCATGCATCTAGGAATATGATGATATGTAATGTAATCAAAATTTCTTTCTAGTAGACGAATACATAGATACATTCTCAATATATGAGGGCTTCTGACAGAATATTTCTCATTGAGTTGAAAGACAACAAGCTTTGAATCCAGATTGACAACCAACTCCCAAATGTCAAGAGCGGTGGCTTCTGAAAACAATTCGATGACTGCACTGTATTCAACAATGTTATTAGTTGTGTGACCTAAAAAAATACCTTGAAGATCAATCAACTCACCATGAGGGTCATAAATGGCCCATGCCGTGGAGGATAGATTCCGGCTACTATGGCAAGCACCATCAGCGAAACTGATGTGAGGAGTCACAGACATATGCAAAGCAGGAAAAACATAGTAAACAGGGAAGTTGTTTGAAAACTAACACACCAAACCACACTGCACAAAAATGAATGACACAGTAATGTACACAATTAACCATGCAAGATGACCTAAGCATAGTACTTTTTGAGAGAGTCCATGCTCGGACTTGGATAATCAATCAACACAGATGAACACTGGAGTTTTACCATTGACATGACGAGTAAGCATCAACTCAGCCAAATAATAGAGTATAATTCATATAAGGGGTTGCCCCCATGCCCTCTAAGTGATGGAGGGTTACGAGTCAGATGACAACCCCATTGCAGTAATGGGAAATCGTTAGAAACTCGCGGAGGGAGAAAAATCATGAATCCATGGAGGGATAAAGGTGCCCTTAGTTGAAATATCTTGATAATGTCAGGAAAAACTGACATGTCAATAGGCATAGGAGAAGAGAATTTCTTAAGACACATAGACATGACCACCGGGCGAGGCAGGAACGGGGAATGATGATGAGTATCATTCCAAGGTGGTTCCTCGAGAGACATTACTTCCACGATACTCTCGTCTACAAGAAAAGTCTCAGCTAAGGGATCAGGAGATTCTGAAGCACCAAGCCATGGGGATTGAGAATACATATCAAGAGAAGTCCTCGAAATAGGAAAATTAGAGGATATGGAACTTGAGGCTGAAACAATTCCCACGTAATTGATTTCGACACACTAAGTGGCATAACCTCGCCCCAGGTATCAACAATATCTAGTGAAGGTATGACCCAAGGATCATATTTGACTGAGATCATGTTGACAGAGGCAACATTAGGAGGTGGGAGTGGAAAAATTCCCATCAAGGCGGAATATTTAAAAATATTTTCCCCCACACTCTCATAAGGAGCACCAGTGTGCTTAACATACGAAACATTGCCATCCGAGGAGGAAGAGGCAATGAAGGACAATTGTTCCACTGTGATGATCTTCCCTTGATGGGGAAAATGAATCACACGAAATAGGGAGGATATAGCATGCATGGCAAGGGTCCAGCTCCATCCAAGTAGAATATTATAATTTATATTAGCATCAACAATCTCCACCTCAACATGTATTGTCTTGCCCTCCAAAGTAATGGCAAGGTTGGGTAAGATAGCGAAAGGTCGAGAATCACGCCCGTTAAAAGCTTCAAAAGTGTTAGGGGATTGGTTCAAAGTAGGATAACTAATTTCCTTCCAGCAAGAAACTAACATGATGCAGGTTGAAGCACCTTCATTGATGATGGTCCTATGAATGGTTTTCTCATTGATGATTACTTGAATGAGAAAGGCAATATGATTATGGAGGCATGGAACGTGGTTTCCTAGACCAAAACATATCAAATTAGAATTGGTAGGATCAATACCACCAATAGCCAACACCAAATATTTCCACTGAGACGGATAGCTTTGGAGCACCTCGAGAGCCGACATAGCTGATGGCGCCTGAGCCAAATTCTCAACAATATTATACTACTGAGCGGCTCGAGCGTTGGGATTGTATGAGGACTTCCTTAGCACACCTCGAGAAGGTGGTCGGATGGCGGAATCATGGTTAGGGCTCTCGATATGAAGAGGGCTAGAACTCGGGGCAGAAGAAGAAGAGGTGGCCTCCTTCTCTTTCCCGGCTGTCGGAGCAAGAGTTTGATAATCTTTTGATCTAGTAACCACATTAATAGGCGTACTCATCATGAACACTTGAGCTCCTAAGGAATAAGATGATTGAGGTAGGTATACCATTTGAGTCTGCTGAGACTGAAACAGCTCTTTCAGGACAGTTGGGGTCCCTTTGAGCAAATGACTAACTTCAGACCATTGGGGAAAATCCTTAGTATAGTGATCCTCCTCGCAAATGAGGCACTGATACTTAGGCTTCTTTTGTGAAGAATCACCAATAGGCAACTTAGGAGGACCCTGTTTTGGGGCATCGACTTTACCCTTGCCTTTGCCTTTCTTTTTATCTTTTGAGGATTTATTCGCTATGGTAGACTAGACAGCATGGACCTCTAAGGTTTTACCAAGGCCAGATGGATTCTGGGAGGAACTTTTGGAAGCAGTATTCGAGACCGACTTCTATTTGGAAGAAGATTTGGCAAGGGTCTGGGACACTGAACCAATTATTCCATCAACAGGAGATGTAGCCGGTGACTTTGATGTTGTTGGAACTAATGATGGTCGCAGAGCATCGAGTAGTAACTCATACAAAGTGCCAGATTAAGAATAAATGAGATCTAAGTACTAGGCACGAGCAATGGCTTGTTCTTCGGTAACGCATCCACCCATAGCTATATCGTGAGCAATTGGAGTGACGAATGACTTGGTAAACCATTCGGTGAGGAACTGATCAGTAATCTCAAATTTTATCAGGCGACACCTACATCTCCATTCATGGATGTGATCAGAGATGTGTCTCCCGGTATCTTGCTTAAGCGATATGAACAAATAGGTGTCAGTTTCATAGCGAACCTGCAACTGGAAATGCGTGAGGAAAGCCATGGCTAAAGAGTTGAATTCATGGTAAGTACTTCGAAGAAGCTCGATGTACCACTTGGTTGTAGCACCTATGAGGGTTCGTTGGAAAAGATGGAGACGAATAGAATCATCAACGTAATAATTTGAAGAACACCAGAGGTGATATATCATCACATGGGTCTGGGGATCTTCTTTTTCCTTCCCATAAAACTTAGAACAAATTCTTGGGATCTTGGATGGAACCAAAGGCCAATATGGCAAATGAAGAATTGGATCATTCGTGAGTCGAGACATATCTGACAACTCTAGTGTGGCCAAGAACAGCAATTGAGTATTGAAAGGCATTGGAGGTCGATAATCGGGTCCAATCAGAGGAGCCCATCCCTACTAGTAAGGTTTTTGGCCCCATAGTGGAGGGTTTTGGCCATATGGAATTTGATTATGCCCCTACTGTAGGTTACCTTGGCCGTAGGGAGTTTTTTTACCTTGAACACCTTGGAACTATTCGGTCATATGTTGTTGATAAGAAACATACGGGTTAAGAGGTTGTTGAGCCTATTGGCCTTGGACATATGGATATTTCACATGTTGTCCCTGAACATACGGGTTTTGAACCTATTGCCCTTGAACAAGATGATTTTGGACCTATTGTCCTTGGACATAAGGATTGTGCACTTGCTGCACCTGGACATAGGGATTTTGGACCTACTGCCCTTGGAAAAAAGGATTATGTACCTGTTACCCCAGGACGTTAGGATTTTGGGCATGCTATTGCAGGAATTGACTCTGGACTTGTCCTTGCAAGGGTTGACCCTGTTGATATGTATATAAGGGTTGTTGTTTCTCGGGTTGGCCCTATTGCTGCAAGGATTGACCTTGTGGCTACAAAGGATGTCCCTGTGGCTGCAGAG